>OU830596.1:94435756-95685756 GCA_917563855.2 Limnephilus lunatus | reverse complement strand
TCGTTCGGGATTTATAATACATACATTTCGGCGATTCATTTTTATTTATATAGATAGATAGAAGATAGAAGATTTATATGGATTTTTTATTTAAGTTTTTTTTATTATTTTTTTCTTTATTCATTGCTTTGAATGGTTACATCATTTGTGGATTTTTCAACCATCATGCTAGGATCATGCACGTGTTATGGTGGTCGCAGGACTTATTCCAGCAGTACTGTGAGGATATTATAATCCCAGTCTGCCATATTACGTATACAACTATTACACAGAGAGAAAAAAAATTCTGTAACATATTAGGTAGGTACCTAATGATAACATTGAATGAAAAAAAAAATTAAATGCATCATATGAATAAATAAAATTTTAAAGAAATATTGGATCGTCCATTGAGGAGGTCGCTGCATCATTTGCATCCATTGCTCTTTTAGTTGGGAACTGAGCCAATCCAAAAGCCACGACCCAGAAGTTGGTGGCGAAGTTAGGCGGGGAGTTCACCACCGTAGAACATCGTGGAGGCATTGCAGAACCTAGGTAGTTGCATAAGTTGCCTATATGCTTTGTTGTAGCGCACCCTTAGCTTGTCCCATTGCGCTGCTGGGTATTGTGTCCACAGCTCAGATGTGAACAGGGCAGTGCAGGACATCTTAATCACTGGAGCGATTATGGTAAAAAAATGGACCACTTTTATTTTTCTGCGGTTGATAACATTTTTTTACCATTCGTAAAAAAAATATTGTAACTATTTAAAACTTTTCCATGGCCAGCCGTTTATTTTAAAACGAAGCTATTGAAATGTTTTATATAAGTGGGTATATTCTCTATCATTGTATTCACGCTTACGAATATTATTTTCCACGAGTTTTAGAGATATTGCCAAAGTGATGTAGTAATACGTGGAAGCAAAGTATTGTTTTCGCAAAATAGAATGACCATATCATAAGGTTCTTAAAAAGAAAATAAAAGAAAATGGAATAATATTAATCAAAATTGTTCCCGTAGAAATGTTTGTAAACTTATCCGGACATCCGATTTGATAACCGTTGGTCGTAAATGGCATAGCGTAATGAAATCATGTTTATCGACCATGTGTTTTCGCACTCTGATCCGCCTGTAAAACGTAAAACCTTTTATAGTAACTACATATTTATGTAAGTCTAACGACCGGCGTAGCTTCTCTCAGGTTTTTACCAAATAAAAGTTAACGTATAACCCACCCCTAAACGGGGGCGTTGAGTATAACCTCCACAAAAAACAGGCAGATAAAAACGTCTCAAAAACATCTCAAGCAATCAGTTCTTGCGAGTAAGCCCCCCTGACCACCTTAACATGTTTTGATCAGTTCATCTGAAATGGACCACGTCAATTTATAGGTTTAAATCACAAAAAAAGGAAGCTGGAACCGTTTAAAAAGGTTCTTTCGTCTTTAAATATCCTTTTAAAATTCTTTTACCATTTTTTTCTTCGGAGCTTTTATTTTGTGTGCTTTGTTCATCCTTGAACGCTTCTACTCCTTTTTCCTTACACTTCGTAAAAGCGCGTCCCTTTTTTGTGTTCTATTTACGAACGGTTATTTTTACACCAGTTCAGTTTTGTTTTACACTGGCCCTTTTAACCCCTGATTCAGGACTGTATTCGGTTTCTGTAATTGCCACCAGTCTATCTGTTTAGTGTTGGGATCACCGAGGATTTGGGAGACTTGTCAGGTCCGGGTTAGGAATTTCGTAGATTTATCGGTCGTGTCCGGATCTGTTCCGACCTAATAACGTCCTGGCCTATCTATCACCGATCCCTACAAATTCGCAATGGATTCCAGTATTGTTTCGCTAATCTCACACGCAGCAACAGTAGGTTTGGAATAAATTACTTGAACAATGTGGTGAAACTGGGTAATTCTGTGGACTTAAGCCGCCGCTACCCGAATTTCTACCGATTTATTACATATCCCCTTTAAAAATTTGAAGTTTTTAGCTCTAAAATTATATGTTATTTTTTAAGATAAGATCTATACATTCCCCACGCCGAAACGCAAATTATATGATATTCCCCCGATGGAAAAAAAATCGCAAAGTATGCTCCGAAAATTATTATTTTCACGTCTGTTTCAGTTATTTTACAAGTTCAAAAATTCACAGTATTTCTTTAAATGCTGTTTTAGACAGTCCTCAAGAGATTTTTGCTCTATTTTAAACGAGTCGTATTTTATTACACATTTTTACAATTTTCGCTTCAATTTTACCGTTTTAAGATTTCAAGAAGATGTTCACCCATAAGACTAAAATAACAAGGCTTTTATTAACTATTTTATCATTATGGAATTGGGTAATTACATCAGAAAAACCGTGTATAAATTAGAGTTTTCCATTTAAAAATGAAAAATCTTTAGCACCGTTTTGTTTTGAAACTCGATGAAAAGAAAAATAGTAACCCTAAAGAGAGACAGACACATACATCCATAGGATTTAGCCTACGAGAGAATGAAATAGTATAATCGCTCACCTCTTTGTGTTTGCTTCGTAGCTTATCAAACTCCTCTCTGTGCAGTGCTTCATACCCTCCTCACTCTTGTCTACTTTAGTTTTCTGAAGGTTACGCTTCTACCGCGTGTGTATTGCATGTTTTTTTCTTAATTTCTTTTGGTTTTAGCACTCAAAACTTCAAGGTCCTCTTTCCAACGGTTTTTAGGAAATATTTGAGGAACAATTAACAAATAGAAAAGTCCCAGAAGAATACTGAAATTGTAACAGCTACAACACAGAATAGTACGAACTAGCGATAAATAAAACTGTGTCCACGCTGAAAAATAACAACTTAAAATTATTGTATTTTGTGGTACAGTGTAATGCATAATCAAAATCAAATATTTAATAATTTTAGATTCAGTCCTCTTCGTCTAACCATTCGTAACAGGATGTTGCCAGATTTTCAATAAAGCCGCACATCCCAGCCGTATGAAGCCACAATCGGCGGTCGGGCCACATTTGTTCCACTGATATAATAATATTTAGATATAATATATATCTCCTATTACATGTGTGAAACTTTTAACATTCGTCATTCTGTCGCTGATGGTTGTCAAGCTCTGGGCTTTTCCTCCGACCTAAGATAGTTTAACACAGAAAATGTAAATGTAAATAAATTATTTAATTTTATTAAAAAAAAAACGTAAATAAAGCAAAAATTATTGATATTAAAATATTAATATTAAACCAGCAACCATAATATTAAACCACCTTTTTATAGAACAAATAATATTGGTAATTTTTTGAGGAACGCTAAAGATAAAGATTATAAATTGACTAATTCCGGAATATATAAACTCAAATGTAATGAATGTTACTTATTTACCTCATTTTCACTGACCTCATTTTATATCGGGAAAACAACCCGTTATTTTGAATTTACAATCAAAGAAAATTTAAGGTGTCTTAATAATAATATTTTTTTCCGATATCGCTAACCATATCATTGAAAATAACCATGGTTTTGAAAAAAATACGTGGATAAATTCATATTAATAATAAAGAAAAACGCTTAGATAACTTAAAAGCCTTAGAAATAATAAAAAAATCCTTTAAAAATAATGAGTCCATTATCAATAAACAAAAATATTATCTTATAGCCAAACGTTACAAAAACTGTTCTTACCCCAAGAAAAACAAACAATATTAAGAAATTAAAATATAATAGGAAAATGAATTTGGTAACTAACGTCTGCAAGTGTATATACATATATCTACCGTTGGAAAAAATAATGATCAGATAAAAGTGCCTTTTTCAAATATTCAATGCGCAATTCATATAAAAAATTGGAAAACTTCACATAGCCTGCCTTTGGTCATAGAGCAATGCACGCCAACGTTGTGACTACTCTACAGTTCTTAAGTAATTATTAAAGACTATTATAATTAAATATTCAGGTATTCTCTACCTTCTCCTATGCTATATTTACTTCGTCTTTCTTTTTTATTTACATCCTGCATGCTTATCAAAATTGTGAGCCCATTTGAACCATTAACCACCAGTTTTCGCAACAATTAATTTAAGATAGTGACTGATTCATAAATTACTGATTTCTTGAAGTGGTAGTTTAAGTAAGCATATTACACGATGTTTATACTTCTTTCATCCTCTTTGAAAGCAAAGTCTTGCCAAGTTCCAACTCCCAGCCGAGTACTATGAACACTTTCACTTTGACCAAGTTCGGAATCTTGGAGAATGTTTGAAAGTCCACTGTGCTTTCCGGATCATTAATTAAATCAACCCCATTTAGGGAGCATTTCATTCAGATGCTACTTTCGCAGGATAAAAGGGGTGAGAAGAAATACTTTATTTAATGAAGCGAAGACAATATAAGCGAAACTCAATCGAAAATCTGAAAACAGAAAAATTAGAAAAAGATATTGGCATCTCTGGGACACGAAACCAGGACCTCTCGCTTTCTGGGCAAAGGCGTTTCCACTGCGCCAAGGTGTCCTGGGTTCAAGAGGTCCTGGGTTCGAGTCCCAGAGGCCAATCAATATCTTTTTCCGAATTTTCTGTTTTTAGATTTGAAATGCAAAGTAACAATCAAAGTGAAATAATACAACAAAAGTGAAGTCCCATAAACTACTCTGTAGTAGTTTGCCAATGGGTTATAATTTATAATCAATTGATACAATAACATTATTAATTTAATAATGCGGTTCTTAATAATAATAATAATAACGTAATATTTGTATAGCGCAGTTTTGTGGCGTTTCACTTCAAGTGCGCTTAACTATAATAAATTTAAAAATAATCCTACAGTGCTCCTTACGAGATCATCACCAAATATTTATAAAAATTATACCTATGAAATAAAGAATATACTTACAGTATTTACAAAACAATGACTTAATGGGTGCTTTACCCGTGTCTATTACATTTACGATATTAAACATTAGTTTTAAGCATTTTAATATTAAGGTAATTATATTGTAAGAGTATTTTTGGTTAGTGAGTCGGTATAAAATTGATTCGGCTTGCAAAGTAAGATAACAGTGCGTAATACTGAAACATATAGTTAAGGTTAAATAATAATACTGGTGTAATAAAGAAATAAGACACTACCTTAAGCACAATACCACTGAAGTTAACAGAATAACACCATTTCTCAATTCAATATTTCTAACAGCACCTCGTACAAACAAATCCCTGCTTAAACCCTTTTCATCTTTCTCACTCTTGGACCCGTCCCCTTTATCCCGTGACGTCTCTATTGTATGAAAGTATTGCTGGGGATATAATATTATCGAATAAGGGAGAAATAGAGGAAAGAGCTTTCAGACTCTTTCCAGTCTTTCGCATAGACGGATTCTCTCGCATAGACATAAGAATATCTCTCCTATGATTTCTTTTCTCTTTCGTTTTGATTCGATACCCGTACACACCTACCGATCTGCGTTCTCTCAGATATTCAGAAGTACCTAGTTGAATAGTCGCGTAAGAGGTGATTCAATAAGAATCTTCTGTGTGGAATATTATATTATACATATATATAATTTATATTACTTAATATTATTTCTAATTTGAATTCTTTAATTATAATATTATGACCTTTGTACAGATTTTGTAAATATTTATTTATAAATATATAATATAATATTTATTAAATAAATATTTGACCAATCATCCTTCGTCAATATATCTGGTTATCCTGTAGTTCATAAAACTAGAGGACAAAACATCTATAAAATAAAATTTGCAAACGTTTTTAAATCACTGATTTTTCAAAAGCCTTTGACAAAGTGAATATTAATATCTTTAGCGCGAAACTCAAAGTTCTTGGTATACCTACATGGATCATTCCTAAATTGGCTGAATAACTCTATAATTGCGAACTCATGATAAAATTGGATAATAACATTACGTATAAATTTAAAGTAATATCGGGGGTGCCTCAAGTCTTTCATTTGAGCCCACTTCTCTTAATTTTATTTTATCTTTGTGTTTCCATAATGTTGAGTTTATTCTATTTGCAGATGACTTAAAACTTTTCAAGAATATGAAATGTTTAAATGATAGTATTATCCTTAAATGAAACTCCTTTACCCCTTGTGAGATCGCAGCTAGAATACGCATCTCCTATTATAATTGTCTGTTATTTATTCTTGTAACTGATTCCACTTGGAGAAAGTACTAAGGAAGTGTCTTAGATATATTCACTATAAGTTGAAACAATCTGTGAACGATATTTGCTATAAACCATTAATGTCTAATCTAAAACTAACGCTGCTTTCTAAACGATTAATGATATACTTATATTTTTTAAATTGCTGAATAACTTCATAAACTGCCTTCAAATAATGTTAATTTTCCACTATAATAACCACAATACAAACTATTCATAAAACTCACCACGAGCGCGTTCGCATCGAATTGCCGATACCTACACAGATCTTTTCAACATTTTCAAAACATTTCTGTCCTGCATCAAAATAAACATAATTAGTTCTGAATACGTATTTCTGATCCTTAATACGTAAATCTGAAACATGTTTCTTTATTTTTAAGTTTCTACAAATTTTTTAGTGTGTACCTGTCTAATTTTTATAGTGTTAAATAAACTAAATAAATATTTTAAGGTGTGTACCTAACCAATTTTTTCACTAGTATTGTTCGACATGTATTATGTTTGTAAACGCTCTATAGGCATTCAGTAAATAAAATGTAATCACAAAAGAAAATACTAATTCAACATTAACTAGATTTATGATTGGCTTTGACGTAAATTACAGCCGAGTTGTGTTTCATAGTGAGGGAAAGGATTTTAAATAATATTCGTTTCGTTTTCGGCCAGAATTCGTTCAGCCATTTACCCGATTTACACAGGGCTAATGTACGTCGTCCTCTATAAAAGGGAATGAAATGAGGTTTTTACGGATTCACGGAATTATGTGTTGTTTTATAAAAGCCGATGATTCTCTGATTCTGGATTCTTGCCCATTTTCACAGACGATGTTTCACTGGGACAATGGGACTCAGTTACAACTTGGTTTATGGGAAATGTATTTTCGATGATATATTATTTTTTCTTATTTAAAGGTTTTAATTACTTACTATAATTTACTGAGGGTTCGCAAAGATACTCAGCGATCTAATTCTAGTAGTACGTGGTTTCAATTATTCATTGATGATAATTTGAAATCTAGTAACCCGACTTGAACCATTGTATTTTGTGTATATAATATTTAATCTGTGATGACTTGTGCATTTATATTTGGTTAACCTTCGAGTAGAAGCCAGATTGTAATATAAAAAAAAAAATCACTCACAAGTCGGAAGCAATATCTTTTCAAATAAACCGAGGTAAGCAGTAATTATTGTTAAACTAGCTGGGTTACCCGGCTTAGCTCAGGACAACATTCGTGAGAGTGTTCTGGAATGTTCCACGATGATGTTATCGATTCCCTATTCCCGAACATTCCACGACATACTCCGCCTATCATCCCAGAACTTTCTAGAGCTTTATCGAACCTTCTAGAACTTTCCGGAAGACTGTTCTAGAAATTTCAATAGGGCAAAACTTCCAGCCCTTATACCTTCAAAAGCAAGCCCTTTAAGTGAAAACGGGAACCCTCGTCCTGGCGGGGGGATAGAGATCTACCACACCATATAACTCCCTTAATCGTACCGGAACTCGTTTGTGAGTTTTTGCGGGCCGCACGTTTTTTTGGACACTGTAAAGCTGTCCAAAACGTTGGGTAAAGAATGAGGAAGCGCAACACGAAAGCGAAAACAGGAAGCGAAAACCGAATCACGATAATACATTTGGCTGTGAAAATTTCAAATCATATGTCCTTAAGCTTTTTATTGTTTGATTTAATTTTTATCTAATTTCTAGTTTGCATGTTGACAAAATCAAAATATATCTCGTGTTAAAAAATCACTTAAAAATCCTTGATGTCTCCAAAATTAATTTAGATTTCAACGATCATTTAATCATTCCGGTTAAATTAATAAACAATTAACCCCTCTTTCAATAAACTACCCCTTAAATTAATAATTAATTAATTCGAACTACCAACAATGACGGTAAAACAGTCTTCAATGGTTCAATGTTCCCCCATCGTTAAATTATTCAGGATAAAATGGGGCAATTTTGGACATAGCTTAAATCAGGGTCTTGTTTGGGTAATTGACGTAAATACCTCCTGCTGGTGATAAAAGGAAATAGGGGCTAGTTGTCCCACATTTGAATATCGTGTTTAATGAATATTTGAAGCTATTATTACAATCCGTCGCTTACCTCTGATAGAACTTTAATGGCTGCAAAGCTCTCGGATTCACGACCACCAAAATAAGTAATACTTTAATATCTAAATACCCGGTTAAATTGCTTTTAATAATGTGTTTAAATTATTTCCCTTTGTCGTTCAAAATTAGTACTATTTTGATTATAATAGCTCTTTTGATTATAATAGATGGGGATTACAATAATAAATACAAAAATAAATAAAATGATTCAGAGCAGCACTAGATAATTGCTTATAACTTTTGATAAAAAAAACTTTCTTTTTGATTCGGTGTTTTTACCCTTAAATCCAAAATTAAGTTTCCTCTTAACACGGCCAATTTACCAGATTTTTTAAATTCATGACGAGAATACATTTTAATACCACTTTTTTCTAATTAAAACCACCGTTAAAAGCCTCTTCAGTCCAGTGACGTGAAAAAACACAAAGTTTAAGTCGCCTTCTGTTTTAAAAATAAATCCAAACACCTCATCATGGTTTCTTTCTTCCTTCTATTTTTAAAAACATCACAGACCCTCAAGAACGTTAAAAGACTCCACTTTCGTTCTAGATGACTGCTTTGAATGCTTAAGACATAACCTTTCGATTAAATTCTTACCAGTCATAATTCCACCACAGCAAAATGTCAATTCATCCAAAAAAAACTATATAAATAACCACTATGAGATTTATACTTTTTTGTTCGTTAGTATATTTTACTTTCTCAACACCTGGTATTTTTTAGAGTTTCATAGGAATACCTTTTCAGTTTGGTCGGTTGGATGTATATTTGCCTCTCTCTATCTCACTGGGTTTCGTATCTCATTTCTCTCCCTTTACGTTAGGGTAGGCACAATGGATTTCTCAAGCAGCCACTTCCTGCGCGGGACAATGCCGCCAGTGTTCCAAGTTTGAATTCAAAATGGGCCGAATTGGAGCTGCGAGGCTTATCCTCGTAAAAAAGATAGGTACTTTTATTCTAACTTTTTCGCGGGAGTGTTTTGTATGGCGCAGGTTCTTTTGATTTTCACTGTTTACGACGGTATGAAAATATAAATCGATATAAATGGCGCGGTTAACGCCTTTTTATGAGTTTTCAGTCGGTATACAAGGGTTAGTAATTTAATATGAGAAACACCCTGATAATAAAGTATGAATAAACCAGAATGCAAAATGATCATTTAAGTTGGTTGATTGTTAAGTTTTAGAAGCGGAAAGTAATACTTTACATAGTTTCCGTGCATCTCAAAAGATTTAGTCCAAAACTATCATTTTGATTACAACGATTGCTCCTAAAATTAGCCATTTACAGAATGACTTCCATACTTTTTGAAAACTTGTTTCCTCTAACCATTTAATAAGATATTTCTACAAAATTCTACGAGTTCTGTGAACAATAGACCTCGCGTCTAAAATGTAATGTTTTTAATTTTCTCTTATTTAATAAATCAAAAACACAATTTTCTTTGAAATCATAAGATTTGTAAATATGTATATATATATATTCATTTACAACATTACAAAATTAATATTTCAAAGCGTTTTAAAAGAGATAAATTATTAAGATTCAAACAGATTTAAGCAATTTATACATCATCAAGCACAATCATACTAACAGCAACAAAGCTATGTTATTCATTAGTCTTTTAATTTTTTTTATTACCTCACACGAGTCCCAATTGTTCCCAACGTCTGGGGACAGTGAGATTATGGCATCACCAATTGGGGTATGTTTTGAGGCTGAACGTAGTGGGGAGGGGAAGGAGATGAGGAAGAGAAATGTGGGAAACCTGGCTATTCAGATCTAGTCACCAAACACGGCTGAAGCCTATTCAAGCAACATTTCAATTCTTACACCAGGACGATACTGAAAGTATCGTCCACTCTGGAAAGTGCCGCAAATATATCTTATATTATACTAGTCGAAAGCCTCACCCGTCGACTATGGAGACCGTCAAAATGGAACGTTTTTTTCCATTCAAATTTGATTTGAAGGCACTTTTAGTTTTCTTCTTTTATATATGCCTCTAGTACACAAGATTCAAAATAGTTTTTCATTTCACCTAAAACACACACACCTAAAAACACACTTTGCCAGCCTTTGTATATTTTTTACCGGCTTTAATATCAAGTAGATAATAAGAGGTGATGTATTTTTCTATCAAGCTTTTGATTTCTTTGGTACTGGTTGATACTGCTAAAGTTTTGACTATTGTGTAAAAATACTAATTTTGAATTATTTAAAAAAAAATTACATATCACAAAGTTTGTAGGTATGTTATATGTTGTTATATATGTATGTATGTTGTTGTTACGCTTATGCGTTTATGATTATTTAATTTGTTGTTGTAACTAATATCCTGCTGACAAGCTACTTGCAGTAGCTTAGCGGGTAATAAATTCCAATTGTATGAAATTTTTATACAATAATAAAAAATACCCCGTTAACCACTCAAAAAGATTTAAGAAGTTTGTGATAATTTACAAATTTTCACTGGAAATTTAGTTAATCAGTTAAAATATTTTATTAAATTGAGTTCCCCAATCCACCCCTGTCACAGGTGTCTCGTCTCGCCCCACCTGTTCTACTCCGTTCCCACAGTCCGCTCCCTCCGCCCTCCGCCCTCCGTCCCTATGTCCCTCGGGCCGGACGAATGCCGAATACATTAGGTGCAATAAGACTATTCTAACCTAAAAATGTACAAATCCTGTGGAGGAACCTTATAGTCCAATGTACAGTCTTGCACCTTCTGTTCTTAGGCCGTAGGATTGACGACGTCAATACTTTTTGGGATAAAATTGTATTTTTATAGACGGAATTCAATTTGAGATTCATTGGATAATAAATTCAGTTCTTATTTGTCCAACAGACCATTTTAGGTTTTGTTCAATCTCCACTTTAAAATCATTATTACATAGTAAAAAATGAAGTCGCTCAAAATGTTTGTGCGCTTAGATCTTTTAAACTACGCAACGGATTTTCATGCGGCTTTCACCAATAGATAGAGTGGTTCAAGAGGAAGGTTAATATGTATAATACATGCTTATTATAGTAGAGAAAAGGCGAGAAATTCAAATATTCAATTCAGGCAGCGGGCAGCGGGCAGCTGGCAAGCGGGCGGTGTGGATTTTATAAAGGTTGGGTAATAGCGTTGTGTTTTGTTAGCTACAGCAACGTGTGGCCGGGCTGCTACTTAAAAATAAAGTCTAAAAAATGTAGTTAATCACTTAACTAAGAATTATTTTAACTAATGAGACCTTTACCTGTACGGAAATAGCTTTATCTTCAACACCTATCATAATGTTTCATTGGAATAATGAAAGAAAATCTTCTCCTTCTGTCAAATTTTCTAATGTTCTGTTGGATAAATATGAACGAATACGAAATTAGGTCATCTCGAGTGGTGAATTACCTGCGTTTGGTGACTTAAGTAGGGGGTTCTCTGGATGAGTCGTGTTTAAATGTTGGCGGCGGATGCGGACGCGTGGATGCCCGTGCGTGGCGGGCTGGATCGGTAGAGACCTGTTGAGGTAGACTATTTGACCTCTCCAGCCCGACTCTCTCGACCCATCGCCTTGATTGCAGTTGAAGGGATAAATTCATTCATTCATCACTCATTGACCACTGAAATTAGATTTATTATTTATTATTTTATTTACCTAACACAATTCTTTTATTTTTGAATTATTTAAAATTAGAATTGTTTTCAAACGCAAGCAATCATCAGGGTCATCTGTAAGCAGAACTTGGTGACATTTATGTGGTGGCATGAGAAAAATGAGAAAATTTACAACAAGTTATATAATTTTAATTCTTATGCAAAAGTAACTAACTACCTACGAGCAGATATCACAGAAGAAATCAATAGTTATTAATTTAATATGCATGAGAAAGATGAGAAAATTTCAAACAAGTTCTATAATTTCTAATTCTCATGCAAATGTTACTAACTACCTACGAACCGATATAACCGATGAAATCAAGAGATATTAATTTAATATGCCTTCGTATGCATGAGAAAGATGAGAAAATTTCAAATCAGTTCTATAATAATTTCTAATTCTCACGCCAAAGTATCTACGTACCTACGTGCTGATATCATCGAACAAATCAATATATGTTAATTTAATATGTTTGTGTATGAGAAAAATGAGAAAATTCCAAACAAGTTCAATAAATTCTTACTCTCACGCCAAATTATCTACCTACCTACGTACTAATATCATCGAAGAAATCAATAGATATTAATTTAATATGTTTACGTTTACCTCTGCGTATTGCTAAACAAACTTTTTTCATTTTGGAAGCCTTAAAAAGTATAATTTTGAGCATATCTGATATAACTTGTTTTTATTATTTATTGGCATGGAACTTAAACATTGGAAATAAGAAATAAGGCAAATAATATATTAAATTAAATTTCACAACTTTAATTTTAAAAAAACCTCTCTGTGTGTATATTAATAGAACATTATTATTGTGCCCTGGGTAAAGGTGCCCGGGTTAATGGGGTGAGGTTTGTCTAGGTCTTGGCAGTGGATGCGTTTGCCCACCTACACCGTGGCTGGCCGGATCGGGAGCAACTGGTTGAGGTACAACCTTTTAACCTAACCAGCTAGACTCTCGATCCATCGCCTTGCACCGCAGGAGGATGAATTCATTCATACGTCCGTCACTCCTGGACACATTGTCTTCCAGATTCCTATTCACCCCTCATACCTTTTTCCATATCAGAACTACCTTTTCAGACTTTCCTTTACAAGATTCTCCAAACAGCATCCCCGAAAATAACGTGTGGCTCGAAAGAAAATTGGTTTCCTCAATGCCTCCTGTGTGGAGCTAGGTAAAAAAACATGAGAATGTACAATTAACACGCGTTAGAAGTGAAATCTTCAGAAAAAATAAATTAGACAAGAGTGGGGAGGCTACGAAGCACTGCACAAAGAGGAGACCGATAGGCTTCGAAGCACCGCACAAAGAGGAGACAGATTCGTCTATCAATTTCTCTCGCAGGCTAAATCCTATATGTAGTGATCACTATCTCCCCGAAAGGAACTTTATAATGTAAATAGGTATAACACTGGCAGATTACTACCCCCAGCTTCTAGCGTAGGCGCACGTCCAACCCGCAGTGTCTCGCACGCGTCTTCTGCGCATTCCAGGATGACAACAATCCCCTCTACTGAGTGTGAGGACAATGTACTATATCTATTGCAAAGATACAAACACTGCATTATAGATGTCTCTTTGTAGTTTCGCTTTTTCTTTTCATCGAGTTTCAAATCACAACGGTGCTAAAGAAGTTTTCACTTCAAAATGTCTGTCTTCTATTTCACCGTAATCGGATTACGTTGTTGCTAAAGTTGTTACGTATGTTTTTTTAAATAAATATCCGCGTGTATTTGTTTAAACATCTCCTAATTGTTTTCAACTCTCCCAAATTGCTTCTCGCGTTTCCCAAACTGCCGCCGGATAATAATTGAAATTTGAAAGGTGTGTAAACAAATTGATTAATGAATTTTCTATCGACTCGGTACTAATGGATTCGCGCTGGCAAATAGATTCGGGCTATTTTTATAGTACTGGACAAGCCTGTTAGAAATAATTCAACATCCGGCGACTATGGCACAAAGAGAGATTCTAAAAAAATCTGATTTTCTTCAATCATCAATCAAGATCAAACGACTCGCGTTACCTACAAAATTGTTTATTTTTTTTTATTTTTTACATTAGTTCCACACAGTAGACCCTGAGAAAAATAATTTCCCTCAGGGCCTACGTCATCTTAGAGGATGCTGTACGGAGGGTTTTTTTTAAGGGAATGGAGGAGAGGAAGTTTTGGAAAGGAAATAGGTACAAAGGGTGGGTAGGAATCTGGGGCTTGGTTTGTCCAGGAGTGACGGACATATGAATCCATCCCTCCAACTGCGATGCAAGGCTATCAGTGGGTCGAGAGATACTGGATAGAGGATAAAAAATCTCCCTCAACCAGTCTCTCTCGATCCTGCCCACCACGTAGCAGGTTGGCAGACGTATCGGCCACCAAGACCTGGACAATGAATCCGGGCACCCCTGCTAAGTCACCAAACGACTGGCACCTCATACGTCATACATATGTCTGGTAATGTTATGTTATCGTGAAAACAAAGCTTATGAGTCCTGAGTGGTTAAGCGATGCTTCCTCTTACATGTGTTTCTAGATGTATTGGTATCGATCGTCCAGTCGAAATTTGACATGAGTATGCAGTTATATATACGTAAAAGTATACCCTCTATCTGGTACAATATGCGGATTATTCATAAAATCAACCAAATCAATTATAATGCAGAAAAACTTTAATTGAATTGAACAAAATGTTGATATTGTATGTGCCGGACCGTTATGTCTCCCGGTGTTATTTTATAGCATGTTTAAAATGTAAAACACAGACATGTGTAAATAATATTGGATTTACAGTGTTCGTTCTTATATTGATTTCATCATTATCTCAAAATTTTGCATTTGAAGATATCTGATTTTTTTTTTCATATGAATACCGCACAAGAGTCCCAACTGCTCTCGTCTGAAGCCAGTGAGACTATGACATCCCCAATTGGGGTATGTTGTGAGGCTGAGGGTAGTGGGGAGGGGAAGGAGATAGGTAAGAGGAAGGTGGGGAAGTACCTGGCTATTCAGATCTAGTCACCAAACACGGCTAATGCCATTTCAAGCAACGTTTCAATTCTGAATAGTGGTCTTACACCAGGGCGATACAGGGAGTATCTTCCACTCTGGAACGTGCCGCAAATATACTATATATTATTTTAAATTAATAAATTGTGAAATAACACAAATTAATCAAATAAAATTTATTTGCCACGCCGGTCGTCAAATTGATCGTCTAGTCAATTGGTCGACTAATCAACTCGACGGCCAAAGTTCCTTCATAGCTGAGCGATAAGATCTTTGTGCCAGAGTTATAGTCCCGTGTAGGGCAAATAAACATATATGAGTGTTTTACGTTCCTTTTAATAGTTAGTATTTATTCATGTTTTCCATGAAACGGTTTAACACCAAATTTGAGGTACTTACACGTGGACAGTGATCTGTCTGTAAGTTACGAGTACGTTGAAAATGTCAATGCAGAACCAATCAGATTGTATATCACATCACAAAGTAACTACTTCATATGAAAAAAAGAAGAACGTATGTATTATATTATTATTTGCATTCCTTGTTAACATTTTTTTTCCAATATTAGTTTAAACCTCCTAAAAATGACGAAGAGCAATAAGTATTTTCCTCACGTAACAAAGGCAACCCCAAAAATACTGTGAACTTTGAATAAAAGTTTTTCAAATTATCTTCATAAATTATTTTCACAACTTTGAATATCATCGATTTCTCATTGAAATCACGTCTGAAAAGCAAAATTTCATTTGTCTTACTAATGTAGGTAAATAATAAACTAATACTTGTCAACTTGGAAGATACTCTCAGCATCCCCTAATGTAAGACACCGTTAAAAAATTAAAAGTTACTTGAAATGGCTTAAGCCGTGGTTGGTGACCAGATTCTAATAGCCAGATACTTCTCCGCCTTTCTCTCTCCCCATCTCTTTCCTCTTCCCACTATTTTCGGCCTCACAACATACCCCAATTGGGAATGCCATAGACTAGGTTCCAAGCGGTTGGGAGCATTTTTGGGTCTCTTGTGCGGTATTCACATAAAAAAAAAGTGTCTTCACATTCGATCAAGGAAGAGAATACACTGATAAGACATTTCACACTGTTTGCAATGAATTGATTTATTTTTTCTGCTACCCTTTCCGCTCTGTATCAATGCATTATTATTTAATCCAAAATAATCATCTAATACATAGGTTCTCAACGTGAGCGATAATGCCCCCTTGTTTGAGACTTTCAGGGGGCGGTAGAAGACCCAGAGAAAACAAGGGGGCGTTGAGGAGTTAAGATGGCATAGTGAGGGCGTGGGCAAGTAAAATAATATGGCTTATAAAAGACAAAAATACACGCTTACCACTTGTATTATTATTAAGAATTGACACCATATCATGAATACAAGATGGAAGGCGGTAGCATCCCGGAACCACCCCCCTTCCGTTGGGATAAATATAATCGTGACAATAGTTGTTTCAGATTTGCGACTTGCGACAGATGGTAAGTAAAAACAATTGGGGGGCGCTAGAAAAAAAATATTTTCAAAGTGGGCGGTGGGCGAAATAAAGTTGAGAACCTGTGCTGTACTCTTTTCGATATATTCGTTAATAATACTCGTATCATATTAAAAAAAAAATGTTTTGCTCGAAAACCTCGGCCTCTCAGACAAAAACACTGACGATCACCGACCACGCCATAAAGTAATCATTCACATAATCGATACGACTAAAGAACTATACCTGAATAGTTCTTCGACCTTGGGGCTATGATTCTGATTCTATTATTTATTTTCAATTAATATTATGTATTATATTTTTCACAAAAAGAGAATCCTTTTTTCGTTGTCGTGGTGGAATAAATTAATAAAAATAACAACATTCTTTTAATCCCATTTAAGTAATATTTTGAACGCCATTAGATTTCGGTTGTGATCAAGTAAAAAATAAATTACATTTTGTAGAAAGATTATTTAATTAAACTCATAAACTTACGAATACCGACAGTAACCACACGACAAAACACACTATTCTACTGCAGCATTCATAAGCGGAACTACATTGCCCACTCTCCGATACAAAGATTTCACACTATGGGAAATCAGTACTTAAGTGATGTTGACATATTCAACATCAACTTGGCGAATTTTGTGGATCTTGTAAAAAATTTGTTCCAAAACTATTCCTAAACATATATGTATGTATTTTTGTAAACTTATCAAATCGCTGTATTTTTGTATTTTTGTGACTTGTGTGCATTTTTATCTAATTTTATTCTTATCATTTCTCTATCAGTTTAAAAATCATCTGTTATATCTGTATTACTGTAAAAGCCCTCTGGGCGTTGAATAAATAAATACATAAAAATAAATAAAAATAAAATAAATACCTGGATTAAAAAAATCATCTTCAATCATTTGAAATGCGCCGTGTTTCCAATTAGGTATGTCATCTGCCTGCAAAATTGTATGTAAAATTAATTATCTAATAAACAATAAATACCTGTACATAGTATAAATAATAATTGTTTCGTTTTCACGTAGCATCGCTCACTTTGGCTTATACATTATTCTTCTCAATTCGGTTTCTCATTGTTGAGGATCGCGACCCCTACTCCAATTTCCATGGCGAACTAGGGTCCTCCACACCTCGGTCCTGCGCTGCGTGGAGAGCTGCTGATAGACGTGCCAGACGCCCGTGATACTTGGTCACTCCAGACGCAATATTATATCATTTTCTTAGACCACTGGAGCGATTTTTGCCGTATATTGGCGCCATTTTAAATGTCTCCGATTGCTTTTCGAATAAAAAAGCCCGTAATTCGGCAAATTTAAAAAAACATATTTGTAGCTTCCACGTTTGTTATTTTGGACTTAAAGTGAAGCTATTGAAAATACCATGATGTCAATTATATTATGACCATAGATGTAGCAAATCCGAACTACGTAGACTATTTTAGAACGATATAAAAAAATATATATTTAAGCAGAATTTCTGATCAGCTGTTAACGGTTAAAATTAACTCCCTTTTCCATAGATATTCACCTTTCATTATCAAGTATACCATATTGACTCGAATAATAAAAATTAAATCGATTTTTTATGCCATTAAAAAATTCCTCTAAAAGACGTCAACCTAATAATTGCAACCTGTACTACCAAAATGTCAGAGGTCTAAAAACCAAATTAAGTTTACTTCAGTCTACACTACCAATGTTTGAACACGACTTTGTACTACTTACTGAAACGTGGTTAGAGCCAAATATTCACTCTAGTGAATTAGGTTTCATAAATCATAATGTGCATAGATTAGACAGAAATTCATCGACAAGTGCTAAAAGCAGAGGTGGTGGGGTTTTAATCGCTATAAGCAAGAAATACAAATCTAACTTAATTACAACTAAACATAAACATCTTGAACAAATTTTCTTGCAAGTAAATGTTGCCAGGAATAAAAAGATTATTGTGGGCTGTATTTACATCCCACCAAATTCAAGCAATGAAGTATACAGGTGCCATAGTGAGGAAGTGGAAGTTATATTAAAAAGAAATCCTAGTGCGACATTTTTACTCGCTGGTGATTATAACCTTCCAAACGTGAAATGGGTGAACAGTGACGATAATATCAGCGTTAGTGAGTCTGGTCGCATTATTCTAGACATGGCGTTATTTCTAGGTCTTAATCAGGCAAATACTTTACCAAATGTAATTAATCGTACTCTTGACTTATGTTTTTCTAACTTAGATTCACTAGAAATTGAAGAATGTAGTGAGCCGCTGGTGCCCACTGATGTTTATCATCCTCCACTAGAAGTTATTATCTCTAATGTACATATTAATACTTCTAAACTATCGTTCAGTTACCAAAATTTTTTCAAAACTGATTACGCGAAAATTTGTAATTATCTTCTCTCTTTTGATTGGTCATCTATGCAATATGATGATATCAACACATCTACCAATGAATTTTATTCTGTTTTGGAAAAGACTATTAGTATGTATATTCCAACCATGAAATGTAAGCCAAAAACCTATCCAAAATGGTACTCCAAAGAACTTATAAATCTGCTTATCACCAAAAAACTTAAACATAAAGAATATAAATTACATCAAAAATATTCTGATTACATTGAATTTAAAAATATAAGAACCTCGTGTAAAAGAATGTCTATGACCTGCTACCGTAACTATATAAATGAAATTCAAAACTCTATAATAAATAATGTTAGTTCTTTTTGGAAATACTCAAAATCACTTAAAGAAGATGATTCTGATTTCCCGAGCATTATGCACTTAAATGGCAGCCATAGCAATAATACTGATGGTATTGTGAACTTGTTTGCAAAATTTTTTAAAAGTGTTTATTCAACAGACTCAAATAATGCTCCTGTTCCAACAACAACACTAGATGAAACCCTTGATATTTCACAGTGTACCATAAGTCTCTCTGATGTAATTACTAAAGTTAAATTCTTAGATATCCACAAATCTGCGGGACCGGATAATATCCCTACAATATTTATTAAAGAATGTATCAAAGTAATTGCTCTTCCATTAACCAAACTTTTTAATTTGTCTTTATCTAGTGGAATTTTTCCCGATAAATGGAAAATTAGTTATTTGACTCCAATTTTCAAAAAGGGCGATAAAAGTGATATTTGTAATTACAGACCAATATGCATTCAATCCACCATACCGAAACTCTTTGAAAGCCTAATACTTGACAAACTTTTTACACAAATAAAACCTGTAATATCACCTTACCAGTTTGGATTTATGCTAGGTAGAAGTACTCTTTCTAACTTGATTATTTATGAAAATTTTATAACTAATGCTTTTAAAGAAAAACTACAAGTAGACTCTGTCTATACTGATTTTAGTAAAGCATTTGATTCAGTTTCTCATGAAATTCTCATTTGGAAATTAGAAAAACTTGGTATACGTGGCAATTTATTAACCTGGATTGAAAGCTATCTTACTAAAAGACAACAAATTGTTAGAATAAAATCCTCTTTGTCCGAAAAAATTTATGCAACAAGTGGAGTTCCACAGGGTTCACACCTTGGCCCAGTCTTATTTATCTTGTTTATAAATGATCTAACAAAAGTATTTCATGATGTATTTTTCTTACTTTTTGCTGATGATCTCAAAATGTTTAGAATTATTAAAAATATTTACCATTGCAACATTCTTCAAGATAATATCAACAAATTGTTGATTTGGTGTAATGAAAATAGACTCTATTTAAATATATCAAAATGTCAAGTAGTTAGATTTTCTCGAATAAAAAATCCAGTGATCTTTAATTACAACATTGATAACAATACTCTTGAGACATTAACACAAATTAAAGACTTAGGCATCACTTTTCAATCAAATCTTTCATTTGTTAACCACATAACAGAAATTTCTAATAAGGGCTTAAAAATGTTGGGATTTATAACTAGGCTAACTAGAAATTTAAAAAATATAAAATGTATTAAACTGTTATATTTTGCATTTGTTAGAAGTCAACTTGAGTACAATTCTCCCGTCTGGAACCCATATTATAATACACATGTACAAGCTGTTGAAAGAATACAAAATAAATTCTTACGTTTTCTAAATTTTAAAATGGGTATTCCAGCAATTATGTTTAACTACAACACTATTTTAAATGATATGAATATGCTCAAATTATCAGACAGAAGAATTTTCACAGACTTGGTATTTCTTTATAAAATTCTAAATGATTTAGTTGATAGTCCATTATTACTTGAATTAATAAGCTTCCGGATTCCTCTACGTAATACTAGAAGTCAGGATTTATTTCAGTGCAGAAATTCTGGAACTAACTACCATATGTATTCCTCTTTGCCCAGAATACTAATGGAGGGAAATAATTTTACCAAGTCTGTGGACATCTTCAATTTATCTTTAGACAAATACAAAATGCTGTTACTGAGGCAGTTCAGTTATGTGAAATAAATACTGTATATTTCTTAATAAAAAAAATATATACATTTTATATTTATTGGTAAAAGAAATATACAGTATTTATATTTTATTTAATCAAGTGTAATTTTTAAATTGTATATGTAAAAGCCCCGAAAAAGGGCGTAAATAAATAAATAAATAAATAAATAAATAAATACGTACCTCTCACGGCAGTTTCAAAGTAAGATTCGCAGGTTTCGCGCAGTTACAAACTACGATTATTTTTACATATTTTTTTTATAAATCTTACAAATATGAGATAACGGTAAAATACAGGTTAATTCATTGGCTATATAGCACTATAATAAGTTTTTATGTCTCCATGTTAAAATTCGAAGGTATTATTTTTTTAATGTTGGCGAAAAATTAAAAAAAAATGTAATTCTGGAAATCTCGAGCAATCGAGGCAAATTTATTTATTTCGCGTGGTCGCTGGGGTGGTAAACATAATTATCATAGTTGGAGTCCGCAAAGTTGGGCGAGCAACATGTCCAAAGAATCCTAATTTACATTGTAGGCAAATAGTTGAAAGCCTTTGTGGATGTCTAGCTCTTCCGAGATAGACACATTTGTGCGATGCATTGATACGTTGTACGTAATAGTTTATTTGATTAGCTGGTGGATGCAATCCGTTAAACTGGTGATATGTCTGTAATTTGTAGTAGGATAGAGAGTCCTCCAAATAATATCATTATTTATTATTTTTATATGAATCCTGAAGAAGAACATTGCTTACGAAACAGTGGGTTATTTTTAAACAATTAAATTGGTTACATTAAACTACGTGTTGATATTTTAAATATTATTAAACGTCCTAGAAGCACACGCCATTAAAATGAAAGTTAGTTAATAATAACCCTGGTGATGAAGCTTGACTATCAGTAAATTCTGGTTGGCGATAATTTTTTGATAAAAAATTGTGTTAAAAGAATTTTACAATGCTCTGTGAAAATAACAGATGTAAAAAGTTATTGGTTGTCCACTTGAGGTATTCATCCCATAAATTAAGTCCGTTTTTCCACAAACCCCGAAAAACTGTAAAAGAGCATTCGAACTTGAAATTGCCCCATTTTTATTTTATTTCCACGGCAGACAGTGTGTCATTTCTCACCTGAAAGTCGCATGAAAAACTGGAAAAAAAAGTTTTCATTTTTTACTTGTTTGAGTTGTCTGCAGTAGTTGAGCTGGGAATTGGACTCATCAATATAGTTCTACAACAATATATCAGTGTTCTATCTTGTTCCTACACCTGACCTCGTCTGTTCTCCAATCCCTTCTTCTCAACCCTTTCGCCGTAGGGCAGGTCTTGCTACGAATCTCTTTCCTTTGTTTCATCATATTCTTTTATTTTTCTCAACTCTACACTAGTTTACACTGCTCTTTGTGTTACTAGAAAGCTTTTTTCTTGTTGAGGAATGTTTAAGAGCACAAAAAAAACATTTTAATATTTAATTAAGCCAAAATATTATTTGTTTTAGAAATTCAATATAAATTGGAGTAAACTGGGTCGTTCTTGCGGTATTTAAATTTGTTTAGTGTGGTATAGAAATAAGTAATTAGTTTAATATTTGTTATTATAATCCAGCGAAATTGAAATCAAATATTTATATTTCAATACTGTTTGGTTAATTTAACCTAAGTGGTATATCTCATTATTTATCTACCAATATTGACACGGAGTATGTAAACGCATTACTTTATTATTCGTTCATTTTAAATTTCATCGAAGGTAAGTCGTACATCAACCCTTATTCGATATATTCCACCCTCATGAAAATACACATTTCATCACTCTGACAGGTTAAAAAATATTGAAAGACTGGCGGCGTGGGGCGTAAAAGTTTCATGAAAATAGGTGTTTCCCCGATCATGAAAAAATAATATTTTCGCTCCTCAAATTGTTCGGTTTTTTTCGGTTTTCCTGCATTCAGCTTTTTAGGGTTTCGGGGTTTTATGCCCCGTTTTAAATTCATGTGAACGAAATCGAGCGGCGCGCTTCTCGCTTTAAACAATTAAAGTTAACGAATCAGTGCTCTTTTCACCGTTTTGGTTTGTATTCTTTTAAAGTGTAAAGCGTGACAATGGGCCGCTTAAAATAGTGTGATTAGATTTAAAGTTTTTTTTAACTCTTTATTGCAACTAATCCAACGAGACAAGAAGAGCGGAACACGCGTTGTTTCTCCGACGAAGCGAGCTGCAGAATTTGATGACCTCCGTAGCACAGTGATAACTTCCTCAGTTCTAGGCCCAGATTCACATGCGGAATTCGAACCTGTAACCTTTGGGTTCAGAACCAAAAATTATACTGCTCTGTCACGGTTGTCGGTAGGTGAATGTTTTTGTCCGTATTATTAATTCTTATCTTAAAGGAATATTATATAAATATATTATAATTCCTTAAGTGTTTTCTCCTTGGAGGAGTTTTGCAGGTGAGGTTTATATTTAACATTCTCCTACCGAGGATAAGCATTCATTATTCGGTAATAATATTCCACGTTTGCGGCGTTTCCCTTTACTGGTATAAAAAGCCCTTCGTCATGGCTAAAAACGAGTTACATTTACATATTTAATACAAAGTCAATAGAAAAATACATTTTTACGTACGTAAAAATTAGAAATGTTGAAAAAACCCGGTTTTACATAAAATTATTCGCAAAAAACTTTCACTTAACAGCAACAGGAAGATAAAAAAGAATATTGAAATAATTGTGTTTCGCGAAGAGTAAACAATCGTTCATTTATCATCTGTGCGTGAAAAGAAAAAATATTTGGCTCTCGTTAGCTAAAGGCTGCCGCCTAAATTTGTAATTGATTTACGTTTCTGACCTTGTACGATCATCTAGGAATATTAAGATATAAACGATGTTGGTTTTTAGGTAGGTACATTAATTAATTCATCTTTAAAGATCCTAATTTCGGCAGTCGGTACATGAGTGCGTGATTCTAAATTGTGTTCCCGCGAGGTGCGTTCAATTTTTCAAGTTTTAAACCGAGCTAATTCCACCCTCTCCTATATTTATCCAAGACACTATCTAGATTGCATTTAGTTCGTGAAGAATCTTGTAATCACATATAAAGTAGCAGTCAATAAAAAATTCGTGAGAAATTGGAGATAATGTTGGTGGTTCTTAGTCAAAGTACGATACAGTTAAATATGACCAAAGGGGAAGGGTTTATTTAGCTCAGCGGTTAGAGCAGAGGCTAAGGTTCTAGATCCAGCCAATAAAATGAAAATAATATTTGTAATTCTGTCTTATTCGAAATACGGTACAGTTAAATATGACTGAAGAGGGAAGGGTCGAATTAGCTCAGTGATTATAGATAAGCCGCATCAATCGTTTCAAAGGTTTTGGATTAAATTCATAGATGCTTCCGTACCTTTATAATTTTTTGTTTAAAATGTCTGTTTAAGCATTAAAAATTCGCTAATAATACTGTCTTTAATAATAATAATATTTGGATGATTTGTATAGCGCCGTTTTTGTGAAAAATCACCTCAAGGGCGCTGTACAAACTTATAACTTATTTCAAATCTTATTCTAACTACAAACCATTATAACAACTTAGGGCATAACACGATACGACGTTGCTCGTGCTACGAGCTACGACGCGGCATTTATATAAATAATACAATACTATTGTATTTTATTATTTAAATATTGAATCATTTATAAATAATACAATATTTAAAAATTATATTATATTTAAAAATTGCATCCACCGGTTCATCGATCACTGATACGAAACTATTATGTACAATGATTTTAACTAATTAACGTGATGCTGCGTAAAAACGTAGGTACATACATTGTTTTATTTATACTTTGTATAGCAGAACATATAAAGGACCATACTTATCTGGGAGATCACTTGAGATTAAAACTGTTTATTGTTTATTTAGAGAAATTTTGGTACAGTTCGCACGCAGAGATTCAATATTATATTTTACTAGCTTTTATAGTATTTTTAAAATGCTTTTGATTAGTCTTGGTTAGGTAAGGCTAGTAATGAATAATTAATCAAACAAGTTATATCTTAAAATTCCAGATTACCCACCTGAGCGACAGCACAATTTAATTATTTTTTTTTCCGACTGCTAGAATTTTTTTGGTAATCATTTTGAATATTTTCCGCCCACTTTTAATATATACGGAGACATACATACTGATTATAGTCCTATATAGCCAATGAATTCACCTATCTTTTGTCGATTATCACATATTCGTTGGATTTATAAAAAAAAAACTATAAAATCGTAAACTTCTACTTAATTACTTACAATTAAGGGAAAATTTACCAAAATTGGCAGCAAAGCAATCCGAGGTATTTTAAATAGTGCCATATTATGGCAAAAAGCGCTCCAGTGGTTAGTCGGTGAAGTTCTGTGTTCTTTTACGTTTTAGACGTTCGCTTTTTTAGGTTTCTTTCATACTCTCCTATATCTCATATTAGGATGAGCATTTTATTTGCGTTTCTCTACGCAGGGGCTTAAAATGAAATACGAGAGTGTTATTGGCAATATGACTTGAGCGAATTCGGAAAATACGCGACTGCAAAAATGTATGACAACCACAGAGCAATCTAATTTATTTGAAATGTATTCAAATACTACCAAGGACCGTAATAACAACATCCAAGGGCCAATATCATTCCGGATTATATGGCATATATATTTTTTAAAGAATTGTTTTAAAATGTTTGTTTTATGATTTATAAATAATACTTTGTAAATGTACCATGACCTTTTTGTGACCTATTTTGGTGAACAGTACAACCACCCAATGTTGCTGTCACTGGTAGGTATCTAAAGTTTGCGCTCTTTATTCGAACTGTTTGATTTATATGGTATTCTCCTCGTATGAGGGATTATGGGTAAGCTTTACTTTTATATTTTCGATCCGACCGAGTTTCGTTTTGAATTTAAAACACGTACACCGGTTTTGTGCTTCCTCCATTTTAAATTAATAAAAATAAAATTTGCATACAATGTTTTTTTTTTGTACAAAATGTATAATCTAGAGCGGTGGAGTTATTTCTAGGAAAATCAAATGTGAAGTAAGATTTTTCATAAAAGAATAAATATACATGTGTGTTGGTACTGTAATACATAGTGCTTGAATATTTATACCCTTATTTCCAAGGTAGCCGCGGTAACTAAAATCTGTTGTGTTATAATTTCTCTTTGCATTAATGAGCCATTTTTTAAACGAAAAATAGCGACACTAAACAGAGACAAACACATACATCTATAGGATTTAATCGGCCTCCTCTTTGTGCGGTACTTCTTAGCCTATCGGTCTCCTCTTCTTTTAAGTTTTGTTTAATGTTTTAACAAAAATGAACTCCCCCCAAACCACGACATTCGTAAATCACATTATCTGTTGATTTAGTTACCCCCTTAATATTTAATGTGTTTTAAATATTACACAACCAATTAACAACCATGTGTCTGTGATAAACAGTCGTTTATTTATATTTTTTTTATTTTTAAAAGATAGACTAACATAATATTTTTAAAAGATAGAAAATCTCCTACTACCACCACATTAAGCAGAAAATGTTGCTTGTGTAGTGATGGAGGACTTATCCAGTCGAGAAATCTAATACGCGACGCCTGGTTGGGACCCAAAAGCGATGCCAACTCAGCCACTGACCGGTCTTATCAGTTATGCTTTATCGGATCGGGTTATCAATTATGCTTTATTTAAAACAAGCTTTTTTAGTAAGGCCGTAAGTATTTTTAGCATTATTTTTAAGGTAAGTTATTTTATAAGCCTACGCTTAACCCTCAAGAGGCCGCTATCCGAATTTCTACATTTCTTGCAAACCTCCCTTAAACATTTGAAGTTATTAAGCTCTTTAAAAAAAATATGTTAATTTTGAAGATAATATCTAGACATTCGTCGCGCCGAAACGCAAATTATATAAAATTCCCTCGATAGAAAAAAATCGCAAATTATGCTCCAAAAATTATTATAATCACTTTTGTTTCAGTCATTTTACAAGTTATATGTATGCAAAAATTTACAGCGTTTCTTTAAATAAAACTAAAGAAAAATTCCCTCGTGGTCGGTGTAAGATATATTTTCCCTCGTTAGGGAAATTTAGGGAATTTTTGGGGATTTTTTTTTTCTCTCTGGGAAAAAACTGAACATCACGTCATCACGTCACTGCCTCGTGAACTTGCTCAGACCCAAGGGCTGATAGGTGGTGCTCATGTATCCACACTTCCCTTAAATATTTAGTTATTGATGGCTCGCGTGGTAATGGCTGCTCTCGAGGTGTGAGCGATGGGAGAAGCATTTATCTCTTTCTGTGTGTAATCGCCCGTCACATAACACGGCTATCACCTTACCTCCCCCGCAGCCCTTCATTCAAAATTACGTCATTAAATATGATATATTTCTAAGACAGAGAAAACGATCTCTTGGAAATGAGGAGGTAACGAACTAAGTAAGTAATCATCTTTCTTCAAAAGGGTAGGCGTATAATATGATGAAACGCCATACAAAACCCATTCCATTTTCAAGATATTCGAAATTCTATTACCCGAATCAATAATCAATATATATTATAAAAGAAAGTCCAAAAAAACGCGGCTCGCTAAAACTCAGAAACGACTCCCGGTACGATCAAGGGAGTTATATGGTGTGGTAGATCTCAATCCCCCCTAGGGAATAAGGGTATACGTTTTTACCTAAAGGGCGTTCATTTGAAGATATAAGGGCTGGAAGTTTCGCCCTCTTGAAATTTCTAGTTCCGGAAAGTTCTGGAAGGTTCCATAGAGCTCTAGAAAACTGGAACTAGTGGCGGAGTATATCGTGGAATGTTAGGGAATAGAGAATCGGGAACGTCATTGTGGAACATTCCTGAACACTCTCGAATGTTGTCCTGGGCGAAGCCGGGTAATCCAGCTAGTTTGATGAATAAATTTTACCATGTCATGTCTTCAAAGGATGCCGCCGACTTCTTCTTAATCCTCTTGCGCGTTTTACATTCTTGAATGTCTTCAAAATGAGGAGGTTGTTAATTTCCCTGATTAGCAAAACAATTCCGACGATATAATATTAACAATGAATATCTTTACTGTACTTAACGTTCGTTCTAAAGGGTGCTCTCTGTTAATCTGTCGCGGAGGAACCGCTCACTGAAGGTGCCCGCCTGTGGATCGAATATCATCGGCAAACGTCGACTAGTTGTCTTAGTCAAATAATAAAACCGATGAAATCTATTCAGACACACCTTAAAACTACACATTCTAACGAGATCTGTTAAGGGTCATTAACCAGCGAGCGGCCGAGAATTCATATTTCGTCGAAAGATGTTCTTACGATCGCACAGGGCGGTTCAAGTGAGAAAGATTAATTATTCTCCGGACCAGTTTTAAAAAGTATTAACTCAATATCGATTTTATCGACCGGTCAGTGGTTGAGTGGGCATAGCTAAGTCCTCCACCACAACACAAGCAACATTTTCGGCTTTTTTTGGTGGTAGTAGGAGATTTTCAAACATTGTTGGGTTATTCGTAACCCGGGAATGTTTGTCTTTCTTTTTGAAAAAAAAAATTCTTTCAAATATTACTTTAATATTTATAACTACATTCAAAAATGCTGAAAGGCGTGATAATAAAACTAATAAAATCACGTATTTTTTGTAATTATGTGTTAATCATAAGTATTTATAATTTTTCAATAATGTCTAAGGAATAATGTCTAAAGATAAGAATGTAAAAAAAAGTATAATATATTAGTTTGTAGGCCTGTACATAAATAGACAAACTAAAGTATTTACGTCACAAAACACGGGTTGCGGATCTTTTTTTAAATGATTTTATTTACAATTAAAATTCTGAAACATAGATAATTTATTAATTTATTTTACTGCATGATTATATGATTTAAAATGTGTGTTGTATAATACAAAATTTTGTTTGAAAATTTAACAAATCTGCCAACGACCTACGGTAAAATCTTATTGTAGTAAAAATAAACACATTTTTTCAAAATTTAAAACATGTCTTTACTAGATAAAAGAACGGTCTTTCGAAATTGATTTATAATTTTTCGTGGAAAGAGTCAATACGTTTAAAATTTGATTTAAAAATGACATATTTCCGGTTTAGTCCGGTCATGCCCTCTTAAGAGACATTGAAACTACGTTCTCTAACGGCATGAGAGACAGTGAAATTATGTATGTATTTAAAACACTACATGTAATACGTAATATCACATTAATTTGTCATTTACCCGACGAAAATTACGTGGACTTTAAGTCCAATCATTTAATGAAAGAAACGACCCCTACCGACGAGAAATATAAACGCAAATTTATAAGAGTTTATTATTCGTTGATTCGGTTGGCGTCACAGATTATGCTAACTTCATAGAACATTTACTCGAGTGCTAAAAGGTTCCGATGAAAAAACTTTTTTTTTTAACAACGATGGAGTTAATCCTTTAAAATTGTAATTTCAGAGTCGTGGGCTGTCTAGGTCTAGACGGCTCGACTGTTTATTGTTGCTTTCATTCGTAAAGTAAACATTTGAAACGCACAAGAGATTATCAAAGGATTTCGCAATGTTTCACCCAAAGTCTTTTTTGTACTTGTATGTTTAGGATTTTTAGATATTGAAAACGATAGACAAAACAGTAAAAAAAAAATCGCTGGGATTAAAAACTAGGCTTCGTGTTTTAAACGAATATTTCAGACAAGCAATGAAAGAAATTTGATAACTTTTAGATTAAAATAAAGGAGAAACCCCTTGCATGCTTCATGTGTACACTGTTCAGCCCCAATTCGAAACAAAGGAAATAAAATGAAATTCACTTCGTTAATCAAATGATTTGCTCTTATTTTGATATTTGTTCAAATATATAGAATTCCGTCCAATTTCAATTCGTGTATATAACGTTTAAAGTATTGGAGATCGTATTAGTGCTGGTAGTAAGAGGAAGTTTAAGAATTATTTTTATATTTACTTTTTGTGCTTTAATGATTGGGTTGAGGGCGCTGGTATAAGCATTACCCCAAGCTAAAATTCCGTATTCTGTGATTGGCACAGTGAGTAATAAATTGCAATCTAGATGGGGTATTTTAGTTATCTAGTGATTATGCGACATCTAATTACTTTTTTACAGGTCGCGATGCAATAATTTTATTGGGGTAGAATCTTGCAATCATACATAAAGATAGCTCCCAAAAAATATGCGCTAAGGAAATGAAGACAATGTTAATAGCTCTCAGTCGAAGCATGCAAAATTACGTAATTGGGTAAGTTGACATGGTCGAAGTAACTTAGGAGTCAGAACACTTCCCCGGCAAAGATGTACTGGGTTCAATTAGATTCGACTAAATCCTTTTCTGTCTTCTGTTTCACATTTTTCGTGTGAATGTCGTTAACATTGTCATCAATTAGCAAATATTACGATTTAGTTATTCTGCATAATTAATAATAATAAACTTTTTTTATAAGACGTAGTTACGAAATAATCTACCCCTTTAAACCAATTTAAAGACGGGCACATGTTCAAAAAGAGATACTCACAACCCTCTCTCTATGTCTTGCCTCTTACACACTCTTCCGCCGGTAATTTTTTAGAACACCCTCGAATACGTGACTCTCGGTGTCATGTTCCTTACGTTATATCTCGCGTAATTATTTTCCCCCAAAAGCGCGTTTGCCCTCTGCTCGCACTGAATCGTCTCAATTTCACATTTTGTTCGCAACTTCTGAAAACCGAATATAAATTCATCCAAATAAAAAGCCAGCCGCGTGTACCTAGTACCTACTGCACCCTATTCCCCGGGCAGTATCAAATAAGATAACATTTTAACGAAATACGATTATTACGAAAGTAAAATTTTCGGTTCTGTTTTTTACCAGTTCTTGGTGGAGATGCCCATAGGCATTTTAAATACATTAGCGTAGCATATTTCGAATTAAAAAAACATTCTAACAATCTTAAGTCGATTTTCATTATATTCCCTTGTTGATTTGGTGGATTGAATTGAACTGAAGTGTCTGAGACTACCTGGAACTGTCTGCTATTACTGCTTCCCTAAAATAACTCTATCCGAAGAACATGGGTTTGTATTATCTTGTATTACGTTTTGTGATTGATATCTGGAATTGCTTTTTGAAATCGTCTTTGAATTATTATAGTTCAGAGGTGTAATTTATACCTACGATTTTTCATTCGCATTGTGTGAAGTTGTATTATAAAGTATAATGAACTCTCTCCTATCAGCCAAAGGCTATGGGAATAAGGTGCGGTAGTGCGTAGTAAGTAGGACAAACGTGTAGGTAGTATAAATAATAATAATAATAAAATAAAAATGCTTAAATGGTTATTTAATAAAAACCTACCCATCAATATTAATATTCACATGAACCCTTTATATGTATAAAGAAACCTTTCGGCTTCTCTATAAATTAGAACATTAGTTTGGCGGTGTATGTTTTACGGGGCAAATAATAAAGGTCTGTATTCAACCGTAAATTGTTCTTGCGGGAGAACCACATTAGTCATAGGTCTATAAAATTCTGTAACCTAAACGAGGTTTACAAATTTTCGATTCCGCAATAAAATTAACGCGATTAATGCTTGATTTATGCCATTGTTTTTGTGCAAGTTGAATATCAAAGTGTTTTTTGGCCTAATAGCGGATAGAGTGGATTCTGAAACTATTAGTCGCTTTTGCGATAGGCAACATTAGATTGGATGAAAGATGAAGGCTCTTTTGTGAAAGCCATTTGATGAAAGCCTAAAAAACTTCTCTGTAGATTGGATTTTCAATAAAGATTCATCTTCATCAAGTTTACACACCTAGATGCTACGAACTGGACCCGTCTGGCCCTTAAAACAATGCCACTAACTTGTCGGCGTCCCTCTTTTTTGTGACATCTTACAGGCCCTGTATAACCAGTGGAACTTTATCACCACCCGATTGGGTTACGTTGTTCAGGAAAGGGACGGATAGAGGGATTCAAATGAGGAAAGAAAGGCGAATAATGAGTTAAACTAGAGCCTTTTTACAAAAGCACACATTGGAAAACCGACTCGTTCTCATATTGACAACATCAACTTTATAAGTGCATTATTCGCCGAGTTTCTGTACGCTTCGCAGGAGATTAATGCTGGCTTCCCTGAGCCAATTCCTTCATTATAACCTATATGAGAGACTCATGAACAGCTTATTGGTTCTCTCCATACAGTAATAATTTAACAAAGTAACAATGAGATCAATGCTGCTAGCTTCTCTGAACAAATTCCTTCACATAGACAAAGCTACAAACCGACTTACGAACGGCTTATAGGTTTCCTTCTTGGCAGGTGAATCAATTATTGGGTCGTAATATTAGTGTACTAATCAAATTTTGATGTTGGTAACATACTCGTGCTACGTGTATTTTTCATTTTTTTTACATTAACTCCACGTTGGAGTCATCTGAGATGCTGTGTGGAGAGTCTTTTTGAGGAGAGGAAGGAATAAACATTGGTCTTGAAGATACCCATGTTGTAGAAAGAAGGAGAGAGGTTGTAGAATTTAGCAAATCGTTCCACAGCCGAGTTGTTGAATACAAGAACGAGTCGAAGAAGGGACTCGTTCTAATGTGACAAATGCCAACCGTTTACATATGTTGGGCACGCGTTTGGCGTGTTTCCCGGCTATGCACCGGTGCCAAAGGGATCAATGACGCTAGTTCCTCGAAGCATCTTCCATTGTAATACCTGTAAAACAAGGATAGCATTTCTACCCGACGCCTATGCTCTAAAGATTGCAATCCGTCTGTTAAGATGGGAGAATCTATCAAACGGACCGCCCGTTTCTGCACAGAGTCGAGGGTATTTTTTAGATATTTTGAGCTCCAGACCAGAGGTGGCTGCCAAATTCAACCGTGGGGTTAATACTATTACAGTTACCGTACTATTAAAATATCTGCGGGCCCTGTACGGTACGCCCAGTTCTTGGGAGGCTTACTTTACTCTGGCTTCGATGGAGCCCCCATATCTGAGCTGGTCACTTAGAGTTACACTAAGCATATCAATGGGGGGCCTGTTCGGAAGATTGCTTCCGTTGAAGGAGACTAGATTTTCATGAATCTGCACTTCCAAAGTTGCATTTTTCTAAACATGGACCATTTTATGGTTATTCAGTTAGAGGCTCCATACATTTTTTTAGAATACAAAAATAAAACCATTTTGGGTTGTTGAATGATGGTAATCTAGAATACCTATTTCCTAATTATTATCGGTCGGGTCGTGGGATCATAGAGATGAATAATTGGGGGCACGCCAACTCCTTGTTGGGTCGACCTTGCTCCAAGGACCTCTCCTTTCTATTACACGCACCCCCACCCTTCATAAACGCTTAACGCTTGTTCGAAACAGGGGTTCAACATTTACTTCATTCGCCCTCGAATGATTAAAGAGTTGAGCCAGCGATAAAATTTCGCGAAAGCTACATGTTGATTTGACAGTTTAAAGAAAAACTCAGAACTTACTTTGAAAAGTCATTAAAAGTGATATTAAAATATATAAAAATATTGTTAAATAGGTTACGTTAAGTAATGGTATGGGCTATTTTTTAATTTTAATTTTTTGTAGTTTTTAATTACCTATAAAAGAGGCTGAGTTGAGTTGATTTTGAGTTGGCATTTTTTTTTTTTTTTTACATTAACTCCACACAGGAGGCCCTGAGGAAAATAATTTCCCTCAGGGTCTATGTCATCTTTGAGGATGCTGTGTGGAGGGTCTTTTTGAGGAAAGGAAGGAGTGAACATGGGTCTTGAAGAGACCCATGTTGTAGGAGGGAGGAAACACAGAGGCTGGTAAATCGTTCCACATCCGAGCTGTTGAACTCAAGAACGAGTCGTAAAAACGACCCGTTCTCATGTGACTAATGTCAACCGTGTACAAATGTTGGGCGCGTGTTTGGCATGTTTCCCGACCATGGAACTGATTTGACAGTATCGCAGTCAATTTACTACTATTTTCATTATTTCAGTCCATTCGAAGGGTATTATAATGTTTTCAAAAGAAATTAACTACTGTCTGAATTGAAGAATATTGTTCAACGCTTTCTGTACCTCGCTGTACACATCAGAACTGTGGGTTGACTACACTGCATCCCAATGGAACAAGTTAAAGGTTGCTTACAACAACGCATACCGTCAACTTTTCCGCCTACCGAGATACTGCAGTGCTACGGAAATGTTCCTGGAGGGACGAGTGCACACTTTCCGAGCACTTCTCCGCCACCGCATGGGAAGTTTATGGCGCAGACTACGCCAATCGAAGAATGCAATCATCACCGCCATGACTATCTGGTTGGAGTCCCCCCTGATGGCCCTCTGGAGACGGGAGACGATGAAATACCCTCCGTAAACAGCTGCATGAATTAATTTTACTGTTTACTATTATTTTTCTCATGTTTTTCATGCTTATTCGTTTTTTTTAAATTTATTTATATGTTGTTATTTACTTTATTTTTATTTTTAACATTAACCCATTTTTGTTTCAAAATATGGAATGTATTGCATTGCACTACCCCTGCATACACTCTGGAATAAACTATTATTATTTATTTTATACGGTGCTCCAGATTTTATGTCCGGGTTGAATCTTTCCCAAATGAAAGACTAAACCCTTCCACACACTTTTCCACAAATGAATATCTAGTAAATTCACGCAATGTAAGTGCACTATATAAGATAATAAATACAAAACAATACAAGAACAATACGTCAATCCACCAGAAACATAATGGGAAAATATTTCACCGACTCCAGATATTTTCATATCAGAGGGTTCGGCTCTGATGAAATCCTAACTGGTCCGATAAATCCTACTGATCCCTCAATATAAATATTTAAAAAATCTTTCGTAATCCTACATGTATTTAAAATAACCGACTTTTGCATTTTTATGAATAAATTTTTCGACAAATCTAATACGCTTAAATTTTGAATGAGAGAGCTAGGTATAATGCCAGTAGCCGAAATAACAAATGGTAATATTTTTATAGTCTGAGAATGCCAAATTCTTTTAATCTCATTTCCTAAATCTGTATATTTTCTTATTTTTTCAGAAACAGTTTTCTGAATATTACAAGAATTTGGAATAGCGACATCAATGATATAAGTTATTTTCTTAATTTTGTCATGTAAAACTATATCGGGTCTATTATGACTAATTGTTCTGTCTGTTAGAATAGTTTTATCATAATAAATTTTATAAAATTCATTTTCTAAAAATGAATTTGGTTCATATTCATAATATGGTACATTACGGCAGTCAATCAAGTTATGTTTAATTACCAAACTTTGGTGAATTATTTTTATTTTATTATTATTATTAATATTATAACGACGAATCTAGAATCTTAAAACGAATCATAATATCATTACAGTATAAAATAATGAAGTAGCTCAAAACTTTTGTGCGCTTAGATCTTTTAAACTACGCAACGGATTTTCATGCGGTTTTCACCAATAGATAGAGTGATTTAAGAGGAAGGTTTATATGTATAATAAATGCTCAAGTAGAAAAAAAGCCGAGAAATTCAAATATTCAATTCAGGCAGCGGGCAGCGTGTTTCGTTAGCCACAGCAACGTGTTCCCGGGTCTGCTAGTACTTAATAAAACCATAACAATATATATATATTTTTTATGTTATTAATTTTAAAAAAATTAAAGTATTTCACAAAATGTTAATCCTTAATGATTGAAAATCAGAAAAATATACTGTTAATAATAATAATAATAATTGGACAATTTGTAGAGCGCCGTTTTTGTGAAAAATCACCTCAAGGGCGCTTGAATGTTGTATCTAGGAAGTGAACCCAGTTTTGCAGGGCGCTGCTTTACCACTAAGCTAATAGGATGCTATCCACTTCGGTCATATTTAACTGAATCATATTCAGCTAAGAACTACCAACATTATCTTTATTTTTTTATGTATATTACGTATGATTTCAAAATTCTTCTTGAACTAAATGCTATCTAGATAGTTGTCTTGGATAAATGTATCCATTTTTACTTAATGTGCGACATCTATTGACTTTATCGACGCGTAAATAATTTGTTATCCTTTTTCATATATATATACGCGCCTCTTCCATCCACAGACAAACGATTTGAGTGGAAAAGCAGTATAAATCACAAGATACAAAATAACCAATCGTTAAACCTGAATTAATATTTAATAACTAAAGGATTAACTAGGATTGGGTTGTTTATGTGTTAATCCATTGCTCTGTTAGTAGAATGCTCTGCAACAGTTGGATAGATCGATGTCGAACAACAGAGCATATATGCTGACGATCTCCTTAGTATTAGTACCTACATTACACTCTACCAAAGATATTGAAATATAAGAGATGTGCTATCCGCAGTTTTTACTGGGTGGGACTGTGTCGCGTCCTGGCGTCGCGTCGCCGGTATTGTTAACCAATACTACTGCACACCTTAAAACAATCAACTAAATTAATGAATTCTTTCAGTTTTCAAACTATATTATTAACCAATACTACTGCACATCTTCAAAAAATCAATTAAATGAACGAATTATTTCCGTATTCATACAATGCCCATTATGTAGCAGTCCGCCGACAGTCGGGAGGATATCGTAGCATGTCTCTTGTATTATATAAAACATTAAGTAAAAAATCACACATTAAATTAAATTACAGCCTATTTTCTAGGCCTGTAAAACTGCAGACTATGTATTGTAGGTTCTATATACAAAACGACTAAAACTGCTAAAGGGTTGAGTTTGGCCACCCCTGGCCTAAGCAGGGGCACTTAATTCCCGTCCCGGTAACAAAAGCCAACGCGGGGCCAACAAAGAGCCAAAACTCCGCAGCGAACGGAAATTCAAGTTTCGCCAGCGTGTAATTATCCGTTTTGCGGCGTTTTCCCCGGGCAGATTCGGGGCCACGGTGATTATTGTCATCCAAGGATGTGGGTTTCGCGTGCTTCGCATGAATAGGCAAATCAAAGAGAAATGTGGAAAAATAAATCCTGCCGATATATAAATTTTTTTATTGTTTTACAATTTTGTAGAAAAATGTGTCCTTACTGGGGTACCCCGTTTTAAGGTCACATTGTACATGTTTTCGTGTTTGAAATATAAGTAAATACCCATGTTAAAATATTACAAGAGAAAATTTATAAAGTTATATCTAAAAGAAAGCACAATACGAGCATTAATTTTTGTTAGATTGCAAAATTAAACCTATTTTCTTCCATCACATATCCAAAACTTTATAAACTTATAATTATAACCTTTGAAACTTGCATATTACTGTTACTATATTAGTGGTAATAAAAACGAAGGAATAATTAAATTACGACATCTTTGGGGTAACTTGTGTATTTTTAGACTCTCGACTATGAATCCGGAGGACGCCGGTGTATCCGCGGCGTGCGCAAGTAAATAAAAAAAGTATTGTTTCATATGGGGCCATCCATATATTACGTCACACCTTAAGGAAGGGGGGGAGTAGAGAATTGAGTGTGACATTATGTGACAAGGGGTATGGGGGGTTATCAGCTCTGTGACGTCACATGTAAAAAAAATTGAACTACTCTTTTGATTATTTTTAGATATAAAATTGCAAAATATGTGACGTCACACAAGGGGGGAGGGGGTCATTTATGGATGGCCCCTAATTAATTAATTTTAAATTATTAATAGGATATTTGACAGAATGGAAGATTCTCAAAATATCACCCTGGTGAAAGATCACTTTTGAGAATTGAAACTCTGCTTGAAATGGCTTTAGTGACCAGATCTGTATAGCCAGGTACTCCCCCCACATTTAACTTCCCCATCTCGTTCCTCCCACTACCCTCAACTTTACAACATACGCCAATTGGGGATTCCAGTTGGGTCAAATATATGCCCATGGAATGATTGTATTCATAAGATCCAGTGGCAGAAAGAAAATAGTAGATCTGGAACTCTTAGTAACTAAATCTGAATTGCTGAGTATCTCTCAACCTTCCTCTTATCCTTGCCACCCGCATTTTTGTCTCTCTTAAGGCATTCACATTAAAAAAAGGCATTCCCAAATTTTACCTACTTTCATTTTTCATACAAAATCATGTAGGCATGTGTAATCCTGAAGTGGTTTGCTACGTGACTTAGCAAGGGTGATATTTGCCTAGGTCTTAGCGTCTGATGCGTTTGGTACTGTGTGGCGGGTTGGATCGGGAGAGACTGATTGAGAGAGACATATCCTTCCTTTCCCTTAAGAAACTCTCCACACAGAGGAGATAATGTAAAAAAAAGTATTATAAATTTATTTTCCTGAATCACCCTGTTTTGGGTAACTTGGCTAGATTGTGGGCAACCCTCAATGATGGATTTGTATACTTATTATAAAGTCCTTGTACTAACAAATAGCTTTGACAATGAACAGGGATAAATTCCGTCAACAACAACAGGCCTAACCCGATCTATCCCAACTGATCTGTGGTTGTCTTTCATCGGCTCCAGATGCCAGCCAACTTAATACAAATTTCAAAGAGTCTTTGTGGCGGTTTGGTTCGGAGTATTGTCTGTAATAATTGAATCATCTAAATGATTACATCATTGCTTTGTGTATTTTATTTTATTTACACAGGAAATAGTTAGATTGGTTATGATTGAATTTAATATAGTTATACCCTAGTTGTTTAGAACTTACTTTGCTTTTGGCAGGTATAGTAATGTAGGATTTATTTATGGTCTAAATATTGTTCCAAATAATACGCAAATTACCCATCTGGTCACTGATGTAATATTATTATTTCTTTCTCCATATGATATTTTAGTGTTATGAAAGTAGTGTTTTATATTTTAGTGTTTTGTATGAAAGTAGTGTTCTTTATTTTAGTGTTTTGTATGCTTTTTAACTCAAATTTATAAATGTTAACCTCAACACAGGCTTTACAGTCCTAGTGAGGTTAATTTAAAAAAAAAACAACAACAACAAATGTATGGTGAGAAATTATAAATAAAATAAATAAATATAAAGTATACAACTAGGCAATTGTCCTAAAACGGGCAATTGCCTAGTTGGACATTTTAAGTTCACTATATTGTATTATGTAATATTTTCAAACAATAAATAAATAAATAAATAAATATTTCGCCATCCAAAACGGTAAACTCTTAATTCTGGTATACTTTTGATAATAATTGCATACCAGTATTTCTGTGAACTCGTGTCCAAAAATAATATTTTTTTAATTTTTCTCTTATTTACTATATCCTAAATCAAAACCAAAAATTTCCTTTAACTCTTCTATTCCCATGTCAAAGTTAAGTAATAAAGATTTTTCTCTTCTCTATAAATAAAATAGTTTACATATATATATGGTTAAGACAAAAAATATTAAAAAAATAAATTAACTACCCCCACCCTTATTTATGGTTGTGTCACCTACAGGTGACACTGGGCATTGTGCCTCGACTCTGCTAAGACTCTGAAGAGGAAACAGCATTTTTCTTATTCTTACGGTAGGAATAAAATAACAGTTTTATAATAATATTTTTTTTTATATAAAGTTTTATAATAATATTTTTTATATAAAAAAACAGTCGGCAATCTCATCGAACGTCAACCTGTAATACGTAAACAAATTCTAAAACACCGTCACAACATAGCGATAAGGCCAAAATGTAAACAACGGTCTAGTTATTTATTACTTATGTTGGAAGTGTTTATTAGTTGATGTATGAGTGGATGGAGAGTATTTGATGAAGAGATCCTCTCCACGTCAGGCAGGATTGCCTTCATACTTTACCGATATTGAGGTTAAAATGCTCCTTGAGATCACGGCACTTCCAAGCCGTGATCTTGTGTTCAGGCTTATAATAATGATGATGTTTAATTGAAAACACTTAGTTATCCACGATATTAAGTTTTATTTGAAATATTATTTACAACGAATATACATTCGCGTACAAACTGGTAGTGAGGTAAAATTGCCGTGCAACCGGACGGATCGAGTACTAGAAGCGGAATAATAATATGATCCTATCTCGGGGCAATCGGTGACATTTAGTGTTGGTCATCTGGGATACCATACGCGTGAAAATAAGTAATGTGAATAAGTACTGCCATATACCTCCCCACCAGCGTTGCACGCGAATAACAAAATATGGCATACGAAAAGAAAATAATTATATACACCTAAATATGGTTTAGTATGTGTCTGAGATATACATATCTATATACAATGTTTTTCATACTTGAAAATATAATTTTTACATAAGTAGTTTTGTGAACAATTCTAAATTTACATCATTAACTTAGAACATAACATGCCTATAAAAAGAAAAAAATAACAAAAGTTACAAAATGTTTTAAAATTATAATGTTATTTATTTACAAGTCCTAATTATCATTAGTAATAGGAGTAAGTACCTATTTCTCAGTCGGTATTGACCGATTAAAATTATTATTACTTGTTCCTTCTTACGGCTAGACATATAGTGTTGAGGTAGGTAGGTACTGCTAGAATGCGTAACGGTGATTATTTACAAAGGCGAGTAGCTGCTGGCTGACTCGGTACATACTTATTATGCGTTTATACAATTTCAACTAAAGTAAACATAACTAACTATGCGTAATATTAAAATATAAATAAAATACATGAACCATATTATTCAAAATTAACTTTATAAATCTTAGACTAAGGAGTGAATTCATTTTTAATCGAGGGAAAATAATAATAATTAATAATTCGAATTCCAAGTGCTGTCTTTGTTTATTACCTGACTTTAGGTACGTAAGTACCTCCGCAGTGGTATTGGAATGTCTAATTATTATTTATTATATTGTTATTGTTAAACAAATACAGTTTGGTTAGCATTTATGACGGTCCGATCTAATATGTGGCTTCTTTTTAATAAGATAACACTACGTAAAATTAATTGATATCGGAAATTAACAGAAATTATATACAGGTTGGATAACTTATTTGCTAAATTTGATATACCTTACTAATATTATTAATTAGTTATTTACAAATAAAATGTAGTCTGTATACTGTTCAGAATTCGGGATACGAAAATGAATTTATATAATATTATTATTTGTTAGAAATACTGACTACGTAATAATACAATAATTTATATGGCGGTGTTTCGCTAGCTAAATACCTAAATAAACTTAGTTTTATTTCACAGTAGTTAGTTAGAATTTTAATTAATTATGAGGTACAGTGATACAAATCGTATAATAAATTTTGGATACATCAATATAAGTTTTCTAATTAATTTGTTTAAACGATAGTTTTTTAATTGAAGTATTGCCAAGTATTACCTTTACGACTGGTACCTTTCAGGAAAATGTACGTGTCTTCCACAGCGTGTTTTTCTTGTTGTTATTGTGGGCAGTGTGCTTGCCGTTTTTTGCGGTATTTCCTCCGAATTTTGGGAAAATGCAGGTTTGAGTCGGTCACAGTTGGAAACATTAATTTAACATAGGACGAGGGCGGAGTCATCTTTTGCCTTAATATAATCGTCAGGTTGACTCTGCGCTTTCCCTTCAATCCTTGGTTGCTTGTAGTAGGACAGTTAGTCTCTTCAGATTGAGATATTGTGTCAGCTACTGTATATATACATTATTGGAGATGTTGAAGTTGAGAAGATGGTGGTAAAACGATTTGTTTCTTTAAAAAAATTCGAGATCGTAGCTATTCAGTAGATATTCATGAGTCCATTAGTATTCCTGTTGTTCCCAGTTGCTCGTTGCCCGTTTACTGGATCTCGTCCAGTCGCATGTTTCTTGTTATCTGGTGATTTGTTGTTCCCAGTTGCTCGTTGCCCGTTTACTGGATCTCGTCCAGTCGCATGTTTCTTGTTATCTGGTGATATATGTTGACAGTTCCCAGTTGCTCGTTGCCCGTTTACTGGATCTCGTCCAGTCGCATGTTTCTTGTTATCTGGTGATATCTGTTGTCTGTGCTTGTTAAATAGCTACAAGTGTTTATGTTACTTGTGCGTAAGTAAGGAAAGTTACGATGGACTGCTATTATTAGCAAAATCACACTTATTGTGTGGCGTTGCCGTTGTTTTTTGAATTATCTCTGTGAAATGTGCATGGTGGAATGCAGTTGAATGATCTCTGCCCGAATTTTTTATGGTATCTGCAGTAGTCGTTTGTTTTGTGAAGTTCATTGTTATTGTCCGTTCGATCGTTCGACCGGGATCGATGTTGGCGGTCGGTATTGGAGTACGATGTCGGTGGATGACGCCATTCTCGGCGGGGGCTAGGATTACGCCGATTATAAAAATGATGTACGGGGCTATGACTGTCTCTGCGACTTGACTTTAGTTGATTGACTTTTAGAGATAGTGCAGAAATTTGTTCACGTAGGCTCTGAAGAACGGAAGTGATGTCGGGATCTTCTCTGTAATTGTTATCTCTACGTTGATTTTTGTTTATCGCTCCGCACTCGGTCGTCTGGTAGATTTCCAGGATTTTATCGGCTGCTGACGCAAGTTGTAGTAGATTGTCGTCTGGCCGTGCGGTCAATATAGCTTGTACATGTTGGGGAAGTCTTTGTAGCCATAAAGTGCGTATGATTGCGCTTTCAGCAAGCTCGGGGCCGGCGAGTTCGTGCATGAATCGAAGTAGTCCGGATGGTTTCCTGTCGTCCAACTGTAATCCGGTTAGTAGTCGGGTGAGACGTTTTCCTTCGGAATCTTGCAACCTCGTGATGAGTGCAGTTTTTAGGGTAGAGTACTTGTCCGTTGCTGGTGGCTTGATGACGACATCGCTGACGGTCCTGAGGGTTTCGATGTCCAGGGAGGCGACAATAATGTTGTACTTCGTGGTGTCATCTTTGATTCTTGAGTTGGAGAACTGGCTTTCTGCCTGGGCAATCCAGAGCTGTATGTTGTCACACCAGACGGGGGGTAGCTTAACTGATACGGAGTTTATGACTGGATCCATTATTGTGTAATTGGCGCTGGTTCCTGATGCTGTTTCTTCTAGCGGCATATTGTCGTTGTAATATGGCAAGTGATAGGCAATGGCGAAAGCAGTAGTAGTACTGATAGACCGTGTAGGTATGCAGATAAAATTATCAAAATTGTGCATAAAACAAAATAACAATAAATCTAATCCAGGTCTGAAAAGTTAAATTGATGATATCCAAAATCTTTTACAAATTCCTTATCTTTGCGTTGAAATGTTAGTACAAATATATTGTAATTGTATTAATGCTTTGTTGCAATGCAGGTTAAAAATTTATACCGTGTAACAATATATGCATATTATCGCTGGGTTGCTAAATTTCGTTGAAATGTTCGGATTATCAATTATTAACAAGGATCACTGTGAGAAGTTGAATTTGCGTTACTTGCTTTACTCCGATCTGCGGTGGATGCTGTGGGGTCGGGTGTAGGATCTCCAGGTATATGGCATCCGGGTATATGGCATCCGGGTACCTGGGTCTGTCTGCAAAATCGCGTCTGTTGGTTAGGATACTCTGCCTTAGCTGCTGGGCTTCTTGTTTATCTGAAATTGATATTTACCGGCAATATACTATCCACATAAACAAGTAATGAGTTGCGGGGGAAGCATTATTAAGAAAGTAGTAGCGGGATGTAGGTATTTTCGTACGCTACTGAATTTGGTGGACAATAACCAATGAACAGTGTTGGACAATGATGTTCTTTACTGATTTATCTTCATATGATTCTAATGTACATACTGGACCTACTGAATTTAAGTTTAAAAAATTGAAATGTTACTCACAAGATTGGGTGTCCAGGATTCCGCATTCCAGTACTCAATCCTCCGTATTGGCAGTGTTCATCATTATCATTAGAAATTCTCGGGGTCACCAATGTTGGAAGTGTTTATTAGTTGATGTATGAGTGGATGGAGAGTATTTGATGAAGAGATCCTCTCCACGTCAGGCAGGATTGCCTTCATACTTTACCGATATTGAGGTTAAAATGCTCCTTGAGATCACGGCACTTCCAAGCCGTGATCTTGTGTTCAGGCTTATAATAATGATGATGTTTAATTGAAAACACTTAGTTATCCACGATATTAAGTTTTATTTGAAATATTATTTACAACGAATATACATTCGCGTACAAACTGGTAGTGAGGTAAAATTGCCGTGCAACCGGACGGATCGAGTACTAGAAGCGGAATAATAATATGATCCTATCTCGGGGCAATCGGTGACATTTAGTGTTGGTCATCTGGGATACCATACGCGTGAAAATAAGTAATGTGAATAAGTACTGCCATACTTAGAATGATTTTCGAACAATATTCATTATACCAATAGAATAGTTATGATGCCCAGTGTCACCCACAGGTGACACGGCATATTTTCAACGTTGTAACTTTAAAATAAAATACATTTGTACTGTTGCTTATTTATTCGTTTATTGCATGTAATAAGAAAAAATAATAATAATAATACTCATGCTTAGGCATTTTTATTTCACTTTATGTAGCAAGAGATCACACAAACTCAAACTGCTCCAATTTCGCGTGAAACAAAAGAATTAATTTGACAAATGGCATGTGGCTAGTGTTGCCAGAAAAAAATAACGAATAGAGTTACTACTTGCCTTTACTATAGTAGTAGTAGAATTTAAAAAAATACATTCTTTGTGTTAGAAAACAAAAAATTAAACTTCTGTCACCTACAGGTGACACTGGGAAATGAAGAGTTAAAATCGTTACGAGTCGTTAAATACCTATAAACCGAAGATGTATGAATCATTTTTTAATTTTTTTTTTTTTACCGAATACCGTACAAGAGTCCCAGCTGCTCCGAACCACCTGGAGCCAGTGAGACTATGGTATCCCCAATTGGGGTATGTTGTGAGGCATATTGTGAGGGGAAATAGTGTTAAATAATAAAAAATTCAAAAAAAAATTATAAAAAATGTTGGATGGGAATAGGAAAGTGGGGAGTGCCTGGCTATTCAGATCTGACAAAACACGGCTAAAGCCATTTCATTCAAAATTTCAATTATAAATGTTGTTCTTACACCAGGGCGATACTGAGAGTGTCTTCACCATAAATGTCTTACGTATAGATTTGAATGGAATGTAATGTCATCACTGACTTGTAACTTTTGATTTTAGCCCATTTAGAACGCGTTTCGTCCCTCTTACATTTGTCTGATATAGTATATCGCTATCCCATTTGAATTTACTAACGATGGTGAACAGAACCCAATTCTGTGTATGAAATATTTATGCAATACACAGACTTTATTATTATATTTTATTTAAGTTGTTGGTGTGTCAATAAAATTTTGAATTGTGCAGTTTTCATGACTTATTATCGGTCAATTTTTATAGCGCCTAAGTTGGAAATCCTTAAGGGCGGAAAGGTGTATTTATGCAATAAAAAGCTCTTTTATTTTATTGTCGTACCTTCATTATTAATTTGCCTTTTATGTATATAATTTATTATCGTGTATATTAATATAAGTAAGCAATGTGAAAAACCTAGATTTGAGCAAGCATTTTACCACGCACGTAGCATTATAAAATAATTAACGACAATAAAGTGGTATATTTCCAACAATCAGTGCAATTATATTTACGGTGAGAATGGCCTGCTATTCATCACGTGTGACCACTTTTTTACGTTAGCTCCACAAGAAGGCCCTAAGGGAAAAAAATCCCTGTCTTTTCAGGGAAAGGAAGAAGAGGAAGTTCTGGGAAGGAAAATAATTATGGGGGAGGGTTTGAACCTAGGTGTCAATGTGTCCAGGAGTGACGAACGTATGAATCCATCCCTCCCCCCCTGGTGCAAGGTGATGGACCGAGAGAGAAACAGGTCTTTCCCCCCTCCAGCCCGCCATACAGTAGGTGGGAAATGCCAAGACCTAGACAAACCTCATCCCTTGAACCCGGGCTCCGCTAAGTCACTAAACGTATGAAACTACTTAGGGCGCCCTATGGCAGTGTTGGTTATCCAATCAAAGATAACCCGGGCGACGGTACCCATACCCGCCTACCAAATCGATGAATATATATATTTTTTCATTTGATTAAACTGAATATAATGCCTCAAAGCGAATTTGCGATTATTATATGTATTTTGTGTATTTTATCGAAGAAAACTGACACTCTGTAGTGCAACATATTTAAATAAAATAATAGCTTAAAAATATAACATATTTGAATTCTGCATTTCTACCCGCCATCGAAATTATCAATTATTATAGTTGTTTTAGTAATTGTTGGATGATTTTTATAGCGCCATTTTCGTGAGAAAATCACCTCAAGGGCGCTTAGGTACCTAACCGAACTGTATGATCAGTTTCAATTTTATATGGAACTAGTACTGCTTTTTAAACTATGGATGCGATGTTTATATTTATTCTAATTTATTTTTTTGTTTTTTTCAGGTATGTCCTTCAAATAATGAACATATTGGCAAAAGTCCCGATGAATTACGCCTTCTCCAAGATGACCCTTCTTCATGCAAAGTAAGATTAACTATATAACTGAAAACAAAAGTTACTAGGGATGAAAACTAAAATTTTAGAAAAAAATCCTTCATTTTCCTAGCTACAGAATTATGTACTCGGGTAATGGGCCAACGTTAATTACTCCACGCTTTTTTACGCCAACTCTATCTCGTGAATATTTCTTGGATTCTAAGTAATTGCTTGCCTTATTTTGGCATTATCTCCTGACCTTGTACCTTTTCTTCTCTTTTTGTTTTCTCCCGGATTTCGTTTCTCTTGTCCTAATTCAGTTATCAACTTTATTAAGAAGGAAATTTTTCTAGCTTTGTTACTGTGTACAATTTCTGGATCTGATTTATACGTTTGTTTTCAGTCCTCAATGGGGTTCTTGAGTAGGTAATTAATTATCAATTGCGTGGGTAGGTATCTTCTCAAATTTCAGTGTTTTTGATCATTTCGAATTCAAACAAAGTACAAAAGCAAAATAATCTAAAATACAACAAATTCAAGCAAACAATTTTCTGGTTTTGACATTAATGTTTAGATTTTCTGTGAAAAGTTGTTTTGCTTCCCACGAAAGCTATTACTGTGAAAATCTGCTAAATCTAAGAAAGGCTAGTAAATTTGATGCTTTTGAAACAATGGGTTTAAAATAGCATCACGCCATTAAAGTGATGTTGGTCTGTTCTAAGTGAACTCCGCAGCTTGTATATCATATTCTTGGTATGAAAATACGAAACCACACATGTGCAAATTACAAATAACACCTGCCTGTGTATAACATTACAGTACAGGCAAAAAGTGAAGATGTACTTCGCTTCTCACGCCTCGATCACGTCAACAATTCACTCGCCTATGAAAGACTTTATAAAATGGTTGATTCATCATCCCCTCCATAAAAACGGCTCTTTGCCTATGTTTTGTCCCTTTCAATAGATTCTATAAATTTTTCTTTGCTTATTTGGTGTTTGAAGACCAAATCACCAGCTAAGGTAATTTACAATCCATTTATTCGCCCCATTGTAAAAGGGTTAAAGTCCGTGCATTACCATATTGATGTAACTAGTATTAGTATTTGTTTCCTTTTTTATAAAGTCGTGTTAGTTTGCCTGAAGCTTGCAGACCAGATCATCAAGCCGTGCATGAGTCAGCAAGTTGCAATTTAAAGAACAGGTGCTTCCGGTACTCTGGAACACAAATTTCACGGACAATTACCAAGAAATAAAGTTTTTTTTTTGGAATCTTCTCGAAACAATGACATGTTTCAATTAAAAAGTTCCCATAAATGCAATATTACGATCAATGCAATCTGCTAGAGGTCGTGACGCCATCGTTATAGTATCTTCTATCTTTTTCGTTTTCATACAATATTTGTGAGGAGGAATAGGTCCATCATCAATGACGTAAGGACGAGCTGTCACCGGGACTGGTATAATCAAATACTTATACTAAAATTGATTTTATTTAAATTAATACTTTGCGTGGGAGTTCTAATGGTGAAAATCTATGTGTTTGATATCAGGGTAACTAGCATGGTCTGTCGATAAAGATTTTATCGATAATGTCGTAACTTGTCTTCATTCCCAAATATGACTGCAGATCGCTAACGAGCAAACAATAGTTCCATAACGACTTAGTTTTCTTAATTTATTCGACGTGAACTGTTGAGTTCGTGCTAAGGAACGATGACAAGTTGCCGAAGTTATCGGTAAAAACCATTATCAATAGACGGTGCTGGATACCCTGAAGGTTATGAAGTTTAAGGAGCTTTTTATTTGTGGAATTTTGAAGTTAACCTAACTGTTTGCAACTCACAACATCATAACCACAATGCGTTTTTTACAACTTGAATTATTCATTTTTTTAATTCAGTTTTTTCTAACTATAGTTACTGATAATAAAAAAATAATAAAAACACATACTTATTTTATTAGACAAACATATAACAAACACACATTGGAATCTCAATAATTTATAAAAAATTCCCGAAGTTCCAAATTATTTTTTTCAATTTGAGATTCAAAACTTTGTATACATAAAAGTGTAAATTTTACTTTTTGGTGGCTATTTTTTAGATTGTAATATAAAGCGTGGTGTTTTCCCTTTCCAACGCCGTTTAGAACATATTTCTCACTATGATAGTAAGGGAGTTACAGCGTTTTATACGAGACCTATGTGCGTTTGGACAAATATTGTCTAACTGTCTAAAAATTAGACTAGAGACGTCATGTATTGAAGACGAAGCCAGTCAATAACTATTAATTAGATAAACTACTGTTTCAAAATAAAGCTTTTCGCTTGCCATTTTGTATTTCCGCGTAATTTTTAATGGTTTTTGTACCCTGTTGTTATTCATTTTGTGTTCACCGTAACATTGGACTCCCCAAAACAAAGTAATTTTGTAAATTACAAAAGTCTCTCACAAAGAAAGTGGCCAGTCACTTAATCTTCATCAACTGATCCTCTACAATACATTATAGGTACTGGGTGTAAGCAAAAGTTCATTATTTTGGGGGCATCTTAAATCTCAACATCGCTTTAATTACCGATGCACTTAACACTTTGTAGCAAAACCCACTCGAGCGGGGGGATATTTGATTGATGGCGATAAGCTCTGAAGTTCTCCAAGTATTGAGTGAAGGTCGTTTAGCAGAATACGGCGTACCAACTGCACGGAATGGGTAAACTTGAATTACGGAATATATTTTGCATAGGGGAAACTTTAAAAATAAAAGCCGTATTTATCACAATTTGTCATTTTGTCAACAATGCATAAATAATTTCTCTTAAAGCTTTTGAAATGTGCGGTTAAGGGGTATTAACATCGTTTATTCATAGGATATTGTAAATTTACGATTTATTTATTTTTAAAGGCCGAGTTAAGTACTCCGTACCCGAACCTATGAGTATACGTTAGCCGAGTTTTCTACATTTGTTTTTGTTTAATAAGAAAGACAAACATTCCCGGGTTACGAATATCCCAACAATATTTGAAAATCTCCTACTACCAACACAGTAAGCCGAAAATGTTGTTTGCGTCGTGATGCAGGACTCAGACAGCCGAGGAATCGAACACGGAACGCCTGGGTGGGACCCAAACGTGCTGCCCACTCAACCACTGACCGGTCAATATTGCGAGTATTTATTTATTAATATACTTTATCTTACGGATAAGCTGTAAATAAGTGAATATTCTCCTAAATATTGAAACCACTAACCAAATCAAACAACCAAGTGGTAGATACCTAGATGCTCTAAATATCAACATCGTGGGAGACCATTAGGTTGATATTTAGGGCAGCATAGAAAAGTTGCGCCAAATGGCGTCTTTAGTGACCAGATCTGAAGAGCCAGTTACCTACATCCCAACCTTCCTCTCGCTCATCTCCTCCTATTCTCCATTTTCCTAAAATACCTTACCCTGATTTGCATTGCTGCACTTCGTAAGCGTTGGCACATGCGAAATAAATTAATTAACTTTTATTTCTTAAATCGTCTGAGTATGGGCTAGCCCTAGTTTTCATACTATAAATGTTTGACCTTATATGCTTTTCCATGTAAACTGTACCAAATTGGTACGTGAAAACACAGCATGCTGATTGATTGAATCCTACTTCAATCAAATTTGATTTGTAAGGATTGGTTTTCATAGAAATTTTCAGTTACGTTATTCCAATATGAAGTTATACAGGTTCTTTGTAGGTTCTTCGACATGGAGCAGAATTATTATTATTATTATTATCGATCCCGGTTTAATTTCCTGAGTTCCGAGCCCTGTTCACATTTGACGCATGCCCAGAATCCGACGCTTAACACAAAATCCCAAACGCCAATTCCCTTCGAATTTCAATTACCGATCCGTGGCGTAATTATACACGCAGTGTTGGGCATAATACGCTGCTTACCCTCTACCCTAACCAAACCAAACCAAACTACCTTCGATTATTTCATCCACGACCTTAATATTAAGGGTCTTTAACTTCCCCGATACCGAGTTTGATAATTTCTTCCTGCTGCCACGGCGGCACGTCAGTGTTACCGTTTTAATATTTGAATTATTTATACGTTTCTCTGTTGAAAAGTAACATAAAAAAATCATAATATATTAATTCTGGTGCGATTAAATCTAAATAAAAACATTTATAAGGTAAATACTCATATTTAGTTTTTATAAGAACAACACTCTTTTCATAACTATTCCTCTTAATGTAATATATGATTGAAGGAGAAGATAACACTATTAATCTAAACATAAATATGAAAGAGAACAAGAAACATAAAAATACGAAAATTATATTATATATTCTAAAATTTTAAATTATGAGATTGACAATTATGACGGTTCTTGGGAGTGGCTGAATTGGTAAAAGCGCATCTCCCGGTTTGACGAGAGGTTCTGGGTTCGAGTTCCAGTTGGGACCATTATCTTTTTGTACTTATCTGTGTCTTGTTCTCTTCCATATTTTCGTTTAGTGTTTTCTTCTTCTTCACTCATATTTAGCTTTAGAGAGCGTAGAGCCATGCCAGAAAACGATTTACTACGTAATTAACTCATATTATTGCCCTTAAGTAGTGGCGTCTCTAGATACATTATTTATACGTGTTATCTCTGTAATAATAATAATAATAATATTTGGACGATTTATATAGCGCCGTTTTTGTGAAAAATCACCTCAAGGGCGCTGTACAAACTTACCATACATGCCTAAAATCTAGACCAGTCTAACCCAGTTGTAATTATATTTTTTACGTTTCTCTTTGCATGTTACGAAAATTTAAATTCTTATCATCGTCCTAAAAATGTGTAATTTTAATATATTAATTCATTCAAAATTATTGATTTAAAAAAACGGAATAAAACCTCATATTCCGAACAATTCCAACTGGTCATTATGACGTAAAAAACGCCACTGGCTGGTAAGACGATTGTTACCGTTGTGACGTCAACTACGCCATATTTAAACGGAAAAAAAATTATACGGAAAAACGAACATATAGTTTTGGCGGCATACAAAAAAATTCCAATTTTAAATCTTTATAGAAAATTTATTCGTCAACATAGAAATAAAACAAATGCTTTCATTAAAATAATTTTTTGATTAATTTTTTCGGGAATAATAAAAGTGAAAATTTCCTATTCGAAAATTGTGGAAAATAATATTTTATAGGATTACCTGGAATTCGACGCTGGTATTTATAGGCTAGGTAACGCCGATTGCAATTTCGTATACGGAAGGTTAAAATAGTTACCTTTAATCTAGAACCTTCTAGCTCGCTGTATTTCCCAGTTTGTATGGAGTTATCTCCGAACAAAGGAAGACCCGCTGTTTGTTTCCACAGCTTTGAGGATATTACATTTAAACAAAAAAAAAATCTAGGAATCTGCGCGTTTTTTAATTGGTTCGAACTTATATCTTTCTTCGCGATATTTTTTTTTATTTTTTTTTTTATTTAAGCGACTATATAAAATAATTCCATAAGTATACAAAACATAATGGTTATTTATGTAAGGTAATGATATTGTATTTCTTAGCCCTCCTCACTAGGGGTTCCTGTGCCGAGGTGGACTAAAATTGTTTAATTACTGTTTATTTGTCTTCCAGTTACTAATAAAACAAACAGAGAAATTTTATAAACAGGACTCGTGAGGGTTGTCTAAAACAGCATTTAAAGAAACACTATGATTTTTTCATACATGTGACATGTAAAATAACTGATACAAACTTGTTTATAATAATTTACGGACCATACTTTGCGATTTTTTCTATCGAGGGAATTTCACATGATGTGCGTTTCGGTGTGGAGAATGTATAAATATTATCTTCAAGAATAACATACATATTTTTAAGAGCTTTAAAACTCAGTGTTTACGGAACATATATAATAAATCAGTAGAAATGGGTTGTACCGCGGCATTCAATTTATCTAATTAGGGCAAGTCAAAAAGTTGCGGTTTTTTAACGTACTAAAACTTAAACATGTCACCAAAATTATTGATGTAATTATCAACGTCAGGTGTTCACTAGTGTAATAAATCATCCCTGTTCGAATCAGAGGTAAAAACTATAATGAATTATGACGGTTGACACTGTTGTCAATGTTGTGGAATGTTCGAGGCTCGATACAACGTGTCACTTATCCCAGCCACGATATTAATACAGACCATCCATCATGGGCCCGACAGCGACTAATAGTAATGGGCCCACTGCACAGGCAATCCCTAGACGTGCGAACTATAACGATTTGATAGAAAACTCGTAATAAATACTCTGATGACTTAAATTCGTTAAGATTCGTTCACGGCCAGTCCGACAGCCATACACATTCTCGCTGGTACTGGACTGCCACATGACGAGATAGGTATTCCACCCATCATTGGAGGTTATCCACCACTTACCCGCCCTGGTATAAGTAACATATGGTTAATCCTTCAACTTTTTTTAAAGAACGAAGCTACATTTAGTTTAAAGTAAATGGGAGATTGGGGGGAAATGCCCGACGACCCTGAGGAATTCAGCGTCCACCCGACAAGTGTTTTTCACTATACTTGTTTTTATTATCATGTCTTGCAGATGCTTGCAGCATACGCAAGATGCTAATACCTTGCGAGCAGCCGCATTTTATGTTCATGTTTTTAATTACTTTATGTTTGAAATATTTTATATTATTTTTCATATATTAATCACATTTTGTATATTATGTAAGCACTTAAAGCTGCTAAACACCGTATGCAAGGACATTGTAAGTCTAGATTCGTTCAAACTTAAATGTAGACTCGTTCTTTCAAAAAAATTAGAGTCCTTGCGAGATCTTTGAACGAGTAACCATCTGTTACTTATACTAGGGCGGGTAAGTGGTGGATAACCTCCAATGATGATTTAAATATCGTGTATTTAAAAAGACCATCCACATAGCATCCCCAACATAGCATCCCCAAATATGGCTTAGTCTCTGAGGTTTTTTTTTATTCCTCAGGGCCTCCGTTGCGGAGCTAATGTAAAAAAAGTCGCACTGTGGAAATATATTATTGATGAGGTGATTTTCCACACCCTGTACATTGATTGAAGCAGAATAAGGTTATGGATTCATACGCAAAATATTGACTTCTCTCTGTAAATTTCTTCGGTGAACGTTCCTGATAAAGTATTATATTGTTTTCCCGTCGGATATTTGATTAAATATTTTTAATACGGTCGATTTAATAGTTCAATAATGTTATTATTATTATGCAAAGTCTCGAGAAGCTTCATTCTTCAGTTTCTCGATAGATCAATGTCGGGGATAAAAATGACATTCTACGGCAGGTGTCAATACGAATGATTCATATACTGACATCAAATTTGTACGGTGGATGGGAAGGGTGCTTTGAAGGATCAAATGTACTTAAATAATAATCGAAAATTTGAATGTCGCTCTATGGAATATTGATTTTTAACCCTACTGAAAACTAGTTCCTATCAATCAATACACATTATTTATCGTCAAAATATGCCATGTCTATATAATACATATCACTAGCGAGTTCCCGACATGCGTTACTATGTCACTTAATAATGAAATTGTTTTTCCCTACGTGTCCTTTCTCATTCATCCCGTTCCCCTTCCGTCTCCCTTCCCTCTCCACACTTCCTTCTCCCGTTTCCCCCGCCCCGCGAACCCCCCTCTCGAGTTCCCCTACCCCCTCCAGAGTTCCCTTCCCCTTCCCGCAATCCAAACATTCACTCCCGGTACATTTAGTTTTCAAACAGCTCGCGTGCCACCTATTGATTTTTTTAAATACAAATTTCATAATGCCAGAGCTCACCAGTAGTTTTATACAAACCTTGTCCTGACAATAACGAACACAAAAAAAGAATTATCCAATTTGGTGCAGTCGTTCGGAAGTTACGCGCATACATAAATTCGGCGATTCCTTTTATTCATGGAGTTAATTTGCTTTTTGAATTGTTCATATTTAATAGTTTCGGTTACATTGCGAGAATATATTGTACCATCTCATACCTAAATAGTTTCTGTATAGCTTTTGTGATACTTATATATTGCTGTATTTACAAAATCTAGTCCTATTGAGATACCTCTGTTTAGATTCAAATTGTTGCTTTTACCATTTTTGGCACTCAGATCTGAAGCCCGAGTACCTACTTCCCAACATTTATCTTCCTACTTCCCTTTCCTATCTTCCTTTCGCCTCACAACATTAATTTAATGGTGTTATCCGTCTACTTCCGAAAAGTGGGACTATCGCTTGGCATTCATTTTTAATTCGTTTTGTAAAAATGTATTACCGTCGACTGGATGTTGTTACTTAAACTTAATAATTAAATACACTTTATCATCTAATCGCTCGAATTTACTACGCACTATAGAAAAATCAAATTAAATTTTTGCTATTTGTTTAGATCTAAAATAACAGGTTGCTTTTTTTATGTCAGTACCGTAAAGGAGTCCCAACTACTCCCAATCGCTAGGAGCCAGTGAGACCATGGCATCCCTAATTGGGGTACGTTGTGAGGCTGAATGAAGCGGAAGGATATGTGAAAGAGGAAGATGAGGAAGTATCAAGGCTAAAGCCATTTCAAACAAGTTTCATTTCTGAATGGTGGTCTTACACCAGAGCGATACTGAGAGTATCTTCTACTGTGGAACATGACACAAATATAATTTATATTATTATAAACAGTTAATTTGTGAAAACAGTCAAATAAAATGTTCTTGTGCACCCCGGGATTTGAACTCGAGACCTCCGGATCGCTAATCGAGAGCCTTGCCCCTCGATCACAGAGACCTGCTGCGTTTTATATTAAAAATAAAATCATTACATTGTTTAATTAAGACGGCGAAAGTAAAGAAGCCGTGTATATAAATTACGACTCGCGACCCGTGTATTGGACGGACCTACTGTCGAATTTGCCCTATCAAAGAAAAGAAGAATAAGAAAAATAATGTGGGAATCTTAACGACGCAAGTGAAGAAAGTGTATAATAAATATGGGCCCGCGGCACGGCGTATTGGACGGTCGAATTCACCATATCATGCCTGGAGATTCGAACTTTCCGCCGGGTTCATTTTAATTAATTCTGAAGAATGTGTTACTAATATTTAAGATGTTTCTAAATGAATACCTCCTGAAGTTATTAATTCATCGTCTAGAAAAAGTGCTCATCGCTAACTTTAGTTGTACAACGTACTACAATTCTTTAAAGGCGTTGTACATTAAAAAATGATGGCAACGTACTGTTTTTATTAATCTAAAATATAAATATCTCGCATCCCTTGTGAGGCATGGAAATACAAATGATAATTCAATTACGAATTTGCCGAAATAAATTAAAATGTGAGCCTCGGGCAAACCCTCGCTAGCAAACCTGGTTATGTCTCGCCTTAATCGGAATTTAAGGCTATTTTTCACATAATAAAACAAAATTCTTTTCTACGATTACAAATGCTTAAGAAATAATAAAATTGAATTGAAGTCTCTAATTGATACAACTGAAAATTAAAAAAAAAGTTTATTTGAAATTGTAAAAGAATTCTCCAAACCTTGTACATTTTTCTTCAAAACCATACATTGAATAGGGGATGTTGATTGCAACCAACCATGGGATATTCACTTAGGAATCGCGTAAGTTTTGTTAGCACAAGATAATTAAATTGGTTCTATCCCACCAATGCAGTGATGCAATTGCTGGTCCTATATATAAACTCATTATTCGCCTCGCACATCTCTCGCATCTTTGATTTCCTGGGATAAACTAGATTGATTTGTCGACTTTTTGCACCGGATCCGAGTAACGGATACTTTAATAAGTCCGACTGTAAATAGCGGACCACCAGAGATAAGGTCTACAAATTGTGGACTCGTAATTTATGCGTCGATTGAACATCTCTATTTGATTTGGAAGTCCCGTATTTATTACACCCGTTAGTTATCTGAAGTCTCTGGGGGCTTAGAAAAAGTAATTAGTATATCTACTGAGCTTCTCATTTTAATGTCTATTGAACTGGAATAATTGAACTTCGACATTTCGTTATTTAACAGTGTTATCACAGTGATTGTCTGGTATAAATTAATTTCAGTTCCTGTCTATGAAAAACATCGGTCTTGATTGTGAAATATTAAACAAATATAACTCGTTTCAATAAGTTAATACAAGTTTTTAAATAATTTAAAAATTGGATTTCATATTTTTATATTGTAGAGGATGAAGTAAATTGTAAAATACTCAAACTGAATCGACTGATTTATTGATAAAGTTAAAAAAAAAGTATAAATTAGCCGTCAGGCTAATATGCTCGATTTTCGTAACTTATATAGGTCTCACAGAAATCATTGTCTCCCTTACTATAATGTTTAGAAATATGACCTAAACGATTTTAGAAAAAAAAAAACACTAAGCTTTATATATTTTTTTTTTTAAATCAACTACAAAATGATTTAAATATACCTCCAAAGTTTCCTGCCGAATTTTTTATTAATTATTTTTACATGAATCGACAAAAAAGTGAGTTAACGTTAAAATTTATCATACGTATGCCGAATAAAATATTTATGCGTTCTTACTTTTTTCGTTATCAGTAATTTGATTTAGAAAAAACTAAAGGTGAGCCATTTTAAAAACGTTTTTATGTTTGCGTTAAAAATTTTCGTATTTCAAAAATTATATGTTTATTTCAAAATATTACATTTGAAAGCGTAGATCACCATCTTTCTAAAACATTTTTTAGTTTTCAAATGCGTCCGGGAAAACTCCATGTATATAGATTTTAATGCAACGCAGAAATGCTTTGACCTTCCGAAAAAATAGACTGAAGCCTGAATGGTTAAGTAGTTATTAGTGACTAGACAATTAATTAAAAAAATATATTTTATAACAGACTATATAATATGTTATGCTCAGCAGTCTCCTAATTTCGTGAAAAAAAATGGCAGTCTTTCGAAGAGTAATTTTTACGAGTTAACTCCTTTCCTGGTCTAAAACTCAAGAATCTGTGTTGTTTATAAATGTTGTCAATCTTTGAAAGCGTACTCGAAAAGCTTTCAGCAAAACCTACCTTATGAATCCACAATTACTTCTACGTTTCAGAAAATTGTAAAGCCGACATGCTTGACTGTAGGGGCGTGCGGATAGAGAGTGTCGGCACGCATGCATGTTGTGGAATTTTCTCTTGGTTCAATTACAAGTGGTATTTCTTCTTGTCTACCGCGTGTTTAATTTTCTTTGGGAGTACACTCCGCCGTGTCAGATTTACCCGGAATATCAAGCAGTCGCTCCGCTTTAGCTAAAATCGTATCTAATATGTGTGCTTCTGTATCAAACGTCCCCCAAAGTAATCTAAATGCCTTGGAATCGTCGCGTGTTGCGCTATACGTTCATCGAGTTGCTTATATTGTTTACCCTCGGTGTATTGTATTTGTATAATTACTCTCTTCATTGCCTGAACATGGAATTCAGTCACATATCAATAATACTTCATTTACGTTATTTTTTCGGTACCGATATGGAATGTAAAAGCAAGTACCCGAAGGAATTTAACCAGCGCTTCCTGAGCATATTGGGTGTAAAAAATGTATATATCGTTTTGCTGTTCGATGGGGCTATGTTTAGATATTTTACCCAGAGGTTTTGGCAGTTTACAGCCCTTTACCATGTCTGTCAACTGATTGGGTGTGTAGTGGAGATTTTCAATAATAACTCTTGATTAACGCAATGTCAAATATATTTACAAGAAACTTTGCATTACAATAAGTTCGCACAGATTTAATAATTATCTCGCCTAGAGGAAAGGCAGTAGGACGGAACGAACGTTGAAACCGGAATGGTTTTGCATCGTCATGCACTGGACCGGGAAGCGGTGCTCAGTGATACCAATATGTAAAATCGAATTTGAATTATGTTTTTAAGGTTGTTCGTTGCTCGGCTACAATATGTTTTTCTATTAAAAACTAAAAATATATTTTTCAATCACAAGTCGCCACTGATCATATCATATGCGTCACGATGGGATCAAGTGCTACGCGCGCTGTTTCTTTTGTTACAGTGTTGCGGGAAAGAGACGCAGTGCTTTTCATGCAACCCACCGCTATGTTATACCCCAACTACTTAGCTGCGATGTGCGATAGAAAAATAATTTTATGTATTTAAAAAAAATATTTTTATATTTTTTTAATAAAACTATTTTCATTGTTAATTGACAAAAAAATATCACTGGACAGTAAAATGTAATTTTTCACTTCACATATTTTCAGGAATCGCTTGTTAAAATCCTTTGGGTACAAACTGTTAAACACTTTAACAGTGATTATACCAAGATTTAGTGGAGTTTCTTGTGATAAAAATATTTAGAGTTTGGAGTAATTATTTTAGCAACCCCCTTTGCAGGGTTATGAGCTATTTAGCTCTAGTCCATATTAGGTCGCGGGTTTGAAACCCAGTTTGTATTTTTTTTAAATGCTGGGTGGCGCAATAGTCATCACCCTCTCGGAAAATGCTCTCATTTTTTAAAATAGTCTTAGGTCATCACGACATGTGAAATAAACAGAAGCAGAACACACGTTGACAAACCATGGATCGCTATTATACTCCTCAAGAGCGCGGAATAATTGTCTTGTAATACCTAATTATTTTTAGTTTTATATTTTAATTTTAATTGCCGGCAACCAGGGCGTTTATTGAAAAAATTTTATCATATAAAAACATGTAAGTAACCCGCCTCACTAGACGATCTCTGTACAAATTTTCGCATGCGTGCATATAATCATAAAAAAATAAGTATATAAAATCTAGATAAAATTATTGGAAATTGTTAAAAGGTTATCATAAAACCAAAACTCTGAAAATAAATTTTGGTTATTGCTAAAAGATTTTCATGGGACGTACATAGTGTCATAACACCAAAAATATAACAAGAGTTATTGAAAATTGTTATAAGGTTATCATGGAATGTATAATAGTATCATAAAATCAAAAATCTTAATAGAATTATTAGAAATTGTTATAAGTTTATCATGGAATATATATATAGTTTCATAAAATCAAGAATTTCGTTAAAACTTTAGAAACACATAGTAATGCCATCATCTAAATCTAAACATAGTAACATTTCAACAAAATAATATAAATAAACGTAGGAGGTAATATTAAGTTACATACAAAGTTACTGCCTTAGGAAATAGAATAAGAAATTTTGCGCTATCTTGTATAGTTATAATTTTAAAATTTTTGAGGTAAAAATTTTACTCTCTTAGAGGTAAAACGAGATTAATTTACGTACCCGGAGGGTTCCTCATCCATTGGGATGGAGAAAGAGGGAGTGGGTACTAAGGAGTGGTTGGAATGTGGCACAGTGGAGAAAATGAGGTGGTTCACTCTCTGGAGCTCTCACCCAGCACTCCCAGGCTCGAGTCTTCAAGTCTGAAGTGATGTTACATTGAATTTTGATGAAATATTTCATGTATGCGTGCACCAATTGCCGAGTGCCATATTTTCATGTCAATCTTTTAAGAAGTGTCACCATTCCGAATCGAAACACTGCTTGTCTTTCGTTATGTTTAGTGACAAGTCTGAAAATATGGGTACTTCCGAACCACCTTTCTTCAGACTCATCACATTCTTTAATGGGGATACCACAATTCCATTGGCTCTGGGCAGTCGAACATCTTGTGCGATGTTTAGTGAAAAGTTAAAGTAATATTGTCATTATGCAAGGTGTTCGGAGCGCAATTGACTTACTTTAACCATTGATTCCTGACATTATTTGGAGAAAAAAAAATTGGATGATTTTTGTTCTTCAAAACCAAACAAACAAAAAAGTCACTGGTTACCCAGACGAGCAACAGCCCAATCCCTCACCCCGATCCTAACTGTCCCAACATCTACTAATTTTTACGTTTTAAGTTGAAAAAAAATAAAATATATATATATATATATATATATATATATATTTATGTCATACCACATTCTGTGGCTCATCATAGAAGAAGCCACTTAAGTAGCTCGTTCTTTCGCATGTAATATATACTTACGTAGATGAAGTACCAACATGCTGTCTTTTAAATTTTGTTTAAAATATGGTCAGCTATAATATGTAATCAAAAGTTATGTTTATATATTAAAAAAAAATTATCATTTAATAACGTGCATTCGTTCATCTATTTTAAGAACGCACTTACCGCTTCACGCTATGTTGCCAAGTTTAATGTTACACACACCAATATAAGTATGCGTATGCAAGCACACATATTATGTTGGTAGGTTGACTGGACTGGTCGAAGGTCGGATGTTGCTTCGGAAATGATTATTCATATATTTATTATTTCTAGCGGCCGTTTTTGATTATTGGCGCGATTTTTTTTAAATTGAAGTATGATTTGCTAATTGATATTGTTATTTATTTGATGTTTACGATTGTTTTTTTTTGTGTTAAGGTTTATTTTACTCTTATCATATATAAAATTAGGTATTTAAATACATATTAGTGTAGTTTTTTTATTTGCTACATAATTATTTTATCTTAGTTTTATTAGTGTTTTCGAAAAATTATGAATAAACTTATTAGAAATAAATGCTTCGGAAATGACTATTCGGACATTTATTCACATAGTTATTATTTCTAGCGGCCGTTTTTGATTTTTGGCGCGGTTTTTTAAAATTGAAGTATGATTTGCTAATTAATATTGTTATTTATTTGGTGTTTACGGTTGTTTTTTTTTTGTGTTAAGCGTTATTTTACTATTATCATAAATAAAATTAGGTATTTAAATACATATTAGTGTAATTTCTTTTATTTGCTACATAATTATTTTATCTTAGTTTTATTAGTGTTTTCGAAAAATTATGAATAAACTTATTAGAAATAAATTTATAATTTGTTCATTGATTCGTGCGTTTCTTCAAGTTGTAGGTTGGTTTGCAAATTATAATTTTTAATATGATTATTAATTTTATGTTTACATACAGTTTTATTCAAATGTGTGTAAACTGGAATTTTAAATTAACAGGAAACGGAGTCCAATAGATATTCGGACGGGGACTGTCAAAATCTTTACGAATATAATTATCATGATCGCTCGCAATTTCAACAGTCTGCATGACAATACTAATATTTTTGCATTCCAATTACGAATATCTAAGAGTGATTCATGATATTTTACCAGTAGTTACTAATATTTTGTTAGTTCTTTTACGAAAATATTGAGTCCTGATATTATTTCAGCAATTACTAACCATTTATTCGTTTTTATACGAATACTCTAACGTTCATACTGATATTCTGCAAGTAATTTACTGATAATTAGTTCGTTCTTAAACGAATACTTTATTAGGTTTTTTTGATATTTTGTTAGGTTATACTGATAATTAGTTCGTTCTTAAACGAATATTTTATTAGGTTTTTCTGGTATTTTGTTAGTTCTTGTACTAATCCTTATGCATACTGTCATGTTAATTGCTCTTTGCGTACTGATATAAGTATATGACTTTTTACTTGTATTTTCCAAACTACACTAGGACTGGAATGATGGAATGTCAGCGAAATCATTAAAAATGCAAGTAAGAAGTCTTATAATTTTGTCAGAAAGCAATGGTAAAATTAACATGGCAGTACACATAAATAATCATTAAAATGAAACAAATTAAAAATACTTACCATCTTATAAAATATCCTCCAATGAGCCAGTGGGATCATGGAGGCCCATTTGGAGCAAAATCGTTAAAAATATGAGCAAGCAGTCCTATAATCTCTTCTATCAGCAAGAAGTGATAATTCAAATGAGAGTTCACAAAATATAATGAAACAAATGTAACAAATTCAAAATACTTACAATATCTTACACTGGGCCAGCGGGATTACGGCATCCCATTTTGAGTATGCTGTGAGCCTGAAGGGGTTGGAGAGGTGAGGAGATAGGAAAGGGGAAGGTTTGTTACATAATAATTCATAAACAAGTTTAGTTTTTAAACATTATATATTTAATCAATAATTATAAATGACGTATCATGTAAATTACATATTTTAACAAATGTCGAATCTCAAATAACTAAATATTAAGTGGGTAAAATAATTTCATATTATAATACCATACATAAGTACACAACATAAAGCAGTTTGTGAACTGGTCAAAGTTCAATCTTCCAATAATAATAATACATGTATAAATATAGTTGGATGTTTTATAGAGCACTGCCAGCTGTCACCTTAGGGCAGTTCAGAGGTAGTTCACAGCTCGGTGTCTACGAAACATAACCTCAGAACCCTTCAGTGAGCACTCAATCACTGATTAAATCGGTCAAAAAGTTTTCTTTCTTTATCAAGTCTTTCTTTACTGCTAGATCACAGTTTAGAGACATTCCAAATAAACTCGACTTCTAACCCATCGGCCAAGTATACTTTTTCCAATTTATCATAGGATTCATTGGTTTTATTAGGAATATATGTAAACTTCGATCTGATAACAAAGAAGGGTTTTGTTTAGGAACACAAACTTTTTCACGGATGTAATCCCTAATTGAGCGCAATGATCCTGCTTATATTACTGCAAGTGTTTTAACTCCAAGCGTCTTACCGCTGAACAGTCCTTGAGGTGACTGTGTTCTATAAATAATCAAACTTATTTTTATCTTCATCTTGTTGTACATCTTCCTCCACAAAACCTGTCTGTAACTCTGTATCACAGACCTAGTTGTAACAATACTACATAATAAAGGTGATCTGTAAATTGGATAATTTGATTGGTAATTTTGATAAAAATCACCTCAAAGGCTAACTAACTAACCATAATGCCGTTCCCGCAGGGGTAGGCAGAGAAGACGGACCGCCAAACAACTCTATCTTGGCACACACTCCTTCCCTCGTTCACATTTATGCATCGTCTCATACTTGCTATTCTATTATTCTGACTCTTGACATGGCCCGCTCAAGTATCTGATTCACTTGGTCATGCCATATCTTCCTTGGGCATTCTCGACTTCTACCTTTCACATTTTTCGTCATATATTCTCCTAACACTCCTTTCCTCGTTCATTGGCTCTACATGCCCTAACAATCTAAGCGTCCCTTTCTTAATCTTACTCATTACTTATTCAGCCATGCATTCTTTGCGGATCACCACGTTTTTCACACGACTGCACATAGTTTTACCACAGTGTGAGGCGTACGTGTGACACCTACGCCTCAGGGATCTCATTTCTACAGCATTCATTCTACGTTCATCCTTCCTCTGCCAGTTCAATGCCACACTGCCATACATCAGGGTAGGTACCGTCACTCCATTATGGACTGCTAGCTTCTACATATATTCTTCTTATAGCGACATACATATATTCTTATTACACATATTTCCTCGTTCATTCGCTCTACATGCGTCCCTTTCTTAATCTTACTCATTACGCTTACATCAGCCTTAACCATCTCCACGTTTATGACACGATCATACATATGCCCCAGGGATCTTATTTCTACAGCATTCAGTCTCACCTCAAAGGTGCTTCACAATAATAACATACAACAAATTAAAAATAATAAGTACTTCTCTGGATGCTAGTTGATCTCTAATGTTTGCCTGATTAACAACCTGTTGGCTCTTTAAACTGAGCCAAACTCAAAAATCCACCTGCGTTCCTTCCTGAAGCAAGGCTCGTCTCTCCCCTTAGTACTCCAGAACCTTAAAAAAAACATTAATTAGATACATAAAGTCCTTTTCTTTGAAAAGCGTCTAAACAAATTACTACACTTATATATATATCATATAATATACTTACATAACTTCAGCCCATAGAAGTATTTAATTGAATTGACTAGTAATACGGTAGTAATTTCACGTTCTGCGCCAACTGATTTTGAAAACTTGTGTTTATAAAATGCAAGATTGTCTTCTCTGTATAATGTCCAAGAACAGCATTGTCACTCTGTAAACAAAATGCATTTGGAAATATTAATACTTGATAGAAGCAAGGCTCCCCCCACCTGTCTTATTAAGTAATTACTTCCAGAGCTTAAAAACATTCACTTGATACATAAAGTATTGCATTGAAAAGCGTCTGAACAAATATAATACACTTACATAATTATTGCCTTCTGTATTGGAAGTATACAATTAGATTTGACTGATCCTGCAACAATTTCACGCGCCAACGGGTATTATTATTGACATCTTGCCTTTGTAAAATGCAGGATTTTGACGTATAATGTCTAGCATCCTCACCAATATTCATATGTTTATGATCCTCACCCTGTAAACAAAAGACATTTGGAAATATTACTTGATGTTTCTCAATGATAAACGCAAATAAATAAAACTGTCAACTGAAGTGGTAAAATTATTAATTTGTGAAAACGCCGCCGCACTTTTAAGTACAGATTATGGGAATCACACTTCATATCAACAATTACTAAAAGAAACAACTATTTACGTACACAAAATAGGTTATTAGGTTCTTAGTTTAGGTAAATTAAGTAATTCATGCGTATTTAGTTTGAAACGAAACTTCGCAAATGTCAAATCCATACAAAAAATACATGCGGCGAAGGAGATGTTTTATATGAGCAATTTTTAAATTTGAATGAAAATCGTATTTTTTAATGCAAATGTTTTCGTCTATCATGACTGAAACCGATGATTCTTGTAGTAATTAAGTTTAAAATCGCAAGTCTTTGTCGCATTTTATAACACTTTGCTAAACATGAATTATTTGAAAATAATGTCAAAACTTACCAGCTTCCATAATTCACAATCCCAATTTTTCTAACAAATGGATAGTTTGTCGAATTTCGATCCATTTTAAGAGATAATTGCTTTATAATGAAAATAAACGAATGGTTATTGGTTTGTTGAAAACTACTAACATGATTGACAACAAAAATACCGCGCACCATTTTAATTTGAATGACGTGAAGTTTGCGTGAGTTTGCGTTGCATAAATATCACGATGTCAAACTGAATAACGGTGAATTATTACGACGAAGTACAAAATATCTGCTAAAATTGTAATGCTAAATTATCAAGCATTATACCGTTAAACCGTGTTTTTATCGGGATGGTCATGATACATTATTAAAGCAGATTGATAATATATCCTTAAAGTCATATTTTATGAAAATTAGACCTGTTAATTTATCGTTAGAGCAAAAATCGATTTCTCTCCGTGTAGGTAGGTACCTACCTTCCAGCAATTTTATACACGTATTTTAATTGAATTATTTTCTAGATGTACAACCAATGTCTCTAAAATAGGCCGCCCACCGCAAATGGTTTGTCCAGGTGTCGCATCTGGGAGAGGGTGGTTGAGGGAGACCTTTTGACCTCTTCAGCCTGGCTCTCTCGACTCATCACCTTGCACCGCAGTAGAAGAGATAGACCCATATGTCCGTCACCGACACACAAATCCCAAGATTAGTGTGTCGGTGTGTGTGTATTAGAGCACAGGCGTCTGGTGCGAAAGCTGTCCTTGTTCTACTGGTATTTCAATGGAAGATGCTCCGAGGAACTAGCGTCATTGATCCCTTTGGCACCGGTGCATAGTCGGGTAACACGTCAAACGTGTGCCCAACATTTGTAGACGGTTGACATTTGTCACATGAGAACGGGTCATTTCTACAACTCATTTTTGCCTGCCTCTGTGTGTCCTCCCTCCTACAATACGGGTCTCAACGTACCTTTCAACATTTCAAGGGTTCAGATGATAAAATAAAAACGCTCATTTTGAAAAAAAAAACTCTTTATTTTGAATTTTTAAAAACAAAAAATATTACTATACCTACATAGTAAAAAAAAGTGTGTAATCATTTGAAAAATAGCAAAATACAATAAATTTTTTTACGTCAATGTTATAACTTAATAACTTTGTATTCCCTTAATCATTATAAAAAAAGCATAATATAATAAAAATTAAAACCAATTAACTTTGTATTATAATCGTTCACGAAACATGTAGCATTGTACATTACAGAAGAATCCTTCGTTTTTTTTTTTATTTAACAAGGGATATCAAATTATACCTTGCAGTCCGGCTTATTTGACGATCTCCGCAGTCCAGTGGGTAAGACTCTTGACTCACAATCCGGAGGTCGTGGTATGTTATGAGGCTGAAGGTAATGGATAGGGGTAGGAGGTGAGGAAGATGAAGGTTGGGAAGTACCTGGCTATTCGGATCTGGTCACTAAACTCGGCTAAAGCCATTTTCAAGCAACGTTTCAATTCTGAATGGTGGTCTTACAACAGGGCGATACTGATAGTTCTTCCACTCTGGAACGTGCCGCAAATATACTATATATTATTTTAAATGAATTAATTTTGAAATTTCACAAATTAATCAAATAAAATTTAAGACCTGCGGATTGTGAGTCAAGGGTCTTATTTTTGTTCACAACTTTTTTTTATAAAATACACCAAAACAACAATAAAACACCTTTTTATTACTACAATACAACTAGAGACAATGCTTTTGAAAAATAGTCACGCGTAAAAATAATTACCTAGGTTCAGAGCATTTTTAAAAATGAAAAACTTGTTAGATTTCTTTAATATGATAATATAATCCATTATAAAAATTACGTTCTACTAAAAAACCATTTAAAAAATTAATAAAACTGTATGTAAACATGAGAAAACATATTACATGAGTACCTAATATATTTCTGAAATTTTTAGAAAACCCTATATAGATATCATTACATTACAACTGACTATGCTTTCGGAACGCAAAAGACAAATAGTTACGTAGCAAATATTTTATTTATAAAAAAAAACTACATAAATGTGTATTTAAATACGTAATAATATAAACCTTACAATAAAAACAAAAACAATTTAAAACACAAACGATATTAAAAAAGCATTTCGTAAATCAATCTTCAATTTTAAAAACGCGCGCGAATAACCGCTTGCATTTCACAAAATATTATAATATAATGTATGTTCTTAGTTACAGCCTACAGCGAGCGCTTGACATTCTGGCTACCTATACAGATAGAATACAACGTACAACATACCGGCTAACATATAACATATCGCAAAAAGATTCAATCTGACATAGCAATGACATGCGATAATAGGTTCTGAGGAATTAAACTATTGAGTTCATTATTGCAAAGCATTGATAAACGACTTGGAGTTCGAATGATATTGTATGACGAGAAAGTCCGGCAACGTCGCACGCGATGATAGTTGTAGATGCGATTAAAAATATATGTAATTTGATGTCCTAAGTATGGATGAATATTTACTGATAAAAAAGCATATCGGAGCATAAACGGTCCATGTAAAAATGTCACTTATTGACTCAAAAATTTTTTTTACACCGTTCGACTCGTCTCATCGAGTTTGATATGATGGACTTAAAAAAAAAAAAACGATGAGCCACTAAGTGCCCAAATGAGCCAGTAAGTCGCAATGATGAAGATGTTCCGGTAATTCATGGACGCATTGAGCCGCTAAATGCCGTAACATAAACCTATATATATATATATATATATCAAATGTCACCGGAGACGATAAGTTGATCCAAGAATGTCAGGAATCATTGGTTAAAATAAATCAACTACATCCCTACCCTGCATAGATACTCGTATGTGATACAGTAAGATGTTTAGTTAGTTGTAGTTCCATAAAAGCAATAAAAAAAGGTTTTTATGTACGTCATGCAGTAATTTAATAGATATAATGATTTAATTATTAATGTCATCATACTTTTTCAAAAAAGCCATAGCAGGTGTTACATGAACAAGAGTAGCTAATGATAGAGAGAAATGGCGACAGTTGGAGGAGGCCTTTGTCAACTAGTGACATACAGACAGGGAGTTGATGCATGATAGGTGTTATAAATGTGAAAAGTTTATGATAAATAATGTAATGTAATTTACTGACTGAATAAAGGCTATTATTATTATTTTAGTTTAATTTTCCCAACAGATTAAAATGCCATCCTCAATTTAAATAATTAGAAGGATCGCGCCGTAAATATTACGGCCGGCTAAAAATAGCTTATATTTTCCTCTGAGGACGTCAGTGCGCCGCGCGCCGTTGCTCGGTCAGCACGGGAATAAAACATATAAATCTTCATGAATATGACAATGAGAACTGACTGCGGCTGTAGCTGTAAAGGGACCATGTATCACATTTGTCAAAAAGCTCCATTTGTCATCGAGCCAATGACAGATGGCTCCTGCGCCGTATTACTGCGGAAATGTGATCCAGAATCGATAATATTGCACCACGCGTGGTTCCGTGGAAGCAAACTACACGGTAATTATACTATCGTGGCACGTGTCCTTATTTATGAATGCTTGTTTACACAGGTAATGCAGTAAATTGACCACTATGGAACGTATTCAAATAAATATTTTTAAAAATATTGCGGTATTTTTTTTAACTCTCAAAACTTATACTAACTACAAAAATAGAAAGAAATATTACATACAGCTACTAGTTAAGGCTAGACTAGGATATATAAAAGTACAAGATATATGTAAGGAGGTACGTGGGAATGTTAGGGGTAGGTAGCTATACACCAACAGATAAATTTAGTGTAAAAACCCTGAAAATTGTTTTTATATAAAAAAGTTAGAAGAGCTCCGGAAAGTTTTGTATTTTATATTCAGCTTTTCTGATTTATTATTAGTTTTTCTATTCATTATGTATGTATCTACTCAATAAATTACTTTTTCGATAACATTAACAATATTGTTAATATATGTATTTTTAAATTCGCTTTGTTCGGGGGGCCCTCAGAAAAAAAATCCTCAGTGCCTATGTTTATTTATTTATTTATTTATTTATTTATTTATTTATTTACGGACGAATAGTCCATTAACAATATAACAATAACACGAATAAAAAATAGAGAGATGACAATGGAAGGAGAGTACATATATATGAAGAGCATTGACAAAATACATATAATATAAAATTAAATATAGAAGATAGTAAATATAAATTCATATAATATAAAAGAACATAAGTAGCTTGAAGAAGGATTTAAAAGACTTTAAAAAATCACATTGCGTATCGACTGCCGAAAGTCATTTAGGCTTACACCAAAAAATTCAGTGCATTGATTTGCGTTGACAAGTCTCGACATTCTGGATAAAGGAGAATGATATCCATAATTAGTAGAATGTTGATTGAGGAACAGCAATTCATTATTACGGAGTCTACGGGAAGGGATGTTGAACTGAATGAGTTGTAACAAAGCAGGTGTGTCAGTAATACTGTTGATAATTTTGAAAATGCATATTAGATCAGAGTCCTTTCTACGTTTTTCTAAAGAAGAAATGTTTAAAGTTTGTTCAATTTCATCATACGAGTACTCGCCTCTTTCAAGTCCTAACCTCCAAGCAATCCCTCGCAGGAAGCGATGTTGTACAGATTCGATGTGATAAATATGGACAGCATAGAAAGGAGACCAAATAACACTAGCATATTCAAGGTGAGGGCGAACCAGCGAACAGTAAAGAGTTTTAAGTGTACTTATATGTTTAAAGTCAGAGGTAATTCTATGAATGAAGCCGAGTAGTTTAAGTGATTTGTTTACAATGTTATTGATGTGATCACGGAAAGAAAGTTTGCAGTCTAGAGTGAGCCCAAGGTCCTTTATAGATGTGACAGTAGAAAGACAAACATTATTAAGTTTATAATCAAACTCAATAGGTTTTTTTGTTCTATAAAAGGACAAAATTTTGCATTTGTCAACATTAAGTTGCATGCAGTTAATTTGCACCAATCATTAAATGAATCAATATCAAGTTGAAGAAGTAAACAATCAAGATGGGATTTAATTATCTTAAGAATCTTATTGTCATCGGCAAAAAGCCAAAAACGTGTGTGAGAAAAAACTTTAATGATATCGTTAATAAAAAGATTAAAAAGAAGCGGGGCCAAATGGGCTCCTTGCGGAACGCCAGAGGTTACATCTATGTTAAAGGATTCAAAGTTATTTATTTTAACCCTTTGCTTTCTATTTATCAAGTAAGAGTGAATGAATGATAAAAATGGGTCTCTAATGCCTATAGCATAAAGTTTAGCCATGAGGATACGGTGGTTAACTTGGTCGAAGGCTTTGGAGAAGTCAGTGTAGAGGACATCGACCTGAGTGTTGTCTTCTAAGGCTTTAATAATGGTATTTGTAAAGGACAGTAAATTAGTTGTTGTAGATTTGGCCGATCTAAATCCATGCTGTTCCTCAATCAGAACATTTTTGAAAATAGGAGTGATTTTCTTTGTAATTATTGACTCAAATATCTTTGGAATATTAGATATAATTGATATTGGTCTGTAATTTCCAATATTTGACTTGTTTCCGGACTTAAAAATGGGTCGAATAAATGAAATTTTCCATGAGTCAGCAAATGTTCCGGATGAGAGTGATAAATTGTACAACATACAAATTGGGTTAGATAATGAACATTTACATTCTTTTAGCAAGATTTCTGGAATGCCATCAGGTCCGGTACTTTTTTTGTTAGAAAGATTATTTAAGGATTGGTATACCTCTGCAAGTGAAATTTGGCAATCATTCAAATCAATATTATAATCATAGTTAAGTGGAGGGATGGTACATGAAGCATCAGAATATACAGAGGAAAAGTGTTTAGCAAAAAGGTTGGCGATGTCGTGACCATTTGTAGCGTGAGTTTCATAATAATACATACTTGAAGGGAGATCATTATCTGTACGCTTTTGCGCAACAAATTGCCAAAATTGTTTAGGATTTTGCAGTAATTTTGTCTCTGTAACTTCTACAAAAGATTTATAGCATTTGGCTGATTCGATTTTAGACAATTCCCTTAATTGAGAAAATTTTTGATAAAATTTTAAGTTGCCAGTGTCTTTAAATATCTTATGAGTTTTCTTTTTTTCAATTATTAACTGTTTAAGTTTCGAGCTAAACCAATTTGGAAACTTGGGTTGAGAGTAACATCCCTTAGGAACAAACAAATCTATAGCACGTATTACACATTCATTAAATTTAAATACGGCGTCATTAACATCAGAATTTAAAAATAGTTTTGTCCAATTAATCTGGGAAAGATATTTGTTCATGTTAGAATAGTCACCATTAAGATATCTGTAGTGATACAAGACACTTGATTTCAGAGATTCAAATTTGAAAAAGTTAGTAATGTTAATAGAGAGAGGTGGATGATATTTATCAATAGGTAACAAAGAGACATCAGCTTCACTTACTATGACATTAGGTATGCTAGTGAAAATTAAGTCAAGGCAAGAACCTAGATAGTTAGTAACTGAATTTACTTGAAACATATTCATAAAGGCAAAAAAATTTACAATTTCAATAGCTTGTTGCGAAAGATTACTAGTAGGAGTTTTGACCCCTTGGTTGTCATTCAGCCACAATATTTTAGGTAAATTATAATCGCCACATATAAGTAAGGAATCAGCGTTTCTAGAGACACGCTCAATTGAAGCAGTATGCGACTTGTAGACTTCTACCGAAGAGGAAGGAGGAATGTAAACACAACCAAGTACAAGCTTTTTGGTACCAAATATAACACATAGGAACAATTGATCAGAAACATTGTTAGATGTTTCTAGAACATGGCAAGGGTATTTTTTATTTACACATATCATCACCCCACCACCTTTACTCTTCACAGAAGAATTAGAACGGTCACAGCGAAAAATGTTGTAGTCAAACAGTCCAAGTTCAGCAGATGAGACATTATCCGAGAGCCATGTTTCGGTAAGAAATAAAAAGTCGTAAAGACATACACTGACGTTACAGCGAATAGTGTTCAGTTTTGTATTTAGGCCACGAACGTTTTGGTAGTACGTTGAGAAGGAATTATTCACAGAACGATTCTTCAGATTCAACCTAAAAAATTTATCCTAGAAAGTTCACGTCTCTCAGCAGCTTGGCGAGCAGGGCAGTCTTGAGCTCCAGTTTTGTGGGAAGCCGGTTTTCTGAAGAAGGTGCAGGTGGCACATAATGGAGATTTCTCCTTTTTGGGGCAGACATCACGGTTGTGGCCAACTTTGGCATAGTGGGCACAGGTGGGTAAGTCTGCTTGGCACTTGGAAGCTATGTGGCCATATAGTTGACAGTGGCCACACTTCAGGCTATCTACCCAATCTCTTACGCGGTGTAGCTGCCAGTCAATGGCAAGTTTTGTACGGGATATTAGAGAGTGACGAACAGATGAAGGGACTCTAAAAATGTGGATGCAGTTACCAGTGCGAGGGCCCGATTTATGAGAGAAAGATATGTTCTCTTTTAAATTTTCTAATGAGAGACCAGTGTCGCTGGAAGATTGATGATGAATCGCCGAGATAATATCCTCAGACGAAATATCTTGAGGGAGGTCATGTATCGCAATACGAGGGAGGCGATTTGGGGCGATCGTTGCTTTAAGACCAGCTTCAGATAAAGCTGGAGCATTTGCCAATTTCGTCGCTTCAGCAGAAGTGCTAGGGTGGATTATCACCCCACCACTTTTCAGTTCTCGCATTCCAGTTACTCGTATGCCCAAGGTGGCAGGATTGACTGCAGTTTTCAGGGTTTTCATGGTGGCCTTGGAAGTGGACTGGGTGTTATTGGCTGGAAACACGAGAACTGAAGGTCTAGCAGGGCCAGGAAGAGCATTATTTCTTGTAATAAGTGGCAAGCAAGGATATTGAGTTCCACTGGTGTCAGAAGAGGAAGCAGCGACAGTATTCCAGGCACGGGTGGGCGCAGTCGGTGTTTTATTAGGCATGCACTTGGATGTAAACACAGAAAGGGCACCTTCCAGTTTACCCATTTCCAGAGCCATCATATTGGAAATGGAGAGAACACTGATGAGCTCCTTTTGAATCCTGATCTGCTGATCTTTAGTGGCTCGGCATGATGGATCAGTTATAATCGCCATTGCGGCCTGGACCTTCTCAGCCAGCTGTTTGACATATCCAGTAGTGTCACATTCAGGTATTAGGGGTGTCTCATAATCTGGGTTAATAGCGGACACTTGGGCAGGGTCATTTTTGGGAAGCACTTCATCTTCTTCGACATCAGAGTCAGGAGTTTGATATGGCGAGCCAGGTGGTGTTCGCTTCATTGCAGATTAAGGTTAGAGAAATGATTGTTTACTATAGTATTTGACTAACCAAGACACTTGGAGAATAGTGTTAGTACTAAAACTGGTTAGAAAAACTCCTTGTTTGGTTTTATTGCATAGTTTGTAAATTTTGGCACTAAAATTTGTTATAAACCATTAATTTAACAAGAGAAAAACAAAAACACAACAACTGTCATTCTATGTTATCTTTGATCGAGGAAAAGGTTATGAGGGGTGGGTAGAAATCTGGGAAACAGTGCGTCCAGAAGTGACGGACATATGAATCCATCCCTTCCGCTGCGGTGCAAGACGAGAGAGTCCGGCTGGCGAGGTTAAAAGGTCTCCCTCAACCATTCTCTTCCGGTCTGGCGAACCTCACCCCATGAGCCCGGGCACCCCTGCTAAGTCACCAAATGTAAAGAACCCATTCTCGCCTCCCAATTTAATAATAAAACAATTTTTGTTAATTACAGAGATACTGAAGGAACAGCCTACACCTTTCTGAGGACTGCTATCAGTATTATACATTTATTTTAAGATCTCTCGTCATAAGTACCTATATATGTAGATTGTAGATAATTATATTTTTGTAGGGTCCATAGTTTCCTAATCAAATTTCTAAATCAAGTTCAAATGTTTTAATTATTTCCTTTTCTCAGACGAGGTTGGATGTTGCCCTTGTCACAGCCGTGCCCTGTTTTCGATCGGTCTGTATTATTGTAGATCCTTCCCACAAACGCGTTAAACTTTTCCCACCAACTTAAACATCGCTGTTCGGAACAGAATCCTTTGGCCCGGGGGCAAACGTCTTAGACGATTTGGGTCCTGATTCGAATTAAATATTCCACATCCCCTTCCCATAACGAGGAGTTTAAGGACTTAATGTCTTCACGTACATCTTTAAAATATGGTAGACCAAACGCTAACTCGATATTGGGGTCGGATAGGTAAAGTTAATTTTAATCTACCATATAATATTATAATAACTCAAGCTTTATGCCCTCGGGTGTTTTAATACACACCGTAATACGATTTTAGTAGCGTGGCAACACTGTCTGGCTATGTTCAACACAAAATAAACATTATCTGAAAAATATTTTGGATATTGTTTGTTTTAACGAGATTTTCAAGAGTCGATGAACAGAGCAAAAAATTTAAATAATAATAGGATTAATAATTTATTTCAATTTGAAATTATTATAAGGGATAATTCCTCGTTTTTGAAATGGTAAAATTCAAAATTGTCGTGTCGTTAATTTATTGTCCCCGCTTGTTATCACTATTTAATTTACGCTTAACTAATAAATTAACTTTATTAACACCACATTTAACTGTGTAAATATTTTAACAAATGCCTACACGCTTTCCCGAATACTGAGACTTAACACAATAGTCATAATGTGGGTAACGAATTTGGTGATATGATTTATATTTTCAGCAGACCACCAGTTTGGTAAAAAGTAATACCTTAGTTATCATTCTTTTGCTTTATTTTCTTTTTATTTATTCACCCTTTATTTCACATTTTAAGAATTTTTTGCCACATAAGAATGTGTCATTTCTATGACTTGTTTACATGTATGTTTCGTCTCTCCTTCAACACAGGTCTCTTCAAGATCCGTGTCCACTCTTTTCCTTCCACAAAATCTCCCCACACAATTCCCCCTCGCCCAGTTTGACACCAGTGCTCCAGGTAAACCACAGATAAAGTAAATGCTTTAGGTACAACATTATAATAATATTATTTAATGTAACACGTAATATTTTACCCGTCCAAGCAATTGAAAATAAATATATAAAACGACCAGGAGAGATATTATTATGAAGTTTATGACTTGAGCAACTGCATTCACCCTTCTTAGGCCCAGCGACCCAACACTTAGATATTTATAACACAAAAAGAAGAGGTCCATAGAAAACATACAACGAGGGTCGTTTGTCCATTTGATTTCTTGTGCCCAGCCCCTTCAGAGATATTTCCTCATTATCTCCAAGTTACGCCCCTCCGTAATAAACTACGAGGTGTTCTTCTTCACAAACATGGGCTGTTGGGCTCTTGTGTTGGCTTTTATAACTGAAGAGGATGAAAATATATTCTGCCACTAAAATCTTCCTACTTTACCGATTTACATGACCCAATGTTGCGTAAATTAAAAAATATATATTATTTTAATTTAAGTAGAATCCGTTTATTATGACTCCGGCTATATTGACCAACCGCTTAATATGAAGTAATTACATAGCGAAGTTTTGTTTTTATATAAAATTCTTTATATCAAAGTCTGATATAATGACTTCGCTTATAGTGACATATCGCTTATTATGACCCATTTTTAATAAATTATGTCCTTATTTCATTGAAAATTATGTAGGTTATAGTGATCGACGTGATTCCTAACACCTCCGGTAGTTTTCGGGAGGGTCACGTGACGTCCGACGATGTTCGTCGCGTGCGTATCACGTCTCGAGTTTTAATATGCTGTGTTTCTCTCTATTAAAATAAATACTTAACATACATATATACCTAACAAAAACAGGAGGTTGTTTTTTTTCTACAAAATGCTTTGTATGACGTCCGCTTAGTATGACGTGTTTGTCATTTCCCTTCGATGTCATAATAAAAGGATTCCACTTTATATAAGTTTTGACGCTTTTCATCTCTTCTTGCAACTTGCAATTCACTATGATGAAAAGCATTACGTAATACCTTTTCCTTATTTAGGAAAATTCTTCCCAGTTGAACAATAAAAAATATTTAGAATTTGACAATTTTTTTTGTATGTACTAAAAATAAATAAACAAAATAAAAATGTCAACAAATATTTGACTTCTTGTCTTTGTAACATTTTTCTACGAGTGGTGATCCAATATTAAAGATACAAGTAATATTGATTTTAATATTTAGAGGTACCTATTTAAATTGTATTTTGTCCCACAATACCGAACACCTTTCAATACCAATTTTCCAAACCCTTACCATAGCCGCTGATGTAATAGTAAGTTACCGATGCCATTCCATAGCGATTAATTCCGACAAGAAACACACACTTGACTGATGATGAAATTAATACCAGAATGCACTTAAACAGTGATATTTTTTAACATTCAATCCACATACGAGGCCCTGAGGAAAATAATTTCACTTAAAGCCTACATTATCCTTTGGAATATTGTATGGAGGATGTAAATGCGGTGTGGAGACTAACAATTAACAATTAATGTAGGACTAACTAAAGACCTGTGTGGGTCACCAAAACGGTGAACGGAGAACTTAGAATGAAATCAACTCAACACCCAAAAGTCAGTAAAAGTGATATTTAAAAAATTGGCTAAATAGGTTATGGCCTATTATTCATTTTGTTTCTTCCTAGCTTTTAATGACTTTTCAAAGAGGTGTTTTGAAAATTGATTCCGAGTTGGCATGGAACCAACCAAAACGTCCTCTATATTTCTTTGCCCATTGTGACCTTCAATGCTTTGTCTTCGTTAGGAGGTGTATTTGAGTATGAACAGCGTTGAAAACAATTCTCGACTTCATCTATCAAGAGGTTATTATTACATCATATTTTCTTGCTGAACGCCGCTAGATTCATCTCCTTGTTTACTTTGAATTTGCTTAAACTATCAAAGAGCGCTTTAAAGGGAGATAAAAAATGGCTTGCTTCATAAAAACGTTTTTTCCACACGTTTTTCGTTTCTCCCAAGTTAAGGATTTTAGAACTTCAGTGTACAGCCGGTTGTTTTTTTATATAACACAAACAGTGGATACTAATGAACTTCTTTTGCAATATAGGTACTTTAAAGTCTTTGTACCTATCCTAAGAAAGATACCTATAATATTAAAAAATAAAATCGATGTAGATTCTTCGGTTTTCATCTAGTTGACCCGTGCTAAGGTGAATGAAGCACATATTATTTTAACATTATTTATTTATTTATTAACGTATTATTTATTTATATAAATAATTCTTTGGTCTTTTCGATGTGTTTTGAAAACACAAAAATTTTATTTTATTTTTATTTTTAACATTATGAGTAAAATCTCAAATTATAATATTTAATTTAATGAAGACAATATTAGCGAAACTCAATCGAAAATCTGGATACAGAAAAATCAGAAAAGATATTGGTTCCACTGGGACTCGAACCAGATTCCGCGTATTAAAATAAAATGGATAAATATTTATCCAGACACTATCTAGATAGCATTTAGTTCGGGTTGAATCTTGCAATCATATATAAAGACCAATAATATGTGCGTTAAGAAAATGAAAATAATGTTGGTAGTTCTTAGTCGAAGATATGATACAGTTAAAAGTGACCGAATTGGAAATGGGTTCCATAGCTCAGTTGGTAGAGCTCTTGCCGTGTCAGCAAAGGGCCCTGGATTCGAGTCCCAGTGGAACACATATCTTTATCTGATTTTTCTGTATCCAGATTTTCGATTGAGTTTCGCTAATATTGTCTTCATTCAATTAAATAGACAAAATTTTAATTAACTACATGTGTAGGTTGCATACATCGGCCTACAAAGGTTGGTAGCAGTTATATTAAGGTATATTTGCTTACGTTTGTTTTCATGGACCACGTTTCTTCAGAAATCATTTTTGTAAATTCTTCCTGAAATTTTCCACCACGTTCAACCACACTTAATCCATTTGCAAAATCAGAAACCGACAATGTTGACTTGTTATATTGTTTTATTTACGTTGTCTGTAATAATGTTTTCTGTCATCTGAAATAGGCAAAAGAGTTTATTGTTAGATTGTAATTTTTTATGTGAATACCTCACAAGTATCCTAACTGCTCCCGTCTAGAGCCAGTGAGACTATGGCATCCCCAATTGGGGTATGTTGTGAGGCTGAAGGTAAGTGGTGAGGGGAAGGAAATGGGGAAAAGGAAAGGGGGAATTACCTGGCTATTCAGATCTTTTCTCTCTCAGATCTCTTTAGATGGCCAAAGCCATTTCAGCAACGTTTCAATTTTGAACGCTGGTGCATCAGTGCGATCGTCCACTTTGGAACGTGCCACAATTATACCATAAATTTTTTTAAATAAACACAAATCAATCAAATAAAATGTATCTACGCACGCCGGGATTTAAATCCGCGGCCTCCCGATCGCTAGTCGAGAGCCTTGTCCCTCGACCACGGAAGCAGTCAATTAGACAGTCTTTTTTTTAAAAAAGACTAACATCCCGAAGTTACGAATAACCTGACAATATTTGAAAATCTACTACCACCACAGAAAGCGGAAAATGTTGTGTCGTAGTTGAGGACTTAGTCAGCCGAGGAATCACAACGCGATGCTAACTCAGCCACTGACTAATAGATTTAAAAAATATACATAAATGGTAGCACCTCACTTACACGATTTCCTTCTTTGAAACAAAATATTTTTATTTAGCGTATTGAGTGTTGTAATACAATGCTTTATGTTTACTTCCGCCTCTAAATCTATAATATCGAATTTAATTAATTTTAGGAAAAACATTTTGACATATCGGTCTACAAAGGTAGATAGCGGTTATATTAAGGTATACTTGTTTACGTTTGTTATGGTCTCACGAACCACGCTTCTGCAGAAACCATGTTTGTACATTTTTCCGGAAAATTTCCGCCCACGTTCAACCACAAATTAATTCATTTGCAAAATCCGAAAACCGACAATGTTGACTTATTAAAACTTTTAATTAGAATTCCACATAATAAAGATTTGATATTTATATTGAATTACCAATAAAAGGAAATTCTGTTTCATATTTTGGATGAGGACGAAATAAGGAACATAAATTATTTTTAACTATTGTAAATATTTATTTCTTCCCAAAATAATTATTTTACGTTGGGCTTTTCTTTGAATTTTCTTGAAGTGTAATTATTATCCCTTCAAGTGCAAGTTAATTATAATGTTTCATTTGTCGTTGGCATAATATTCCTAACGGTCAAATTAATTATGTTAAGATATTTTTATGTTTGCTTATTCGAGAATTTTTTAATATTGCTGTAAGAGAATTCGATAAACTTTGAGCTTGCCTTATGTTTTTCCGCTTTTATCTATATCTGGAAACTAGCTGGGTTACCCGGCTTCGCTCAGGACAATAAGATAGTGTTCTGGAATGTTGCACAATGATGTTCCCGATTCCCTTTTCCTGATCATTCCACGACATACTCCGCCACTCCTTCCACAACTTTCTACAGCTCTATGGAACCTTCTATAACTTTCCGGAAGACTGTTCTAGAAATTTCAAGAGGGCGAAACTTTCAGCCCTTATATCTTTAAAAGCACGCCCTTTAGGTAAAAACGGATACCCTTATTCCCTAGGGGGGATAGAGATCTACCACCCCATATAACTCCCTTGATCGAACCGGGACTCGTTTCTGAGTTTTTGCTAGCTGCACCTTTTTTTGGACTTTCTTTTATAATATATGCCATATTCAAATAAATAAAATGTTACTCCTTACATGTCCTTTCCCGTGCGTTCCCCTCCAGCGTTCCACTTCCACCTTCCCCACCACCGCTCTCCCGCTCCCCCGTCCCGCTAACCCCCCTGGCACTGCATTTCTTGACTCCTCTCCTGCCCGGCCCGTAGCTGTAACTTTTTTCTAATACTAACAATTTTAAACTCGTGATATCTTTCTAATTAAATATCCGAATTGAAAAATTCAAAAAGTTAAATAAAGGTATTGAAGCTGTCTTGAATATGAAGTAATTTATTTTGATAAGGATTAAAACCAAGATACAAATAAAGAGCCTTTTCAAGCGGCGACATTTAAATTAAATTTTAAAAATAAAAGAATACTTATTGTGGCATAACCATAATAGTTAGACATATGCTGTCGCGACCTTTTTTGTAAATAATGATGTGTTCTATAAAGTCGTAGTACATTATTTTATTCTATCATCAATAGTTTTCACAGCGCACGCGATTTAAAGAATATTTTAGGTAATTTTTTTACACCCTGGGTTACATTATTGAAGTTTTAGTAAGGATGCCTATTTTTTTAAAATATAATATAGCCTATGTCACCCAGGGATAGTGTAGCTTCCCAAAAGTGAAAGAATTTTTCAAATCGGTTCAGTAGTTTCGGAGCCTATTCGATGCAAACAAACACACAAACAAACAAACAAATATTACCTCTTTATATAGTGTAGTAGATCTAGATCTATATTCATTTTAAATAGATAGAGTGATTCGTTCATTCACAAGTTTTAAGGTATCAGCCTGAAACACTCATCTATATTGAAAAAATCTTCCGAGAAAAGATACTGGCCGCCAACGGGACTCGAACCCCTGTCCCTCTGATTGCCGGTCAGAAGCTGGTTGATAATTATTATAATGGACAGGCTGATAATTATTGCTAATAATAATTGTTACCCTTTGTGCTACGCATAAAAATCTTGTCTTAAAACGTTAGTTTATCAATTAAAAATAATAATTTTTAGGTTTATAATTTGTCAAGGCTTTGTGTAAATTATAAAAGAAAGTCCAAAAAACGTTCGACTCAACTTTTTACGAAAACTCGGAAAGTCCCGGTACAATCGAGGAAGTTATATCGTTATATTATGGTGTGGTAGATCTCTATCCCCCCTCCAGGATGACGGTTCCCGATTTACCTAAAGAGCGTGCTTTGAAGATATAAGGGCTGGAAGTTTCGTCCTCTTGAAATTTCCAGAACAGTCTTCCGGAAAGTTCTAGAAGGTTCGATAGAACTCTAGAAAGTTCTGGAAGGAGTGGCGGAGTATGTTGTGGAATGTTCGGGAATAGGGTTTAAGGTATAATCATACCTCTCAAATTATCATAAAAACACAGATAAAATCAGATATCTCTGCGACAGAATCACAGTTCTGTAGTGTTGACAAAAACCAATCTCGTTATCTTTTCATATCATGATCTTACCTCAATATTCACTGCTTGTACTGTTTCTTGTACCTCGCGGTGAACAATGGTTTTATTGACATCCGGTCCCGTACGGAGGAAAGAGGCTCGCGGTCGGGACGAGGCGGTAAAAAGCCTATTTTTTCAGTTTAATTTTCGCTGTCGCATTTCGTCACGACCTGGGACCATTGATATTTAATATGCAAGACAGTCTTGCTCATTATTATCTTTTAACATTGTTTGGTAATCGGTGGTTAGGTATTATGTCATCTTTAATCCAATATCCACACCTAGAATAAGTAGCTAGAAGTACATGTAAAAGCTTAGAAAATATGTACATACTAGCTGGATACGTTTTTAGATTTTCACGGCCAAAAGCATTTTCTTTATTTGTTTTTGGGGTGTTATGCCGTGCTGCGCTACCTCCTTCTCACATCTGTCGGATCTGCCCTGATGATAGCCACTGCAACGCTGTCCGAAACGTTGGCTAAACAAGGAGGTAGCGCAACACGGCATAACACCCCAAAACAAATAACGAAAACATACTAGCTGGTTCCCAAAACGTTTAAATGCTGTTTTAGACAGCCCCCAAGAGATTTTTGCTCTATTTTACACGAGTCGTGTTTTATTAAACATTTTCACAATTTTCGCTTCAATTTTATCGTTTTAAATATAAGCGCGCTCTCTCCAACATCGCGTAATTACACATCTCTCCATATTCTTCTTTTTTAGCAGGGATAATGGGCGGGTTGCTAAGACTTTGTACCGGTAAGACAGAGATTCTGGGTTCGATAAATAATAAAATAGTTATATTTATAAAAAAGTTTACGACATTTCAAGAGTTTCTCAAATATTGCAAACAGTCTTGTTTATTTATTTTTTTATTTATTTATTGAAACATTTACAGCGTGTTGACAATTATTACAGTGATAAAATTGCAGTTAGGATGTACATAGATAATAACACTCAAATTAAAAATGTTCACAGCATGCGTAATCAATGTTTAGTTACTAGACGAAACTAGCAGAAATAATGAGAGACCTTACTAACAGAGATAACGGTAATCAAAACCAAAATGAAATATAATACATAAAACAAAGTAGTGTTAAACATAAACATAACCTGCAGAGAAAGATAAAGAAATAAAGAAAAGACATGCTAATACGGCAATTAGGTAACTGTTCTTCACGAAGTGTCATGGTAGAAGATTGTTAATGAGTTTTTTGAAATATGTGAGATCGTTTGCGTAGATATCTATATATGGGCACATTCAATAGTATTTTACAGACGACACATTCGAAACAGTCCCATTGGGTTGAAGTATGCAATATTGTTATTAAATATTTCAAGATGGAATGTATTATGACTCCTTAAATTAGTACTGTCGTAGAACCAGGCTAGGCCCTTCTCGTGTTTCCTACATCCAAATCTGTGCCATTTTCTCCCCTCCTTCCATTTTAATAATAAGAAATACGAAAGTTCCATTAAAATTATGGTAATCTTTCTCACTCTCCGTGATCATTTCCATCACGTCACTCCGTCGTGATTGTTTGCCGTGTTATATTAACGAGCTAGGCTGCGACCTGACCCAACCGAACCTGGCGTTATGGGACATTTTGTGGGGCTTTGTTCACGTCAATCTGGAAAATGAATATCTTAAATGAAAACATTTAGACTTTAAAAATATTTTATTTTAAATCAACATACTGTTGATACATAATGAAGGTACAAGAAAAGTGAAATTCTTTAAATTAACTTCTTTCAGGCGTATTATTTTCATAGCTAATACAATTTCACATTTGTTTCAGTTACTTTACAAGTTAAATGTATGAAAATTTTCACAGTATTTCTTTAAATACTGTTTTAGACAACCCCCATGAGATTTTTTTTCTATTTTAAACGAGTTGTGTTTATTAAACATTTTCACAATTTTCGCTTAAATATTATCGATTTTAACATTAACGCGCTCTCTCTAACTTTCGTATTTACATATCTTTTTTTTTTTTTTAAATTATTTATTAACCAAGATATTGCAATACATATATACAAAATACAATGTACATTTTATTTTTTTATTTTTTGGTATAAACCACCTCACTAGGCTGAGCCTGTTCCGAGGTGGCAGGAATTTGAACTAATTTTGGTATCTTAATCTTTGAAGAAAAATAAGAAAAAAAAAATTAATATATTAATTTAGATAGATAAATAAAATAAAAGAAAAATAAAAAGAAAAGAGTAATATAGAAAAAATATGAAAGAAACAAATTAGAGACATAAAAATAATTGAGAGGAAAAGAGAAAAAATACAGGCGTTGAGTGTGTTCTTGTATTGTTCAGGTTATCTGACCGCAGTATGTAATGCCTTTGTCGATTATCCACGTATGAATTTTGTGTTTTGCATTTTTTGTCATGTGGATATCTTTAACATCTTTTTTAATTAAATTAAAAAAATTTGGAGCCAGATTATGATAATGTCTTTGTCCATATGTAGTATTTGTCTTCGGAGTCATGTGTTGATGTCTATGTCTTGTGTCGTAATTGTGTTGTGCAGTATGATGGTTTAGGTTGTCTTGTTGGTAATGTGTAGCTATAATTTTGATGTACAGTTGCTGTACGTTCAATACAGCAAAGTCTTTAAATAACTGTATTGTCGAAATATCTCTTCATCTTCTTCTTTTTGAGCGGGTATACAGGCCTTAAGTTTTAATTACAGACGTGTAAAAATATAAACATCACAAAGTTTCAAGGTACGCAATAATTTCTTTTGGAGAACTCACCTAATAATTATTATTGTGAATTTAAAAGTTGAATCCCCAAATATTAATAACTAGCTTTTACCCACGGCTTCGCTCGCATATTATTAATAAGAAATTACTGGCATAATTATTGGCATAATTGTTATTATTCTTGCTATTTTGTCTAATAGAAAATAATTATTGTTTAATAGAAAATTTCAAAATTTGAGAATGACATTTCGCAAATAAAAATTCTATTTTAGAAAATATTTAAATTATAGAAATAGAAATTTATTTTAAGTACCTACTCCCTTTATTAGTATTTTATTCATATTTGAATCCAGAGTAACCTAAAAAAATAAGAAAATGACAGTCCACTTCAAACGCTATTTTTTATAGCAACGTTATGCTCTTTGTTCGGAGAATAAACATTTTTAGAGATATGTAGATATTAACTACGACGCCAAAAAAGTACTCTTTTTAATCACAACAAAGCGCTCTTTTTAAGCCTAAAATTTAAAAAAAAAACATTGTTTCCAAGGTAACAATTTGTTTGACGTTTGCAATAACTCGATTTTGTTAGGGACAGAAAACGTATGATACACAATTTCATAACGCCACAGCTCATTCATAACGCCATAGCTTACCACTATATAAAGCCGTTGTTACTCGCAAATAATGTAGCTTTCGATTAGTGAAAGAATTTTTAAATTCCATTTGATATTTATTGCGTGAAAGAGTAAAATCCAACCATCCAACCAACCATCCATACAAACTTTCGCATTTATAATATTAGTAAGATTTTGCGGAAATAAATACTCAATTTACTGATCTCAGGGTTATTAAATTGAACTGGCTCCATTTTCTAGGAAATGAGATGAAGCAGGGAGAAGTAATATACAAAGATACATCTTCTCGGAACTCTTTTTTTGATACACTAATCTTCCTTCAAAAAACCTTATTGCCCTCCTTTGAATATTATTATGATCACTAGAATATTACATCTGGAACTTTACGTTATTTAAGAGACCTGTAATAACAATAGCTAATATATTTATTTCTTTATTTATAACGCCTTAAAGGCTTTTTACATGTATAGGTAATAACAATATGTGTATATTACAAAACATAATTTTTTAATTTTTTTTATTCTTCATTTTAAACACCCGCTAAACTGCCAAAGCTGTTTGTCAGCAAGTCAATTTAACAATATTAATATATCTCAAAAGCACAATTATAACAAGATGCCGACGATTATAACAACAACAAAAACGCAAGCCAAATACTAAATTTAGAGATCGCGTTTTAGGAGTGTCTGGGCCTAAGGCTTGGAATAAACTCCCCCCGGAGCTTAGATGCATAACAAGCCCAACAGAATTTAGGTCCAAATTAAAAACCTTCTCTTTTGGGCTCTTATACCCTTAAATAAAAATACTTCTCTAAGTTTTTTTTTTTTCTTTATTCATTGCATAAATTATTTACATTGTAAGTGGATTTTTCGACCACCATGCTAGGCTGATGCCCGTGTTATGGTGGTCGTTTTTACATATAGTGCAATAACAATCAGAATTTTAAATAAAAACAATGTAAAACAAATTCAAACCAAAATGCTTGCCTGGCCTTCAACATAAATATGATCACATTCTATCTGATAAGTATAGATATTTTCAATATTGAATGTAAGTATAGATATTTTTAATTCAAAATTACTGAAGTTTTCATTTCTACCAAGTATAGAATTTCACACTCTTTTAAAAAATTTTATTAATGCATTGTCAATATAATTTTGAACTGTACTTATTTAAGTCGCTTTCCTATTTATTGTAAATATTTGTGGTTTAAATTCCTTACGTTTTGCAGTCACAAATATATTTTTGATATCACGAAGAAAAACGACTGAATTTCAAGTAGTTACAAGCGTCTTCGTAGAATGATATTTGAAATTTTTTTTCTGACTTTGCCTTTTATTTTTGTGTGAATCTTTGGAATATTTGAAGGATAAGAGTGTATTCAATGTGCCTTTGGCAGCACGTACACCATTAGAGGAATCGTCAGGTAATCACGTAAAATGACATGAAGATGAGAATGCTGAGGCTGGAGTTGAATCACCGTTCACGTGTTCACGTAATTTAGACGTAAAATCATCTCGCTGCTTCCCTGTACATGATGTTTTAAAAGCAAAGGTACCTACGTGAAAGGATTGCTGATTTTGGTCAACCACTGTTTTACTAGCTACAGTGTTTGAACTGAATATGAGGACACAGGAATGTTGTCCCGGATGGTGAAATCCACCAACCTACATAATTCACCCTACGCTGGTGGTTTACAACATAATGTTTGTTAAAAAAAATATTTCGTGCACTAGGTACAACATTTTCTACTACAATGAATTCGATTCTGCAAAAAAATATAGCAAATAATTCAACACTCCTCACACACCAACACTAAACCAGCCTTTAATTCCGATACACACCAGCACAAAACATCACAAAATCAAATACACCTATGGTCATTTACGCACACGACTAAATTTAGAATTAACTCCATACAATTTATTTATTTATACTGGGTTTTACAGATGTTTACATTTACATGAGAACAATCCAGTTATAAAACTCAGTTATTACACAATTATAAAAATCTACAATTACGTACAATTAAATACAAATAAATACAATTAGAAAAACAAAAAAATCACAAATGAAAATACAGAATTATATACAAGGTCACTCAAGTAACACATTACAATGAGTGGTAAAAGACATATGAAGTACGCGAGCATGCATAGAGGGACAATTCACACAATATAATTAGTTAGTACTTTTTAACAGCGCTAGAACTTTTTTTTTAAAACTGTACAAATTATCAACGAAAATATCCACATCAGCGCACTCTATCTTGTTATACAGTCGACACATCTGGGTCAGAGGGCTGAAGTAGGCGATATTATTTTTAAATGTAGATATTAATATGAAAAATGTTATGGCGTCTTAAACAATGGGAATTGGGGACATTAATTTTAATACTGTTAAGATATAATTTAGTATCAAGATGGCCGTGAATAATTTTATGTAAACATATTAGATCAGTCAATTGCCTTCTAGTTTTAAGTGTATATACAATACGTCGCACATACGCTATGCAACGCATTACCTGATGATTTAAAACTTCCAGCATCAAACGAAAAAACATTAGCAAAGGCTCTTAAAGGATATTTTCTCAGCAGCTTTATTAACCAGTGACGTATTTAGCTGTCTTTCTTCTCTTGTTGTTCTTCAACTAATTATTTTTGAACACTAATTTATTGTCTTTACCTACAGGATGTCTGTATTATTTTTTCCTTTTGTACTATGTAGGTACTGTTCATTGAACTGCCCTTTAAACTCGTGTTCTTGCGTAAAAGTAATTTTATTTTAATTGTTTAATGTTGTCCTTCCCGAAATGAGTTTTATTAAACTCATTGGGAATAATGTGTTACGTGTTGTAAATATTATGTTATGATTTTGTATTACTAATAAAACATAATTATGAGCCAATTCGAAGTGTGATCTGGTGATTTCAACTCGCTAATCTGACGACTTTTGAACCGCAGAAAAAACAATTCTGTAAATCTTGTAAAAATTAGTTTTAATTAAGTGCGCAACGCTATTGATGCGCAATCCTCTAAGAATGGTATCATGGTTTTGATCGTGCCCGAAAACTTCAGCTCTAGAGACATCAGGGCTTGTTTAAGATTCCACGCGGCTGAACAAATTTTCTAGCACAGCATAGCATGACAAAAGGAATTAGTCAGAGTAAGGATTTAAAGAGAGTATATTATGCTTTATGCCTCTCTCGATTGTAATATGGAGTCATAGGATGGGACTCAGCAGCATCTAAACACATAAAACAACTGGAGATAACTCAGAATTGCATCATAAAGACCATGCTAAAGGTCCCCATAAGGACGTCAAATTTTTAAACAGAAAATGTATGCCAAAAACATTCTAAATGATTCTCATTCAAAAATGATTCAGAGGCAGACACCTCACATACTCATAAAACTAGAGCCAAACAAACTGATATACTTAATATACCAAAGTGTAACTCTTCGTTTGGACAAAGTAGTTCTGAATTTTTAGCAATAAAGTTATATAACAAACTCCCACTAAATATCAAACAAATTAAAACAAAAAAATAGCTACATTAAGGACATTAAATGTTGGCCAAAGGAACTATCGGAAAATTAACTTACTAGTATACCTACTTAAAACATCGTCGTAGAAGTTTCTGGAAAACCTTATCCAAACCATGAAGTTAAACCATAGTGGTCGCTGAAAACTTATCCAAACCATAGTCCCCCTCAGCACGGGATTTCTTAGTGAGGAGGACTACGAATATAATTTCTATTTTATATATAAATATACCTAACATGTTTCATGTGAAAATGTAAAAAATATTAAATATACATATAGTTACTAAATCTATTGAATGAAATTTCTAAAATAGTAGAAATATTTAAAATGTTAAGAATGTTAAAATAAGTAATCTTTTACTATAAATTAGGTAATTTATTTGTCGTACAAAAAAAGATGTATATAGGATTTGATCAAAACCCCGCTCTAGTTTATTTTGTGTCTGTACTCTTTAATTCCTGGTTTACAGAGCCTCGGTTTATTATCTTATCTTAAAACGATTTCAATGTTTGATTACCTTATCCCAATTCTCGTAGATTAGTCGTAGATTACTTAGAACGGCTTTCCAAACGAATACACAGAACTTCAAGTGCTTATTTGTAATTTCCCAGAATTCATCGAAATGATAGCCGTTGAAAAATCGCTACGTACTTTTTTCATGGCATTTTTTTGATTTTAATAATAATCCATTTCCCACGAATTGATGAACATTTCTCACAAAAAATATGTCAGCTACTTGATGTATTTGTCTGTATTGTAATAATAATTACACAACATTTTTATAGCGCAGTTTTGTTTTATTTCACTTTAAGTTCGCTTAACTACAATAAACATAAAAATAAGTATTTAGTGATCAGTGGTAGTATTCTTAAGATTACTTCTACAGTGCTCTTTACATAATATAGATCAAATATATACAGGGTGTTTAATTACGTTGGTGTTATTTCTGACATTATTTGGAGCAAAAAATGTAATGTCTCTTAATAATCTGTGTATAATATTGTACGCCTATTAAGATGAAGCCATACTAAATAATGCAAAATCATACAAAATCGTATGATTTAGTTTTGAAAATTTGACCGCTTAGAAGTATTATAGATGCTTCAATTAAATACTGCGTGTAGAACATACCTTGGCCCTTAAAAATATCGGTCATTTTTTTTAATAAGTCTTTTAATAAGCTTAGAAAAAAATAAAGTATTAGGTCTATAAAAAACATTTTTAACTGAAAACTCTCCTACTTATAAACACTTTTTCGGATATGGTTTTATTGCATAATGTGGCAAATTCAGTTTCCTATATAATTATTGCGAAAAAAAATTATATTTACGCCCGAACCTCACAAAATAAAATATAATATGCATTTTCGCGTTGGTATTTTTGACATCACGGCGACAATACGGCAGTCGACGAATTTGTTATATCAAAGTGAACCTTATACCGTCCACCGAAGAACGACTGGCAGCCGCCCCGATTTTCTGTAATTACTCCTCCTAACGGAGCGGAGAGAAGACGTGTTATGCTCCGCGCCGCTTATTTTCGTGAAATCAATTTAAAAATTCCGTTTTATTACAATAAACAATGCATAAAAAAGGAATTAATGTTTTTTACAGGCCTTTACGAAATCAACATCTAAAAAAAAATCTCAAATATCTTTTCCGACCTTTCCAAAAGTTTTTTCTCAAGTATTTTTAAACTCCTCCCATAAAAGGGCGTGAATTCCGATTTCGATTTTTTCCTGTACTAGTGGATCGCCTTAAAAGGAAATAATAAGACAAACGGCGTGATGGTTAGTTAGTTAGGAAATATGTCATTTTAAAATAAAATTTAAGCCGTGTTGACTCTTTTCCAAAAAAAGGTAAATTGATTTCGAAAGATTGTTTTTTTATCTGGTAAAGTTATGTTTTAAATTATGAGAAAATATGTTTATTTTTAGCATAATAAGGTTATACCGTAGGTCGTCGGCAGATTTGTTAAATTTTCAAACCAAATTTTGTATTATACAACACATATTTCAAATCATATAATCATGCAGCAAAATAAGTCATTAAATTAACTGGGAAAGCTATGTTTCAGAATTTTAATTTTAGTTTAAATAAAATCATTTTAAAAAAGATCCGTGCACGTGTTTTGTGACGAAAATACTCCAATTTATCTATTTATTTACGGTATTATAAACGTTAATATTTAAGATTTTTTTATATTCTTATTTTGCTTAGACATTATTGAAAAATTATAAATACTTATGATAAAAAAATAATTACAAAAAGTACATAATTTTAATAGTTTTATCATCACGCCTTTCAGCATTTTTGAATGTAGGTATAAATTCAATAAAAATTTTAATGAAATAAAATCGATATTAAGTTATTAATTGTTTTGAAAAACAGGTAGGTATAATTTTTCTATGGACCACACGGTTCGGCTCGCAGGTTCGGCTTGCGCATGTATACACAGCCTTAAGTAGCTCACGTTTAGAACACAAGTCATAACATCGTATTTGTATCTGTCTGAAGCAATATGAGAACATGAATAAAGTATAATCTGCGAATAAAAAATATTAAGTTGGGGAACGTAATCGTGTTAGTCGTACCCAATCTAGCGCTCCCCTAGCGGGTGTTTATGAAACCATATTTGACAGCTGTCAAATCTCAAGATAAAGTTTGCCATTTTACTACTTGGATAAAATGAAATATTTCGCTTGTGTAACCATAAACATGTTTCGTTTTCGCGTAGAAGCGAATAATATCTACAATAATGAATTCTGACTGCTAGTGGCGGGAAAGATGTTAATGCATTATGTGATTTGCATAATATGGTAAATGTTTTAAGTGTACGCATAATGTAAATTGGGGTAAATGAACTTTTCCCAGACTATATAACCTTTAACTTTTTTTGGATGACCCTCACTAGTTCTATAGTATGCGTAATTTAGGTACTGTTTAAGGTTAAACTTCACGTACGTTATAATCTACGCATTCACAGATGGCGCCAATCAAATTATTTTAGGTTTTTAATGCTTCTTGCACGTTACGCTTTTAATTATTAAGGTAAATTAATTGTTCGCGCATATTTAATTAGAATATAAATAAATAGTTTTGTCCATAAACAAACCCAGATCTATCAAGAAAGGCTGAAAAATACAATATTGGATTGAGTCACCGATACAAAATTCATATTAAATATGTACGGACGCAAACAATTAATTTACCTTAATACTTTAGTAGTATTGAGGTAAATTATGCGTAATGCGTAGATTATAACGTACGTGACGTTTAACCTTGTGGTTAAACGTCACGTACATTAAAAACTACGCATTCATAGATGGCGCCAATCAAATTATTTTAGGTTCTTAATGGTTTTTGCACGTTACGCTTTTAATTATTAAGGTAAATTAATTGTTCGCGCCCGTACATATTTAATTAGAATATAAATAAATTGTTTTGTCCATAAAAAAAACCCAGATCTTTCAAGAAAGGCTGAAAAATACAATATTAGATTGAGTCACCGATACAAAATTGAATTTTTCAGCCTTTCTTGAAAGATTTGGGTTTGTTTATGGATAAAACTATTTATTTATATTCACATTAAATATGTACGGACGCAAACAATTAATTTACCTTAATACATTTAAGCTTATTGTGCAAAAAGTATTAAAAACCTAAAATAATTTGATTGGCGCCATCTGTGAATGTGTAAGATTGTAACGTACGTGACGTTTTAAGTTTTAACTAAAACTTACTCCACGTACAAAGCACGCGTTCAATTTTTATGTTAAATTTACGTTCTCTAAAGACTTGATAGATTTCGTTCAACTTATTTGTGTTAGACTTGTTTGTTTTTGTTTAACACACAGGTATGGCATCTTTGAGGGATGTTGTGTGGAGGGAAGTGTTTCTTTTAAAGGAGAGGAAATTCTAGGAAGGAAAATGTTTGAAGGGCGGGTAGGAATCTGGCGAATATGGCCAACAATTGAATTTGGGAGCCACCTCTGGGCTGCAGCCACAAATACTCGACAAACCTACTGGATTCTGTGCAAAGGAAGGTTGTCCGTCTGATTTACAATCAATTATCAGACCGATTACCATCTCGAATGCACAGACGCGATTTAGGCATGCTGAGTCTGTTCTACAGGTATTTTAATGGAGCCTGCTCTAAGGAGCTAGCAATATTTCACCGTTGCACGTGCGGAACACTAGCGGAACATTCGTTCACAGTAAATATTCACTTCATGAGAACGGATCGTTTCTTCGATCGTTTTGTGTAAGTCGGCTCATATGTGGAACGAGCTACCGGCATCTGTTTTTCCTCCTTCAAATAATCCGGGCCTCTTCAATACCCGCATTAATAAATCCGTTTGTACAGTTCTTGCCTTAACCCACCTCATAACGCTGCCCAACCGAGTGGCTACATAGTTCCTCTGTCTTTACACAGGAGCGCGAGTTCTTTATGCCAATCTTTCTCTCGACATGCCCCTTTAGTGAGGAGAAACAGTTTTATTTATAATATGCAAGTCCTTTATTTTCAACCATGTTTATTGTCGTAAATGATTTAATATAATGTTTTCCTTGTTTTTTTCTTCTTTATTAAATGCTTAAGTTGCTAACAACATTTGAAGTAATCGCTTGTGGCATTCTATTTTTGACCATTTTCCCCTTTAAAATAACAACGCAAATATTTCTTTTTGTGACTATATATATTATATATATTTGTTAAAAAAGTGAAGGCTACCGACATCTGTGGTCAATTAATTCAGCTTACTATGTTTCACCCAAATGGTGTGAGTCCTTGCTTATGGATGATTATCAGGATATTGATCGATATTGTAGATTTTCGTTTTATCTTCTAGTCTCCCACTCCACAATGACTGGTTGTTTTGTAGGATAGATTTTACTCTTTAAAAAGGCTCGCATCATGTGTTTTGTTCTTTCTTGACAATAAACTCAAAACAGCTCATAAGTCAGGGCTAGTGTAACAGTTGTTATTCTTACCGGTTTTGTTTCTTATAAATTGTCCATGTTCAATAAGTTGAAATAAAAGTGAAAAGTTTGTAAATAGAACGAGATTTTATTTAAAAGGATCACTCCAGATTTTAACATTTGATCCTTCCACCGGATTACAATCAGGAGATTGTATATATAAATAAAAAACAAGGAACCAGCAGCCAAAAAATACAAAATTGATTGAACCTGGAAATCATTAAGGAAAGTGGACCACATAGCAATTCTGAGATAAGTATTCAGTGTCTTCCTATCACATCTATCTTATGTTTATTCAGACCTCATGTATTTAATCGAGATTTATCTTAAATAGAGTCATTATTATAAATAAAATCACTACCCACTTGAGAATAATAATATAATATTACTTGAATAGTGTTCTTAAATAGTATTGTCAAGATTGTCATTGGTATTCTTTCAAACGGGTGCTTTGCTCAAATAAAATAATTGTCAAGCGATATTAACAAAATATAATCAAAAATGGAAAATATAAAATCATTAGTAAGCAAACGTGGCGTGATTAAGGGAAAATTGACTAGGTTCGCAGATTCATTAAATGCATTGTCGGTAAATGAAATTAAATTAAGATATGATCGGGTGAAATCATTGCTAGATGAATTCGAAGCAGTTCAACTGAAAATTGAAATGTTACCGGATTCAGACGAAATTGAAAATTATAGTCAACGAGAAGCTTTCGAAAACCAATATTTCTCAGTTTTGGCAACGGCCAAAGGCGCGATCGAATCCGTTGATCAAAGTAAGGTGGAAATAAAACTACCCACCCTTCAATTGCGGGAATTTCATGGAGATCAGAGAAATTGGGTTAATTTCGTCGAAACCTTCAAGACTTTAGTGCATAATAACAGTACTTTAAGCAATGTGCAAAAATTCTTTTACTTGCAATCCACCTTAAAGGGAAACGCATTAAAAATAATAGCTAATCTAGAAGTTTCGGAATTAAATTACCTTTCCGCTTGGGAATTGTTAAATGAACGATATGCAAATTTAAGAACTACCGCGCATAAACACATCCAATCTCTATTTCAATTAAAAGACATGAAACAAGAAGAGCCTGTAGCATTGAGGTATTTAATTGATGAAACAAACGTTAGTTTAAAGGCATTACAAAATATCGGGATCAAGGTAGATCAATGGGATCCGTTGATTATTTATATAATATCAAATAAATTAGACGCATCTACTCGAAAAAATTGGGAGCAATATACATTGCAAGACGAATTACCTACGTTAAAGGAATTCTTAAAATGTTTATCTGCTAGAGCACAAGTATTGGAACTTATGAACGCTTCTGAGAAAAAGATTTCTAGCTTACATAAAACACAAATAAGCAACAATAATTACAAAAAAGATTCATCAGTATTTTTAGCGGTAAAGGCTAACAACTGCATTTATTGTAACGAGAAAGGTCACCAAATTTATTATTGCAAAAAATTTATAAAATTGAAATTACATGAGAGGATTGATGCTACGAAATCAATCCAAGCATGTTTTAAATGTTTAAAGGTGGGTCACCATGCACAGAGTTGCAAGGCAAACCTTTCTTGCAGGCGTTGTGGCAAGGATAACCACAACACCTTGCTACACATTGAGGTACCTCTGCGGGAGGCCTCCAATATGGATGCTGATAACGAGGTTTCAGTATCAAATTTTTCTGCATCGGATAAAGCAGAAAAAATAATATTATTGTCAACTGCCAACATAGGAGTTGTGGGTAGTAACAATAAGATTTTTAAAGCCCGTGTTCTGATTGATTCAGGGGCCCAGTCAAATTTTATGAGAGCTGAATTTGCTAATAAATTAAATTTACCATGTGAATTGATAAACAAACCCGTCTCTGGGATCCATAATAATATCACACACATAAAAAAGAGAATTTCAGTGGAGATGACTTCGCTTAATACTGATTATAAACGCGAAATATCATGTCTGATTTTACAGGAGATTACAACAAACTTACCACAAGTGACAATGGAGAAAAAAGTCTTCAAGCTACCACGAGGATTGGAGCTAGCTGACCCGAACTTCAATATAGCTGCACCCATCGACATCCTGTTGGGCGCGGAAAGTTTTTGGGAAATCCTAACCAACGATAGATTGAAACTCGAGTCGGGACCAACACTTCAACGTACGCAACTGGGATGGATCATATCAGGACCGATCAACATGTACCCCAAGCAAAGGCCTGTATCAGATTTTTGTAGTTTATCTATAAATAAAATAAGTCATCAAATAGAAAAATTTTGGAAATTGGAGGAGATTAATCCCACTAAGATTCTAAATCATGAAGAAAAGGCTTGTGAAGCCAGTTTCGCTAGTACTCATACCAGACAAGACGACGGTAGATACGTAGTAAGTTTACCGCGTCGAGCATGCATTGATCAGCTGGGAAGTTCATTGCTCACTGCTGAAAAAAGATTTAAAAATTTAGAGAGAAAATTTGTGTCGAATCCCGAATTGAAGACACAATATATACAATTCATGCGTGAATATGAGGAATTGGGTCATATGGAGGTGTGTGACCAGTCAAAGGGGGATCGTGAATCCTATTTTTTACCTCATCACGCTGTAATAAAAGAATCAAGCACTACTACTAAAGTGAGGGTCGTTTTTGACGGCTCCGCCAAAACTTTAAATGGAATTTCTCTCAATGACGCCTTGATGACAGGACCTGTTATACAAAAGGACTTATACACCCAACTATTGCATTTCAGGAAACATCAAGTGGTCCTGACGGCCGACATCGAGAAGATGTACCGCCAGATTAACGTGTGTGAAGCGGACCGTGACCTGCAGAAGATAGTATGGCGCGAGTCGCCGCAGGAGGTGCTCAAGCATTACCGTCTGAAGACAGTCACATATGGTCTGGGGCCTTCCTCCTTCTTAGCCACTAGAACTCTACTGCAAATTGGTATGGATAACAATGTAAATTTTCCTAGAGCTAGTCAGGTCATAGAAAATGACTTCTATATGGATGACTTGTTAACCGGAGGAGATGACATGGAATCCTGTAGAGAGTTAAAAGAGCAATTAATCAGCATCTTTTTGTCTGCGGGGATGACCTTAAGGAAATGGAGGTCTAATGTCTTGGAGTTGTCAGCCGAGTCGGGCCAAGCTAAGATTGCCGAATCAGGCAATTCTGAAAAAATTATTACTGACAATCCAAAGACTGAGAAAATATTAGGATTGAATGAGATAGTGTGTGTGTAGAGTGGATTTGATATTTGCGAAGATTGACTGACGAAGGACCTTGAATTTTGTGTTACTGTTTACTGCTTGGAACGAGGAAAAAACATATGCTGCATATAAAGGAAAGGACTCACCGAAACAGGATAAAGAACTTGTATGCTGGCAATTTTGTCTTCTTTCTCCCCGTCCAATTGGCACTGCAAACAGCAATAGGCGTGCGTTTCGTGTACACGGCGAACACGGCGGAATTAGGTTAACAGATAGCGGGAGCGCGGGGGCTATAGGGTATGTTGCGGCGCGGGCTGTTGATTGCAGACTGACGTGGTGAAGGTAGTTATAGGTGCGGATTTTGGGAACAAGGTAGGACAGGATTTGCAACAATATTAATACCAATCCCAAGCAGTAACAGTATGTATGTGTGCTATGTAGGTGTGTGTATGTGTGGGTATATGTATTGGCGTAACCATGCCCCCCGCCTGGAAGGGGATGAAAGAATCCACTTCCATAAACCAAAAGAGTGCCAATACGTTTCAATGCGCAAACAAAATTATAATGACACGCGGTAGAATGTAATAAATTATGTAAAAGTTACGAAAATATTATGTAAGTTATATAAATGCTTTACCAAATGGTCAAAATGACTGATATAGCAAGGAAATAAAATAAATAAAAAACATTGAAACGAAAAATATGACTTGAAAGGATTCAATAAATAATACTGAACCTGCGGTAGATAAAACTAGTAGGGTTTGGTACCTATTTAACAATGAAACTAATCTAATTGATTTTTAAAAATTAAAGTATTATGAACTAACTTCTAAGATGTCGTTAAATCTATTGTGACGGTAAGGGACAGAGTTTAACAACGGCCCTGCGGTATGTTCTTTATATGATAGTAGTCTATTATTAAATTGACTACATTATCCCGAGCGGGCAATAGAATGGGATGACGACTGTCAAATTCTGTTTCAGCATTACTCAATCTGCCTCCTACCCTTAGAATTCCGTCATGAAGAAACGGATTTAATTTTGCAATCGCTCGCCGAACCTTCTTCCCATCTTTGACTGCCTTTATATCTTCGGAGAAATGTTCTTGCTGTATAGAATTTATAACAGCGATTTCTGCAACTAAGATATGGCTTAATTCGAATGCTCGTGGTAATTTATTAATGAAACGAAAAACATAAATTACTATTCGAATTAATTTCGGCCATGAACTAACACGAGAAGCTAGTGCACACAATAACGGTGGAGCAATTGTTTTGGGGCGGTTATTGTCTTGAACGGACATCAAAATTTTTGTTTTTAATTCGGGTGGATCAGATATCGATTTCGTATCAAAACGTTGTAAAGGCCAATCACCTTTAGGTAATTGGGCAAATACGGGACCGTTAAACCATAACGGATAGTCTATTAGCTGAGCGGGAGTAAGACCCCGCGATAAGCAGTCGGCGGGATTGTCTTGACCTCTTATATAATGGAAGCATTCAGCCCCAAGATGGTTTTGTATTTGTGAGACGCGGTTGGCAACGAAGGTCTGCCATTTTGCAGGCGGTGAATTTATCCAAGCTAGTGCAACCGTGCTGTCGCAAAAAGCTAAAGTCGTATGAGCTTTTGAATTTGATGTGTAGGTATTACTGACCGTATGCATTAATCGTGCAAGTACTAGCGCTCCACATAGTTCTAATCGCGCAAGTGAAATCGTCTTAGCCGGAGCGACCTTGGATTTAGCGCATAATAAATTAATTGTGGTTTTATCGGTATTCGGACAGTAAACATGTAAGTAAATAACACCTCCATATGCGCGTTCGCTTGCGTCTGAAAACCCGATAAGCGTTAATACACATTGGGGTTCGATTCCTAAAAAACGAGGAATTTTAATAGATTGCAGTAATGGCAATTCCTTTTTAAACTGTCGCCAAAGTGTGACAACTGTTTCAGGAGGAGTATCGTCCCAATTCAGGTTATACTCCCATAGAGATTTAATTATCAGCTTAGCCAATAATACAACTGGTGCGGCGAAACCCATCAAATCCCAAAGACGAGCAATCGTCGAGAGAATATTTCGTTTAGTACACGTTCTTTCGTAGGTGTGTACGACAAATACAAAATGATCAGAAGCGGGTATCCAATGAAGCCCTAGTATTTTTAGGTTTTCATCGGGATTAAATTCCACATGTTCCTTAACACGACGAGCTGTAGGAATCGTGGATAAAAACTTTGGAGGATTAGAAGAGAATTTTACAAGGTCGAATCCTCCGGCAGCGAATAACTGAATTAATTCCGTCGACAACTCGGTAGCTTCCTCGACTGATGAGCAACTGGTGACGAAATCATCCATGTAGAATGAGCCATTTTCCACCAAGTTTGCCGCGAGTGGGAAACGAGGTTTTTCATGCGTTGCGAGTTGACGCAGTGAACGCATGGCCAAAAATGGGCTACAAGACATGCCGAAAGTGACGCGATTAAATTCAAACAATTGTAAAGGGTCACTATTGTTAAATCTATACAGCATGCGCTGATAACGACGGCATTCTTCTTGCACTACGATTTGTAGGTACATTTGTTTTATGTCAGCGGTTATAGCTATTGCGAACAATCGGAAATTGAGGATAATGCGAAACAAATCACCTTGTAAATTCTTTCCGGTATGTAGGATGTCATTAAGCGAATAACCCGAATCGGATTTCATACTCGCGTCTAGCACCATGCGAATTTTAGTAGTAAGTTTATCTTCACGAACTACAATATGATGCGGTATAACGTAATGAGGTAAGTCAGAATTGTCGACCGGCGAAATGTACCCTTTCTGTAGGTATTCGCGTAATATTTTGTCATATTCTAACTTTATTGCGGGTTGAGATATCAAGCGGCGTTCGAGAGATCGAAACCTGCGTTCGGCGGCGGGTAACGATTCACCGAGAACAGAGGGACTGTTTCGAAACGGCAACGCGACGATATAACGACCTGCCGTGTCACGAGAGGTAGTGAGTTTAAAAATGTCCTCACACTCTTGTTCATCAGGCGTTAAAAACTTCTCATCTGGAATGTCTTCCAATTCGAAGAAGCGCGACAGGCAAAAATCATTATTTTGCGTGAACGTGCAAAATGATTGCGTGGCGTTTATACTTGGGTTTTCAATCATCGTTGGGGCAGTACCCAAGATGAGATATCCCAAAGTGGTTTCAATAGCAAATGGCTGGCCGAGAGAACCTGATATTTTGTTTGCCTTTAGAATGCGAGCAAATATGTCACATCCTAAGATAATATCAATCTCACCGGGCGTACAGAATGTTGTGTCTGCTAAGGGCAAATTGTCAAGATACGACAAAGAGGAACGGTTAATGTTAACAGTAGGCAACTCACTGGTTATAGTTTCTACTACATATGGTTTAATCGTATACGACTGAGTGATGTCATAGCGGGAATGTAACTTTAAGCAAGTTACGCCATTTGTCACATTTCTTACGTCACCTATTCCCGTGACGTAAGTACTTGGAGATGACCGCACCGTAAGATTCAAGCGTGAACAGCATTTGCGCGTAATTATGTCCCTTTGGGAGCCGCTATCTATTAGAGCCCGTAACGTCTGTACCTGGCCCTTAGCGTCTCTGGTAGTGCAAACAGCCGTTCCTAAGAGTGCAGTAGTATTTGCACTAGGGCATGAATTTGTTACACATAGCGAAACCGGATTCAAAGAATTTAAGTTATCATTATCGGCATCTGCTTGTAACGCGGGAGATGGTATTGGGTCTGTTTGTGACTTTCGCCCATCAGTTTGTTTGAAATGCAATAAACTATGATGGTTGAGCGCGCATGTTTTGCATGTACTCTTTGATTTACAAGCTTTTGTGATGTGCCTAGTACTGAGGCAGTTCACACAAACTCGAATATTCGATGACTTAATAAAGTTAAATCGATCGCGTGGTTCTAGACTTGTGAATTTAGAACATTGGTATAAAGGGTGCGATCCCTTTTGACAACAAAAACAAATTTCGATGGAGTGATTATCGATTTTTTCGACATTAATAAATGCCTTTGCGGAATTAGTTTTTTGCGGTTTAGCGGTATAATTAATGTTTGAGCCAACGCGGCTCGAGGTCGGTTGCGTGAATTGCGCGCGGTTGAGAATTCGTTGCTGTTGTCTTACAAAGTCGATTAGTTCCGCGCTGGAAGGTAAATTTTCATTATTTTTAATAGAAGATTCGAAAGCCTTTACAGTCTCTCTGTCAAGCCGTTTAAGACCCAGTTGTAGCAATATGAATTCTGCGAGGTCTTTTATTTTTAATTGCTTCAGCGCGGCGATGTTAGCGGAGTATGCATCTGCGAAATTCTCTAAAGAAGCGGGCGTGGCCGAGTTAACTGGAGGCAATTTCAGCAATCGGTCAAAGTATGATTCAGCAAGAACGCGTTGATCATTATACTTAGTACACAATGCGTCCCAAATAACTTGATAATTTGTACCAGTAGGCGTAATAGTTTTGCAAATATTTAATGCTTTTCCGGTTAATTTAGACATCAGATACTGCATCTTTTCAGCATTATCCAGAGAATCATTCAAATGTATAACCGAATTATATGTTTCATAGAAAAGAGGCCAATTATCTAATTTTCCGTCAAAGCACGCTATTTCCAAAGGCGGTAACTTAATTTGACGGCGAGGTTTCGCAACTGGATTGGATAGCATATTTGCTTCGGTATATTTAATAACCCCGAAGAGTTCTTCAAATGCATTTAATTGAGAGTATTCAGCAATTGCTTCCGGATTCAATTCCAGTTCGCAATCCACTTTTTCATCTAAAATTGTTATAAATTCAGAACGAATTTTTTCAACAGTAGTTGCGCCTGACAAAAAAGATTGGCGATTGCTAATGCTTTCCGAAGCTTTCCTTATCTTGTCATACACCGACTGTAAGCTTGCAAAGCTAGCTGATAGTTTAGCATTTAAACGTTTGAGACGTCTTTCGTCCCGAGACGACCCGGATGACGCGCTTGTAGCCATTTTATTTATTCCGGTTATATTTTACAAAATATGAGACGATAAACAACTAAAACTGCGGTTAAAATAATGTGTCTGTATTATTTATGCGGAATTAATTAATTAATATTTAATAAATATTTAATTACTTCACAGTGATAACCGCACGGGGTTAAATTGACTGGTGAGCTGTGAAAGGTTAACAGATGCGCCGTGCACTACGTCGGTAAATCATTAACAAATTATACATATTACGATCGTATTATTCTATTTGTAATGTAATCCAATAATATAAACAATACGAATATTAGGAAATAATCGTATTATTTATAAGGTAGGTAATGCGATTTGATTAGCAAGATATAATTACATGAGTTATCAGAAATAAATATCAAAGCAGTGTCTTGTATCTATTTATTCTAATAGCGGGTAAATATGTTATTTCCAACCATAATACGATAGGTATAAAGAAACAAAATTACTCATGTAGGTATATCAAACTGCGGGAATGCGGGTAATTATTTATATGCGGTATTGTAAAAACGCATTCACACTCTGCTGGATTATTATCTACTAATATTATGGTTCAAAAATGTCCGGCTCGTTTGGATCAAGATGAATGAGATAGTGTGTGTGTAGAGTGGATTTGATATTTGCGAAGATTGACTGACGAAGGACCTTGAATTTTGTGTTACTGTTTACTGCTTGGAACGAGGAAAAAACATATGCTGCATATAAAGGAAAGGACTCACCGAAACAGGATAAAGAACTTGTATGCTGGCAATTTTGTCTTCTTTCTCCCCGTCCAATTGGCACTGCAAACAGCAATAGGCGTGCGTTTCGTGTACACGGCGAACACGGCGGAATTAGGTTAACAGATAGCGGGAGCGCGGGGGCTATAGGGTATGTTGCGGCGCGGGCTGTTGATTGCAGACTGACGTGGTGAAGGTAGTTATAGGTGCGGATTTTGGGAACAAGGTAGGACAGGATTTGCAACAATATTAATACCAATCCCAAGCAGTAACAGTATGTATGTGTGCTATGTAGGTGTGTGTATGTGTGGGTATATGTATTGGCGTAACCAAGGATTAAGATGGAATAATGAATCTGATTATTTTTCTTATGTAATAATGAAACCATCAAGTCGAACCGAGAGTAAAAGACAGATATTATCTTGCATTGCATCAACTTTTGATCCATTAGGTCTGCTAGGACCGATTATAGTTGTAGCCAAATTGATAATGCAGAAGTTATGGCAGTCTAAAGCAGCGTGGGATGATCCATTGCCTAATGAAACATTAGCACCCTGGAGGTCCTACCTTCAAGAATTAATTCAATTAAATGTGTTGAAAATACCAAGAAAAATTATTTGCAGGCAATCTAAATATCTACAACTGCACGGTTTTTGCGACTCATCTGAGAAGGCTTACGGAGCCTGCGTTTACATGGTGTCAGTGGACCATATCGGTAAGTGGCATTCACACCTAATAACGTCTAAATCAAGAGTAGCACCATTGAAGTGTATTTCACTGCCAAAGTTGGAGCTTTGTAGTGCTGTGCTACTGGCGAAATTAATAAAAAATGTAAAACAAGCGCTAAATATAGTGGAGATCGACACATATTATTGGTGTGACTCCATGATAACGTTGTGCTGGCTGAAAGGTCAACCTACGAGATGGGCTACTTTCGTTGCAAACCGAGTAGCTGAAATACAAGAACTTAGTGATCCAGATCGATGGAGACACGTATCTTCAGCAGACAATGCAGCGGATATACTTTCAAGAGGAACCACTACAGATAAATTGATAAATTCTGCAATATGGTGGAATGGACCAAGTTGGTTGACCGAAGGAGTCAACGCTTGGCCTATATCAAAGATTTCGTGTTCAAACCCTCCGGAACTCAAAAGCAAAAATATTCAATTATCCACGGATGTTCAAGAATGGGAGATATTTAAAAAATTCTCATCATTTATTAAATTGAAAAGAGTTACTGCATATGTATTGCGATTTGTCAATAACTGCAGAAGTGTTAAAGGTAGAATTTCAGGCAATTTAAGTGTAGCTGAATTGGAATCAAGCTTGAAATGTTTACTGAGATCTGCTCAAATACACGCCTTTCAAAAGGAATTGAAGGAATTAAAAAACCATGGCATCGTCAACAAAAAAAGTAATCTAAAATCTCTTAATCCCTTCTTACATGATGGTCTAATATATGTGGGCGGTAGGCTGAATTTAGCTACACAGTTATCGTACCAACAAAAACACCCAATTATCTTGCCAGCTAAACATAAGCTAACTGAATTGATAATACGTCACTACCATTATGTAAACTTACACGCAGGACCTCAAGCTCTGTTAGCTGAAATACGACAAAAATTTTGGCCTATCTTTGGGAAAAATACTATTAAAAAGATATTACATAAATGTATTGTCTGTTTCAGATGTCGTCCCCGAACCGGTCATCAAATCATGGGAAATTTACCACCCGAAAGAATCACGCCGAGTCGTCTTTTCGCAATCACTGGAATCGATTATGCCGGACCAATTCCAATTAAAAGTGGGACGCTGAGAAAGGCTTCCCTCGTGAAATCGTATTTATGTATCTTTATTTGCTTTTCAACCAAGGCTGTTCACTTGGAATTAGTTTCGGATTTATCCAGCAATGCTTTTTTGAACAGTTTAAAAAGGTTTATCTCCCGTAGGGGGCAACCTGAAAAGATCTTTTCCGACAATGCTAGTAACTTCAGAGGGTCTTGCAGCAAGCTCAAGGAGCTGTACACCAGTTTGAGGGAAAACAACGACAAGATTCAAAATTATTTAGTGAACAGAGGTATTGAGTGGAAGTTCATAACCCCTCGAGCCCCTAATCAGGGAGGTTTGTGGGAAGCAGCAGTTAAGTCAGCAAAGTTCCATTTGTATAGAATCACTAATAATTCTTCATTAACCTTTGAACTCTTGTATACCTTAATTTGTCAGATTGAGGCCTGTCTGAACTCCCGTCCATTAACTTCCTTGTCCGATGACATCCATGATTACCAACCACTCACCCCCAACCATTTCCTTATAGGCACTGAATCCTCTATCATTCCGGAGAGAGACGTCCGGGCGATACCAGACAACAGACTAACTCAATATCAGAGGATCAGTTCGCTAATTAAATCTTTTTGGTCTAGATGGAAGCAAGATTACCTGATGGAACTGCAAAAGAGGACTAAATGGCAGACCAGCACTCAACGGGCACTGCAAAAAGACGATCTGGTGATCTTAAAGGAAGACCATTTACCTCCACCTTTATGGAAAATGGCCCGAATTCTGCAGACACACCCTGGAGCGGATGGAGTAGTACGAGTTGTTACCCTAAAAACACCTCAAGGAATCTTTGTGAGGCCCATCACAAAGATATGTCTGATGCCCCTGGAGTCAGATACTAAACCTGTAATTGACATCCCGGACCTTACCAAGGATTGATTATGTACCTTACACTATGGTACTTATCTTCTCGACTACACCTTGGATGGATCAAGCAGAAGACTTGAGAAGAAAGAAGAAAAAAGAACAATAATTGTGTTGTGTTCAGTGTAAACAATATTATTTTGTGTTATTGGACAATTTAAATATGTAAAATTTAGTATGTACACTTGTGTAATTTAGTCATTTGAATATTTTAGTTATTTAATAGGATTAATAATTTTTAGTTATTTTTAGTTAATTAATAGAGTAATTCAACAGCATTTATACAGTTAAATTATAAGTTCAGTGTAGGATATAAAAAAAAGGTTTTTAGTTAATTTATGCTATTTTGAATTATTGTATTAGTATTTTTGTGGTATAGGTACCTACTTAGATTAAGGATTTTTTGGTTTATTTTGTTTGTTTTATAGTTTATTTTTAAATAGATTATGATTCCAAAATTTTAATAAAATTTGTGAATCCCGCCCCGGGCAATATGTTAAAAAAGTGAAGGCTACCGACATCTGTGGTCAATTAATTCAGCTTACTATGTTTCACCCAAATGGTGTGAGTCCTTGCTTATGGATGATTATCAGGATATTGATCGATATTGTAGATTTTCGTTTTATCTTCTAGTCTCCCACTCCACAATGACTGGTTGTTTTGTAGGATAGATTTTACTCTTTAAAAAGGCTCGCATCATGTGTTTTGTTCTTTCTTGACAATAAACTCAAAACAGCTCATAAGTCAGGGCTAGTGTAACAGTTGTTATTCTTACCGGTTTTGTTTCTTATAAATTGTCCATGTTCAATAAGTTGAAATAAAAGTGAAAAGTTTGTAAATAGAACGAGATTTTATTTAAAAGGATCACTCCAGATTTTAACAATATTGTTAAAGTATTTTTTCACAATATAAAAGCCTAGTATACCGAATGAAACGTCAGAATACTGGCTTTTTAAATGCAAATATATTTTTTTTAATATGTCGAATACGTATTCATAATCTCCCCTCTCGTAAGTAACACGCCAGAGAATTTCTTAGGAACGGGATAAGAGTATGATTTGTAACCTACATTCATCTCAATGCCACGAACCGAATGTAATTGAAATGTGAACTCCGAGAAAGAGCTATTTATATTTTGTGGATGAGGTTTGGTACTCGAATTCATTCCTTATATCTTTGAGTCTGGAGAACTAAATACCCCTTGATTTTATTACTTAGAATTTAAATCATCATGGGTACATTGCCAACCCATTTGATAGAAATGAAAATTTCATAATGGAGACTATGATGAAATTTAAGCAAATAATGGTCAGACTTTTTTTACATTAACTTTTGGATCACGTAACACGCCCACATCGTATTTCTAGTGTTATTCTTGATGGTAAAGTCACACGACGCTAAACGCATCAAGGGTTTTTTGGGCGTGACCTATATCACCAAATCGCTCGCTATACAATCCCGTACAGAAATGTCAACATGACTGATGATATGTTATAAGTGTGTGAGTGTCCTGGATGATGTGCCGTGATCTGCTATTTGGGGGTAGATCAATTAGAAAGCTGGTGTGGTCACGCGGCTGTCAGCTGTCAAGGTAGAAAGAAATGATATTTCGAGGAATATTATAGCTTCGTGTGCCATTACAACATGGTATAATCTGTATAGGTCACGCCCAAAAAACGTTTGATGCGCTTTGCGTCGTCTGGCACTTTAATTTTGAGCACCTTTCCAAGACATAGTTTAAAAAGTAGCAGGTTTTCGTTGCCAAATAAGATTCGTATTGTCAAATAATTATGTATAAAAAAATAATTAAGTATTCATTTCCTGCCCTATTTGATCACGCGCCAGTTAAGACATTGTCCATTCCACAGAACGGGCGTGTTCCTAATTTTCGGTGTCAATTGTATTATATAATTTTGCCCGGTTTGCACATACGAGTGCTAACACATCTCTCGGGAAGAGACCGCTAGACGCGAGGTCCATAATCCATGCCGGTCGCGTCCGCGCCATACGCACGTCCACCAAAAGGGGGAAGGCTTAAGCCCCTAAAAACAAATAAAACTACCGAAAGATAAGACTTTTTATCGAGTGGCGTCACATGTCACACCGCATTCTGCTGATATTTATTGCCACCGGTAATTGAATTCGTGTAAAACAAAGCAAAAAAGATCGTAATTGAAACGGCCTAGAGACTTTGGAATTCGCTGTTCAAGAGTACCGAAATTTTGGTCTGAACATTAACGATCAGCGTTGACGTGATTTTTTAATATCGTTGTTTCCTAAATTATTTTGGGAAAGAGGTTTTCTTTTTGTAGATACATACGCATATCGTTTTGATTATGTTATTTGTGTTTTTGCGTAGATTAAAACATTTTTTTTAAATATATTGTTAGAAAGCAGTCACTTTGTGGTTTGATATATTAATTGAAAAAAAAAAACTATAACTTTGTTTGTAACCACGAATACTGTGGGTATTTGAATGTACGTTTGGTGAAAATTATTATAAGCAATCATTATTTGCCTAAAATCTACATTGAAAAAATCTCCCGAGAAAAGATACATGCCGGCGACGGGACTCGAACCCGCGTCTTTCTGATATCCGGTCAAATGATCCTTAAAATTTTAATTATATTATTATATCAGAAGGACGCGGGTTCGAGTCCCGTCGGCGGCATGTATCTTTTCTCGGGAGATTTTTTTCAATGTAGATGAGCGTTTCAGGCGCTAATAATTATTACTTATAATAATTGTTACCCTTTGTGCTGCTATGCATAAGAAATCTTGTCTTAAACATTAGGTTATCAATTAAAAATATTAGTTAGTACGTTTGGTGGATGAAATAATCTCGGTGCCTTCCTAACTCGTTTTATAATAAAAGGTATATAATATATATTTTTTAATTAAATTTCTTATGTTGCATATACGCACGCTAACCGAATCATGAATTAATGGACTGGAACAAGGCAACCGCCAAGAAAGGAATAAGATATTTTTAAAATCTACAGTATTTCCCTTTTGAATCTATCCTCACTTACGTAAAATATGGTGGCACTGCCATTAATAGGTCAATTGTGATGTCGTTTTTGAAGTGAAACTTCTTTAGCCCCGTTAGTGATTTGAAATTTGGTTGAAACGGAAATGCGTTACTGAAATTTCTTATATGACGGATTATCGGTTCTGCATAATATAATGCGATAAATTCTCAACTCTGCGTGAGCGTCCGGTAGTGCAGCGGTATAACGCGTCGCAAATCTCAGCGCTCAGAGAAATCCAGCGAACGGAGGTTCGAATCCTACGAAATCCAAACAAAATAAACATTTTTATTTTTGTAAATCAATATCCAATCTTCAAACCACTTTAATAAACAGGCAAATGAAAAGAAAGCGACATCTAGCGACTTTCTAGTTTCCCTTCTACGTCGTGTGAATTCACACTCTGTTTTTTTGCTTCATGCGTCTTTTATATATGAGAAAGCGGGAAACGGTATTTAATTACATTAAAATTTTGATTTACACAAAAACTCGATAAAAAAAGGTTTTTATGAATAAATGTTTTTTCACTTCCATTTTGTTTTTATATTTGTGTATTGATGTGAAAGGGAAACCCAAAACTATATTTAGTAGGTACATCATGGAACACAAGAAGAATATATTACTTTAGTAGATTATTTCCGTGATTCAAATAGCATCTCATGTTCTCAGAAAACCGAACAAAGAATGACATATTATATAAGAAAGCCTATTTATCTCCTTTACGATAATAACAATAATATGAAACGGAGTCTTGGGAGTGTCATTTTTGTGCTCAAGTTACTCAATGGTTTATTTTATGAAAAATATAGACAACTTTTACTATCTGAAAGTTAAAATTCAATAACCTAGGTAGAGGGACTTTTTAGGGAAAGGATTGAGAGGAAGTTCTGGGAAGGAAATACGTGTGAGTGGTGGGTAAGATGGGTAATTACATCCCTTTAAATGCGGTGCAAGGCGAGGGGTTGAGGGATTCTGGCTGGAGAGGTCAAAAGACCTCCTCAACCAGTCTCTCTCGATCCGGCCCGCCACTCAGCATGTGGGCAGACACATCGGCCACCAAGACCTTGACAAATCTCTCCACACGAACCTGGGCATCCCTGCTAAGTCACCAAAAGTAGCGAACCACTTGGGGTGACATATGGCAAAGTTGTTGGTCATCCAATAAATGGTTCCCGGGGCTGCGTCAAATATTATGTACAAATATATTCTACAAAATTTGATACCTTTAATTTTTGATAGTTTCATGCCATTAATTTAATTTGTTTTTTTTTTTGTTACAGGTAAGGACATGTTACAATAATGATAAAGCATCCGCAACACAAGAAAAAAACGAAGGTTTGAACTCTCTGTTTAATTTGAAAAATATCTTTGAAAACATTTTGGAGAAATTTTAGAAAGACTTGCGTACTCCAGAAAGGTAAAGTACCCACGGTAAAACAAATTGATCTTATACCCTTATCTTTTTATCATTTAGTTCAATAATTCACCTCACGCGTGTTCATGCAAGGAATCCCTCTAAATCTTCAACCAGTTCTTCGTATATAACGGAAAAAATGTGATTTCACTCCGCTGAGGAAATTCTTCATAAATTTGCCTACGCCGCAATGGTAATCTCTCAAACTAACGTCGTTTCGCCCGTCGTAAAGCCGGTGGCTACTACGGCGGGAATTTTATTCCCGTCACATACAGATTTTTTTTCTTTATTTTTGCAAGTTTTTCTACCCTTAGACCGCAAAAAATTACCCACATTCCGGCGGGTTTCGCCTGTGAATTCCATACAAGTACCGAGGACTGTTGTTAATCGCACTCTGTCCGGAACATTTTACTTTTCTTTGTACTGCTATTATAAATTACGCGGATATACGTGCATTATTTCATCCATTGATGTCAAAAACTCGACGGGGATTTTATTTCTACCCGTGGCATCTATGTTCTTCTTGAATAATCTTCTTAGCCACTGGAGCGCTTCTTGCCACAATATGGCACTTTTTAAAATACCTCGGAAAGCTTTGCTGCCAATTTTGGCAATTTTGTCCTCATTTGTACGTAATTAAGTAGTAAATAATCAGTTTGTATTTCTCCATATTAAAATTCGGAGGCATGATTTTTTAAATGTTGGCGGCAAATATTCAAAATGATTACCAAAAAAATTAAATTGCGCTGTCGCTCTAGTGGTTATTTTATCTATATTATTATACTGTATGCTTACACTCAACCAATAGATAAATGTTCCTAACACAACATTTTTATCTTCCTGTTAATTTCATGTGTCTAATTATAGACAATCTTGAGATGTTCATTGTTGGCATTCTACATTGTTTGTCAAAACAGAACCCTTTCACAGATAATTAAAATTAAAACATACGATTTTCAAAAGCACTTGTAAATATGTAAATATCATTTTCAATTAGTTTTTAGTTGATTTTAGAACCTTTTTAATTCAATTCTACTCTCGCTAAATTCAAATGAATGGAAAACTCGCTGTTCTGAAAATGTTCTGCTGAACACAAATTTAAATATTAAAATGTGTTTTAAATCCAAAGGTTCCTTTAAGTTTCCTTTAAAACCTCGACTAGATATGTAAATATTCTTTGTAAGTATGTCCAAACACGCTCTAAGTTAATATTTTTGTAAAGTTCGTGCTTTTTGTATATATTTTAGTAGCGAGTACAATTTTCATGAATCACTGACGTGAAGCCACTTTTTTAAAACAGGTTGTGAGTGAATACTTCATAAATGTATGTGACAAATTATTTAATATTTTGAAACAGTTATTCACATTAAGCTGATAAAATGGACGTAGGACGTAGACCCAACCTCTGAGAAACAGATAAAATTACTGATTTCTATATCACTTTATTATTATTTAAAGCAGGGTTATGTGACAAGCCTTCCAATGTTCCTATGTAGGAATTGGACCTTTCACATTTGGGTCCTTTGTCTCGAAGCATTCGGCCCGTACGGATTATTCAAAGCATCACAGATAATGGCCACATTAAAACATATTTTATATTGCTAGATGCTTATTTTAGGTAGGGTACTTGGAATTTTACAAACGCGGAACACATTATGAATAATATCACGATATATTTTTATCAGTATCCGTTTTAAAATGTGGCAGTGTATATTATTAATTAAGTACCGTACTTAACAATCGTTTTTTTTTCACCCCCTGTGGTGTGAATGTCTCAAAGCGCCTGTCTTTTGATAATTTCTTCTTGTGTTCGATTCTCAAGAAAATAAACAGTCTTTTGTAATAGTACATTATTTGATGATCGGTGTTTGTAAAATTTTGATATGTGTGCGACAGTGGACAGTGTTCATTGTTTAGTAAAATTCCAGCAAATTTTTTGTGTTAGAGAGTTCAGATTTGTGAGATAAACTTTCAAGAATTAACAAATTAAAAATGTAAAGCCATTTATTACTTCCATTATTTTGTTACTTCTTTTATATATAAGTTATTATTTTTTTAAATCGTTAGTTACTTGTTCGACTTTTCGTATCGAAATTGTAAATAGGAGTTAGTATAAAAGTAACATTTGTAATTCATAATAAATATTAAAACGATCGGCTGATTGCAAAGTCCGATAGTTAAGGGAACAATATCCCCGTGAATATTAATTGCATAACTTCGGCAATGAAAGAGGCTAATGCCCAAGTTTAGCTATGACCATTAACCGTTACAAGTGGCTATGAATAAACAGATATTGCCACCGAAAATAACGACTTACGCCAATTTGTAGCAGCGGTGAATGTAATCGAAATATACCCCCATCAGAAATATTAGAATAATCGAATGTTTCGAAATACCTTATCACTGGAATTTGGGTGACAGTCAGTTTTCATGTCAAAAAATGACAACATTTTTTTGCGTCAACAAATTTGGATGTCGTTTATAAAATGAACATTGTATTGGTAATCAAATTTCGGTCTTGTCATATCCAGGCGATCATTCGATCATTCGAAAGTTTCTTCTAAGAAAGGGTTGTTTTACAGAATTTGAACAATTATTCATCAAATTTCTGTTCTATTTTTGTTGCATGTTCTTTATATAATTAGTAATTTTATCCAAATTAGTTATTGGATCACTTGACGCACTTGACTTAACAAAACTAATAACATTCCGAGTACGAAATCGTGGCACGAGGCTTCCAGAGCTGTTCTTTGTTTATCCGTCGAAAACTAACTATGTCATTAACTCCCCAATCCAACGAATACATAGGTTTGGAAATATATTCAGTTCCGTTGATATTTTCATTTTTTCCTTAGAATTTTTTTTATCATAAATTTTACTATTATTATTCTAATATTGTTACTTCTTTTTAATTCTGCTTCCTTTCTATTAGTGTAAAAGAAGAGAAATAATAATACAAAATAATTGGTATTTTATTGTTTCTATTTATATTATTACAATGTAACATCATTGATGTAAGTGCTCTAAGGGCGTAAATAAATAATTAGAGACATTAAAACTTCTTTTGATATCTCATGTAAAAGTATCTATAGTAGCATCGTATAGTAGAACACCAAAGGTAGCAATTACACATTGTCACACATACATTATTGTGACATTCGGAATTATGAACTTTCCAGTTTTCTTTTGTTTTATACGTGAATTTTATTTATACGGTAATTAAACTAAGTAAATATATTATTTATAGTTATATGAAGCACTTCTTGCGATAAAGTACCAAAAATTTGAATGCGAACTTTTCTACTGTACTACCTGCCAGGTAGGTAGTTACTAATATTCAAAAGTTTCAAAAACTATTAATTCAGTTTATACCCACTGCTCTAATAAAAGAAATTGTAGGTACTTTATTCCAAAATCACTCGCTTATTAACTTATAAAATCTCTCCGACCAAACTGAATATTTGATAATTTTTTGAGCTCTCATTTAGACTGGGGGTGCCCAACCCAAATAGTTTATGCGCATATGTGTTTCCTTTGCACTCACCCTCCACATATTAAAATCAGGTAAGTTGCATTCGATCTTCCGAGAAATGTGCTGAAAAAATATACTGATAAATTGATTGCGAAAATAAATTCTAATTGCGGCCATCCGCCTGGCACTTTTCAAGCAATAAATCAAAACCCCATCGAGAGTCCTCGGTCTAATAACAAGAGAGTTATAATTTCACAAAATATAATTTAAATGTCATTAATTGATGAGAACGATTTGAATACCAAAATCCAATAGGTATACAATGTTGAAAACTTCATTACGAAGACCGCCTAATCAAGTGATGCCTTTGGGTAGCAAAAAATCTTCAATTTGACTTCAGGTTGGACATTCCTGATTAAGACACTTTTCATATTACATATCATATCAGCTCATAATAAACAAGCTTATCTTTCCCCAGCGTATTTGATATGTGAGCATCTGATCACCCTGGAAAATATAGAACAGCAAGAGCGCATAATGACAGTGGTTAATAACTACATACTAAGAAAATACACGATCTTACGACAATCTCGATGTCACAACTCAATAATTATTAAATAACTTACATTTTGGTGTAATTATTTTTATGGTTTTATAATAAATATCATATCATCAACTCAAACAAACAAATCTTTTTTTTCCCAGCGCATTTGATATGAGAGCACGCTGAGAAATATGAAAAGTACTAGGAGCCAGGAGCGCATAATGACTGCGGTTAATAGCCCCCATACTATCACATTGTACCTACTCATGTATGCTGCTTCTTCAAAGCATCTGCCAGATCTGCCTACACAGGCGGGCGGGCCAGGGCGGATGCCATCACGAAGAGAAGGAATGTCCACGCATAATTGGCAGCGATTACAATGCCCGTGATGTCATGTCGTTTGACTTGATAGTTGCAGTGAACAGCATTTAACTTGATTTTTTTATCAGTGTCTTTACAAAGTTGAGATATTTTTAGTAATGCAGTTTGATGTTTATCATTTTGTACTGGGCAGAAAAAAAATACAGTGGGAGATCTCATTTAGGTATTATAAAGGGTCTTTATTTAATAGGTGTTACGCAAACCCGATTTTTTTTAGAGCAAGAGCCCGTGACGATCAGACCTTCGTTATTTTTTAAAACCTGAAAGTTCCTCTGTATATGTCCCTAATACAGGTAAAGATGTACCCCGACTATGAAGTTTGGATCACGGTGGCCTTAAAAGATAGCAGGTAGCAAAGGTATATAAAATTGCACCTCAATTTCAAGAGCATTTTGCTCGCACTTTTACAAGGTGCGAGCAAAACTCCCACCCGCTTGCATGTATATATCGCGCTCGCACCTACGGTAGACTTTTGATATGTTTTGATGTGTTTAAGTTCATCGAAGTCTGATAACTGAGAAAACATATGTTGATAGTTTCTCAAGTAACATAGGTATATAAAATTCAGCTTTTATACTTTATCGTAAGTACAATTATAATTAATTAATCTTCGAAAGCCACCGCGATCCAAACTTCATAGTCGGGGATCGTCTTTACCTGTATTAGGGACATACACAGAGAAACTTTCAGGTTTTATAAAATAACGATGTTCTGATCGTCACGGGCTTTTGGACTATAGGGTTAGCCTGAGCCTGTACGATGTCGTTGTTCGCTTAAGTTACATATTGTTAATTGTCATTTTTCCATTTGTAATTTTCATAAAAGTGTAATAAATTGTGTGTTTAAAGTTTATTGAAAGTAGTATGACGATAATAACAATCCTATTGATAATGAAGTAAAAGATAGGTATAACAATATAAAATTTATTAAACACATTTATGAATCTAAACAGTTGCTACGTTAAATTGATTTAACATTATATTATATGTAGACTCTACATTAAATATGTCCCAGGGTGTAGACCAAACTCGAAAAAAATTAGATCAGTTAATTGAAATCGGAAAATATCACCATGACATCGGTTTGATACAAAATAATAAGTCATTATAAAGGTTATAGGGCGCCATGGTATTCAAACATAATAACAAAGTATTTAATAATGAATTCTAGATGGTAAAAAATAATATGACAGAGTATAATGATTTCGTATGACGTTTTCGTGGTCCGCCATGTTCGATGTGTTGTTGGCGAAACGCAAGTTGACCTATCTCAAGCCCTGCTATTTTAGAACTAAAACGGAGATCTCTAGAAGAGTTTCTTCAACCGTCAACCTGTAATAGTGATGGCCTCTTGAGTATATCGATCTATTTCGTGGGATCGATAACTCATAACGGGAATCCGGGGTGCATTGTTCAACTCGTTACACGTTTTACAAATAAGCCTACAAAGAAAGTGTTATACACAGATAGCGGCTCTCTTTTAAGCAGTAGTTGCCTACAGCCCTATTTCGATCGAGTTTCAACACTCGTTTTTAGTAATATTAAACAAACATGACAAATTGAAACAAAACCATAATAATATGGTATCTTGTCTAATTTGTTGTTAGTTTAATTTATGTGTATTTCGGTGTTCCATAGCTTACGATGTAAATGACGTTGCGACCTGGAAATGTTTCACCGTTCTACAAATACACAAATTACGTTTAAAAAAAAAATATTTTTGAAGTTTACCCCGCTGTGATTTTGAATTCGAATGAAACGGAACTGACGCATTACAGCACCTGCGGAGCATCAAACTGCGCTCATTGGCCGCTTTAATTATGATTTGACTTTTCAAGGCTCCTATTGGTTGACATATGAAATGGAAATTACGCCAGGCCTGCGCTCAGTGGCTGCTTTGATTATGACCTCACTTTTCAATGCTCCTATTGGTTGAGATTGTTTTGGTTAAGTTTCGCTTCTATAGCGTGTTACCTGCACTCGATTTTTTAGGCTTGTTATTGCAAGGTAAAGCATGATTTATTTTTTTGTCAAATAACTAAAAGTTTTTTTTTTATATTAAAAATATCATTTTGCTATTGCGCCATTTCTCGCTATACTTCTGCCTCCTGCTATTCTGCGGGGATTCATAATGCTAATACGCGCTAGAGGCCCCGTAATTAATTGATCGGGTTAATGTACTCGTATGCTAATTGAACGCACAACGTCAGACATGGCGTGTGGGCTTAATTATTGCAACGAATTTTACAAAGACCCAATTAGCGTAATGGATATTCAAACGCAATAAAGGCACGTTTCTTATAGTACTCAATGGAATTAATAGGTATATACTTCTACTGATTTATTCCTATTAAAATCACAAGAATACCCTTTTTGGCATGCGATATTTAATTAAATGAAGACAATATTAGCAAAACTCGATCGAAAATCTGGAAATAGAAAAAGATACGGTCACATCTGGGACTCGAACCCAGGACTTTCGGCGGCTTTCCGGGCCGTAATTTTATAAACTGAGCCAATGTGTCCCCATCCGATTCGGTCATTTTTAACTGCATCATACTAAGAACTACCAACATTATCTTCATTTTCTAAGCCGCCGCTACTCGATATCTCCCTTAAATATTTGAAGTTTTTAAGCTCTTAAAAAAAATTGTGTTATTTTTTAAGATAATATCTAGACGCCTTTCACGCCGAAACCCAAATTATATAAAATTACCTCGATAGAAAAAAATCGCAAAGTATGCTCCGAAAATTATTATAAAAACGTTTGTTTCAGTTATTTTACAAGTTACAGTTTTGAAAAAAATCACAATGTTTTTTTTTAACGATACTTAGATAGGTACGTTCCACGAGTTTTTTGCTCTATTCTAAACGAGTCGTTTTTTATTAAACATTTTTGCAATTTTCGCATTCGTAATTTCATCTCTCCATCTTCTTCTTTTTGACCTCGGATGCGGAGCCTTAACGCATATATTATTGGCTGCTATCTTCATGTATGATTGCAAGATTCCAATCCGAACTAAATGCTATCTAGATAGTGTCTTTGATAATTTTTTTTCTATTCTAGGATAAACATTTATTTTTATTTTTAACTTAATGAGTAAAACCTCAAATTTTAATATTTAATTAAATGAAGACATTATTAGCGAAACTCCATCGAAAATCTGGAAACAAAAAAATTGTAAAAAGATACGGTCACATCTGTCCTGTCATGTTTTCAGATTTTCAAATGAGTTTCGCTTATAATGCCTTCATTTAATTAAATATTACAATTTGAAGTTTTACTCATTGAGTTAAAAATAAAAATAAATCTATGATTTCTTTTCGGTAGCCTGTTGGTAGGATCCTTTACTGGCAGCCTTAATGCATTGAGTTGTAATCCTGCAACGGGAACATAACTAAACACGAATAAGTAGATACCTGTATCTGTTGATGATGCTCTTCGAAGTTAGGAAAAATATTCTTTAATAGATGCAGTCAAATTAGCTTAACATACTTTGGGCGGGAAGGGCAGTTCTACCTTTTCCCAAAATTCACATCAATAACTGTGGTGTGTGTCTTGCGGTATGAGAGAGACATGCGTGTATGAGTGAGACAACATGAGGAACGTATAAAAGGGTGTGATTGTTGTCCATTCGTCCTCTTACCGTCAGACTTCCTAAGAATTACCATTGTACCTTATCCCGGAATAAACATCACTAGACTACCTACTATCATTATTGAAGTAATACCCTGTACTGAGATCATCATAGTCAGAGGAATCTGGATCCTTAGAAAGGAGTCCAGAAATTATGGGATAACCGGCCACGGTCATCACAATAACATTGAGCGAATACAAAAAAAATTCTGCGTTTTATAAATTTTAAATTAAATATCCCGCTAGAAGACTTAAAATATAATTTATTATTAAATATTCTAAAAATACACACACTAGAAGACAGACATAAAATAAACGACTTAACATTTTTATTAAAAAAACTTAACTCTAAATTCGACTGTTGCGAACTCCTGCAACTCATAAACTTACGAATACCGACAGTAACTACACGACAAAATTCACTATTCTACTGCAGCAGCACTCCCCGATACAACGATTTCACACTATGGGAAATCAGTACTTAGGTGATGTTGACATATTTAACATAAAATTGGCGAATTTTGTGGATCTTGTAAAAAAAAATTCCGAAACCATTCCTAAACATATCTCTATTTTTGTAAACCTATCAAATTGATGTATCTAAAATGTATATAAAAAAAATTCCAAAACCATTCCTAAACATATCTCTATTTTTGTAAACCTATCAAATTGCTGTATCTTTGTATTTTTATGACTTGTGTGCATTTTCTATCTAATTTTATTTTGATTATTTCTTTATCTGTTTAAAAATCATGAATTAATTGTACAACCAAACATGTAAAAGCCCTCTGGGCGTTAAATAAATAAGTTTGTCTGAAGCAGCAAAAAATATCGAATGATTATGAAAGTTTTTTGTCTATAATATTTTCGTCGATGGAATTATTTTTAGTTCGCTATATCCTTTCATCGTGTAATAGACAAAACGTCGTGTTATTTGTTTCTTATTTTTCGTTTGTTCAATAAATAAAAAAAATAGTATAGAAATTATGGGCGAAGCCGGATGTTAGAACTATTATTTTTAAATATATACATAAGTAGGCTACAATAACAATAGGCACTAGAAACCAACCATTAAGTATATCATTATGGTAATCTTGACAAACCCACATAATTACATATCTGTTTGTGATGCAGTGGTTCCCAACCTTTTTGTGACCAGGGACCACTACGACATTTATTTGTTCTCACAGGGAGCACACGGTACAATAATGATAAACTGTTAATCGCGTAATTAAACGCGTCCTTAAAATTACCATCATTTTGCAATTATTTGTGCTCTTCTTGGACTTCTTCAGTTTACTCTCCATCATTAATACCAAAAGGGTCACGAATCAGCTTTTGGATACCTTTCGATTCCGTGTTTGTAGTAAATGGATAAATGTTTCGTGGACCACATTTTAGATATCGCGGACCATCTGTGGTCCACGGACCACTGGTTGGGAACCACTGGTCTAAAGTAATGGTCTGAATAAAGAGTACAGAAGCAGTGTTCAATATAGTTTTGAATGATGAATACTTGATACTTGGAGCAGGTGGATGAGTTTGTGTATCTGGGAAGTATGTTTACGAGAGATGGGAAGGCTGATAAAGATATTAAAATAAGGGTGAATGCAGGTAAATCCATGAATGGAGGATTGCATGTAGTTGGCGCTAACAAAAACTGTCCAAATAAGCGAAGCTAGCAGTCCACGATGGAATGCTGATACCTATCTCGATGAATAGCAGTGATATATATAGGTAGAGAAAAGATGAAACTAGACTAAATGCTGTAGAAATGAGATCCTTGAGAGGTATCTGTGGTAAAACTATTTATGATCGTGTGAGCAATTTGATGATCCGCAAAGAATGCAAGTTTAATCAGTAAGATTAATAATGAGACCCTCAGATGTTTGGGCATGTAGAGCGAATGAACGAAGAAAGGAGTGTAAGCAGAATATATGATGCAAATGTGAATGGGAGAAGAAATCGGGGACGCCCGAGGAAGACATGGCACGATTAAGTGAATCAGATACTTGAGTCAAGAGTCTGAATAAGTGATTGAGGCAAAGAGCGTGTGCCAATATCGAATTGTTTGGTGGTCCGTCCTCTCTGCGTAACTCTTCGTGGAAACGGCATGATGGTTAATTAGTTAGTAAGGGTCTGTAGCAGTGGCGGTCCGTGAGTTTTCAGTGAACTAGAAGGCTAATATTGAAAAATATGACGTTATTGACGTTGTTGGAGCTGAAAATGTTTTAATTTTATTATATATTTGAACTTTTTGTCTGAAGATCTTCAGGATTATTTCAATCAATTGATGCGCCGCATCCACATACTGAAAGATCTTCATACAAAAAGTTGAAATAAAAAATTAAAAAAAATCGTTTTCAGCTGCAACAACATCATTAATGTCTTATTTTTCAATCTTAGCACTCTAGCCCACTGAAAACTCACTGACTGCCATTGGTTTGTAATATACATTATACAAGAATATATGTCATCTCAACTAATTACAGCTCATGATTTTATCGTCCTCCAAATTTACTTATTTACCCTCTTGCCTTAAGAAATACTCGCATCATCCACCGTATCTACCCAAAGACCCTTTTTTCATCAAGCCAAAATCACAGATTCGAGCTGACAAGTGACAATTCATATCACATACCCCTTTTCGTAAGAACGCGTTCCTCGTATAAAAAGTGAGACCGGGCCACCCTAATAAACCCGGACCGGCCGTCCTAATAAACTAAGACTTGTCCCATCTGAATAATGTACGGCCGTCCCATCCAAATAAACTAAGGAAACAATAAGTGACCGTCCGAGTATAATCGGGTTATACTCAGTCCGGGTCCAGCCACCGGATATACTCACATCCGAGGATTATATAACTGACGATGCAGCGTTATGATGAATGTATGTAACAAAATTATAATATCACGGTTATAAACTTGAAAATACATAAATGAGATGTATTTTCGTTATTTGTTTTTGGTGTTTTATACCGTGTTGCGCTACCTCCTTCTTTAGCCAACGTTTCGGGCAGCTTTGCAGTGTCCATCAGGGCCGATCCGGCAGACGTGTAATTATTAGTAGTGAAATGTGTGCTTATGTACTTGGAAGCGATACCGTGTTGCCGGCTCCACTCCACTACGAGTTGGTATTACAGTATACCTACTTTAAAATGGTTGTAGATTTCAATTGCCTCCGTAATCAGGCGTGCTAAAATAGGAACTGGTTCCAAAAAACTGTTCCTCGAATCCACTGTCATCCAGTGATCGCTATTCACCGGTACAAAGTAAACGTATCCAAACGAGATGTAATTTATTTTTTTAATTCTCCTCATTAGGAGATCCTGTTTTGAAGGGAACTGGATGGAGGGCTTTCAGCTACTTCTATGGTACAACTTCATGGTTTATGTAGGGTTTTTTCAGTAACTTCTGTGAAGGTGTTTTTAAAATACTGGTCAGTTCTTTTTCAAACTGATAGACGGATGAGTTAAGCTGAATGTTAATGTTTTATATAATTACCTCATCCCCTGACGTATTGTTGACACATTTTAATGATTTTTTCACCTCTGGAATTCAATGTTCAATGACTTTTCGATTGTAAATATGCAGCAATTATTAGCCTGAAATACTTATTTACATTGAAAATGTCTTTTCAATTTAGATGAGTGTTTCATGCTAATAATAATTGCTTATAACAATTGTTACCCTTTGTGCTATGCATAAAAATCTTGTCTTAAACATTAGTTAATTAATTAAAAAATAATAAGTAAATATGCAGGATAAACTCGCGGACACAGCAAATAATACGTACGTAGCAATAGTTTCCGTTGGTAAAGTGATGTAGTCATGTAGGTATACGACTATATCTTTCTGTTACACGTAGAGAGTCTCGCTCTTTCTACGATGGTGAAAATCAAAATTACAGACCTATCTACAATACAGCTTTATTTATAAGAATTCGGCTCTTTTTACTTGAGTTTCAAAGTTTGAGCGGAGATATACGCCCTAGGTAACTAGTAACTAGGCTGCCCAAAATGTCAAATTTACATGTAAAAATTTGCCCAATCTAACCTAATAGTTTGTTGATTTCTTCCAAGGCCGAAAGTGCTGCTAGCAACAAATAATAATGATTTAAGATACTATCTGCACTACAATTAATACATTTTGTTATTATGTTTTTATTTCTTTAAAACAACAAGTCCTCTTGTAGTACTTATTCCCTTGTAGGATATAGGACCTAATGCGGATCTTTCTATTCCAAACACGTTTGACATATTTTCCCAGTTTGTATTTATTTTCCCGCCTTGAGTAAAAAGCGCTTCCAGAACCGGATTGGCTCTCCTCAAGGATTACTTTTATGGGAGCTTTTATAAGCTGCGAACTTTTCCGCGACTTTTAGACAACTCTTGAAAATGGACTCATATGAAAACCTCGAAATATCTGGTTTGTTACCATGTACATAAGTATCTCACCTAGGTTTGAGTTTAAAAAAATCAAATTCTTGAAATGAATTATCACTCTTGTGCAATAATTATATCAAACTGTGACGTTTAATAAACTATTCCTAGGTGCTTATCTGACGTAAAATTACTCCCACAGTTTGTGTTAGTTACGTAACCAATGTACACCCCTTTCTTTTGACTTTTTTTATTAAATAAAACATACAACGAAGTTGCACTCCCATGAGTTATCAAAACGCATTAAGGGATCGCCAATTGGTACTTTTGAAAAGTTAAACCCAACCCAACCCAATATGCAGACACAATATATGAAGAAAAAATTTACAAAACATTTCACAGAAGTAACATACAGACACAACATATGAACTACAAATATTTCACAGAACATATCACTCTACAAATATTTCACAGAAACTTGTCTTATAAGATTTTATGAATTATTATAACCACTCTTTTGATTTATGTACTGTTTGTGTCAAAAAGTTAAAATAAAGTATCCTCCATGATGGGCCATAGAAATGCATTAAAAAAATCAGGAAAATACAATAAAGGGTACGGTATCAAAAATATACAGACTTAATACAAGATGTTTACATACAAATACATGACAAGATAAAAAAAATATATAAACTGATATAACTTCTGGTACGTAGTAAAGAATTAACCCGTTGTAAGTAATATAATGGAAAAACCATTTTTTTTTGATGAATTGAAACGCTACATCTTTGTGCATGTGCGCATCATCATGCTAGACATGTTTCGGCATATCAGTCTGTTCGTCATGATAGAAATACTACAATTCTATCATATCCTTTAATACATTATTGTTCATCACACTTTTTCTACCAATTATTTTCGCAAAAGTTTAAATTATGTTGGTGTTGTGTTCAGACAAACAGTTCTCCAACTCGTCTTGGGAGGAGATTACTTATTTGGAAATAATAGAGTTCGTTTATGTTCATCTGGGATTTATTTAATACTTCGCGTGTACAAGTGGTGACCACGATAGTCGACCTAACTGGATGCTGGCTAAATGGAATCTGAATCGAAGGAGTTCCTGTAGACTGCACCCGGGCCCTTGTCCCCCCTGGTGCCCAAACTCCGAACTAAACTAACTGCCATCTAGCGGACTTTCGGAACAGCTCTTAGCACTGCCCTCTATGCGACAAGTTCGGAAGCTTTTAGATGTTTAGATTGTTGTCTTTGATGTGGGAATTACACACAAATTAACATTTTAAATTATGTTCAATTATACAAATATTACAACTGGCTCTACCTTCGTTATAAATACAAACACCACAAATATAACCTTTAATTTTATCAAAGTTGCAGGTAGTAGTACCTAGTGCCTATCTACCACGGAATATTCCAAATGACGATACTTTTTTTATGGCAACTATACTTAAATTTATTATTATTCTGTAGTAATAAAATTGCCACGCAAGGGATCGAAGGTCATAAACATCTCCAGAACACGCTCGGGATCCCGCACTCCTGAGGATGCTATTTGTGCCAATGTACGCAATGAACTCTATCGCCGTACTAGAAGGAAGTTGTGCTCTGATCGCCATATTTTATAACTCTCAGTGCCGATCTGTAGGTTTTACGTCAATAACCTTCTTCCGTTACTTTAAGTAGTTAATACAGGTCCCATCAGTTTAATCAACAGTGGGGTTTGCAAATCCCGCACTTTTTTCATATCCCGTGGGATTGCGGGATAATGTTTATAATTCCCGCGGAATCTTAAATCGCGGAATTTTTCTTAACGGGTATTAAATTGAAATAATGCCAACATTTTTTTTTCTAACACAATAATAAATTTAATTAAATGAAGACAATGTAAGCGAAACTCAACCGAAAATCTGGAAACAGAAAAATCAGAAAAAGATATTGGCACCTCTGGGACTCGAACCCAGGACCTCTCGCTTTCCGGGCGAACGCGCGTTCGCGAGTTTCGCTTACATTGTCTTCATTTAATTAAATGTTACAATTTGAGGTTTTACTCATAAAGTTAAAAATAAAAATTATACAATATTAAATACCTACCCCCAATGATATCTATAGCATTAACTCATTCCTGGAAGGACAATATCATGGGTGTATTTTAAATTCAAAAGGATTCAATATTAATATTCATTATTTATACTCACGAGATAAAGATAAGAAAAATACAAAAAAGGATATTAGATAAAAGAAAAAATAAAGTCATCATTAAATAACACTCATGTGTTTCGTATCATCTACGTGCGTATACCTGCTATTGCTGTGGGTTTTATGCTATATTTTTTGTTTTGTTTTATGTTTTTGGAATCCCCAATTGGGGTATGTTGTGAAGCTGAAGGGTAGTGGAGAAGGGAAGGAGATGCGGCAGAGGAAGGTGCGGAAGTACCCTTTTTTCAGATCTGGTCACTAAACACGGCTGATGCCTATAAAACAACGTTTCAATTCCGAAAGGTGGCGTTTCACAAGGACGATATTGTGAGTATTTTCTCTCTGGAACGTGTCGCAAGTACACTGTATTATCTAAATGAATAAATTATTAAATAACACAAATCAATCAGATATAATTTACATGCGCACGCCGGGATTCGAACCCGCGACCTTCGGCTAGTCGAGAGCATTACCCCTCGACCATAATTTCTTTTTTTTTTGTCTACTTGTAGTATAAAATCAACACGTAGTGAAGAAAAACGAATGTGCAGCCTTTTTCAAACAAAATTTTATTTTGGAATAGTGGCCAAAATACCCGACCCAATTTAAATATGGATCATGCAATTTTTACATATTAATTAAAAACATCACATTAATAGACCTGCACAGACTAAATATTTGAACTTTTACTGCTTTTGCTTTTTAAAAATCTCATTAAATACCTTAAAAAAAGCGATAGGTACGTTTCTTTAAACATCAGTTTACTGTACGTAAGAGCGCTTAATCCTAAACTTGTTCTATTAAAATATTACCTTAAGTCTTATTCAGTTGAGGAAATGACTCAATGCAGAATTAGGTCATTACGCTGTAATTTATTCTGAATGATCGCAGACCTACAAGTCTCTAATTGCATGTTTCAAATTAAGATCGAGAATGAGTTACAGAATGAATGAGGCATTCATTAATGAACTCGGTCGCTTGATTGAACGCCATCCGGCATGAATCGTGAAGCATGAAACTACTCACTTTTACATTTCATTCAGCGTGCTACCTTTCAGCATGCTATTGAGCCACATGCTATTAAATAAATTAACTCACTTTAAAAACTATTGTGTAATAAACGATTGAAAAACTTTTTAAAAGATTCTCAAGTCCCTAAAAGCATATTCTGAGATAATTTATTTCAAAGATTAAAAAAGGATTTTTTATATGGAAATGAATACTTTAAAAATAAACGTATGTTATGTAATTAAACGTAAACATGTTGGTTAAAAGCACTAGACTGAGGTGTTTCAATAATCAAGCAAAACATATTTTCTTTTATATCTAATACCTACTTCAATATTTTTTTTACATTATCTCCTTAGAGGAGGATATGAGGAAAATAATTTCCCTCAGGGCTGTGTCATTTTTAAAGATTCTGTGTGGAGGGTCTTTTTGAGTAGGGAAAGGAGTGAACATTGTCTTGAAGAGACCTATGTTGCAGTAGGGTAACACAGAGGCCTGCAAATCGTCCCACATCCGAGCTGTTGAACTATATAACCAGTCGTAGAAACGACCCGTTCCCGTGTGACAGATGTCTACCATTGACATATGTTTGGTGTGTTTCCTGACTATACACCGGTGCTGAATGGATCAATGACGCTTGTTCCTCGGAGTTGAACAAGGACAGCTTGTTCCTTGGAGGTGAACAAGGACAGTTTATCTACCTGACGCCTAAGCTCTAATTTCTTTTTTCACTTTCTGGCATATCACAGTTGATTATTTTATTGCAAAAATTGAGTTCTGACGGTTTAAAAACTTTGAAGCCTGTTTATTAAAATTTTCTTTTTGAGGAATTTAGTATCTTTTGAAAATCAGTGATTCAACTGTAGGTATTGCGATTTATAATTCTTCCCCTTTTCTAATAACAATACAATATTGGCTTACTTTTTTATATCTACCGAGCTAACAACGTGTTGTAATGGTTCATGGGGTGAGGTTTGTCCAGGTCTTGGTGGCGGATGCGTCTGCCGGCCAGTCGTATGGCGAGCCGGATCGGGAGAGGACGATTGAGATTTTGATTTGATCTCTTCAGCCGTACTCTTGACCCTGCTCCACTCATTCCTTTTTCCTTTTCAGAGCTTCCTATCCTTCTTCTATTTAAAAAAGACCCTCTCACAGTATCCTCATAGATGACATAGCCCCCCGAAGAAAATTGTTTTTTAATGTGAAGTTAATGTAAAAATAAACAATAAAGACCGAATACTGAGATATAGAAAATATTGAGAATACCAAGAATACCAATAGTACGAAAATACCTACCAAGAAAAGTCAATAAGTTTTAGCAATTATTAATCTTGCAGTGAGAAATTTTAAGGTGCTTGCAAATTCTAGGTACTAATTTTTTTATTAGAAGGTTTTACTTGTATTCAATAATACGGTTAAAGAACTTTGTATCTATCACTTTGTTTGTAATCATAATTCTTAGATATTTTTATTGTGTTTTATTGTATACATTAAGATAAATCACTCGTTATAAGTGTTAGGTTAAATAATAAATGGTGCATGTGCATTTTGTAAAGAGCGTGTGATCTCGCATTCCACTTATCGCACTACTAGCATGCCACTCTAAGCACGTGAGAACAAAGCCTAAGAGTATGTCATTTAGCCAAATTACATATTACCTACTAGATATTCACAAAATCAGATGAATGTTGGGGTAGGGCGAGTAGAAGTTATAGCGCCTTGAATAATTTGGAAACAAACTTAATCATTTTTCCCCTCGATAAATAATAATCATGCTAGAAAGTATGATATCACATTCATAAAATACAATAACGAAAGTGATAATGTTACCGGAATTTTTCCATCGAATTCCAGCGAATCATACTTAATTTTAATTCAAGTTCTTGAAATTGCTTTTCTTCGCTTTTCACCTTTATTTTATTTATTCATTTTTTTGTACTTGAAGGCAGCTAAAGTAGTCAGATTAAAAATAGTTTTTAGACGATAATACGGAATTTGCATGCTGCAGGTCATTTTACTAAAGTGGCAATTTGGAAATAACTTAACTCGCTTTAAAAATGCCTTTAGAACCTTATTTTTACAAAAAACTTTTACGGGCTCTATTGTTATGAAGTGTCGGAAAATAACACTTAATATCGCTGTGAAAAAGAAAAAAAACTGTTGAAAATGTTTACAATATTACTAGCTGAGGTCCACCTCTTTTCCCTGGCTTTTTTTTGTAAATCAGACTTAACAGTTCCTCTTGTGTTGATGGTGAAGTGTGTAAAATTTCGTCAGTTTCAGAATAAATCATTAGATTTGTATGACAATTCAAACGCCGCCCCACCCGCCCAGACAATCTTCTTAGATGGATGATTAAAATAAAGTTGTATGTATATCATTGAAGATGAAGATAATACTAATAAATCTATACGAAAATGTGGAAAAGATCAAGACACAAAAAAATAAAAAGTTAACAGTCGCAACTGGGACTCGAACCCAGGATCTCTTACCGTTTAAAAAAGCGTTTAAACTTTGAACCATTTTGGCCACTGATACCTCTTATTTTTGTATCACTTTTGTCAATCTCATACTTCAAATTCAGAATTAACAATATTGTCTTCGACTAATTTTTCCCCATATTTTTGGCAGCTACCTTTTCAAATGATAACAAATGAAGGAAGAACTGATTTGTAACCTAGATAGTGTGCTCGGATAAACATGTCTGATATTATTTACATGGGACACCTAAAGTAATTATGTATATAAGAGAGTTTTTATTACGACTTTATGTCCGGGTTTAATCTTCCCCACAGGTAAAACTAAACCCTTCCACACACTTTTCCACAAATGATCATCTAGTCAATCCACGCTATGTAAGTGCACTATCTAAGTATAATAAATACAAAATAATACAAGAACAACGCATCAATCTACCAGAGAACGTGTCAATCTACCAGAGACGTGTCAATCTAACCAGAGACCAAATAGAGAAATAATTCACCGACTCCAGATATTTTCATATCAGAGGGTTTGGCTCGGTAGAACTCCTAACTGGACCGATAAATCCTACTGATCCCTCAATAGAAATATTCCGTAATCTTACATGTATTTAAAATGTATAAAAATTTAATAAATTTTGTGTTCATTTTCGTTTGTAGGTAGGTACCTACTTACGGCATCACTGAGTTATGTAGTTCACTGGTTTATTATTGAGTTTAATGGTTTTATTTGCTTCAACATTTCCTGTGAAAATATAGCATTGGTTCGCTTCCTTCCCTCGCGAAAGGTTTGCCAACGTTTATATTTGATCTGAGAGAGCTTTAAGTGAATCAGTAACCACAATTGAGTTGTGAAAATACTGGAGAGAGCATGCACGAGGAATATTTTTAAGCAGCGTACTCTATAAAAGTCTTTACGAAATGTGGATGGTGGGCGTGGTTCGCTATTTTCTTTCGTCCTTTCTCAGCAAAGCAAATATATCAAATCGGTGTATGTGTCAAAGTTCCCGCGATTTCACACTACTTTGCTCATTCGGGGGGTAAATTCTGCATAAATCAAATTTGTGCCACGTTTTCAAAGTTGTGATGAAATATCAACAGATCCCGTGTTACGTTGGTCAAAGTCACTACTAGGTGGCTGTTTATATGACACTATTTTATAATACGGTTTGACAGTTATTTTCGGAAAAATCGCTTAAATCGTAAACTGCACCAAAAAAGTTATTATTTTAAACCACTGCATTCCAACATAAACTTTTTCTGCTGAATGTAAAGTTATTAAATAATATTATCATCAAAAATATTAATTTCGGTTATGTGTCTGTGATTTTAATCCTGGTACCTTTTTTGTTTCGAATTTAAATGTCACAAAATTGTAACTGATTGTGTGAAAAACTACCTATAATATAATATTATTTTAGCGGAAAATTATTTAATTATTTAAAGCGTGTTTCTTTTTTTTTAATTTGACAAGTAAATTTTAATTTATCTATTTGAATTTCGGTTTTGTTATCATGAGTGCAAATTTTCATGGATGCAAATGTAACAAGTGTAAATTAACTCATTTCCCGACATCCAATGGATCTGAAACTCGGTACATAGATAGACTCGATATCGATGACAATGTATTCTATATTTTGGTGGCACCCACGTTCACACACGCATACATTTATCTGAAATTGGATGAAATGATGGCGCAACTAGGTCCTGGCGTTCGATGCATCGGACAGGGGAGGTCCTTACTGTTTCACACTACATAATAAAAATAAGATTATAGTAAAAACCTTTGTTTTTACGGGTTGATTTTTTAGCTAACATGCATTTATCAATCATACAATACTATGATTTTTCACGAGTCAGCGCTAGTTATTTACTAAAAAACTGATTTATTTTGGTTTTACGAAGTCTTTTATAACAATACAAAAAATATTCTATTTTACACAATAAACACTAGGTATATGAATGAATGCTAGCTACTTCATCAGCCATTAAAGGGATCGTGGAACAAGTATGAAAATCAGTCAGGTATTAAGTTCAAAGCTCCGGAGATTCGAATAAACTCTCTCTTGAACTAAGACGTATTAAAAGCTCAATATAATTCAGAACGGAACTTAAAACTCTTCAAAAGTTATTCATCTTTATTAGTAAAAATCATATCTTTAGTTATTATATCGTGCCGCAGCCGATTATTCATAAAATAAAACCATTTCAATATTTCTTTTACTCAACCCTTTTTCTTTGATAAGGAAGTTAATTATCGGAATATTAGTTTTTTTTTATATGCTGTGTAGGGTACCTTCTCTTTTATTTATTATTATTTTCGTGTTTCATATTACGTTTATATAATCTTACTATCTTACTAATATTATAAATGCGAAAGTTTATATGGATGGTTGGTTGGATGGTTGGATGGTTGGATGGTTGGTTGGATGGTCCTTGCTCTTTCACGCAATAAATATCGAATGGAATTTAAAAATTCTTTCACTAATCGAAAGCTACATTATTTGCGAGTAACAACGGCTTTATATATTGGTAAGCTCTGGCGTTATGAATGAGCTGTGGCGTTATGAAATTATGTATCATACGTTTTCTGTCCCTAACAAAATCGAGTTATTGCAAACGTCAAACAAATTGTTACCTTGGAAACAATGTTTTTTTTTAAATTTTAGGCTTAAAAATAGTGCTTTGTTGTGATTAAAAAGAGTACTTTTTTGGCGTCGTAGTTAATATCTACATATCTCTAAAAATGTTTATTCTCCGAACAAAAAGCATAACGTTGCTATAAAGCATAGCGTTTGAAGTGGACTGTCATTTTCTTATTTTTTTAGGTTACTCTGGATTCAAATATGAATAAAATACTAATAAAGGGAGTAGTTACTTAAAATAAATTTCTATTTCTATAATTTAAATATTTTCTAAAATAGAATTTTTATTTGCGAAATGTCATTCTCAAATTTTGAAATTTTCTATTAAACCATAATTATTTTCAGCAAGAATAATATACTACTTCGATTTAGATGTTTAATATTTTATTTGTAGGTATGCAAACATAAAAAGATAAGTTTTTAGATTTTACGGCCAAAAGCATTTTCGTTGTTAGTTTTTGGGGTGTTATGCCGTGTTGCGCTACCTCCTTCTATAGCCGACGTTTCGGACAGCGTTGCAGTGTCCATCATCAGGGCAGAACCGGTAGATCCGACGATGTGTTATTGTTAATGTAGAGTGTGTGATTATCCACTTGGAAGCGATACCGTGTTACATTAAAAAAATGTTAAATCAAAATATTTTATTTGTCTTATAGTTATTTGTTGTTTATATTATGTGATTTTTTTTAAACAGAGAAAATTGGAGGAATGGGAAATGACATAGGCTACTTTTTATCACGGAATTTTTTTTTTCATTAACGTGTGAAAATTCTTTATACAGTAATTTCCCACTAATACCATGCGAGCGAAGCCGCGGGTAAAAGCTAGTAATTATATATTTATTTCTATGCTCCTACCTACAGTTTGCAGGTAAATAAATAATAAGTGCAAGTTAAACAAAATATGTTCCTAATATAAAACATGATAGTAATATAATCATCCAGAGGACCAAATAACTCCTGGGTGAAGGCGATACTCAGAACCGCAGAAGCTACAACCTGAGCTTGATTTTTAGGTGTTTCGACTTGTAACAAAAATACATACCAAAATACTTGCAGAACTTGATAATAACTTATTATTATTAAATTTAATTTTAATAAAAAATTAAATGGACTTCTACGAATTAAACACGAAAACAATTAATTAATTAACAATTTTATTTTTCTTTACATGACTCTAATATTTTCAAAAAATGTCAATTTTCTCATTTAGTGCTTGCTGCTTCGTGTTTATTATCTAAGAAAGTCAGTAAAATCAGTAAACTCTCCCAACTTCAACTCTAGAAACTACTTCTGGATGAGACTTTGGACGGGGTGACTCCATATGGGAGTTTCTTCGTGAAAACCCCGTGAAAACTTTCAGTTCATCTAAATAGGGCATACTGTGGGCGACCGATGCTTTTGAATTTGTGAGGATTTTCTCTGTTTCTCAGCTTCTATCAACTCACACATTTCTCCGAGCTATGTGATAAAATTAACCTTTTCAAATTATGTTTCGAAGTGCAATGTTATTAGAGGACAGGACTACGAGGAGTGCGATCAAAAAATCTCATTCAAACATAAATTTAGCACCACTGTCAATAATTAGGTTGGATAACTTAGAGGCACTAGAACTAAGGAAAGCCAAAAACATTAAATAGTAAGGTAATTAATATCCAAATAAATTTAAATAAAAGTCCCAATACTAAGATTGTTCCCTATTGACAAAGAACACTCCCGTTCCCTTCCCAATTCTTCTCCATCTACACGCCTTCTTTTTCCTTCACCTGAGGAGTCCAGCCCATTTTGTTAAATCATATATTATCTATAACACATTTTACTTAATGTTTGTAGAGTATTATACTGTCCTGAAGATGCTACGGTTGTAGCGAAACCCGTTCCGCATAAAGTTTATAAAATAAAAGTGTGGTTTACAAAGTTATTGTTTTATTTTAAATTATAATGTCATATCACAAAGTATCTGCTTCATATGAACAAATAAATTTAATAAATGTGTTTTCTTAGAAAGCAATCACTTTGTGGTTTGACATTATTAAAGAAACTAAATACTTGGGTTTCACCACTGTTTTATATAAATTTATTTACCAACAGATTTCGCTGTCTTTTGGTCGTATATTAGGCATATTTCCATTTAAATTATATTGTACCTACCCTGATGTATGGCAGTGAGGCATGGAACTGGAACAGAGGAAGGATGAAAGCAGACTGAATGATGTTGAAATGAGATTCCTGAGGCGTATGTGTGACAAAACCATGTACGATCGGGTGAGAAATGTAGAGATCCGCAAATAATGCAGTGCTGATGTAAGCGTAATGTGTAAGATTAAGAAAGGGACCCTCGGATGGTTTGGGCATGTAGTGCGAATGAACGAAGAAAGTCGTGTAAGAAGAATATATGTTGCAAATGTGAATGGTAGAAGAAGTCGGGGACGCCCGAGGAAGACATGTATGACACATGACACAGGCACGATCAAGTGAATCAGATACTTGAGACTGAGACGGGCCATGTCAAAAGTCAGAATAATAGAAGAGTATATATGAGACGATATATGAATGTGAATGAGGCAAAGAGTGTTTGCCAAGACCGTGTTGTTTGGCGGTCCGTCCTCTCTGCCTACCCCTGCTGGGAAACGGCGTGATGGTTAGTTAGTTAGGGTAAGATTACCTCTGTCCCACTTTTCCATTGTTCTGTTTTTTATTCTCGCTCTATACCTATTTCAAATAGGGAGGTGGGTATAGACAACACCGCCCCGGGAACCATTTATTGGATAACCAACACCTCTTCCATATACCCCAAGTGGTTTGCTGCGTTTTTAGACCTAGCAGAGGTGCCCGGGTTCACGGAGTGGGATTTGTCCGGATCTCGCCAGCGGGTATGTCTGCCCACCAGCCGCATGCCTTCCTTTCCGTAAAACGACTCTCCACAAAGCATCCCCAAAGATAACATAAGCCCACAGAGTTTTTTTTCCTCAGGCCTTCCTGCGGGGAGCTAATATATATATATATATATATATATATATATATATATATATATATATATATATATACTATTTTTTTTACTTACTGTATTGTATTTTTGTTAAGTTTAAATTGTTACCCCAATAAATATTTAAAAAAACAAAAATATATGATGAGTAAATTTAATTCTAGTAATGATAAAAAACAGAGAAACATTTAATAAATTAATTATCCGTAAATTATTAACGCGTTTATTTTCATTTTTACTACCACAGCTACCTTCAGCCTCTTAAAGGTAAATACCCTAGGTTTTTATTATTGTAGAAAGCAATCACTTTGTGGTTTGACATATTTAATAAAATGAAGAAAAAAAGGTTCATAAATTAATAAATCTCGTGATATTAAACAAAAAAATATTATATATTATTACCGTATTTTTTTAAATCCTGCGGTGTATCACGTATTCCTAGGATTCTTTTATTGATTCCCGGAGTAGGTAGGTACTCGGTACCAATGTAGGTGAAAAGAATACATAGATTTCCTCAGGTTTATTCTCCCTTCATTGCTGATAATTAGATACCCTTAACTTCGTTATGCGTTAATTTTCTTAATGACAATAACAACTATCTTCAAACGGCGCTGATATTAACGTTAATTACCCTAGTTTTCTTAATCCTGCGGCGCCCGGGCCGCCTATATTCTATATGGCCAGTGCGCCAAATAGGCGGCCAAAGCAACCCCTCTGCGGCCCGCTTGTGAGGGTGGCTGGTTTACCAATATAATTAAGGGTGCCCCGGCTCGTGGCATTTTAATTATGACGTCACTGGGGTGGGCTGAGCACTAACATACCTGCTAATTGACGGGACTACGTTTCACGGAGGTTAACCACGCGTCGAAATATGAATTTATCCAAATTGAAAAATAATTTCGTCTCGACAGCTTATTTTTATCATTTTATTTTAACGAAAAGTTGTGGATTCAACTCATGATGTGTTAATATGTTTCAATTCGTACATTTTATCAAAGTTTATACTTTGAATACATCCAACGTGAATGTTTTACATTACACGCTTTCTTCATGGAAGCTCACTCGTTCTTTAAATAGTCTCAGTTTTTTTGCTTTTTAGTTGATGGATTTTTTTAATCAACTGAAAATTATTTTAATCGCATGGTTTTCAGCTCATAATTAACTATAAAACCCGGACCCACGTGCTGTGGCGAAACCTTTATAACCTAAGCCATCTGTTAAATCAAATCCACAACACGCTGCCCGCTGCCGCTTGGCCAGATATATTATGTATTTCAATCAATTTACACAAAAACTTTACATATTAATATACCATAAAACCTTCCTCGTGAATCACTCTATCTATTGGTGAAAACCGCATGAAAATCTGTTCCGTAGTTTAAAAGATCTAAGCGCAGATACTGCGTGAGCGACTTCATTTTATACTTAGTAAAGATAAAGATACCCGAATTGTGCGACTTGTTTATCTAAAAAGACGGAGTTCAATAGTTTTAAAACAAATTTAAAGGTGGGAATACGGTGTCTGTTTCATTGATTAATTGAAAGTGCTCTAAAATTGATATCGTGCCAAGAATTTTTACTTACTTTGTGAAGGAAGCATTTGCGTAAAGAATCTTTTGATATTTCGAGACACATGTCTACTTAATCTATAAATGGGCGACCAAATTATTTTGTTTGATATGTTATTCTGATAGGGGTATAGGTTCCAGGGTCTGGTCTCCGGACAGTCTACCGTCAGTTGTAAAGTGAGCAGTTTCGTTGATTTCCTTCGTTTTCCAAGGAAAACGTACAGTGAGAGGGTTATGATTTGCGTGGAATCTCTTTTGTGTAAGTAAAACACTTGTTGGTTTAGTACTGGATTATTGTAACTTTAAGTTTATTCAGATGAACATTATAGATATACAGCGAGATTGATTCTATTCTGAGCACTGGAGTTTCAAATTGTAGAATGACGCTTCGAGAAACAAAAAGCTTACTTATTGACATAAAAGTGAAAGCTATGTGGATGACCACAGACAAAAATACGAGTTGACACAAAATGCATTGAAATGTTGAGTAAAGAGTGACACAGATGCGAAATTTATGAGTAAAGAACTCTGCACATCGAAATTAAGCAAAAATGCTAAAATGAAAAGTGCTCAGTGCAAAATGAAGTTAAATATTTGAAAAAGGACAATCACAACACACAACAAGGGGTAGGTTTTAGAAATGCGATGGTCACCCTGACAGTCCTAAATTCGGTGTTTGTACGCGTTAACCGTTGATTGTATCGGCGATTAAATCGCGTAATTAGGCTGTAATCAATTTTAAAAGTAAAGGTTCCACGATGCCGCTCTAGTTTAGGGGTATTTTGTGAATCGTAGATTCTGATAAATGATATGGCGCACGCTATCGCCGTTCTAGTTCTGATTTCTCAATTACACTAGTTTCACGTTTCATCCAATTAATTAACACGACAAACGAGTGTTTTTTTTTAGATTAGATCTGTGAAATATTCTACTCCCTAGTTGTAGAAATATATGATAGTGTTTGACTGTCAACACTCATTTTTTTTCTTTATACATATACATGTATTACATTAACTCCAAACACAAGCATTTGCATTTAAAATTTTAAATTAAAGATGTATTTAGGCATGTTTAGGAGGGCGACCGGACAACTCAGAATGGATTTAAGACAACACCTCATTTGAAAAGTGATGAAAAAAAAAACGGTTAAATACGTTACGTTAGGTTAGGTTATGAGCTATTTTACCTATTTTTTCATAGCTTTTGTTGGGTTTCAAAGAGGTGTTGAGTTGAGTTTATTCTAAGTTGTCATGGAACCGTTTAGGAAATGTTTAAGGACTCAAAGCACACTCTAGATTTTAAGTTTGGAGACCGCGCCTTTCGTAGTATCAGGCCCTAAAACTTGACATTGACTGCCAAGACTGATAAAATACTATAGAATTTATAGTGAAATTCATAATTGATCTCTTCAGCAATTCACAAAAAGATAATAAATTCCTTAGAACCATTTCGGAGCTGGTCAGGTTTACATTACAATCTATAATGGACTATTTTTCCTCTTTTATTATCCTTTTTTGCTTCTTTTTCGCATTATAAGTTTTCTCCACAATTATGAACCTTTTCTCAGCCCAAGATGTTTACATTATTATAAATAGCAATTATCGCTTGTTTCTAAAGCCTTGATTATATTGAGCGAATTTACAAGCTACTATATAGGAAATTCACTATCTGTTAGTAAACTCGCTCAGTGTAATCGTATTACTAACTAGCAGAATGTGGACAATCTACGAAAAAAGTTGAAAGGTAGTCAGCCTTACTCGCTACTCGCTCAATATGGCGGCCTACCAACAGCTGATTTCGCAACCGTCAGAATTAGTTCGCGCGAGAGCCGTTATTCTCGCTAATGGCTAGCGTGTGGCGCTACCTGTGAGCTCAAGTTTTTTTACAAAATGTCGACTAAATTGGTTGCGCGTTAGTCGTTATTTTAGCTGTTATGGTCGCTACTGAGCGAGTAGACAGTTTTGTGTGTCGTCATGACAATTCCTCTCGCCGATTCAACCACTTTTAAACTTACCGGCTATTAGCTTGTAAACTCCCTCAATGTTATCGAGGCTTAAGCCACATTTATTCACAAAATTAATACTGCCAAATATTCTTTAAAGGTTTTTAAACATTTAAGTTTCAAGTATTCAAAATTGAGAAGAAGATACCATTCTAATAAATCTAAAAGAAACGTGAAACAGAGAGGCACAGAAAAAAATGCAACGTTCGCAATTAGGAATCGAACCCAGGATCTCTGACTTACCGGGACAACGCCCCAACTCGACCATATTGGGACCTAAGTATTTTGTCGATTTCATTTTAGTATTAAGTATTTAGCTAGTAAAGTGTCCTCGAGATGTTACTGAACTAAATTGCGCTATTGAAACTAAAAAACAACTGTTATTATTATTGCTAAGAGACTATTATTATACTAAATTTAGTGCGCTGTTAAAGAGACGATCTGAACCCCTAACTAATGTTTGCTGAGTGTCAAGATAATCTGGTCCAGCAGTGCGAGGGAACAAGAATATTCTGTAAATGGATTAAGCCACTAAACTGTCCCTAATAATGCATTTAACCTAGATGTGTGTTGGTACGGGAAGCTGGAGCAGGCATTGTCTAATGGGTACTTTATTGGGTTATTAACGGGTTTTTACGTGTAAAGTCGTTAATCTTTCTTAAGCGAACGAACCATACTAATTAGATTTGGTAGAAATTTCTTGTAGGTGATAAAAACAAGCGCGAAGTTTTATTACATTTTTTGTAAACTTGGGAAAACGGAGCATTATGAAGCAATTACATTTTAGTAAGTACTGTTCTTTTATGGCACGTGGAACCTAGACCATATAATAGCAAATTAAATAAAAATATAAAACTAAAAAATCTATATTACTTTTTTTCTATGGGCTTCTGAGTCTATATAATAAATTTAATTTGACTTCCACAGATAACAGTAAATTAATACTCCCGCCCATTAAATTTAACATTTAAATTTAAAGATAACGTCCCATTATTTCTCATGGCTTTATCAGTGGGCTGTAATAATTGCCAAAATAAATCACCTTGGAGAACATTATATTTTCATGTTAGCTTAATTTTGAGCATTTGCGTAGACTGACCTTAAAATGATTAAGCCTCCGGTAGCCGTCTATCACTAAAGTCCTTTCGGGACCCAAGACAGAGCCCTGAGGAACCCCTAACCCATTCTTGACCCTTTTTGGTCAGTGGTAATGGATGGCGATGGATACCCACTACTTAGTAAGATTACTGGTATGAATATGCGGTTTGCCTTATGAACTATTTAATGCCTACGGTGAGTAGTTACAAACTAGCGGGACTTTGATGGGCGCTTTAGGGAATATACATATTGGGGAAATATGTTTTTGGAATATCTTGTGAGAGAGAAACATATTCAACCTGCCCTTGTTCCCGGGAAATACTCAAATTATCGTCGTAAAATATTTCTTTGCGCCAAGTTTTTTTAATGCCCATATAAGTTATTCGTGCTCTTGATTTCCCCAGTTGTAGGGCGGAAAATCATCTGTTTTTTTCGTTTTAAAACTCAAACGTTATCAACGTGTTGGATTTTATTCTTTAATATTTTTGCTATGAATCGCAAAGTTCTTTCGCTCGCATTTTTGTCGCCTGGTATTTATCGCACGAGATAATATTTTATTTGGATATTGTGGGGTAGATAACACTTTATCTTTTTATCACAAATTAAATTTATGTTGCAAATCTATCAAATAATGAATACAGTGAAAGTAAACGCTTTGCGCACTGTTATTTATATGACGGAAATTAAAATAAATATTTAAGTATGTACTTCTTGGATATATTATTTAGAGTCTCTTCAAGACCCGGATTAATACTTCCCTTCAGCAACCCGCCTTACATTGGATTAAAGGCTCGTCCTGAAAAATATTATTATTTTTCTTTAAATATTCATCCTAGACTTGCAGAAAAGTCAATAGATGTCGCATATTAAAAATTAAAATGAATACACATTTAAGACACTATCTAGACAGCATTTAGTTCGGATGCAATCATACATAAAGATAGCAGCTAATAAAATAGAGTAGTAAAAAATGAAATAATAATAAATAAATATAAAAAATAGTCGAGTTGCGCCCTGGCAAGGCAAAAGTCCTGGGTTCGAGACCCAGATGTGAACTATATATATTTTTTTTCTGTTCTCAGATTTTCGCAAATATTGTCTTCATTTAATTAAATATTATTAATATATTCTATTCTTCCGAACTTCATTGACCTTTCTTATTTTATTTATTTAGACGTAATCTAAACAATATAAAAATCTCACGTCACGGTGTTAATGGTCGCTTTCCTCCGAAACAGCTCGATCGATTTTTATGAAATTTTTTATATATATTTGGTAGGTATGGTAATAGGTCGTAAAGTATATTTCATACCGCTAGTTTGACATCAAACAATACCTATAACCCCAAATTTTCCCCCCCTCTTATTTTTTAATCGCGATTTTAGTATTTTTGTATGAACAAATTTAACCATCGTTCGTATTTCAAACAGAACGAAATTATTTATGTTGTTGAATGACTGATGGCGCTACGTCCGGCTCATCGAACTTTCATCCACACGAAGAAATAATTAATATGTCAGAACAACGTTACCGGGTCAGCTAGTATTTTATGTATTCCTCATCTTGTTTCAATTTATTTCTTGTTAAAATGTCACATTTCTTTAAAAAAACCTACCTTTGACATAATTGATTTCTTTGTTTTAATAAATAAATATAAATTGTACATAATAAAACAATGTCAGATTCGAGCTCTTTCGCTGATACCCGTGTTCCTTGGTGATTTATCTAGTTTCTTTAATGAAAGCAAATAATTATGCAGTAATTTTGTTCTTCCCTGATTACTATTCCGTCATTATGCTTCGGTGCTCTCCCCCGGGGAGGAGAGATGTCATTTATCGTCATTATCGGTACTATCGTCATTGGATGAATTGCTAGTGATGTACCAGGAACCCAGACTCGTTAATAGAAGTAGATTTTCTCATCCCTAGAGATGGCACGACTAGGCTTTTGCTTCTACGTTAATACTGAATAATGATTCTAAACATTTTGTATCTATCTACTTATAAAAAGATATTCCTTTGACATTTTAAATTAAATACTTTCACATTATTATGAGACCATTATAATATAAGCCTTTAAGTTAACTTTCCAAGAGATTAAGTCTCGAAAAGAGTTATCGCTTTTCAACTTATGAAAGCGTAATAGTAAAAATGCTTTTAGTACTATCAATTTAGTTATTACTACTAAGTATTTTCAAATTTTTTTAAAACACTTCCCTTATCTATTTTTTTGAAATTATTACATTGAAGAAGATAACACAAATAAAATCTAAACGAAAATATGAAAGAGACCACGACATAGAAAAATATAATGGTAGCAACTGGGACAAAAAGAGAATTGTTCTTATAAAAAAATTGAAAATTCATTTAGACTTTTATAAACAGGTGAATATATTTTCCATATAAATAAAATCGGGTACATTTATCCGAGACGCTATCTAGGTTACAAACCAGTTCTCAGAACGATTGTTTCCAATGAAAAAGGGTTAAATGATATGGAAAAATTAGTCGAAGATAATATTGTTAATTCTAAAATATGAATAGGTATATGAAATTGACAATTACGGTTACAATGGCTGAATTGGTAAAAGCGCACGTCTCGGTTAGAGGAGAGGTTCTGGGTTCGTGTCCCAGATGCGACCATTATCTTTTTAAATTTTTCTGTGTCTTGTTCTCTTTCATATTTTAGTTTAGATTATTAGTGTTATCTTCTTCTTCAAAGTCATTTAAAGCTTTGAAAAATTAAATTTGAATAATACCCCAAAATAACCTAACCTAACCTATTTAACCGATTTTTTAATATATTTTTTCATTACTTTTAATGACTTTTCAAAGGAGGAGTTGATTAAATTCTGAGTTCGGTCACCTGAAGTGATACTGTGTTGCAAGCGTCAATCCTCTTAATGTGGTATTTTGTTTTTAGTTTTGGTGTAGCCATCTGATACCGGATACAAATAACTAGTAAGGCGTCGGTCCTATTAATCACGATAATCTTTTTAGCCGTGAAAATTTTCAAAACATATCAGTTTTATACGGTTTAAGATGTTTTTCCAGATAAACTTGCTTTTTTTACCATTTGATTGCCGAGATGTATTTTTTATTGCCGACGTTTGAAAATCGCCGAATTTCCCGTGAAACTTTTATTCAACTTTTCCTTACTTGTTTTTAATTGTCCGCCGGGATTCAACTTTGCAACTTTGAAATGTCACAAGCGACTAATAGCTTTTTGAGAGATTATGAGCGAAAAACTTCAGTGTCTAAAAGAAAAAAAAAAGTTTTTAAGAAGTATGAACATTTTTTCCATGAAAAATAAAATATATTTTACTGAGAAAAGAAAAAGGCAATAAGACTTATTAATTAGGACTTTTGTTTGTTTTTGAAATTGCTAAAAAAATGCTTTTGTTGTAGTAACATCATAAGAATTCCAGAGAACCTTTGGCTATTTTGGTACCTTTGTTGAATTTTGGCCGACTTACAAGTATTATTATTAGATAGCAGATAGTTGCGAGTTTAATTGGGGTGGGATGCCTCAGAAAGCTTTCTTTTGTTTTCTCACCCCAGAAGAGCGAATTCTCTTCGAACTTCGGCGGTAAGTCACCCGGTTCGACCACTGCTGTCGCGGGTTCGCTTTCGATTCGGAGAATTTGTCACAATTAACCGGGAACAGAGATGAGGGAACCGACACTGTGGGAGGTTCACTAAATCTCTTCCGAAAAGTTCAACATTCTGCTCTGGGTTCAGGGCCTTGTAACTCCTCGGCCAAAAGCAGCTGTGCTCTAAACTCATTCCTTTGTGGAACATTACCAATAAATTGTGGAAAGGGATTTATTTAATACCAATTCTTCAATCTTATGCGACTTTTTTTGCAGCTTTATTATTTTTATGAACAGATACATATTATGTAATAATATAGCATTGAAGAAGTAGATAATACTAATAAATCTATAACCTCTCATTTTTAAGTCGTTTTTGTCGATCTTATAATTCAAACTCAAAATTAATAATTATGTTATATTCGATTTATTTTTCCTATATTTTTGGCTTCTACCTTTTTAATTACCACAACTTTCTAAACAATTGGTTTGTTACTTAGATAGTGTCTTGGATAAACATATCTGAATTGATTTATACACCATTGGGACACCTTTTCTAAAACTCTAAATGAATATTCAGTTTTTATTGGAATAACTCTTAATTATAATAATAACTTTTGTAGGTTATACGTTATACCCATCAACGGAGTATATCATTGAAGATAATACTAAAAAATCTTAACTAAAATATGAAAACGAACAAGATACAGAAAAATAGAAAGGGTGAAAATTTGGTAATTGTGATTTGAAACATAAGTGATTATAGTTTTAATTTTTTCGCCTAAAGTGAACAGTTGTACCTTGTAAATTTAGTTATTTGTCATTCTCGTTATTAATTTCTATAGTAAATATAATTTTCTATATCCATTACTATTCTTAAAACTCTGCTAGTCATTTTTACGGGTACAAGTTCTTTTGCCTATCGAAGATATTAACTAACTAACTAACCATCACGCCGTTTCCCCGCAGGGGTAGGTAGAGAGGACGGACCGCCAAACTTATCTTCTCATACATGCTCTTCTATTATTATGACTCTTGACATGGCCCGACTCAAGTATCTGATTTAATTAGTCGTACCATGTCTTTCTCGGGCGTCCCCGACTTCTTCTACCATTCACTTTCAAAACTTGCAGAACTTTAAACATCGTATTTAATAATAATAATATTTGGATGATTTATATGGCGCCGTTTTTGTAAAAAATCACCTGAAGGGCGCTGTACAAACTTATAATAATATTTCTAAAATCTAGAAAAACTACAAACTAGACAAACAATTAAATACAACTTATGGCTAAGAATTGCATCCACTGGTACATCAATCACCAATACGAAAATATATGTACAATGATTTTACCAATGAACGCGATGCTGCCTAAAATGTATACATGACCATATTTACCTGGGAGGACGCTTGAGATTAACACTGCTTTTATATATATCCGCGATCCACAAGAGAAATGGTGCAAAAATGTCACTGACTGTTATCCCAGATATGGCAAGATAAGTAGAGGATATCAACAAATAAGATGGGAAGACGACCTAAAACTCACGGAAATAATTGGAGAAGAGTAGCGCGTGACGGGTCCCAGTGGAAAATGTTATAGGAGGCCTATGCCAGGAGGTAAACCGAGCTTCGGGGTATATTATAACAAACAAGAACTTGTCTAGTATTTATACCTAATAGAAGTCTAGAATAAAAAGGCTTATTTTTATTATATATATGTATGTATGTAATCTTATTAATTTGTTTTGTAAATGTTAATTTAAAGCTACGCATAAAGCACCAAAAAGCGTTTTGAGAAATACAATGTTCACGATATTATTTCAGATTCTCAAAGTTCGTCATAATGTCTAAAGAATATTAAAAATACCTAATATATCTAAAACCAATATATGACAACCATTCATGAATGAATTTACGATTCTCCAAAGAAAATTTGTATGAAGTTTTGATCATAAACTTGAGGAATTTTTGCATTGTGTAAAAAGGGTCGAAATTCGCCCCTTTTTGCACGCCTCGAAGCCTGCATTCCACGGCCATGACCAAGTGGGCGAGTCTCGCAATAAAAATATACGTGTCCGCGAATTATGTACAACCCGCGATGCGGCGGATTGAGGAAAATCGCTGGCATTTTTTTGGTTTCTCTGATACCCGCATACACTGGACTTTGTTAAAGGATGAATACTGAATTCCGAACGATGACTGTACTCGTATCACAGTCTGCGGTATATCTTGTGTTTTATGAACTCCGGATGCTTTCAAATTTCTCTGTGCAGTGTCACTGTCGATTTATAATGTTGTTCGAAAGTAATTTGTTAAATAATAATCGTAAGTAACTTAGTAATTTCTTACAGAAGCCTTCGGACTTTATTTTACAGCGATTGTTATATTTGGGGGTACTGGGATTATGGTCGATTTAAATATGGGAAGGAGTGATCCAGGGCTTTGAAGAGACCCATTTTATAGGTTGAAGAAAACACTAGTTATTGAGAATTAAAATACCAGGTATAATTAGGAACCTATGATTTTTCTTTCTTCTGATAGTTATGAACCTTCTGTATGCAATTTTTGAAGTGTAACTCCTTTAGCCCCGTTAGCGATTTGACATTCGGATGAAACGGATATGCGTCACAAAAAATATGGTTTGACGGTCCTCGGTTCTAATATAATGCGGTAAATTCAAGATTACGCACGGGCCTCCAATAGCGCCGCGGTATGAAGCGCCCGACTCTCAGCGCTTGGAGAGACATCCAGGGAACGGAGGTTCGAATCCTATTAAATCCATAAAAATAAACATTTTTTATTTTTGTGAAATCAATATCCAATCTTCAAACCACTTTAAAATAAACAGGCAATAGAAAAGAAAGCGACATCTAGCAACTTTCTAGTTTCACTTCTACCGCGTGTGAATTACACATCCGGTTTTCACCAATAAAGAGAGAGATTCACGAGGAAGGTTTAGGTACCTATATAATTTATTTAGTTTTTGTATAAAATCTTCAGCTAGTAACATAATAAATAAATTAAGGGTGTTGGAGCAAACGCAGCGATCGCCATCCAATCTCCAATTTTTATTTTTAAATAAGAAAACAGTTTTATTTACTTTTATTTTTATAATTATGTTGTTCATTGCATGTTAAGATGATTATTTATTTCAAACAGTTTCTTGTATAACCTAATATTTATGTATGACTAATAATTTTATCTATCTCCTAAGGTTTATTACACTTAAAAGTTTATCACCCTTTTTCAAGTTTAATTTCAATATAAATATTATTTGATTTCTTATCGATAACAATTTGTCAACGCTTTCCTGTTGGTTGCAAAGTTCGGCCTTTCCGTTTCAATTTCTCTATTGCATCGCCTGACGTAATATTGCGAAGTGAAAACAATACCGTCGCCGAGCAGTTTATTGCATTTCATTGTGTTAGAATTGGTGCAGCCGTTTCTGCAGTTATGTGCAATCATGTCGCGGAAACCGACCTGCAATTGTAGACGTTGTTTGTCAAAGTAAATGCCTGCTCTTCTAAGGTATAATCATTTTATGGCTAAGATGTATTAATAATATTTTGATTATTTTAAAATTTAATGTTGGGTGATTTAATTTCTGATAATCAATGCCTTTTGGCAGGCACCACGTTATTTAAATAAATTTTATTTTCGAGAGGAATTACCTTATTGTAGACTTTATCGGCCTTACCAAAAAACCCCGTGAAAAATTTATTCAATTGACAAACGGCCGCGGATGTGAAAACATTACTAATTAAAAAATTGTTCTTAGAAAAAAATACACGCCGTTTACACAGCCTGGGGGGATAGTTTATCTCTGTTTTAGGGATGATGTCTGAACGAAATTTGGAATTTTCCAAAGTATTTTGAATGTTCTATATATTTCTTATTTTTGAAGGTGCCGTAAAAACAAATACCATTTTTAAAAACTAGATAAAATTACCTTTTAGATTTGTGTATTTGAAATAAACTTTAGTTTTAAGAAACTGCCATATTTTAAGATTTAAACACGGAAAAAAATGTAAAATAATTTCTTACCAAAACATTTTTGATGAAAGTGTACAGAAATATTTAAAAAATGAAAATTAAAAAAATACAGACCTTTTATATAATGAATTTGAAATGAAACTGTCACCTCACTTTTTCCTCGTGCATACAATAAAAAAATTATAAAAAATTTCAAAGTTTTTTTTAATGCCAAAAAAATAACCTTAAAAATATCTCTGACATTTCAACAAATTTTTTGCACCACTAAAGATGTTAATTTCTTTGATAAGTATACCAACACGTGAATTTGATATTAATATTTAAAAAAAACACCACTTTTAAGAAATTCTCATAAAATAAAGATTTAAAAACGTAAAATTGAACTTTTATGTAACCCAAAACAATATTTTGACAGTTCATCTTTTAAAGTACTGTTTGTTGTGCAATAACTTGATAAAACTAATGTAAAACCACATAAATAACACGGCAAATATATTAATTAAATGAATAGAAGAGTGAATCGGTCGCTATAATAGAAATCATTCAGTAAAATCTCAATATTTACTAGAAATATTCCCGCCACATAAAAACTAAACTGCTATTCTTTGCGCGGGCAAGACAGTAGAAATGTGCAGGCGCTACGCTATCACCATCTAGCGGCTATGAATGAAAACAAAAAAAAAATATATGTAAAATTTGAAAAATTGCAGTGTTGCCAAATTTAAACGTGTTTTAGAGTGAAATTCTTTTTTAGTAACATTTCGTGTTTTAGTGTAAATGTGTTGTATCCATGATACTACAAAAACACAGGTAATCGGTCGTGCTGTGGTTTTTTTTTAGTAAGACCGTATGACTTTAACGGAGTTTAACTGATTCCGCGCGTTTTCATCCCGAGACAAAACATCCCCCGACAAAATATCCTACGGACAAAACATCTACTAAAACCTAACCCAACCTAACCTATTCTAACAAAAAAAAAATAGTCAAAATAATACAGACATCCTGTAAAGACATTAAATTATTGTTAAAAAATAGTAAAATGGGACAAAAATAATACAAACATCCTGTAAGACAATAAATTGTTGTTAAAAAATAGTTATAAAAAAAATCAGCTAAATACCTTTTGTCCTTGGGAGACATGTCGAGGGATATTTTGTCGGAGGATATTTTGTCAGGGATATTTTGTCGGATGAAAACGCGCATTACCAATTTAACTATCTACTGATTTTAGAGATTCTAAGCTCTGTTGCGCATCTTTATTCGTCTTGAGTTTACTTTTATTCAGCCTTGTAGTTTATCATCAGAGCAGTATAAAATATCGCTCAAGAAGGTGAAGAAAACCAAATGGCTCAACTCTCTAAAACACAACGAAAATAAGACTCTTTTACTTTGTATACTTATCTGAATCAGAAATTTTAAAGTCCAATTTTATATAATAGAATTATTTATTACTAAAACTTAAAATTCCATTCCATTTTATAATTACTTACTTTCTTTGTATAGTGTTCGCCGAAAATCATTCAACAAATCTAACCTACTCAAGTAAACCAGACAATACAAAAGTTGCAAAGCAATAAATTTTTTTAAAATCCATAATTTCCTAGGACATAACAAAAGTGTTGCGACAGATAAATTGTACTCACGCTTGTAAATTTATGAATAATGTTGTACGATAAGTAGATAACTAAGATGGCTTAATGCATTGGCTGTTCTGGCCTTTATACTTTTATGTTTATGTGACTGTATGCTTGTATGCCTGTATGACAGTGTGGCTGCATGACTGTAGGGTTCCACCTCGACCCAGCATCACGGCCTTACGTCACCAGATCAGCCTCGACCGAGAAAACCGGTTTGGTGACTATGCAAAATGGACCAGTCCGACCCCAGTACACACTACACAATCTCTCCCACTTCCTTTGGCCGCTACCGTATTCCTCGCCGGACTTAATAACAACCAACGCCATCTTCAACAAGCGTCATATTATATTATAAGCTCGTCGTTTATTCAATGTAGTTGGATTTAAAAAGGCTTTGAATGACAACCGGAGCTTGTAAGGGATTAGAAAATTCTTTTCAACAGACTTAATGCATCTTTAGACTCTTGAGTTTAGGCAAATGCTCTTTCATTATCATACCTTATTTTATTGGAATTCCTTCTTAAAATTTAAATAGTCTTCATCCAAAGATAAATTATACAGTATTCTTCTCTTGTATACCTGAAAAGCCACGCTACACAGACCTTACTTGTGAATTATGGCATTTATTTAAGATGGACATAATTGATGGTTGTCATAGGAAAATTGCGGTCTTAAGACAATGAACTCCATTGTTTAAGTTTTATAAACTTTATATTTTAATAAATCTACAGAATTCATCAAATTGTATGTTTATAAGAGCACAAGTTATTGATTATCTTTGTATGTTATAGAAAACTGTATTTTAAAAAATTAGTGATTTAACGTGATTCATTTGTAATAGTGACAATTGCTTGTCTGTTTGGGACGTTCTCAAATAAACAAAAAAGGCTTAACTGAGGTCACGTAAGACGTAAGACGAAGCAACAGTAGTGAAATCATGTAGAGTTTCTGGGTTAATATTAATAAATCAAAAATTAATTTAGTTAAGTGCTTTATAAAAATCAGTTATTAGTTTTATTATCTCACATCTGTTGACTGGTTTATTAATTAAGAACTGCTTCCGATGTAACAACGCCCTGTTAAAATTTATGGTGCTTGTTATTTAATGACATTAGTTTTTAATTTAACTATTACTTTAACAACTGTTTTTCAATTATTCAATCAGAAATATTCCCCCCCTCTCTCTGGTTTCAATCCTGGGATTGGTTTGCAGCAATTTCCTTTAATTTTCTTTTCCATTCTTCCCTGTCTTGTGCGGCTCTTTTGAATTCTGCATATGATGAGCAGCGCACGTCCACCAGCAGGTCGTCTAGGTACTCTCGGCGTGGGCGTCCCCTAGAGTTTGTCCCCTCGGTCATACCCTCCATTATGGTATGCAAGAGACCTTCTTGTCGTATAACATGTCCGATCCATCTTGCACGCCTTTCGGACAAGGTCCTGAGCAGGTGCCTTCCTCCTTCGATACTTTGGAGAACCTCCTCATTTGTAATGTGGTCTCTCCAGGAAATTCCTAATAATCTTCTATAGGACCACATCTCAAAAGCCTCTAGTCTCCGTTTATCTCTTTCAGATAGGCACCATGTTTCGCAGCCGTACATCAAGATACTCCACACATAGGTCTTGATGAGGAGTATTCGCAGTTTTAGGTCTATATTATTTGATTCAATTACTTTCGACCTTTTATTGAATGCAAGCCTAGCCTGGTGTATACGGCTGTCGACCTCGCTCTTAGACCGACCGTCCCATGTTATTTTGCTCCCGAGGTAGACAAACTCCTTGGTGTTCTTTAGTGGAACTCCTGCCATATCTACTCTCATCTGGTGTTGCGTTCGGCCTACAGTCAGCAGCTTTGTTTTGTCTTTATTTATCTTCATGTTGTAGTTGTTTTGAAGAATGCTTTGCATGGTTGTTAAGGCCTCTTGCAGTTCTTCTTCGCTTTCAGCAACCAAAGCAATATCGTCAGCAAACCTTATCATATCCACCTTTTGCCCGTGTATCTTTACACCTTTTCTGTGACTCATTCTCTCTCTCAAGTCGTCAATCGCACTCTGTATATAAACGTTAAAAAGAACAGGTGACAGAGAGCATCCTTGTCTCACCCCTTGTCTTATACTGGCTTCTTTTGTATCATTGTCACATCTAATTATAGCGGCCTCATTCTTGTATAGCGCCTGGATTATTCGTCTATCTCTATATTTGATATCAATTCTCTTCAGAATCTCGAAGAGTCTTTTCCATTCTACTTTGTCGAAAGCCTTCTCCAGGTCTATGAATGCGATGAATGTGTTTTGGTTTCTTTTTATTCTTTTTTCTAGTAGTATTCGTAGCGACAATATTGCTTCTCTGGTTCCTACACCTCTTCTAAAGCCATACTGGTCTCCGGAAAGGATGTTCTCTACTTTTGGTTCGATTCTTTTTAGAATGATATTAGTCAATATTTTTGAGGCATGGGATATTAGGCTAAGAGTTCTGTGTTGTTCACATTTCGTCGTGCCTGCCTTCTTTGGTAATGCGACAATTAGGCATTTCTCGAAATCCTCCGGTATCTCTCCAGTCTTATACATTATTAAAATGTAACATTTCAATTTTTATTTATTTAATCATTTAAAACAATATTAGCGACTCTCGAACATAAATTGAATCAATGAAATGAAACGGAAAAATCAGAAAAATATTCGGTCGCATTTAGGAATTGAACCCAGGAACTTAGCCTTCCCGGGGCTCTGCTCTACCCACTGAGCTAATTCGACTCTATCTCCTTCGTAGCTCGGTGGTTAGAGCAGCTACGAAGGAGATAGGGTTGAATCAGCTTAGTGCTTGGAGCAGAGCCCCGGCAAGGCTAAGGTCAAGGTTCCATTCCTAGATGCAACCGAATCTTTTTCGGTTTTATTTGTTGATTGAATTTTCGTTTGAGAGTCGCTTATTATTTGTGGTTTTACTCTAATACCTTTTTTCAAAAAATAAAATAAAATAATTTATTTACTATTTGACGAACAAATTGCTCATTTCCATAATTTATTATACTAAATCTCATCTTACTATAATAACATTATAAACGTGAAAGTTTGTATGGATGTATGTGTATTTTTTACTCTTTCACGCAAAAACTACTGAATGGATTTAAATGAAACTCTACAATAATATAGCTCATACATCAGAATTACATATAGGCTATACATAATGGTAAGCTCTGGCGTTATGAAATTTGTATAAATTAAAATTCGTGTATTTCATATATTTTAGCGGCAGGGGGAAGGGGAACGGGGGAGGTGGGGTTCGCGGAGAGGGAAGAGACGTGGAAGGGGGAATGCGGGGAAGGTGGAAGGGAATGGGAACGCACGTGAAAGGACATGCTGGGAGAATGAATTCATTTTATATTAGAATAAGTTAACAATAATAATCTAAACGAAAATATGAAAGAGAACAATACACAGAAAAAAGACAATGGTCGCAACTGGGACTCGAACCCAGACCTCTCCATATAAAATTGAATTTATTTGTTTGAATGGCGTTGCAACGCATGCCGGGGACCAGCTAGTCACATTATAAGTCGAATTTCGATTAACATATCGCAATCGAACTTATTTAAAGCGTTATTTCAGAGTGACCTTCCAATGTTAAGGATATTTAAAAATAATATTAATTATTTGTTTTTTAAGGTTTCAAATTTTTTTCGTGTCATACTCCAAATGACTCCTTTCGGCTTTCACCGTTTTATTCTCAAAGTGACTCAGGTACTCATGAGTAACGGCACTATTAAATAAGAAACTACACACTATACTTATGCGAACAATGAATACGATCAATCGACTCGCAAGCAACTCAATTAAACTCAGAAAATACCACCAACCTCATTGAAGAACAACTAGAGGAAAACCAACCAGAAACTGTTCCTGAAACAGGCGCCAAACTGTATCCTTATATTACTTCGTACTTAATAATAACCCTAAACATTCCCAAATCTTATGTACGTTATCATGTATGGCTTTCCATCCAAAACTTCTATTTTCATTCTGTAATAAATGGTTTCTGCACTGAATTTTGACTTAGAAACAATAAATAACACAGAATACACTTTTAACCAAGCAAAAGAATACAAAATCCTTGTCTCAGGAAAACACAGTTTAAGCATAATATGTCAAAACATAAGAAGCATTCAAAAGAACTTTGATAGTTTCTGTGTCCTACTAAATGAAATAGATATAAGTTTCGATATCATTATCCTAAGTGAATGCTGGTTAGGTGATTCTCACACCAACTTAAACTTAAAGGACTATACCACATTCCATACCACAAGACACCAAAATCAAAATGATGGTATAGTAATCTTTGTCAAAGACACAATAAAATCTTCCATATCAGAAATTAACATAACTGAAGCAAACTGCATTCAAGTATCACTTGGCCCATGTCTTTCTATATTCGCTATATACAGACCACCATGCTACAACAATCTCACCCCTTTCTTAAATTCATTAAATAAACTTCTTGAAAAACATAAAAAAACTCAACAAATAATTATTGCTGGTGACATGAACATTAACATATTAAACTGCCAACCAAAAACTACGGAATTCTTAAATGTTTTTACTCACTACGGACTTAAATCTACAATAAACTCGCCAACAAGAACTACATCACACTCCGAATCCTGCATCGATCACATATTTGCTAAAACTAGAAAAAAAACTTTTTCATCCATTATTCGCTCAACTGTCACTGACCATTTCACAACTACATTAAACATACTTCTTAACAAAGAACAAAGTAAAAAAAAAAAATGACAACATGAAAGACAAAATAAACTTTAAGTCCCTAAAATCGGATATTCACGATGAACCTTGGACTAATGTACTAAATGAAATAGACCCGAACACAGCGCTGAACACATTTATAAATACGGTTGAAACCTACATAACCAAACACACCACAAAAAATCCACAAAAGAACTACACACATAAAGAAAAAAAAATAACACCATGGATCACGAAAGGAATAGTCAACAGTATTCACAAAAGAGATGCAATGCATATGCGAGTCCACAAAAACCCGAATGATAACAAACTAAAGCAAGATTACTTACTGTATAGAAACCTGTGTAATAAGTTAATTAAACAAGCCAAATACAAATATTACAAAAAAGAAATAAAAATCGCAAAAAATGATCCAAAAAAAATTTGGGAAATTGTAAGAAATATTACTTATTCCACTCCGAAGAAAGATTCACATATCAAAGAACTATTAATAAACGGAGACAAAGTCTTAACAAACAATGAACCTAATAAAATAGCTAATTTTATTAACACAGAATTCGCAAAAGTTGGCTCTACCCTAGCGGAAAAAATTCTTCAAAAAAACTGTACATCAGAAGACTCTTTACACAAACTTTGCTCTTCCATACGACCAAATCACTCGTTCAATGCTTATCAAGTAAATACAAAGGAAATCTCGGATCTTATTAAATCTCTCAAACCAAATTGCGCGATGGGACCGGATAACATTTCCAATCAAATACTGATAAATCTACGAGAATACATACTTATACCGCTTCAGCACATTTTCAACCAAAGTTTTAGGCTCGGAATTGTCCCTGATCATTTAAAAATAGGATGTATTACTCCAATACATAAATCGGGAGACAAAACTCTGATATTAAACTACAGACCAATCACTCTGCTAAACTCACTATCTAAACTTCTAGAAAAAGCCATGAAAAAAAGATTACTTGCGTACCTTGAAAAACACAACCTGCTCTCAAGCCGCCAATTTGGATTTCGTGCCAAAATGGGCACAGAAGACGCTTTATCAGAATTAACCAACTACATAGTGAAAAGCATAGATGGCGGATCAAAGGTGATAGGGGTGTTCTTAGACCTAGCAAAAGCTTTCGACACTATTTCGCATAACTTACTACAACAAAAACTCAAAAATATCGGTATAACTGGTCAACCGCTAAAATGGTTTGTCAGCTACATTGAAAAGAGACAACAAATAGTAAAAATAAATAAATACAGCAGTGACAAAGCAGATATCAGGTATGGAGTACCGCAAGGCAGCGTCTTGGGTCCCATACTATTCCTCATTTATATAAATAGTCTAACTGAGATAAACCTAGGAAAAATTGAGTACAAAGTAATCAGTTATGCAGACGACACTGCAATTTTGTTCAAGGCACAATCATGGGAAAAGGTATTCAAAAACACAGAAACAGGGATGACTATAGTAAATAAATGGCTACAAAATAATCTACTAACACTGAACATTTCAAAAACCAAATATTTAACTTTTAGCAAAACAAAGGCTGGTCAACCACATAGCCAACCACAACTACATCTTAACCCCTGCACCAATATTTCGTCAAATAACACATGCTGTACTTGTGACAAAATTGTTTATGCAGACAATATTAAATATCTAGGTTTAACTGTTGACCATAAACTAAAATGGGATCTCCATATTAATATATTATCAAAAAAAATACGAAAATTATCATACATCTTCAAAACAATACGAAACATCATGTCATTAAATCAACTAAAAAATATATATTTCGCACTCTGTCAAAGTATTTTAACGTATGGAATTTCAGTTTGGGGAGGAGCAGCAGATACTTACCTCAATTCTCTTAAAATAAATCACAAAACAATAATTAGAATTATGTTTAAAAAACCTTACCAACATCCGACGGAACAGCTAATGATCAAAAACAAATTACTAGACGTAAATAAACTATTCATAAGGAAGATCATTCACAAAAACTGTATCAAAACTTCACATCTCCACATACCTCACTCGCAAAACACAAGAGCAAAAATTAATAAGCACTTTCAAGTTCCCCATATCAAATCAACTTTTGCAAAAAAACACGAATCTTACCTAGCACCACACATTTTCAATACCTTCCTAACACAAACAAAAACTTACGTCACCCCAAATAATTTGAATTGGCTGTTCAAAAGATTTATAATATGGTTGAATGAAAAGGAAAGAACAGACATTCAAAATATTTTAAATAAATAACATTTCATACAAGTTCTCACGAAATTATATAATATTCAAATAAAACAAACACGAGAAACTGCAATTTTGCAATATTTAATTATTATGTAACCGCTATATTCAACTATCACAAAATTTTAATTTACTTTTATCTATATAACATATGCAATCTTCTCATGGAAATGTAACTAATAAAAATAAAAAAAAAAAGAAAAAAAAAAAACAAAGTATGTATGTAAATATTTAATATACCAACATATAATTTATCTTTTTTATCTTTCCACATACATATATATATATTTGTTTAAACACATTTCTTTTGGAACAAACATAGATGTGATTTACCCGCCTCGGAACAGACTTTGTCTAGTGAGGCGGGCAAAAGAAAAGAAAACAATGTAAATAACCATGATATTAAATAAACGCCCGGGTTGCCGGCACTGAAACTGAACTGATACAGTCGTACGTGAACAATGTGTATATTACTAGCTTCTCTTTTACAGCTATGTTCACATCACCAGCGCAATCATTGCGAAACAATGCATGACATCATCACTATTCCTATTCAATCTAACCACTACATATTTTCATTCACAATTTTTAATATAATGGTTATTTTTGATGTATTATTCTACCGTTAACCACTTGATGACCTAAAATTATTATTTGCATCCTGACATCATCTAACATTTTTGTCTTCTTTTATCGTAATTCCACTTTAAAACATACGATATTGATTTCCTTTTGACCTCAATTTTTAAAACTAAAATCATGTTTTAAACTGCATTTTACAAATATTATTTTATTTATTCAAACGCCCACAGGGCCTTTACATAAAATGCAGTACATGTTTTTTTTATTACATTGAAAATAATGAGTTTACAAAATACAGGTAACATAATATATGTTAAAAACAAAATATAGATTACATAAAATATAAGCGTTGACAAAATACACATAACGTAAAATATAAGAAACAAAATAAAGGAGTTGACAAAAAGTAGGTAATATTCAAAATTGTTGTTCACATTAGTTTATGAGATAGGTAGAAATACGTAGTTGGCACATATGGCGTTTGAAGTTTGCAAAGTTCAAATTATTTTCAAATACATCCATATTGTTTAAGTATTTTTTACCAAGACTATGTAAACGTTGTATTGGAGAATGCAAACTATAGGTAGTTGTAATGAGATGTACGTATGTAAATTGTTAATGTTTGTCTAGTTATTAATTTCAGGAGTTCACAACAGTCGAATTTAGAGTTTAATAATTTTAAAAAAAGGTTGGGTCGTTTATTTTTTGTCTGTTTTTTAAAGCTGGAATATTTAAAATATTCATTAACGACGGGTAATTTATGTGTTATAAAGGGGATGTGCTCTAAAGTGATGTTAAGTTAAAAATTTACGAAAGGTAGAAAATATAGGAGTCATCCAGCATCTTACCTATAAATATTATTCTCCTGTGAAAATTCAGAAGGTAGTAAATAACTCAAATTTACATACATTAACAAAATGTGGAAAAAAAGAGTTATATTCAGGTTTATTAAAATGCGGAAAAAAGACATATAGTGTAATATGTAACAGCGCCCTTGGGGTGATTTTTCACAAAAACGGCGCTATATAAATCGTCCAAATATTATTATTATTATTATTAATAACCAAGTGTATGGAATTATGTATTTTTTTTAGTTATTTGTACATTTAATTTTAAAAACGACTAGTTTATTATAACATACATACTATTATATTGTCTCTGGTTCAATGTATGTACAGGGTGTTAAGGTACTCACTTGACTTACTTTAACCAGTAAGTAGGTACTTTATCCCGACATTATTTGAAGTAAAAATTTAATTGAAATTTTGGTTGATATTTTGGATGATTTTTTTGTTCAACTAAAAACATTAAAAACATCACTAGGTGTTGGACGTAAGGGTTTGGGTGGTTATTAGGCTGAGCGACCAGTGATGGCGTGTATAAATTTAAAGAAAATTTAAGTTACATTTTTCACTCCAAATAATGTCAGGAAACAGTTGTTAAAATAAGTCAAATATGTCCCTAACACCCTGTCCATGAATATTATGGAACAACATAACGAGAGTTATTAATTTGTCCCGTGTCACTGTCTGATCATTTAGAATTTTCTTTGTATAACGATAAAATGCTCGCTTAAAATGGTTTCTTGCGGTTTACTTTGTGGAATTATAACATTTTTACTGTTTTATATGTTTTTATTTCCAAAAGTGAAGGTTTTTCCATTATGTCATTTCATTATGACTCATTTAAACAAAATGAAGTAGTCGATGGTTTCCTTATTCGATCAGAAAAACAAACAACGAAATAATCATGAATATAACTAACAAATATCTATTTCAGAGACGTTTATTTCTTTAGACAGTGGATTTGATTTTTATTATCCTCGTTATCTCCAATAACCATAAAGAAATAGATACAAACTTTATTTTATCCCACTTATGATAGAAATACCAATAATTGAATTACCCAAATAGATTTTACAAATGTATTTCTTTGGAAAAATTGATACGGTTATGGAAAGGCGTTACGGCTAGAGAGCACTGCTGATTTTTCGGGTATTTTCTGGGATATTGTTCTTTGTTGGGGAAAATGTAATATAATATATAAAACGTTATTTTTTCTATCTGGCCGGGCGGAAACTTTTACAGACTTTCGGAAATGTTTCGACGTTTGGTCAGGATTAGTTTTCTCGTTTTTTCCGCAATACCTTACTATTTTCTTTATTTATTTGACTAAATTGAGCTTTAGTGTTATTGATTCAAGGCGGATCAAAGGATTTGGGCTACCAATTTCTGACTAGAGATTTTTTCTACCACAAACCAAAGCATTTTAAATAGATATGTTATTGGTGATCTCAACTCAAATACATCACTATAATAGTTAAGCGCACTTGAAGTGAAATATCACAAAACTGCGCTATACAAATGTTACATTATTATTGACTTTAAATTAGTCCCCGTTAAATGCCGATTCACGTCCCATTTTAGTTTTAGATCAAATTGTGATAAGGCGTAAATCATAACAACACACCAGATGCCTTGTATGTTATGAATTAATTTAATTTCAATCTTTTTATATAACTTTTTTCGCTAATGTTATTTTGTGCACATTCTAATTTATAGAATTAATAGATAATACTCGTAATAAACATCATTATTTAATTGCGGGTTATTTTTCAAGGGTTGTGCAATGCAATTTAATGCATAATGGATTAAAATAAAGGAAGGAAATAAATTAATATCATAAAACAAATAAAAATTAAAAGATGTGTCGTACAAAAAATAGCTTCAGTCGGCAAGCTCTACGGAAGAATATTGATTGAAATGGTAAGAAATGAAACAAAGGATAAAATATGGGATGTGCAAGGTGCCTTTATGAGTGGAAGGGGTGCATGGACAAGATTTCCTCTTTGCGTATGCTCACTGTTTCTCAGTTGATGTTGACACTAATAATTTTGTACGTATTACAATATAATTAAAATTGTAGCCAGGTACTCGAAACCGTATTATTTCGGCTGGCCACACCGGTAGGGTAGTGTACTTGGATTATCGCCGCTAGGCGGCGCGGACCTCGCAGCATTGAGACCACTTGCAATTTTGAATCTCTCATGGCAGGAAGCTTATAAATTATTGTGATCTTTGTAAAACTACCGTGCAATAAATGAACCAAGTTTATAACTTACATCTTTGTTATTTAAATCCCGTGTATTTTAACGTAGTGTGCTAATGGGTCAGATTAAATCATCAATAGTAATATTTATAACTAAAGCCCGCGTTAAAAATTATTGAATTTCTCTACCTTTAGGCAAAACTCTAGGAAGTAATGCAAACTCGTGTGTTTTTGGTTTGAAAATTTGATCGCTTAGAAATATTTTAGATGCTTAAATTAAATACTGCCAATAGAACACATTTTGGCCTTTTAAGTCTTTTTAAAGAGCCCAGAAAAAATATCAGGTCTGTAAAAACGGCTTTAAAATTCAAAATCTCTTCCTTACGAACCCCTTTTCGCTTGTAGTTTTATTGTATAATGTGGAAAATTAAGTTCTTTAGAAAATGATCGTAAAACATTAAAATAATTGTGCATGGGTTTCGAAAAATAAAATAAATCACGTTTTTTGGCGATGTTTTTTCTTTAATTTATCAAAACATTCGGCTGGTGTTAAGTGAGAATTTAAGCGTCGTCGTCATTGTACATATTGTTAGCAGTCCAATTCTGATTGTTACACGAAATGGTGGATGGCCTTAAACCATTGACGTATGATATTGGTCGAAGCCTTAAACAAATAATTTATTTTTATTATGAATTCTACAAATACGTGTTCGAATCTGTTTCATTAAACTCTTATATTTATTATTCACCTCGATTTACCAAAAACGAAAATTAGTAAATGAAAATTAATGACCCAACCTAGCGACTTATTCCTAATCGGCCTTAGTTTGTGCATATTTTAAGAGAATTAAAAATTCACAAATAAAAGGTTGAGAGGACGCCTGCGTGGAGTGTTAATGTAATGTTTTACGAAAATCTAAACCGTTTTGGTAATTTGTTACGAGGACCTCTCCGACCTATCTGCAAACAGTGTTTATTTGAACCTGTATCGTTGTAATGGCATTTGTAATTACATTTGAAGTAAAAATAATTGTTTGTTTAAAATTTAGGCGTAATCGTGTTATGTTCCTGTGACGTCCGGAGTAAGAAGGAAATATGGAGAATTTGTTTATTTATTTATACGCTCTAAAATTAACGCGCCAAAACGAATCTCTATGTAAATGAATATTTGAATAAAGCTAAAAACCTTGGAAATTTATAGTACAAATTATACGATTCTACGTAATTTTCTATGTTTTATAGTTTGAATTTTCTGTTCACTGCATAAAACATTGCTGAACTACGCATATTATAATACTAACATCGTAGATTTTCATGGAATGAAATGCACTGTAACGCTATTAACTTTAAAAACGGAGTTGTACGTTTTCTAAAATTTTGCACCAACAAAATAAAATTATAGCATTCTGTAGGTTTTTCGTTGACCATGTTAACTTGTTATTTTCGCTCGCCGACAGTTCTCTTCCCCTCCAAATCACCACTCCCATTTCCCTCACCTAATAATATGTAATCATCTCTGTTTTTGCATTATTTTAAAGTTAGTTTTAAGAACCTAGTGAATGATACGAATGTGTCGAAACCGGTAGCAAATAAATAAAACTCTTCAAGACAAAATTTCTAGAAATTGTTACACAGTTAATGACCAAGAAAAACAAACAAATTATTGAATACGTTTTATTCCAAGGGTTAAATTGAGAACACTGCAAAACTGGTTCCATCTGCTCCCAACGATCTGGATACAATTATGACATCCCCAATTGGAGTAAGTTGTGAGGCTGAAGGTGGTAGGGAGAAGAATGAAATGGGTTGGAGGAAGGTTGAGAAGCTTCTGGCTATTCAGATCAGGTCACCAAATACTTAAAGCAAGATTTCATTTCTGAGTGATGGTCTTACACCAGGCGATACTTAGAGTATATTCCACTCCAGAAAATGCCGCAAATATACTTTATATAATATTTAATTAATTAGTTGTGAAATAACAAAACTAAATCAACCATTGAAGGCGCCAATTAATTAATAATGTTTCTAAAATAATCAATGATTAAGAATTGAATCATAATTTGAAATGTAACATGGGATTGAATTCAATTCAGGTGGACATAAACGTGGCTTGCAGTTGCGGTTTGCGGCCATGTGCAAAGTGCACTGAGCATTGTACAATGTGCAATGTGCAGCGACAACGTGATATCTCAGTTGGGTTTTCTTGTGACAAGCTTACTTGGTAACCTTTGAGTTGGTGTAAATCCGCTAAACCGCAGACGCATCGTCTATTCCCCAGTTCGCTTAGCACTGTTGGCTTTAAACTGAGTTAACATCACTAAAACTTTAACTCTACCCGGTCCTTAAAGTCCTTTTAACGTTGACTTATTTATCCAATGCAATTGAAGGTCCACATTCCACATTAAATCTAAAAATGTGCAATGGTCACACATAGTCCCCTTCAAAATATTAATTAAGGGTCTATCACTCTATTTCGTGGTCGTTTTTTGACAGTGTAGTTTACCAGTTTTTTTGCAGAAATTTAAATATAACATTTTTATCAAACGGCCATTCAGCGCCGAGAAGTTCCTAAGAGATTCTAAGCCCGTTTCAGTTTTTGAAAAAATTGTGATCGGCAGAAAAGAACAATCATTGTTAACCTTTAACTGCTGACGGGATTGTTTTTACGTATTCTCTGACGTGGAGCCTGTTTTATATTTTAGAGATCCATGAAAAAATTTTGGTCCAAAATATTATTTATTGGACAATTAAAATATATTTTAATAAAAAAAAATTTATTGTTAAGTAACTTATATTTGACAATTTGGATATTATGTAATAATTTTTGGCAAAAATCACTTGAGTTCAGAAATCAGTCTGTATTACCTATTAAACTAAATAACAAACAATGAACTCACTTTTATTATAATATTTCAATAGTGTCTCGAATAAACTATAAGTACTTTTATCAGTTTGTCTAACGGGTTCTTTACATTAAAGATCTTATTATAGTGATTTGATAGTTACATTTTTACAATTAAATAAAATAAAATTTTAATTTTTATAGAAATATAGATAAAAATATTTTTTTTAAAACATAAATAACATTTTTAAAGTCTTTAGAATAATATGTCATTGTAAGCTAATACAAATTAATCTTTCCGTAAGCCAAGTCTTCAGTAAATTCATCAATTGTTTGTTTTGGGCACAGTTTTTAATTTCAGCAGGTAACATATTAAAACAACTGGGAATCATGTAATTTAACCTTCCTTGTCCATATTTGTTGTAATTATCGCCGCTCTCATATAGTTGGTGAATATGGCTTCTTCACAATTATGTCATCTGCGTGCGAACTCTATCTAAATTTCTTTAAATAGACAATAAACAGTGTTAATTTCAAGTGACCTCCCAGGTAAGTATGGTCCTGTATTAATTCATTTTTTGGCAGCATCGCGTTCATTGGTCAAAATATTGTACATATATTTTCGTTTCGGTGATCAATGAACCGGTGTATGCAATTTTTAGCCATAATTTGTTTTTAATTGTTTGTCTAGCTTGTAGTCTTTCTAGATTTTAGGCATGTATGGTAAGTTTGTACAGCGCCCTTGAGGTGATTTTTCACAAAAACGGCGCTGTATAAATCGTCCAAATATTATTATTATTATATATAAAACTTTAGTAAAGTTGTTAATTTTTTTTTTTATATTGTAAAAATTAACTTTAAAGTCACGTAAGTACTTGGGTGGGCACGACCATGGGTCAGAGAGGCCCGAAAAAATATTGAAATGAATATACTTACAGAAATTTAACTTTAAAAATTTAAAACTTACGGATCTGGCGTCACTAAATTCGAAGCTACTCGAAGCGGCGTTTGCGTCACGGGCGGGGGAGGGGAGTATTTCGATATTATTATTGCTGGGCCTGAGCAGCCCCACGTCAGCAGTTAACGGTTAAGCAGATCAGTTTATTAAAATTTGATAGAAATCTGAAACTCATCTAGAATCGGCGTGTAACGGGGGCCCTGCAAATGTAAAAAAATCAAAATGGTGCTGAATGGTCATTTGATGACAATATAACATATGAATTTCTGCGTAATATTGGATTTTTAGTCAGAGATATTTATTTTATTGTATTCGATAGGTATGTAGAATGTACACTCAAAATTTTCTTTTAATTTTCTCATCCTCCTCTTTGCCTCAAGAGGTGGTTTATTGCTGGGTGCAATAACCGATAAAATGTAGAACTATCTCCCCCGGCAATAGTCACTTGTCATTTATTTGTTCAAATATCAATTATTTGTCAATAATCAATAATCATCGTCATTTATTTGCGTACTAAGTAACAACACCTTAATATTTACAATTTTGTATTTTTTGAATATTTACAATTTTGTATTTTTTGTTAATATTTTAACCCAATTGTACATGACCCTTTGTTTTTTGTTAAAATTTTACATTACGTGAAAAATTGTTATTAGATTTTATTTGTATTATTAAGTTTAATGTAATAGATGTAAATAATTTTCTCCGGTATAGCCGGTGACTAATCGACAGCCTCTCCAGTTCATTTGTTGTTGCATCATATTTTTTCAACATCTTCAAGTCTTCTTCGGTAAAAATCTGATTTAGTTTATCTTTCATGATACTTCTAGTCGACAGGTGTTTCTACTTTAAAATAAACACAAGGTACTAAACTTCACACTCAGTTCAACCTTCTTGCGAAGTTAAACCGAGAAATCTTTTTAATTTTTAACGCAAAGATAGAGTGAATTAATTCTGAAAATGGGCAGAAAATCCCACACGCTGTCCTTTACTGCCCCCTTCCATCCTACGGTCCTAAAGCCTCTGCCAAGCAGTCTGCTTGTGTAAACACTTTGTAGCCCACAAATTATTCAACAAGGAAAAGGCTTGTTTGTACAAAACGTCCCTTCGCCAATTAAGAAATCAAATATCACACCTTTACCCTTCTAGCGTCCACTCACCACCAGTAGCTCCTAACTTTTCATTCAATATACCGACACAGTGTAAAATTCTACTTAAAAAAGCATTAACTTACACTCGTATATCTACCTTTTTATCTGAACTTTCGTCTATCTTGCTGAATTTACCTACAAGCACATACCACACCTATATTTTGATTCAATTTATTTACAAAAGTGTTGGAAAAACACTGTCATCGTTCCATGCGAATATCATACCTTTTTAATGATAACATATCTCTTACAATGTAACCTGTGATTTTCAGATTAAATTACGAGTGTTGAAATCAATTTAAGGACACACCATCGACTCTGCACGCATGATTTGAATGTTTTGCCTGAGGTTTAAATTTTTTGTGTGGGTACCTTAGATTGTTTATGAGCGTACCTTCATCTAATTTAATATGCTGGGTTTGTATTGCATTAAAATATTAATATTATTACGGTTTAACTCTCACGAAATTGTTGACATATAAAATGTAGTGTCGTTCCTCAGTTCTTCAAGCTTTTATACTAATATTGTGATAATTTTCACCAACTTGTAAAAATATATAAAGTAAATGCCTCGGTATGGCAAGGGTAGTTATATTTGAATAGATGTTTTTTGGCACGGTGCCAGCCAAATTGTAATGTTTGGGTCAAGGTTTAGTGACCCTAGTAAGTGATATTGTAGGGTCATATAAAAGGACGTGGGACGACCCTTTATGAGCGTCAACACAGAAGTAGTCCAAATGTCCCCGAAATTACGGAACCACGAGCAAATTTTAAATTAAATTTTGCTTTATTTATGCTCAAATGTAATTTATTTGAGGAAACCTCGCAGATTAAAGCGAACCTTGTTTTCACGGAAGATAATATGCAAAAAATTAGGTATGTAATTTGTAATTCCGCTCGAATAAGGTTTGTAATTTATATTACCTTAGCGGTTAAATTTTTTCAATGTTTACGCTTGGTCGATCAAAGTAAGTGATATAAAAGAACATTTGGAACTGCTGGTCCTTATTTTAAACAGTAATTTTTTTAAGCCGATTAGGATATCCTACCAGAGATAAGTGCTGAATAACATGTGATGTTTGCTTAAATAATCTAATATTGTTGGAACGCGTTGCTGTGTATAACGCAAAAAGATAAACATTTAAACTCCAATCTTTATATAGTATCAATACCTGCCATCTATCTGTGGGAGTAGAATCTTTGTTAATGATCGCTATTGGTAAAACAGTTTCTAGTTAACAGTTCGTACAAGCGATAATTTATTATATCAGGAGAAGGTTATTTTCAGTGCCCTTTGAGTTCTCGTGAATTTCGGCTTTATATTACGATTAATTAAATATGAATCATACATGCTGTCAATGATTTTAAACAGAGAGCTTATATCTGTGTCTTCTTTTGGCGAGTGAGACTCCTCTAAAGTGAGTAAGTCTTTCAGCATAATTATTGAGATACCGATGTACTCCAGATTTGTAAGTTGAACAAGACGCCATTTTTCAATCCAGGACGAAACCGGTTAATAAATCTAGCATTAACACCGTTTCGTGGGCTTCAGATTTATCTGTACGATTAGCCGAAACTATAGAATTCTAAAACCTCGATGAATTTCATCCACCATTTTTGGTGTATCCTTTGTAGGCGTCGAGGTCTATGTTTGCCAAAATTAAACAATCAAAATAATGTATTGTCTTATTCTGTAGAGTTAAACGGCTGATGTAACCGTTATTATTCGATTGTTAAAATTACTTTGCATTCCGGAGAAATTCAATGTTTATTGTGTGATAGCAATGAATGGTTTAAATTTATTCATCCTTAAATTAGCATAATGCCATTCGTGTTGGAGTTCCAAGGGTTGTTATGATAGAACCGAAAGGGTAGCAGCTTCTAATTAATTGTCCAATCAAAATGTTTTGCCTAACTGATGTCAGTAGTGCTAAAACATAATCTAATTGATCCCAGTCGCAGAACTGTCGTTGAGTTCGCATTTTTACCCACGAGTGTCGTCATTGTTATAGTACTTCGTTAGTTAGAAGTTGCCTGTTTTTTGTAAAGCACCCTTGAGGCAGTTTCACAAAAACGACGCCATAGGCCATACACAATTAGGCCAATTGTTATTAGTTTTCAAAGTTTTTTTTTTCGTTAGCTCCATACAAGAAGCCTCGAGGAAAAAAAATCCCTCATGGCTTGTCTTCTTTGGAGATACTGTGGGGAGGGTTTTTTAAGTGAAGTTGTGGGAAGGAAGAAGGTATGTGAGGGGTGGGTAGAAATCTGGAGATCAATGTGTCCAGGAATGACGAACATATGAATACATCCCTCTAACTATGGTGCAAGGCGATGGGTCGAGAGTCATGCTGGAGAGTTCATAAGGTCTCCCTCAATCCGTCTCTCAAGATCCATCCCAAGATCTCATATAGACAAACCTAACCTCATGCTAAGGACACCCCTGCTAAGTCACCAAACGTTGCGAAAAACTTGGGGTGACCTATGACATAGCTGTTGGTTATCCACTAAATGGTTCCCGGGGTGGCGGTACCCATACCCGCCTCCCAAATTGAATATATTGAAAATTGAAGAATTCGTAGTAAATTTAGAAAAGCATGAAATCACAATTATCTACTTAGGAATAGATAAACATACTCAAGTACTCCTGGTGGAGGTGGGACATTCATATCGTATCGTCATTGGAAGGTTCTTCTGTAATGAACCTAAATAGTACAAATAGTAAAATGATATATGGGATCCTTCGATTGAAATCTAATGCCGCATTAATCAAGCTCGTGCAGCCTTTATACGCATGAAAAAGATGTTCTGCAGTCATGATCTCAACCTTGGATTATGAATGCCAATGGTCAGATGCTACGTGTTTTCGATATTATTTTATGGAATGGAAGCATGGACGCTTACTGAAGAACTAATTAGGCGACTTGAGGCATTCGAGATGTGGATCTACAGAAGAATACTTAAAATAAGCTGGATGGACAGGGTTACGAATGAAGATGTTATGTTTCGGATGAATAAAGAAAAAGAAGTTATTAAAACTATAAAAATCTGAAAACTTCAATATCTTGGACATTTGATGAGACATCCAGAGAAGTATGTGATCTTGCATCTCACAATGCAGGGAAAGATTGCCGGAAGACGGGGCCCTGGAAGAAGGAGAACCTCGTGGCTGAAAAACCTGAGACAGTGGTTTGGCCAGTCTACTGTAGAGCTGTTCCGGGCCGCAGTAAACATAGTCCGCATAGCCAACATGATAGGATAGCCAACGTCCGTTGAACGGACAGAGCACAAGAAGAAGTACAAAGAGCCATTGCTTAAATTCAATATTAAAAGTCTTCCTTGCGCCCAACTGTAACTACCATTTAGAGAGCATAGCGAACTTTTAGTAGCCGTATCTGATAAATTCACCAGAGAGAAATTATCATTAAAGAGTCTTTCTTTGACTGCTAAATCCATAAGTAAAAAAATAATGACAAAGGCCAAAATCGACGTACCTACATAAAATCCCCAAACAAAATACATTGAAATTTCATGATATTTTTTACTAATATTTTCGTTTGATCTTTTATATTTTGACGAAAATATATTATAATAATGGTCTCTTCCATTTTATATTTCCGTACATATATATTATAAAGTTCACAAGGAGCGGGGCAATTGAGGGCACAATTTACAAAGAGAACAAGTTCAATAGTGAGGCATTAGAAATATTATGTGATTATTTATAATATAAGATTAAAATAGTGGTTAAAGCAAAGAAATTCTTTTAATTAGAATTTAAATGGTGCCACATATAAATTTGCTGTGTTCGAAAAAACAAATTATTTAATTATTATAAGCAATAATTATCAGCCTGAAACACTCATCTACATTGAAAAAATCTTCCGAGAAAAGATACTTGCCGCCAACAGGACTTGAACCTGTGTCCTTCTGATTGCCGGTCAGGTGCTCTTGACCATCGAGCTTAGGCGGCTTTTCTAATACATGCCAAATAATTCAATATATACTAGTGTTTCATTCAACAATTACTTCTTATTACATTTTTCCACCTGAAAACAACCAACTTTATTTTTTGTGAGAGAGGTATTGTTAATACTAAATCTCTCGCTAGGTGGCGTCGCGACAAATTATGTCTACAATTTTAATAAAAACGTTAGTCAATCTATTAAAAATAATAACAAATTATTTATTTTATTTATTACGTGCTATTGTTATTTGTTCATTGGTTATTTTATAATACTGCAACATGGCACCCATCCGATTTGTCCCATTTCGTTCGAAGGTGTGACATGTGATCACTCGTGGTCCATATTACGTGCGAGTATACCTGTCTGATTCCAGTTCTCGGGTCTGCGGAACAGAAGTGTCCATACATCCGTGTCATCTTTTATCACTAAGTGACAATGGTTTATCATCTCTATATGGATGGAATATATGGCGTACTGGGAGAATACGTGGATTCAAAGTGCATTAGATGAAGCTCTATAAAGCACCCGGGTGGCGATGTGTGGCAGAAGAATGAACCAGCTGCTTCAGTATAGCCTGCGTCATTTACACTTCCAATTAGTTTCGTCAAATATGGTGTATATATTAATTGGTCAATAATTGGTAATAAAGATATTATTAGGTACGTTTTATTTAAATTATCTATTTATATACGGTATCGAACAGTATTAATACGGTAACGTCTGCGTAGTTGAATTTGAGAACCCAGCTTCTAGTGCATGTCTGACGCCACGCCATACGCGCCGCGCTACAAATGTTTATAACATCTGTGTACGTGGAATTTCGGTTTCGAATTCAATAATTCGTCACAAGATGTCGCTACTTCCGTCAGCAGGTCGGATGTGGGCGTCTCCCCTATAGGTATAACTGCTACGAATTTAGAATTTGTTAATCTGTAGTATCTCTCCGGATATGGAAAGATTGACGGTAAAACATGTTGTTTCAAGCGGCTGTATATTACATATAACGTCACCAACACTGCCAACACTAACTGGGCGAAGCCGAACCAAAAGCAGCCCGCATGCCCTACCAGTACTAACCCGCTCCGCAGGTTTTTAACAGCTAGTGTAAAATGAATGTTTCCTCGTTTTTTACCTTATTATTTATTTCCTTCTCATTCATTTATTTGACCACATCAAAATCCATTTTAACATAGGTACCCTTAAGACATGTACGCCATGCAGAACTATTCCACACGCTTAATTAAAAGACAAATGCAGCAACTGATTCGCCAATCAATCGTGCTCTTCATATTTGCAATAATATTTTTCTAAATTTTAAAATCGACATTTTCTCCGATTCACTGCCCAAATTTAAAAAGAGCATCATTTCAATAATATAATTTGTTCAATGCGCATACATACTCACATACACACACACATCTACCCACTTCGCACATCACCCGGTAATTACTTAATATACATACCATAAATAAGACACTATAAAGAAACACATCATAGGTACTCACCATGAAATATTCTTAATAATTGTAAATTGTTTTCACCACTGTAACTAATGTACACTTTGTTTCTGTTTACAAATAAATAAATAAAATTATTAGCTTGCACGGAACTACTAACGACATCTATCGTCGAAAGTTGAATCTCATCTCATCTAGACGTATTTTACAGTACCTACAAAGATTATTCATAAATCATGCTTAAAATTACTCAACTTACGTTGCTACTTAGGTGAATAAAAATGGTTTGATTAATTGTAATGCTATTATATAATATTCTATTGAATGCATTGTGTGACTATGATGTATTCAATCGTCGAAGGAGAGCCAATCTATTGTTTTTTTTGCTAATTGATTCTATTAAATGAGTCCATGTTTATTATTCATAGGTCAATAGAATTCTAAATTTATTATGTAGTCAAACAATAGGCAGTCCAGCTGCATAAGTAAAAGCAGGATATTATTGTAAGGGTGTGAGTTACTGCGCTGTGGTTTCATAATATATTATTATCTAATAAGCAATCTTAACATAATAAGCATTTCATTTTAAAAACCAAACTTAAAAGAACTTTAATAATTGATAGTGAATATGCAATATTATATATTATAAAACTTATGTAGTGTTAAACCTCAAATTGTAATGTTTAATCATTGACGATAATTTTGCATGAAAAAATGTGAAACAGAAATCAGAAAAAGATTCGGTCTAGATATTATAGATACGACCGAATCTTTTTTCTGATTTTCTGTTTCATGAGTTATTATTATTAATAATAATAATGATATTTGGATGTCTTATGTACCGCCGTTTTGTGAAAAATCACCTCAAGGGCGCTGTACAAAATTATAATATATTTCTAAAATCTAGAAAAACTACAAACTAGACAAACAATTAAAAACAACTTATGGCTAAAAATTGCATCCACCGGTTCATTGATCACTGATTCGAAAATATATGTACAATGTTTTGACCATTATATTCTTTAATTAGTGTATTTTGGAAAGTAAAAGCAACATTTTATGGTGGGCGGTACAGTAGTGCAAGGATTTGATTGACAGATTGTTGTGTAAGGATGCTAGTAATTTTAATTCAGTAAGAAGAGTGTGATTAAGACATATCATAGGCAATACAAGTATGATACTTTCAGATTGGTAAATTAAGGTTATAAGAGCCCAAAAAGGTATTGAGAGGAGATATGTAGAAATATATTTCAGCTTTTGAACAAATTATTATTAACGGGTACCTTTCATATGTCAAAAAAAAAAACAAAATGGCGCTGAATGACCATTTGTTGCCAATGATACATTTGAATTTCTGCAAAAAAAACTGGGGCTAAGGAAGTCTTGTACCAAAGATATTCAAACACACACAGCTATAATATATGTGGCTTGAAGTGTATAATAGCTGTGTGTGTACACAGCTTAATACTTGTTTAAAAAAATACTTATGATTATAATTTATCCGATTATAGTTAAATTAATAACGTAGTTAGAACCTACTCTGATTACTTTGCCAAATTTCTAAAATCTTGCTTAACGCTTTTGAACATTATTTTGTGCGGTCTGCAAATGTCTAGAATAAAGAATTGTTAAGGACAGGAGTAAGGAAGCCGTGTTATAGAAATCTGTTTACTCCATATTATCCATTGTTTGCTTTGTCTCGACGAAGCCTTTGTGTCGATGTCAAGACGCGTTATTTGTATGGTAGGCGAGCTTTTGTTAATTCACGGAGCGATTCTGCCGACCGTTGTTAATTGATAACTTCGAATAGGGCTATTTGTCGAGGCTATAAAATGTAATCGATACTTCATAAGAGACGGTTCTCAGATTTCTATCTCCGCTGTTGACGAGAGGCCACGTCCAAAGGTGACGGGTTCACAATGGTCCGAGGCAAATGAGTTTCTTAGTTTCGCAATTCGTCCGTCCCATCAACGTGATTTATCGATTTTTATAAATTATTGACAACTTACTAAGATAGATGGTCTTCGACAGAAACTTCGCCGAATTTTAATTGACTTTCGACGAAACGCTGAAAAAAATAGGTCAGTTTTATCATCGAGCAAAATTCATAATTGTTTTATCTAAAATCTAAATTATTATCTTTCTTAAATAAACGCGAAAGTTTGTATTGATGTATGTGTGTTTGTTACTCTTTCACGCAAAAACTGTTGAATGGATTTTAATGAAACTTTACAACAATATAGCTCATGCATCAGAATAACATATAGGCTATATATAGTATATATAATGGTAAGCTCTGGCGTTATGAAATTTGTACAGATGAAAAATGTGTGTATTTCATATATTTTACCGGCAGGGAGGAAAGGGATGGGAAGAGGAACGAGGGAGGTGGGTGGGGTTCACGGAGATCCGAAGGGGGGAAGGTGGAAGGGATCGGGGATGCACGGGAAAGGACATACTGGGAGAATCAATTTATTTTTTTGAATGGCATTGCAAAGCATGCCGGGGACCAGCTAGTAATATATATTTTTAATAAAATAATTAATATTTTTTAGAAAATTCAAGAACACCAGACGATAAATCCTGTTTGTAATGCCATTTCGCGCAGCTAAGATAATCAAGTTTTTCAAAGAAATGATTTTTAAAAACAAGTTTTCTTTATCTTTGTGCGCGATCCGGAACCGTTTTGTATTATGATGCTGTCAGTTGCCATCCTGGATTCTTTCCCCCCACCTTACCCCCTGGCGCTTTCCATCGGCATGTGTTTAATAAATTTCATACCATAATTAAATTTTCTTAAGATTATCCATTGAAAGGACGGAACACCACGCATATTCTAGATTGGCATACAATGATTGCTTCATTAACATTAATACATGTTTGCTCTATTAATATTACTCCGTTATTTTCTTCCTTGTCGAGACAGGAAGTTTTTGATTCACTTGTTCATCAAATAGTATCATGACACTGTCTCCGTCCATTCACTCTATATGTTAAACCTTCCTTATATTATAATCTTTTGGTTCCGCTTCATCGACCAAGTAGCTCACAACGGCTATGCACTATTTTCGGATCTCCCCATTTACCACCCTCTTCCTCCTGATACTGTTGATCTTGAATATGTTAATATTATGCGAAGTACAGTTATCGTTAAATCGAAATGTGTTCTAGTGTTTGTCTCATACTTACTTTGCGTCCCTCTACTTCATCTTGTAAGTTCTTATTTATGACACAGTCCTACTTTGCTTCCAACCCACCATCTCAATCATCGTATTGCCGTTGTAATCTCACTGAGCTCCCCTGGATATAAGTGGATAATGCCATTTTCATGGAATCCATTTTCTTATTTATGTGGGTTCCAAAACAAAATGACAAAAACATTTTTTATATATTTTAAACCATCTCCCCCCGATTGTTGAAAGCTTTAGATCGTTAGGCCAAGTATACTTTTAAACTCCTCGCCAGGAAACGAACATTGCGTATAACAAAGAAAATCTAATTTTTCCTTTGAGGATGTTTAAACCATGCCTGGTTAACCGTAATACAGTACCCATAACACTCTTCCCAACGTATTTTCTAACTATACGCTAAAGGAAATATGATCTTACGATGTAAGATTTTTTGCTACAATTTCATTTTAAATATTTCGTTTGAAAATTAATTTCATCAAAAAATACTTAGAAAATATAAGGTATTCTACGCTAGGTAAAAAAAACAAACAAGATTCACGTTTCTGACTTTTGTATCGTGGTATTACGGACACGTGTTAGAATATCTTCACTGTAGTGAAACGAGCAATATTTTGGTTGAAACCCAATTACATTCTCACAGGAGAGCAAATAGTTTTAAAATGGTGTTAAGAGCTTAAGCCGTTATGTCGAAGTACTCTCTCCGCTTGGAATGTTTTCTACATGGAAATAAAAACAAAAGTCATGTGCAGTACGGACCGTAGCACGACATAATGTGTAGTTACTAACTTGTGCGGTGTCCGGCAAAAACCTTATTTAAAAGCACCCTCGCTTGGAGTCTGTTGCAGTGTTACGAATAATTTACCAGAAGCCAAATGAAATACAGATTACATTCGTTGAAATATTTCGGACATTGTTTTAAAAAACGCATTTAGGTATCTAATTGAAGAAAAAGTTTAAAAAATAGGCCCTTAAAATTTGGCCTCGTTTCTTGCAAGCATTCTTCAAAGTATACAATTATATGACATTTCATGGTGTTTTTAAAAAGCATTAAAGCTCAATATTTGTTAATCTTTCAAAGCCTGCTACCAAGAACCGGAATCAGCAATCGGCAGAAAAAATATATCATCTTAAAGTCAAGCTTAATTTTTTGTTCTTAAATGTGTTTTTATTTTTTTTTATCATCAGTAACTTTAGTTAGAAAAAACGTAAGTTGAGCCATTTTGAAAACTTTTGTGCTCAGAAATATTCCAAATATTTGCATTTTATTCTAAAGCGAAAACATTTTGACTATTTGAAAAAAAAAAGCCAAATTTTTGAAGGGTTAAATTTGTATGGGTTCATGCAACATCAACAGAAAGCTTACCATTAATGACAACAGAAATTCAAATCGAGCTTTCGCAAAAATTGGATACAAAAACCTAGCAATTTTTGTAAGGTTTTAACATAAACGCGAAGCTCTTTAAAACAGCGAGCAGCCAATAATATCACGGAAGCTCGCGTCCAATACTCTATAAATTTTATTGCTTCAGCACTCCGACACTATTCCAATCGAAGTGTATTTAAGCCGGACTCCACTGGCACAAAATTAAGTTTTCCAATTAAAAATAGTCACAATGCATTCTGTAAGCGCCAGAAAAGTGATCACTTCCGTATTTAATTACTAAAAAGAGATTTCCCCGAATAACTTGGGCCGCACAGTTTAATTGAAAAGGAAGGAAATTATATAATTTAATATGATCCCTTTGCGAGATCCTTTAGCGTGGAAGAACGATGATATTTTCCTAGATTTGCTAACTTTTGAGTTCAAACGTAATATCTTTGGGATAATTCATATACGGTCACTAAACTTTCAGCATCCAAAGGCATGCAAACTCTTCATAATTCTTTGGTGGATGTTAATTCATCGCAGACTTTGACGATTAGGACATATTTTAAAGTGTTAAAATTAAATATTTTATCCACAGAAGTGAACCGATTGTGGACGTGTCCATGTCCATGTGCCTTCAAAAACTCACTTTTTCTTTACTTCTGTTTCAATTGAATAAAAGTGTGCAAATATTGATATTATTTATTAAACAGATAATTAATTAATATTTATGTCTTGCCTAAACTTTAGTGTCGAAAGGTCTTCAGTTTTCTTTAAAATCCATACAAACCCACCGTCATTTAAATCAGGGTTGGTGTGACAACTTGTACTGTACAGGTTAGTCATGTAGTTTAAGCATCCTTCAATAAATATGCTATTATAATCCAATTTTTCTATATCCTAACAGATGTCGGTTAAGTGTTATTTAAGAAGAGTACCACCTATCGTCATTCGCGTCTAACGTTACTAACGGTTACAATGATTGCCGAAGGCATCTGATAGTAGGGCTGACACCACCAACGTAACGGCCGGCAGCGCTATAAATATTTTGAGCCTGCTATATAAGGGGTAAGGCGCGTTTTCATCCCGCGACAAAATATCCCCAACAAAATATCCTACGGACAAAACATCCCCCAACAAAATATTAACTAAAACTTAACTTAACCTAAATACAGACTACGACAGTAAATTATTGTTCAAAATCAGTAAAATGGGACAAAAATAATACAGATAACAATAATTTATTGTCTTTACATGATGTCTGCATTATTTTTGTCCCATTTTTTGTTAGGTTAGGTTTATGGGATGTTTGTCTGTAGGATATTTTGTCGGAGGATATTTTGTCTGTTGAAAGTTATAAGGAACCATCTTAAGGACGTTTAGTCCAGTTTAATATTCATTGTAATCTTTACGATAACTTTAATTAATCAAATTGTAATAACAACGAACCCCAAACTTATTTCGAAGTTTCCCAACACATTATATAGTTGTATCAATTATTGTGATTAACAGCCACCACATCTACTGTGAACTATTAGAAATCAATAACTAGAATTTTCCCGAACGAATACTGCATGTGGTGGAATCTAACAAGAAAACGAGTAAGAATGCTTTGAGCCGTGGCACGCAGACTGTATTTATGTAGAGTACCTCAGCCATTATGTCTTTCAGACTGATTACTGAGGCATGTTTCAATGAATTGGTCCAGTCGTTTGACCATCGTAAATCTCCTCCAACGTCCGTTCTTTATTGCATTATGGAGAACAAGGCTGGAATTAAAAAGGCGTACTCGGATTTCATTGACCATTAGAGAAAAATTAAACGCTACATACAAAGTAGAATAAATTAATTTATTCGAAATATTTTCAGACAACCTTAATTTAATTGCTTAGTATGTGATATATCGAATAACAATGTATCGAACAATAGTAATACGAGTATGTGGAAGGGTTTAGTCTTTCATTTGGGAAAGATTTAACCCGGACATAAAATCTGGAGCACCGTATAGATAATTATAACCAATTAATCTTCGATCGACTGTCTATAAATTCAGTATTCTCTATGTAAAAGTATATTAATATAATTATACTAAAATAACTTAGTTTGAACACCACTTTATTGTATAATAGCAGACCCGGCCACACGTTGCTGTGTCTAACGAAACACAACGATACGCCATTACCCAACCTTTATAACCAATGCCTTCTGTTAAATCAAATCCACACCATTCGCATGCCAGCCCGCTGCACGCCGACCGCTGCCCGCTTGCCAGCCCGCTCACTATATTTATATATTTTAACCAATTTACACAATACCTTGACAAATTATATAACTAAAAACCTTCCTTATGAATCATTCTATCTATTGGTGAAAACCGCATGAAAATCCGTTGCGTAGTTCAAAAGATCTAAGCGCACAGACAGCGGGAGCGACTTCCTTTTATACTATGTAAAGATATTTTTAATAAACCAAACCAATCGGTTTCGATTCAAACGGAACCTTCGTATATATATAATATCAAGCCAATAAAAAACGCTAATATGCTTTTGCACTTATTTAAATATTTTTGAATTTTCAAATTATAAATATTATTCTCTAATTTTTCTGTTTAACTTTTTCATTTTTAATTTATTACATCATTCCCTTAATACATTACTGAAAACCTTAAATTATGTACACGAATCTCACACATGTTATAAGTTATAAGCCTTTTTATGCTTTTCTAAAACTTTTTTTTTCTCCCAAAACATATCTGTCAAAACAACAAACTTTGGTTAGAATATAAAACATTAAAATTTTAATATAAATTATGAGTTTAAGTACACATTTTCCTGGCATCTGAGAGTTGTATAGTTATATTTCTGATCCCGACTATAATTTAAGACTCAGCAGCTTTAACGGCCTTCTAGACTGGATTATTCCTCGGACTTTCAGAAACTTATATTATTTATGGAGTATGACTTCGGGAATTGGAGAGCTTTGTGCTTCCGCACGGGGAAGCTCCTTATCCGAATCAAATTCTTTGGATGATAATAAGCTCAAATGTACAGTCGCAGTACTCAGTACCGTGTACTTGTCTCGCGCGTACTGTATTTTGTGTTCAAAGCTTTCAGATTGAATGCGGATCAAGATTTTTCATTGAAGAAAACATAATTTATTTATTTATTCAACGCCCAGAGGACTTTTACAATAGTACAGTTTGTTTATGACAGATGATTTTTAAACAGATAGAGAAATGATAAGAATAAAATTAGATAAAAATGCACACAAGTCACAAAAATACAGCGATTTGATAAGTTTACAAAAATACATATATGTTTAGGAATAGTTTTGGAATAACTTTTTTACAAGATCCACAAAATTCGCCAAGTTGATGTTGATAATAATTATATTTTGCTTACAAATACAGTATTTTTAAAGTAATTTAATTTTATATGTTATTTTATAAAATTAAATGTAATACCAATACGTTTTTTGGTGACCCGACGGTTGTTGCCTCGACAGTTAGCCCCCCAATAATATTAAAAATTCGTTCACAGGTCATATAAAATGCTTGGTTTTGTTCTTCGTATTAGTAAAGTGTTTAGTAACCCGCGAAAAGCAGTAATGTTATATTTTGCTTTAGTCAGAAGTACACTGAATATGCCTCTTCAATTTGGAATCCGCAGTACAAAGTATACATGGTTAGCATAGAGATAGAGCATATTCAAAACAAATTTATAAAATATCTTACCTTAAAATTTAACAATAACTTTGAATGCACGTTTCAAACTTTGCAACAAAGGCGAGCAATAGCTGATTTGACATTATACACAAAATTTTAATTAATAACATTGACTTTTTGTACAGTGTACAGACTAGTATTTTTTTCCTAGGCGAATGTGAATGAAAATATGTTTTGTACTTTGGTTATTCGATGGTACATTATCTCTTTTTTATATGAATACCTCACATGCGTCCCAGCTGCTCCCGTCTGGAGCCAGTGAGACTATGGCATCCCCAATTGGGTTATATTGTGAGGGTGAAGGTAGTGGGGAGGGGAAGGAGATGGGATAGAGGAAGGTAGGAAGTACCTGGCTATTAATATCTGGGCACCAAACATGGCTAGCACAAGCAACGTTTCAATTCTGAATAGTAGGTATATCGTATTCTCCCTAAACCAACTGCATATCTCTACATATTATAAATTAAAGTCTGTCTAATCGCGATAAATTCAAAAACTATTGAACGGATTTTCATGCGGTTTTCACCAATAGATAGAGTGATTCATTAGGAAGGTTTAGTTATATAATTTGTCAAGGTTTTGTGTAAATTGGTTGATATATATAACATATAAAGGGAGCGGGCTGGCAAGCGGGCGGTGTAGATTTGATTTTTTTTTTTTTTTACAGTGAATACCGCACAGGAATCTCAACTGCTCCCGTCAGGAGCCAGTGAGACTATGGCATCCCCAATTGGGGTATGTTGTGAGGCTGAAGGTAGTGGGGAGGGGAAGGAGGTGGGGAAGAGGAAGGTTGGGAAGTACCTGGCTATTCAGATCTGGTCACCAAACATGGCTAAAGCCATTTTCAAGCAACGTTTCAATTCTGAATGGTGGTCTTACACCAGGGCGATACTGATAGTATCTTCCACTCTGGAACGTGCCGAAAATATACTATATATTATTTTAAATGAATTAATTGTGAAGTAACACAAATTAATCAAATAAAATTTATTTGCGCACGCCTTGTTCGAACCCGCGACCTCCGGATTGTAAGTCAAGTGTCTTAGCCACTGGACTACGGAGGTCGTCAAATTAACAGATATCGTTGGTTATAAAGGTTGGGTAACCAACCAGTAGATGGCGTTGCGTTTCGTTAGCCACAGCAACGCATATCCGGGTCAGCTAGTAGTATATAAGTATTCCGAGGGGAAACTGTCAGAGGATCAACTGTCATAGAACCCGTTTTTTTACACCTTGCATACAAATGTCTTCTCAGAATATTTTCACGGAGGTTTGTTCTTACACATATTTTGTTATATATTGCAATGACCGAGCATTCAATAAACGCATCAATGTATGTAAACGTATTATCAAATAGCAGTGTTTTTGTAGTTACGATTTTTCATTGCGTCATAATACGTATAATAAATGAGATTTCATCAAAACAAAACGGCTTACAGTGAGGGAATACCGTTGTGTTCTATCTCCATTCTTTCCAGTTATTCTACATAATTTATCAACGAGCAAGAATTAATTTATGAAATTTTCTCACTTTGTATTTCCTACAGCAACTTCGCAGCGTAAATGTTCTTCTTTTTCCTTTGAGCTTGACGAAAAAGCTCACCACTAAACATTCCGCGATGTTGCCGTGAAGTTTCCTTAAGTTAGTTCCCCGTTTCGTCGGCAGTGGCGCCGGTGCACGTACCTCCCGGAAGAGCCCCGAAACCTCGTTTCCTCCCGCTCCAAAGTCACAAATTCACTTTTCAAGATTTTTTGCCCAACTTTTCTTTACTAGGTATTGGTTAAGCAAGAAAGGTTTACTTCTCAACAGCGCATTTCAGCACTTTTATTTTTTATCTGACTACCACACAAAAGTTCCAACTGCCTGGAGACAGTGAGATGATGGCATCTCCGATTAGGGTATATTGGGAGGCTGAAGGTATTGGAGAGGGGAAGGAGATCTAGGCTTTAAATCTAGTCTCCTTCATCGGAAGCAATCTTACGAACAGGCCCTCCATTGATATGCTTGGTGTAGCCCTAAGTGACCAGCTCAGATATGGGGGCTCCATCGAAGCCAGATTAAAGTTAGCCTCCCAAAACTGGCCGTACTGTGCACTGTACTGTACTGTACCCGTAAATCCTTTAATAGTACACAACTGCTAACCCTGTACAATTCACAAGTGCGCTCCACGGTTGAATTTGGCAGCCACCTCTGGTCTGGAGCTCCAAAATACCTGAAAAATACCCCCGACTCTGTGCAAAAACGGGCGGTCCGTTTGATAGATTCTCCCATCTTAACAGACGAATTGCAAACTTTAGAGCACAGGCGTCGGGTGGGAATGCTATCCTTCTTCTACCGGTATTACAATGGAAGATGTTCCGAGGAACGAGCTTCATTGATCCCTTCGGCACCGGTGCATAATCGGGAATCACGCCAAACGCATTCCCAACATTGACATTTGTCACATGGGAACGGGTCGCTTCTTCGACCCGTTCTTTTATTCAAAAGCTCGGCTGTGGAATGATTTGGCGACCTCTGTGTTTCCTCCTTCCCACAACATGGGTCTCTTCAAGACCAATGTTCATTCCTACTTCTCCTCAAAAAGACCCTCCACACAGCATCTCAGATGACATAGGCCCTGAGGGATATTATTTTCCTCAGGGCCTCCTGTGTGGAGTTAATGTTAAAAAAAGGCTGGCTATTCAGATCATGTTTCCAAATGCGGCTAAAGCCGTTTCTAGCTACGTTTTAATTCTGAATGGTGGTCTTACACCAGGGCGATACCGAGAGTATCTTCCGACCTACAAAGCGCCGCAAAAATACCTTATATTATTTTAAACGATTAAATTGTGAAAACCCAAATCAATCAAATAAAATTTACTTACCCCTAGACCACCGAGGCCTACAGTCCTGACCAACATGAAGTCAGATTATTTGGTCAATTCGCTAGCTCTGAATGGGTACCGTCTTTTACAGTTTTGTTACATCCAAAGTGCAAAAAGTTACTTGGCATCCTTTAGAGACTATAATGATTAGTACTTAAACTTCATCAATGTGTTACTAAATATCTATAAATTCCCGACATTTGCAATGTTAGAGTCAAAAGGTGCAACAATTTAGTATAAGAGAAGATCGCGAGGTTATGAGAATATTAAATAATTTGCATTGCAGATCTGTACTCCTTATCGAGATTCTATCGTCTAGATTTTTCACCATGCTAATAGAAAAATTTCACAATCTTACTAATAAGGATCTAAGTATGCTAAAATAGTAAAAAGAAAAAATAAAAAAAAATAAAAATAAAATTTGTACAAATTGGCTTTCTACAAAAATAAAAATTACTGGAGTTAAAAATAAAAATTGATTAGTTTTAAATTTATATTAGTGTATGTTTTCCAGTGTTTTATTTTTATAAAAATAGCCTTACACCCGTATCCTCTACGGTGACAAATATCAGAGTTAAATAAATTATTTAAAAATTACACTTCAACTCACTGACGTTATCAAAAAAGCCTTCAATTAAATTATAATCGAAATGTGTGCTCTGATGCTTTTTTAAATGCTCATCCTATTTTTTACATGCTATTTTCGCTCACGCCGTTTGGTACGATTTTTTTTGGTTCACCGGGTACACGAGCTTTTAAATTGGGTTATTTTAGTGGTGACGTATAAATAAATCCGTTAATAATATACCGTCATATTTTGCCTCTCATGATTTAATTTAACATAATACGACGTGCAAAAAATTACGCATACGTTATTTCTCCCAAAATAATAAACTACATAGATTAAATTTTATTTCTAATAAATGTTAGATATCTACCATGAAATTAAATACTATTAAGTCACATATTATACCTGATATTGAAAAGTTATTTTAATTTTTTTTAGTTATTTTAGTATTGACAGCCTATCACTCTTTATTCGCAATTCGATCGAATCCCGGTGTGCGGAAATAAATTTTATTCCATTAATTTGTGTTGTTTCACAATCAATTCATTTAAAATAATATACAGTATATTTGCGGAACCCTCCATAGTGGAAGAGACTCTTAGCATCGCTCTGGTGTAAGACCACCATTTAGAATTGAAACGTTCCTTGAAATGGCTTTACCTGTTTGGTACCAGATCTTGTTTGGAGACCAGATTTGAATAACCAGTTACTTCCCCCACGTTTCTCTTTACCATCTCTACAGCCTCACAACATACCACAATTGGGGTGCGATAGTCTCATTGGCCACAAACGGGACCAGCTGAGACTCTTGTGAGTTATTCAAATTAAAAAAAATATATATATAAATATATATATATACATATGAATTTATTTGTACGATTTGGGATAAGTCTAGTTTTTTAATGAGTCTCCTTCTAGACACATTTTTGTACAGAAAAACATTCCCAAGTCACGATAAACCTAACATTTTTGAAAATCTCTTACTCCTGATCCTACTAGGATTATCTCTCAAAAAACACAACGGGAAGTATAAAAGGAACTTTTACAGAACGTGAAAATTATCTTCAAATATTTGATGAATTGTTCAAATTTTTTTAAACAACCCATCCTTATTCGGCATAAGGTGGACAAAAAGTTTTTGTTGGTGGGAATTAAATTAGGAAAACGTATAAGTGTCAATGCAGTACCATCATATCTGTTTTTTTTTATTAAATTAATACTGTAGTTTAAGTAATATCTAGCGTCTTCGAATTTTATTATTTATCTTTCAGCTTATTTCTTTATTTTAAGCACAACAATGCTGTGGAGTTAAAAAAGAACCGCAATTTTTCCATCGTTTTAGAATGAATCCGCAGATTTATTGTGTGTTTTCTTCCTGCCACCGAACTGGTAGCGTTTTGTATTCTCTATTTTCTATTTGGGTTCTATTCATTTATTCAACCTCTCGGTTTGGGCGGCGCTCCCATTTCTCTATAGAAGTAGAAGTAAGAGGTCGGTTTTGTGTAGCTTTTGGCCGACATCGGGACGTGAAAAGACTCCGAGATTTGTGAATCGCCAAAGTGATAAAAAAAAATTGTTGATCGCGCGATACTCAAGCAGACATTTCAAATAATGGATTCAAAAGCTTCCTCAGCCAATTTTGTAGAGTTGAAAAAACGGTCGAACTTTAAGTGCATTTTACAGAAAATTGTTCTATAACATTTTTATATCGATATACTGAGCACGGTTTCACTGTTGTCAGCCCAACAGATTTTGACAGGGAAAAAATAAATGAGAAATCGGTATGCGCTGATAACACTTTCGGACCTGCCTACGAATTTACATTCCGAAACGTCAAACGCTGATCAATTACGTAAAAATATTAATAAAATGGTAATGATGAATTGAAATACTAATCTAAATATGGACTGGCAGTCCGCATTTACTTTTTGACACTAAACGGAAGTTAATTAGATAATGAGGTCTTTAGTCACATTTCAACCATTTGCGTTTCTCAAAGATCGAACGTAATAAATTGATTGCATCTTAGAAGCACTATTCAGAGTCTACGGCTCGCTTGTACGACTTCTTTAATTTCTAAGAGCTTCATTAGTTCAATCCGTTCATTAAATGAGCCAATAATTTTGCATAATGAACGACATTATTAAAAAATAAGTGAACATCTGAAAATTCAATTTTTGGAGAAAACATAAGATTTAGATTGAGTCCTCCAATCGCCATTTTTGGCAAATTTTCTCATTTAAAACAAATATTTTATTTGTGTAGCCCCTAATTTGTTGTCTATTAGACTTTCAAAAACAAGTATTTAGTTTCCAACATTAAATGTAATTTGGGAGTCGGATCTACGAAATCCAAAATATTAAAAAAAAAACATTTTTATTTTTGTGAAATCGATATCCAATCTTCAAACCATTTTAAAATAAACAGGCGAAGGAAAAGAAAGCGACATCTAGCGACTTTCTAGTTTCACTTCTACCGCGTTTGAATTACACACTTTGATTTTTTTTAAATATCGCTGAGGGTGCTTTGAAAAACTATTTTAATTATACACTTTTACAGGTTCTTCTATTCGGTTAAAAATTAGATAACGATACGCGTTAAAGTTTACAGTTTCTTTTTCAAGATAAACACACTTCTGTAAACTGTTCACAAAAGCCAATGTAATTGCATTCTCTGAACTTCATCCTGCGGCAGTTTCGTTCGGGAAAAACATTTGTAAACGACTCACTTCCCGGACGGGTAAAGTGACCCTCGGCAGAATCACGTAACCAATAATGTAAACTGACCCCAGTCTGCGCCCTCACACCCCCAGGAAATTGAATATTTCTGCTTCCTTACATCGCTACTGTAAAGTGTATGGAATATAGTGGATTTACCCGTTACTTCTGCTGCTAGCTGCTACCCTGATAAAAACAAATAATAGTAATGATGTTTCGATTATTTATATAGCGCCGTTTTCGTTCGAAAATCACCACATGGGCGTTTTGCAGCTTAATTTATTTAACCCACAACTTATCACTTTATAACTAGTAATTTACAACTAGTGACTTACAATGCATATATACATATAAGTATATTTTTTAATTAGCTCAACACAGGAGGCCCTGAGGAAAACAATTTCCCTCGGGGCCTACGTCATCTTTGGGGATGCTGTGTGGAGGGTCTTTTTAAGGAAAGGAAGGATAGGAAGATATGGGGGGGGGTAGAGGTAGGAAAAAGGTATTAGGGGTGGATTAGAATCTGGGGGTCAGGAGTTGAAGGATGTTTGAATCTATATCTATTCCTCCCACTGCGGTACAAAACGATGGGTCGAGAGATCCGGCTGGGGATGTCAAAAGGTGGGCAAACACATCCGACACTAATACCAAGACAAACCTCACCCCATGAACCCGGGCACCCTTGCTAAGTCACCAAACCTAGCGAACCACTTGAGGTGACCTATGGCAGGGGTATTGGTTATCCAATACATGGTTCCCGGGGCGGCGGTACCTACACAAACAAAATTGAGAACATAATTTTAAAACAAAAATAAATAAAAAAGCTCACATAGGTACTCACAAGATATCCTCTGTACCTTTTGTTAAAAAAAAAATATTATTCAGTTTGATTGGTTATTTTGGTCGCAAACCCAAAATTAAATTTTGTAGGCCGCGCAGCCGTTCCTCTTAAGCTTTCAAATTTTTCCAGCTTTTTTTAACTTTGGCAACTCCTCAAAACAAGTGAATTCATTCAAAAATGATTTTTCGTAGCACAGAAAAAGATCGCATTCATTCGCGATTGGCTTACGTAAATATTTTTTTATTCTTTTTGATTGTCCCTATTCTTAAAGTTCGCCGAAACTTCAAAGACTCCATTAATTCTTTTTCAGTCACGTATTTGAATTATTGTTCAGTGATCCAGAGCATTCAATCCAATTTCGTTTCCCAGTGATGCTCTCGGGCTACCAGATTCATATTTGGATCATTCAATGCTTTGTGCAAAACATCCACTACTGATATTGTACTCGTACTATAATAGAATCCGTAGAATACACAAGATGGACTTTGCTAAACTGTGCTATATCGAACTATATCAGATGAACTGCTGTCTGATGAACTGGCGTTAGTATTTGCTTATCTATAGGGAAAGAATTTGGTTGTATTATTACATAAACTATATTTGGATGTTATTTAAATAGCCTGGATATAGGTAAGAACTTAATTCCTAGAATTTTACTATCTGAAATGGAAGTCTTTATTATGTAGCCGAACATACAACAATTATAAAAATCACCGGCCACCGCTCTCTGGCCGAGTGCATGATAATGCAAGTTCATTCCGGTTTTAGCGTTCGCTCCCTCTGCCTGCTTTTCCTCTAAGCGAGATAATTATTCAATCTGTGCTAAAATTATTGTAACACAAAGTTTCATTGTAAATAAAACAAATTTCAACAATCTCAAAATATCACTAACAGACCAGTTAGACAATCGTACAAAAATAACATAAAAACTCCGGCGGTAAATACAAGCTTTGGACAAAGGCACTGTAAATATCATGCTATAAAAGCATTCAACAGTCTTACCATTGAAAATAAAATGGAAGAAACCAAAAATAAATTCGTACTCAAAATTACAAAATGGATTAAAGAACAAAAAATACAATATCACCAAAATTTCATAACAAAATAATAATAAAACACATAACTACAAGTAACACTCAAAACCAATATAAAACACACATCACTCACAAAGACACAACACATAATATATACCGATTTTAATTTTATTTAGGTAATAAAATAATTAATTTTACCAATAATTTTACCTTAATTATAATTTTTTATCTTTAGTTTATTTTGTTTTTAAAATGGAGGCCTCAACACCTGTGAGCTACCCTGTGAGGCTGACATTGCTGAATTATATTTGAAATGTAATATACTATATCAAAATAAAAAATAATATATTTGACCCGCGTTAAATCAAGACTTATTATTGAAAACCTCCTCAACACACGCACCCAGTTTACAGACGTGGCAAGGTTTGAAAACTGTCAAACCCTCTGGATAAAATATCTAAACATAAACCAATGTTGCCAAAATTATATATACTTGTAAATTTCTAGTAAAGGTTAATGTTAATGTTGCCCAATCGAGTATGTTATTAAGGTTAAACGTCACGTATGTTATAATCTACGCATTCACAGATGGCACCAATCAAATTATTTTAGGTTTTTAATGCTTTTTGCACGTTACGCTTTAAAATATTAAGGTAAATTAATTGTTCGCGATGGTAAATATTTAATTAGAATATAAATAAATAGTTTTTTTCCATAAACAAACCAAAATTTTTCAAGAAAGGCTGAAAAATACAATATTGGATTGAGTCACCGATACAAAATTGAATTTTTCAGCCTTTCTGGAAAGATTTGTGTTTGTTTATGGACAAAACTATTTATTTGTATTCTAATTAAATATGTACGATCGCGAACAATTAATTTACCTTAATATTTTAAAGCGTAACGTGCAAAAAGCATTACAAACCTACAATAATTTGATTGGCGCCATCTGTGAATACGTAGATTATAACGTACGTGACGTTTAACCTTAATCAAAGTTTGCATGGCCTGTAAATTCACGTATCAAAATTAACTGTCGGTTGTAAAAACTTTAGCTTGGTCTGATTTCTTTAATATTTTATTGTATTTACTTTAATTTCTCTGGAATAAGAAGGGACTTTAAATAGAACATGAAAAATGTTAATAAATGTTTTCTTTTCTTTCGGAAAAGTTGTTTAAGAAATTCCAATACGCCATTCCCGGGAATGGAAAATGTGTTATTAAATATTTTTTATTTCACTTTACTTAACTTTAACTTAAGTATGTCACAGCTCAGCTCATCTCTATTAATCGACGACCATTTTTTTTCACAATAATACGCATTTTATATTACGTATAAGGGGGTTCGATTTGCGCAGCAAAAATAACGCTACACTGTCACCATGTTTATGATTATTTATTTTTTTAATTTTTAAAGTATTATTTCTACTGTACCGGTACAGACCGCTTCGCGTTACAACCATTTTATCGAAGCGACGAGTATATAGAGTAGTTATCATTCACATGAAATATGCGTGAAAGTGAAGTAAAGAGAAAAGATGCTAAAAGTGCTTATTAACAACATTGAATATTTTAACAGAATGTAGGCAGCAGAAAAGTCCCAATTTAATATTTTCAATCTCGTAAATAGCTACTTTTATTTAATAACTATTATTGAACGTATGCACGAACCAAAATCCTCCCACTGCGAAAATTCACGATCTAATAACGGAGAACTTCAAATTCGGCTTATCCAATTTCCTGATGTTAGGTGACTTTCCTGGTTCCCTGGCGGTCTGAGCCCTCCTCCCTCCTAACTACCCCGACTCCCCCAATTCCTCGCAAATCCACCCCTTGGCTGGACATAAGGCGGTCGGAGTTTCCGACAGAGATCGCCATATTATGAAAGTTCCTGTTGTACTTTTTTCGTCGCAACCGTTTTTGCTTTGCGTTTCGGCTAAAAGTAATACTATCCTACCGTATTACGTGAGCGATACAGTAGGATTCTGAAAATATCTATGTTTTTATAGTAGATACTACTGTACTTCGATTAATTAAAACAATCGTCTGGTGTCGACTAATATTTATGTAGTGAAGTTACCGTGCTAAGTACCGAATGAAATATTTTTGTTGTTTGACAGTTAAACATTATATTTTTCAATCAATTGCGAGAATTTTCGAAAAATAAATAGAATATTGCGGCCAAATTAAATTTCTGGCTAATGGCCTTTTTATTTTGAATTGTTTAACTCGGAATTTTTAATTTAGAAGCTCTGCTTACAGATTCGTTTGTAAATCTGACAACATTATTTACTATTCCAACTTAAACTAATGTGATTAAAAAAAGTTGTGAGTAATAAAGTAGGTACTCGCCATTAACTACTATAAAACATTATTAATTGTTTTTGTGTTTAATTCGTAGGTACAACTCCATTTTTTAAAAATTTTATGTACTTAAATCAAATTTAATAAAGTTATTGTAAAGTTCTGCTAGTATTTTAGTGTTTATGATTGTAATAGCTGTTTCGGCGTTCAAGGCCATTGTCAAGCTGTGGACATACCACGTTGAGACGACTTATTTGCATGATTCTATTTACCTGTGCCTAAAATTATTCGTTACATTGTGACAATAGATTCTGTGGGGTACTCATTTCCCCATATTAAACGGTTATGTTTTCCTAATTGTTTAATAAAAAGTTACTTATTTTAATGTTATATTTTGTAGGTGTTGAGAACATATTGAAAAGTTGGGAAAAAATAATTCTCTTTATTTTTAAAATTAATTACTTAGTATTATTTTAGGACCATTCGTTCGTTTATTGATTTTCAATTGTTCAAATAAATTCAATCTAACGGCGAATTCGCTGTCACAATAATAAAAGACTAAAATACCCACAGAACTTGATAGAAACATTATTAAATTTGATTTAAAATAAAAACACTATAAAACACGTTGGTTTTGTCAATTTCATACGGCCAATTAATAAATTAAATTATTAACACTATATTATCAATTTTTCAAACAAGTTTAAATTTACATGTATAGAATATTTTAATGCATTACTTTTCGCTCTGACACAAACGATTGAATATAGTTATAGGGTTTTACCAATATTATTTAAATTTACCTATATTAATTAAGTTGATTTTATGTTATTTTCTATGTACAAAATACCCACGTATGGTTTGTTTATCAAGGGAAATGTCGTCAATACAAACTGCGTGAAAGTAGTCTTCTAACCCTATTATTTCAATTCCGCTCACATTGTCACATCCACTGAATAAATAATTCCTAGAATTGTGATCTACACCCATTATAATTACACCGTTCTACTAATTAGGTACCGTAACTTGGTGCGATTTTTGAATCCGGGGGCTACTCGGATCATCACGAATATCTGCACAATTCTCCACTCACAAATTACTCGCTTCTTTTTAATGATTTTTTCTTCTGGCGACGTGGATACATTGACTCTCCGAAAATAAGTTGTGGATGTGTGGTAGGTATATTCAAACATGTCGGTTGAATTATGAAGCTTTTTTGTTGTAGTTATTTTCAACAACCAAATTTTGAAAATCACGACACGAAAATTTTATAAATTCTGAATGATTATAATAGTTGGTGCCATTTATTTTGTAAAATATACCGGTACTTATATTCACCCCACTACAAAAGGTGATATATTATGTTTTTAACTCCCTAAACAGATAAATACTTTTTTTATAAGAAAAACTATCTTTTTATAACTTTTAAAGGTTATTCCCAATGTAATATATAATTGAATAAAAAATAACAATATTAATCTAAACGCAAATATGAAAGAGAACAAGACACAGAAAAACAGAAAAAGATAATTAGTTGACGATAATATTGTTAATTCTAAAATTTGAAATATGAGATTGTCTAATATGACGGTTTGACAGTAGGTGGAAATGACGAAATTGGTAAACACACGTCCCGGATAGACGAGGGGTTCTGGGTTCGTGTCCCATTTGCGACTCTTTCTGTTTTTCTGTTCACATTTTCGTTTAGATTACTATTGTTTTCTTCTTCTTCAATGACATACATACAATTTAAAAATATATATATTTCGATAGTTCAAACCCTTGCAATAAATGAAATTTTAAATAATAAAATTTTCCTACGCAATTATTTTTATTTTTTATTTTTATACGTGATGTATACAATATATTATTCGATGCCTGTCTCGCTAGGGTATACCTGTGCTGAGACAGGCGTAGAGGTACATAATTGAATATCATATATAAGAGTAATATAATTTACAATTAAACATAAAGATGATTGAAAGTGTGGGTAAATCACATAAAGAGAGTTTTCTTATAAAAGAAGAAAGAGATACAGTACAGTAGTAAATCCTGTCAAATCTATTTATGGATTTAGATTATTTAGGATTTTATAATTTTAATTTGTTTTATATGGGTAAGGACGTATGTAGATGGATATTCCTGTCTATTTGTAGTTTATTTTACAAGTGTTTGCAATAGTGAGACGACCAGTACTTATAATCCATTTCTTTATAACTTGTTTGAATTTGGTCATTGATTCGGTTTGTCTAATCGTAGCTGGTAGTGTATTGTGTAGTTTGCAAGCTATGTATTTAAAGTGTCTTTGTCCAAAGGTGGTTTTAGAAAAGGGAGTTTGGAGGAGGTCTTTGTTTTTGGCTCGGGTATTGTGTATCGTTTTTGTTGCTTTGTATAGGGTTATGTTGTTTTTATGTAAATTAACTAAGATGGATCTTGCGTAGAGCTGTTAATGTCCATAATGTTGAAGATGTTGAAGATCGTATCCGTGCTGGTAGTAAGAGGAACTTTAAGGATTATTTTTATTATTAGTTTTTGTGCTTTAATGATGGGGTCGAGGGCATTAGAATAAGTGTTACCCCAAGCTAAAATTCCGTATTCGATGTGTGATTGGCACAGTGAGTAATACACTGTTTTTAAAAGGTGTAGGTTGAGTAAATTGTAGGAAGAGGTGTATTAAATAGTTATTTAGTATTAAACTGACAATTGATCAAAGTTATCCGTTTTACGGTACATAAGTCGCCCACTTTGTCGCCTAGGACCCAAAAAGTTCAATGAAATTGATCATTTGTTTAAGAAACAATTTTCATATTTCAAAACATTTTAATCAATTTCACCAGAAGTAAGTTAAAACTGAGCATACTTTATACGTTCAAATACGCCCAATAAAACATTTCTATCGGTGTTCTCTCCAGTTCACACCATTTCACTGCGTCGTTATCTATGAACGCTTTGTACTATTTATTACCTGCGATGTGTCCGTACTTTTCTAATCAACTTGTGTGAATAATTGAATACAAGTATTGATTTTCGATTAGCTCCCCTATTGCAGGGGCTTTAGAGGTATTTGTGTGCGTTCTATCTTTATGTGTGTGTGTTGTCACCTATATCCTTCTAATGACTCTTTGTGTTCTTGCAGATGACCTGAGATGGACGATACACCATCCGAGATTGCGGCATTCGAGATCGCATCTAGATTTCCTACCTAATGTAAGTATTAAAACTCCTCTAATTATAATAAAAGCCCCAACAACAAAAAATTGTGTTTGGAGGATCCCTACACTATCGTTATTTTTTGGTGCGAAAACGTCTTTTGTTCATCATAATTTATGGGGAAATAAAAGTTATATTTCCACGAATGCTTTTTTTTTGTTTGGCAAATCTTACGATGACATGTACAGAGTAGTTAAATATAATTCATATATTTTCAGATGTGAGGCAATTTTACGCAGTTTGGTAAATTGCCACCCGGCACAATTTTTCTCTCGACGGCTTTGTTATTTTTCTGCTCAGCGTTCTTTTTAGAGCACCTCAAGATCTACACGAAGACACACCAATAACTCATTGAACCCTTTCCGTTGTTAAGTTATGACTGATTCTTTGGTCGCGCAGATGAATTTTGAGGCTGTCATCTGATCCCCTCCCCGCTAAATGACGTTAGTGCACTATCAAGCAACGGAAAATTGTCTATTTTTGGAATATTCACGCCACTCGGCGCCACAACCCTTGGGCCACGAGATATATTTGGCGACAATTAAAGCGTTTCATCGCTAATTGGACATGGGACCTTAGTACGAAAGCCTTTAGTAAAAACCTTTCACATAAAAATTAAAAAAAAATTAAGTTTGCTAGTGAATGACACGGGTGTGTCGAAACCAGCAGTAGAAAAATTAAAATTTGAAAAACAAATGTACCTACGTGGAAAGTAAAACTCTTCAAAACAAAACGTCTTGTATTCTTGCAACAACTTTCTGCTTTCCTTGTATCGTGTGCCTGTCCGAGTTCAAATTCATATGTATTAAACAAGTACGCAAAATAATTATCTTTTATGCATAAACTTGAACTTTTATCCATTTTTCATAAAATCTCAAATGAACATTGGAACGAATTGCACAAAATTGGCTTCTAAGCACTCATTACTTATTCGTATTAGGTACCGCATCTATAAGAGTGGAATAAATTATCTTAATTGTGCGAATTTGCATCTTTTATGGTATTTCTCGGATTCATTCTAAAATTTATACGAAAGATAGGACTTCTTATCATCTCGATGAATTATTGAGTTTTATCAGCTTTTATAATCACTCTCAAGTACTTTAATGAATTCGCAATTTTAGTGTTTTTTCACTTAAATTATTTCACTCTCAGAATATCTGAAAACTAACGCAAATTTGTAATAATCATAATGCATAATTCATAACTCGTACTCGTACTTCAGTTTTAGTTGAAAATTAACGCAAAAGCAGAAATGGAAAAAAAAAACTTCAAAACTAAGAAATTTGACCAAAACTTAATCTCTTTTACAACCTACCATCTGCAATTAGGAAAATATAACTCGTGACTTTCAACTAATGATATGTTGATATGTAAGGTTTTTTCCATGTTGATTTTTATTTTTATTACATTTTTTATTTATATTATCTTTTATAGTGTTTATGCTTTTTTTTGTAACCGTGCGATTTCTTTTGTAACTATGTTTTCTAGTCTTAATTTCTTTAAATACGCATTTTTTTACATTAATCCAAACCTGCCTAGCGATTCCTATTTTATGTGGGATCGTTATAACATAACGGACGTGATCTCTTGTCAGATTTGTGTGATTTTTATGGCTGTTATTTGCTTTTTCTGTGTACAACGTACATTAAATGAGTAAATAATTATGCATACTTGCAGGAATTCGTGTTTTTATCGATCTTAACTAAAATATGTGACAGTAAATATGTAAAAATCACACAAACCTGATAGGAGATAACGTCCGTTATTCAATTACGATCCCACAAAAGATACGGAATCTTTCGGCTGGCCCTGAGGAAAATAATTCCCTTGCGGCCTATGTCGTCTTTGAGGATTGGGGATACTGTGTGCAACATCTCATTAGAAAAGGAAGTAGAGGTAGTTCTCGAAAGGAAAAAGGTACGAGGGGTGGATTGCTGGGGGGTCAGTGTGTCCAAGAATCAAACCCTTCCACTGCGGTGCAAGGTGATGTTCCGAGAGAGTCCTGACGGAGAGATCAAAAGGTCTCCTACAACTAGTCTTTTTCGATTCGGTCTACCACGCAGTTGGTGGGTAAATGTGCCTGTCGCCAAGAACCGAACAAACCTCATCCCATTAACCCGGGCACCCCTTCTTTGTCACTAAACGTAGCGCATCACTTGGAGTGACCTGTGTCAGAGGTGTTGGTTATCCAAAAAAAGGTAAAATGACTCTTCCTGATACGTATTGATGAAGATGCTTATTGATACATATTTTTAGCAACAGAAAAAATCGTCGCGGAATACCGCTAGACTGACCAATTAAAATACTTTTATTTTTTTATTCTTCTCGCTTATTAAACCCGCAAAACTGTCAGAGCAATTTGTCTGCAGGTTTATTTAACAATAACATAGACATATGAATATTAGTAGACCTGCCCTAAGCGATAAAAGCGTATTATTCCCCCCTCCCATTGGAACCGGCTGGGATCGTGTATGGCTTCGCGTTAATCTAAAAAATGTGACGTCGTCATTCTTCTGCAAGCCAGCGTCGAGCACTCATCGGTGCATTTTACGAAATAAAACGGTAAACATAGTGGCTTGTGTTTTGAAAACGTGTAAAAATAGAAGTGAAAAAGAGAATAAACAAAATTGTCGTATTACATTCCATAGGCAAGCATTATTTTACACTATTTTAAGCCAATTCAGATCACATAATATGATCATTTTTGTACCATACATTGTCAATCGAGATACATGGCGTGTGCCCGTCCCTGTTTACTGGGGTAAGTAAATTATGAAACATTTATAAAAGTGTCTTCACTTAATACAGCAACAAAATATTGAACTCGACCTTATAGGCGACCTTACTTTGCATATTTGGACTTTGCAAATGTGTTCATTACGCGGCGAACAATTCGCGCTCCCATGTAAAAAGGTATATTCATTCAAAAGCAGAGTTTACTTTTCAGAACGAAAGTGTGATATTATATTGCGAGATGCCTATATACTGTTAGATTGAGTTTTGACGAATCACATATCACCAAAGCCGTCTTCCTTCCCTTCGTCCCGCTGTAGTTGGTTTCTACCCCTCACCTTTCTGTTCTGGTCTATTAATATTCATATGTCTATGAACAATAATTATTATGTCCTTACCTGACGAAATTTCTTGCGAATTCTTAGTATTTTAGAAAATTGAAAATAACATCGTCACCAAGTTCGACTTTATATCCTGTACTACTACAGTAAGCAATGCATCGACCTGACACGCCTTGAATGAAACATAATGAGATTTGCTATTTATTCCGGAGCGGATAGCTTCTGACCCAGATTTCCGCATTCCACTACGTATGAAATCACAAATGCATTTCGAAAACGCTGAATTAAAAAGCTCCATTTTTGGTATATTTAAATTTAAAATCTGCAGTTGTTTTTTCACCACCGGAAAATTGAAAAATATTTTAAAACATTTAATTCAATAATTGAACCCTTTGCTCAAAAACGAAACAACGCTGTCCTGTGAACATGAAATTCTATATCGATTTTTTCATAGAATAATACTTTTTTTTGTAGGATTTTATCCAAGATTTTTCCTGTCCTCCGATCTAAATGTTTGTTTTTATGATTTTGGTGACATGTTGAATTTATAAATTTAAAGATTTTATTTTTTGTTTCTCGTTTTTCTCATAATTTTGTTTATTTTGTGAGATATGTATATAAATATATATATCTCTATATATATACCTTTATATTTGTCAAAAACCAACTAAAATTTAAAAAAAATGGGGACACGTGTACCAAGATAACAACAAAAAAACTTTCGGAAATCGAACCTACGTAGCCCGCAAAATTTGAAGTCAAAACAGAGTGTGTACTTTTCTCAATGTGGTTTTCAAGTTCTACGTGAATACAAAAAAATAAAGAGCGAATAAAAGAGGAAAGGAGTGTAGAAGAATATAAAAAAGTCGGGGACGCCCGAGGAAGACATGGCGGGACCAAGTTAATCAATTACTTGAGTCGGGCCATGTCAAGAGTCAGAATAATAGAAGAGCATGTATGAGACGATGTATGAATGTGAACGAGGCAAAGAGTTGTTGTGTGCATCAAATTCTTGGGTGGTCCGTCCTCTCTGCCTATCCCTGTGGGGAAACGGCGTGATGGTTAGTTAATTAGTCAAAATGATTTTTCATGTGACTGGAGACTTTTGGTCTCTCAGTTATTATTTTATTTTTCACATTAAAACTATAATAATTATGCGTACCTAAATTTCAATGCTTATTTAAAAAATGAATTATTGCCATGTTGAAATTTCTTCCAGCCATGACAGAAATAACAGATAAAAAAAGTGCACTGTGATTAATGTGAGTTTAGTGGGTCTATATATTTTTAATGTTCTCCCAAACTTCAGCGAAGAATGGGCCAGTGTTCAAATTGTTTTCACCGCAAAGCTCAATCTCATCTACGTAGGTGGTTATATCCACGCCTGGCATTTAAACAAAATTATCCAATGTTCGCACAATCTGAAATATTAAATGTCCCCAACACACTTCCCAGCTAATGTCAATCACGCCGAGGCCTTCAAGGCGGCTGAATACACCTTTGTTCCGAGATGTTACCAAATTACCGACTCAGACTTTATAATGCGAATTCTGATGTAACATGTGTTCCACGAGTCGCGGGCACATTATCAATGTAGGCAATACGCTATACGCAACTCAACTTGCTCATACGCAGACCCTTGACTTCACGTGAATTCGCACGAGGGTGTCTATAACGTTGCGAAGAATGGCTACGCAATGAAATTTCGTAACTCTGGTGATGAAATTCTATTTCTGCGTCAAAATCAAAATCTGCTTATTGTGTGTAAAAATATACAGTGTTTCACGCTCTTTCTGCGAAACTTTTGGAATGGAATCTGTGGATTTCTTCTGCCAAAGTTTTCCCTGATATGATATCGAGAAGAATTCAAAAATGAGTTAAATGTCATTTTTCTCAGTTTTTTTCGCTTTCGGTCTGCGTCGTCGAAATATTTCTACTAGGAAAATAAGTGTGTCTTTTACGACGTGCATTTTCATATATTTTTCCTTCCTTACCTTAAAAGACCCTCCACACGGTTTCTCCAAAGATGACATTCCCTTATGGGATTTTTTTTCTCCAGGGCCTTCTGTCAGGAGCAAAAAAAATAAAATTCTATCGTAAATTAAAACTCATGATACATGATGGTTCCACAACTCAACGAAGTGGCATGAAAAGTCACTAATCCGTCAGGCTAATTTGTTCGCTTTTCGGAACAACTCATAGAGTTCTCATAGATATCGTTGTGTCTCCCTTTTTTATCATAGTGAAAATAAAACGTCTAAAGTCTAAATGAATATTCAATTGATATATTACATTGATGCGAATAACCATCAAAAGTTACAAAAAGAAAGTTTTTCTTATAAAAAATTGAATATATTGAAATCATATGCATCCAATGAATTTCAATGCAGTTCATCCGGTGAACTGTGTGAAGTTTTTCCAAGCTTGTTGGATATCTGAACAATACCTGACAGATCTTTCCTTTTTGTAGCTATATGCTTGTCTGTCTAAATCATCTATTGTTTTGAAGCACAATTTATTTATTTTTACCAAATTGTAACACGACATAAAAGTCCCCAGGTAAACCCGTTGCCGCAAGTTTTTCACTGTTAGGCTTTACAAGCGGATTATTTGACCTTCGCAGAATTCATTAAATGTCCCTTTACGTACAACAGCAGTACAAAAAATTACTTATGGTGTGGAAAATTTCTTCAAATTTGTCCATTGGACAATTCTTTATCCAAGCAGATAATGACAATGCACAAATTATTAGATTTTTGTCTAATCGGACAATTCGGATCTCCAAATTTAAAATAAAAATTCCGTTTTAATTTTTTTTGTCAATTTGGACAATTCTTTGTTCAATCGCTCAATTCCTAATTACGAACTTCCTTCGGCTTAGACAATTCTTTGTCAAATCCAATGTGCTTGAATAGCACCCGAATTAGTCGAATTTCCAATCGCACGATTATTTGTCCAATCGGACAATTCTATTGTAAATACCGTAAAATTTGCCCAATTGGACCTTTTTGACCAAATTCCGTGGTGTGAAATTTTGTAAAATATTTCCATTTGTAAAATTCAGTGTCGATTTGGACAATTTTTTGTCTAATCTTACAATTCCTAAATTAAAATATGTCCATTTGGACCATTTATTCTTTGCCCAATCGGACAATTCCAATGTGCAAGCACGTGGAACTTATTTAGTCCAACAGACCTACTCCTACTCGGCCATGGGAAGCATATACCGCAGAAATTAGAATAATAATAACAACTATCAGATATGTTAGTAAATCTTTCATCACCACGTATTATTTTGAGATTTTCACGACAAAAGTATTATCTTTATTTTATATTTGGGTTATTATTTATTACGCTGTGTTGCGCTTTCTTTTCCTTTCACCAATTTTTCAGACAACGTTACAGTGTCCATCGTGTGATGTCCATCAGGGCAGACTTATAGATTGTGGTGAATCAGTCTTTTGTACACACGGTTTTACTTCTACATACCTACATTTTTTACACTTCACACCAATTTACACATCTACCCTGACGACGGACCCAATGTTAAAACGATGTCTAAAATTTGACTAAAGAAGAAGTAACTAAGTTCTAATTTCTAAAATTCACTCAGTATTCACTAATTTCTGCCTAAGTCCATATTCATTTACAACATATTCATCGATTACTATAACATTATATCATTTAAACATTTCTTCATTCCATTATTTTGGGGAAGAATTGAAAACAAATAATAATTAATGGGTAGCTTTATGGCAACACTACCGTTTGGTTTCTGAAACGTTAACCAATTATAAATTTCAGGAGAATCTTGATAACAGAATGACTAAAGTTATGCAAACTTCTGGCATGATACCTCTTGGTGGTGGCTGCTGATACAATATACGTATACAGATATAGAGGCTGTTGTCTTCGTTTATTCTGAGTTCTGATGTAATATATAATATACTACACTCTATCATTAATAGGAGACAATCTGACGCTAACTTAGTTAACTTTACAGTGAAAATTAACTGTATTCAGTTGGGTACAACTTTTATGAAAATTAAATGGGATTTTATGACAATGAAATTCATGGAATTTCATAAATTCATACTCAATGCATGAAAATTAGGAATTTATAACCTTAATTTTTTCGAAAGGTATACGGTTTATTGTGTTTAAAATAAGTTTTTATGTTTTAAAAAAATCCGTTGGAAACTTAAACATCAATCAGCTGTTTTTATGAATTTTCCTCATGTGTTCATAAAAAAATAATTTGTAAAATCTTAAGCGGCATTTACACTACTACCGATTTTAGCCGTGCGACTAGCGTTGTGTCGTATCGACTCGCCGCACTTGCCATTTTCGCAGTCGATTGATATCGCCTGCGACTAGTTCCATTTTGTTTTAAAATTGCGGCGGATGGGTCGCCTGCGACTGATCGTTTTGTCGGTCGATTTTTGTCACCCGCAGCATAAGATCTGTCGCCGCATGGCAAAGTCGGAAGTTGATATACTTAGGTGCTTACCTTTTCAGTCGTCTGTTAAAACAAGTATTTATATGGTCGCACCAAAAATTTGTGCAAATTCTTTTTTCACCTAAAAGCATCATTTTCAAAGTCGGAACGTAGCTGCTAAAAGCTAATTTACGAAAAGGTTCTGTTGTAGTTTGTAGATGAAATTGCGGCTTTTATAGCCCTAGTGACATTTCAGCATTCCAAGCTTTCTTGAGGGTGACGCCTTGGAAAATATTCCCATTATTTTGCACGCACTTCACACTTTATTTTCTCACATTGAAAGTTCACACCATTTCAGCGGCGCTACCCACTGACATTTAAACCATTACATAATTAATTATCGTGCCTAATTGAAGTTACGAATCTTTCATGTGACCTTTTCACTGCCGTCTTGTGTCTGAATTCTGATATCGAAATTGTCAAATTTTGAATTGCTTCGACAACTTGTCAGCTCATTAAAGCTAACAAAAATGTCAATGCCTCGATGATTTATTCGTGCCTTCGGGATATATTAACCTTAATAAATACACATTTTGTCAAACTTTAATAAGGATATCGATTCACGAATCAATTAATATTTAAAGAGTTTTCCACGCACAAAAAGATTGTAGACATTAATTCACAAATCTGTTTATTTTATTAATAGATTTTTTTTACTAATTCTATGTTCTTTTCGTTTGTTTCAGAATGTCAGTTCTTCAAAATTCTCCGTGAAGAACAATCACAAACCTAGTTTTGTTAATTGTTCAATGTACCACCCTTCAGTGAAAGAAGACTCAAAAATAGGAACATATGTGTTATCTGTAAGTACCTCAATAATTTTTTATAATATTCTCATTTAACCCTTCAAAAATTTGTCATTTTTTTCAGACGGTCAAAATATTTTCACTTTACAATAAAATGCAAATATTTGGAATATTTTTGAGCACATTCAAAAACAACTAAAAACTGTTTTAGAAAGGTGATGAAATACCCTTTCAAATTATATAATTCGAAATAAGCATACATTTTTAAATTATAAAATTTTTGCATACAAACATAAAAAGTTTAAAAAATGGCTCACCTTACGTTTTTTCTAACTAAAGTAATTGATAATAAAAACGCATACATATTTTATTAGACAAACGTATAAAAACACATATTGTAAGCACAATTTTTTGTCGCTCTATGTAAAAATAATTTTAAAAAAAATTCCCCAAGTTTCAATTTTTTTTTCAGTTTGCGATTCAAAACTTTGTATACGTAAAAGTGTACATTTTACTTTTTTGGTTGCTATTTTTTAGATTGGAATATAAAGCGGGGTGTTTTCCCTTTCTAACACCGTTTAGAAAATATTTATCACTATGATAGTAAGGGAGTTACAGCGTTTTATACGAGACCTATGTGCGTTGGGACAAATGTGGTCTCCTGCCATTCAAAGGGTTAAAAACACCAATGAACCAATCGCAAACCATGCGCGGCTTCATTTCTTGACATTGGGTACGAGATTTGACTCTTGGTCAATTGCCCAAGATATTAATGTTTTGAAGGTATAGGTAACACAAACGTCAAACACACTGCCATGTTATATCCAATCCACAAAGGTAAGACAGTTGAACAAAGCCTCTAAAAGCTCCATCTTTCCTTTTAGCAGTGGGTCGAGGATGGTTTCTACTTCGTATTTCTTTATGTCTATGGCTTGTTCCATGCGATTATCGATCTGTCTGTTCTATGAATAAGGAGACAATAAGATCTACGTCGAATAAGGCTTTGCACTTCGTCGAATATTGAGAAGCCTTTAGATTAGAGCTTTGGATAAAACCCAGAGAAACCCAAGAAGTGAGGAACTCAGTTGTTTTAGAGTTACTATACTGCAGATTTTGCAGAGAGGGTTTTCGATATGGTGTAGACTGTGTAGAGCTTAATCCATCGTTTCCGATCCCCAATATAATATGATGTATTAATAATAACGGCTCTCACCAATGGTGATCAAACTCTTGTAAAAAATTTCCGATTCAATCATTGAGGGATACCTACGTTTTCCTTGACACACGCAGTACTTTTAGTAAAAAATTGAAGGCTGTTTTCCCCGAAATCAAAACAAAAAAAAATACAACAAAGACTTCGATATACTTTCAACGTTTGTACTTTTCCTCATTTCTCTGTATAGCACTATTTTATAGAAAAATATTTGTAAAATTTTATTTATCTGCTGATACTTCGTTTAGATAGTATGCAATTTTTCCCATTTTTCTCTGTAACACACTTTTTAAATATATTTTTCTCCATTTAAATTTGTCTAAAATATTTTTATAAATACTTATCTATCTGTTGCTCTTGTCAATATATGATAAATATTTAGAATTCTTCAGTCAAGGTTTTATATTGTTTTTGTAATCATTATTAATTAATTTATCTGTATTTTCCTCTTAAATTAAGAAGGCTAAATCTCAGTTATTCTAGTAGAAATTACACTATTAAAAATAGTGTGGTCACATTACCATTATATTACCGTTATATTAAATTTGCATCGGTGTTACAAGTCTAAAAATAAGTCGCGTGACGTGTATACGTTTTCTCTCTCTCTCTCTGTGACGCGTATATTAGATTTTTCTTATTTTTATATCTTTGACAATTTTTGGCCTTTGAAGGGGGCTGTCGTAAGTAAGTAACATTGATAAATAAATAAATGTTCCAGTTCCTTGTGTAAATAATAACAAGCCATTAAATTGCCCCAAGAGGATTGATTCCTATTGATAAGACATGTTATTTGATGTGCAGCAAACAGCACAAACGTGACTCGACAATTCTACTCAAGTAAAATGATTTCGTCAACCTCCTCCACGCGTGTAATTTGACTCTGCCCGGTATTTAAATTTGTTTGATAGATGGCCGTAATGAAATGCCTGAAAAATTACATTAATCGTGAACTTTCCCCGCTTCGCTTGATTAAAAAACATTTCCATAACACTGATGTGTTTTAGATTTTATAACTATTTTCATTTGCCTAATGAGGTTCTCGAATGGATTCGTTATAGTTTTAGTCAGTCGGGTGTATAAATTAGATTAGAACACAATGTAAATGTGTTGCTTTTTGCAGATGATTTGAAAATATTTAAAATAATTAAAACTGCCGAAGATTGTATCTGTCTGCAAAATAATTTAAACAAGTTAAATAAGTTAATTTTTCTGAACATAAATAAGTGTCATTCGATAAGATTTTACAGAATAAGTCAACCAATAATTCATCCGTATGTACTTGATAACTCTACCCTTACTTCTGTCGAAGAAATTAATGACCTGGGCATAATTTTTGACTCTAAATTAAATTTTATATCCCATATAAACACAATCAGTAACAAAGGAATGAAAATGCTTGGCTTCATTCTTCGAAATTCTAGAGGTTTTAGGAATATTTCTACATTAAAACTTTTGTATACATCCTTAGTACGTAGTCAAGTCGAATATAACTCCTCGATCTGGTCCCCCCATTTTAAAATACATCCAGATACAATCGAAAAATTCAACACATATTCCTAAGACACATAAATTTTAAACTCTGTATTCCCATTGAAAACCTAAACTATAATTACTTGATGAAAGAATTAAATTTAATAAAACTCTCAGATCGAAGAATTATATCTGACTTAATATTTATGTTCAAAATTGTAAATGGTAGAATAGACAGTCCTGATTTAACTAAGCTTGTCGACTTTCATGTACCCACTAGAGCAACTCGCTCCAAAATGCTATTTAAATGTAACAACACCAGGACTGAGTACATGAAAAACTCGCTTGTACCTAGGTTACATGAAGTTAGTAATAGATACGCAGATGTGGCGGATCTATTTAACTGCACGGAAGCTAGGTAAAAGAAGGCTATTCTATCAAATATTTTCAATCAATAAGTATAAATTTTATTTGGCACTAGTATTATATGTAATTGTAGCTCCTTGTGTCACTTCTCAACTAAATGCCACAACTAACTTATTATCTCTCCTTTATTATATCTTATGTACAACTATGATATTGTGACATGTCATGTAATCTGTATTTATAGTATATTTATACCGTTAATGTTAATAAACAATGCTTATTTTACCCTTTTCAGTAATTTCCCATGCAAACACTGATCTATTTTTTAACACGATTTGATCAATTCATACGTTCAGTTGCAAAACGATAATAGTTTTAGCTGCGGTCCCAGGAACCGCGGGTTAAAAATTTGACGAATTTCAAATAAATTTTATGTCATATTAATTATATTATTAAGCGTATGACAGATTTTTTTAAAATATTTGAATCCTATTTTCAGTCTGTCATTTAAAAAAAATGAGGCAATACGCCATCTATATTTTCATTGTAAAAAAACAAATAAAAATAGAGTGTATAATTCACAAAAGTGAAACTAAAAAGTCGCTAGATGTCGCTTTCTTTTCCTTTGCCTGTTTATTTTAAAGTGTTTTGAAGATTGGATATTAATTTCACAAAAATAAAAATGTTTATATTTTTGGATTTCGTAGGATTCGAGCCACCGTTTGCTTGATGTCTGTCTCTCTGGCCGCTGAGACTTGCCGAGCGTCTTGCCCGCTATCGAAGGTCCGCGCGGACGAGCGAATTAACCATATTATATTAGAACCGAGGACTCACCAAATAGTAAATTTCAGTGACGCATTTCCGTTTTATCCGAATTTCAAATCACTAACGGGGCTAAAGAAGTTTCACTTTAAAAAGATTTCATAAACTATTGAAAATCTTGGGTGAACCGGGTAGTATTTTCTAAATTGTTTATCTTTTTGTGCCCTCTCCTATCGGATTTGGCTCTCATCAGGCCAATCTTCACCTTGCCAGATGCAACATGGAACAGTACCTGTGTCAGTAACGTATATTTCAAAGCCGTGATTGCTGTGTCTTCTATCATTATTAGTGATCGTCTAAGTTAATAAATAAATTCACCTACATTCTAAATCACTTCCTTATTTTTAACCAAAATAACTTGTATGTCAAATAAATCATAAAATGTCTATGAAGAGATTCACCGCGTATTGGATTGTTTCATGAACGGTGAATAACGAGGGCAGTTGTAAAAAACTACGGCTTTCGAGCCGTTAGACAATTCGATACATTTAGGAGCAAATAATGCTCGAACACCTCCGAGGAAGGTAGCAGAATAAGTACTCAATCCGTTGCCGAACGCGGCGTTAGTAGGCCCCAAATCCGTTACCGACTCGCGTTATATCGTTAGTTCGGGTGAACGAGAACGGAGCCATTTATAACGAAATACTTCGGGCATACCACATCGCTTTATTCGCGTTGCATTGTTGTATAACGCTTTATTGATCTTTTTATTATTTTTTTTACCAGGTTTAGAAACATGTATTCGATGACGAGCATGGAACTAAATCTGACAACCCTTTTAATATATATATATTTTATTGTGATGCTATACAAGCCTTCCAATTGCCCAGAGCCAGTGGAGCTATGGCATTTGAGTAATGTTGTGTTCCTGCAAGAAATGGGGTAGAAAAAAGTGGAAGAATACATGATTTTTCAGGTCTGATCATAAAACATAACTAAGGCCATGTCGGCTGTCACTGGGAGTAAAATTCGGACGCAGTGAAACTTTGACATTCCCAGTTCTGTGTATATAATATGTGAGTGTGTTATATATAACTCCTCGATCTGGTTCTCCCATTTTAAAACACACTCAGATACAATCGAAAAAACTCAACACAAATTCCTAAGACACATAAATTTTGAACTTGGTTTTCCCATTGAAAACATAAACTACAATTACTTAATGAAAGAATTAAATTTATTAAAACTCTCAGATCGAAGAACAATATCCGACTTAATATTTATGTTCAAAATTGTAAATGGTAGAATAGACAGTCCTGATTTAACTAAGCTCGTCGACTTTCATATACCCACTAGAGCAACTCGCTCCAAAAACCTTTTTCAATGCAACAACAAAAGGACTGAGTATACAAAACACTCCCTCGTACCTTGTTTACATGAAGTTAGTAACAGATACACGGATGTGGCGGAGGATCTGTTTAATTTGCACTGAAGCTAGGTACAAGAAGGCTATTCTATCAAATATTTTCAATCAATACTAATTTATTTATACTACAGTATTGTACGTAATTATAGCTCTTTGTGTCATTTCTCAACTAAATGTTACAGTTAACTGGAATACTCTTTTTTATTATTTCCTATGTATATCTACGATTTTGTGACATGTAATATTTATTTATGGTTAAATTTAAACGGTGCTCCAGATTTTATGTCCGGGTTAAATCTTTCCCAAATGAAAGACTAAACCCTTCCACACACTTTTCCACAAATGATATCTAGTAAATTCACGCAATATTAGTGCACTATATAAGTATAATAAATACAAAACAATACAAGAACAATACGTCAATCCACCAGAAACATAATGGGAAAATATTTCACCGACTCCAGATATTTTCATATTAGAGGGTTCGGCTCTGATGAAATCCTAACTGGTCCGATAAATCCTACTGATCCCTCAATATAAATATTTAAAATATTTAAATATTTAAATTAAATAAAATAAATATATATATTTTTTTTTACAATATGTTAATTAAATGTTTTATTTCAGGTAAAAGCAGTAGACCCAGATCCACCGGAGAACGGCGGAACCGTTCGGTATCAGTTCGTGTCCACTTCGGGCGAGAAACACAAGTTTTCACTCGACTCACAGACTGGATCTATCACTACCGCATACGTAAGTACAAACTACACATCTGTACGATGGTTTTTTAATCACAAAAATCTACATTAATATTTATTCACACTAAATAATCACGTCTCGTAACCTGACGAACCATGTACCATTAAAACTCCACATAATATGAGAAGTAGGTATTATTCATCAGATAAAAAAATAGAACACCACCAGAAGATACCTAGAAATAAGTCGACTTCCCCAAGAATAGCTAATATAGTAGATATTTATATTTTTTATTTGTAGAAATTTCCCCACTCCGTACCAATTAAATAATAATAAATGTGGAATACTTCTGTATGGCGCGTACGTCTTAAGGTTATGTTTAAATTAACTAGAGAAAGAAGCTCAGTATAGTAAATGTTATTATTTAAAATGTTGTGTATAAATGTCAAATCAGCAACGTTTGAAATGTGCATTCGAAGTTATTGTTAAATTTGAAGGTAAGATATTTTATAAATTTGTTTTGAACATGTTCTATGCTATCTATGTATACTTTGCACTGCGGGTTCCAAATTGGCGAGGCATATTCTAGCGTACTTCGACTAATGCAAGATATAACATTACTACTGTGCGCGAGTTGCTGAACACTTTACTTATACGAAGAACAAAACCAAGTATTTTATATGACCTGTGAACGATTGAGTCGACCTCCTTATAAAATATAAGTTTGCAATCAAGGTAAACACCAAGATCTTTACATTCCATTTTAGATATGACAGGTTCAATGTTGAGTGAATAATAATAGGACAGCATATAAGCAAAGCAGAAAACTTAAGTCTTCAATATACTAAAGCATACTCACTCTCAATTTATCATTTTTATTTTCATTAAGTCAGCAACATTCGATTTCTCACTTTTTTCGGCCTACAAAAATGACACAACATCAGCTGAACTGAAGACCAGAAGAAAAACGGCCAATAACCAATAAAAACCACCGCAGATATGAAGCGGTACTTATATTACATACCTAGTTGGATTAGCAATACCTTTGTAGTTAGATCCCGAGAGGTAAATTGGCAGGCCTTGCCAAAAATATAAAGTATCGGCAAGTCGGTATGGAGACCTTTATAAAAAAACACCCGAAATTTGGTGCAATGCACATTGATGGATAAAAAATAGGTTTCTCAAAAAGAACCATCAAATTGTGGTCACAATTTCCAGAGAACGCAAGTCGAATATTAATTAATAGGTAATTCTCCAATAAAATCCCTTCCCAAATACTCATGTATTGTGTTATATGCTATTTTTTTTTTGTATCACAAGGTTATTGATATTCATACTTCCAAGGTGTCAGGAGAACTTTAACGTGTTGTGATTTCACATTTACAACTTTATAAAAGATTTACGCAAATAAGTTTCATAGTTAAAATTCCTAATGTCTGTTAACGTAAACGTAATAAATTTAATGTTAGCCATGAAGCTTTGTGTAGTAAATAATTCCGACAAGTAATATGAAGGAACGCTTTCTTGGCAGCTGAGTATTTTAAGCAGTCTGTGAGTATACATGTTCAATTTCGATCGAAATCAACGTAAACGAACTTTTATTTTCATAATTTTAGTTTTCAGTCGTTTTTATTTTTATTTTAAGTTGAGGTCATCCGTTTGATGAATAGTATAGACGTATAATCATCCTCAAGAAGAACATCTCTAAACTTCTCGAAATCCCACACTAAGTGATTTGCTACGTTTGGTGACTAAGCAGGTGTTACCGGGTTCATGGGGTAATATTTGTCCAGGACTTGGCGGCGGATTCATCTGCTCACCTGCATGGTGGGCCGAATCCAAAAAGACTGGTTGAGGGAATCCTTTTGATCTCTCTAGCGGGTCTCTCTCGACCCGTCGCCTTGCACCCCAATTGGAAGGATAGATCCATAAGTCTGTCACTCCTACTCACACAGAGCCCTAGATTTCTACCCATCCCTTTTTTAAAACTTCCTTTACTTCCTTGTCATCAAAAGACATTCAGCATCCCCTAAGATGACATAGGCCTTGAGGTAAATTATTTTCTGTGTGGAGCTAATGTAAAAAAAATCGCTTTGAACGAAAGTAGGTGTTTACGATTGAACACAAAATCTGCGTTTTATTTGTACCAAAATCAAAATTAATGTTACAATGTCTAATTTGTAAATCAATAGTATCGGATATTTATGGAAGATAATTATTGTTTGATTTTATATTTTAGCTTCTATTATAATATTTACTGCTGAAGTTTTGTCGTAAAGTTAAGAATCTTTTCGTACTAATTAATACCATTCCTCGTTTTCATGTTTTATGTGTTCATGAAAAAAAATGTTAATTAAAATATAAGAAATTAAAATAGACGTTTCAATTTAAATATACGAACAATTTATAGTGTAAAGTTCTCTCGTTTCTCTAAGCATGTAGTTTGACGCCGTTCCCAATGTCATAGTTTAAGCGTGATATTGCGTCGCGCTAAAGTATCCATTAAGTTTATATGGAAGGAGTGTCAAATGAAACGTTAAGCAGACGTGAATTACATTTTGATGTAAATTTTCATAGGAGCCGTTAACGGGGACGTAGGACTCGCTACTAGGTACGGGAAGCCGTGAATGAGTCTTCTAGTGTATATCCTCATGGTTTATGTGATGAGATTTTCTCCGGCCTGTAACTATAAGCTTTACTGACACCGCGTTAGGTTCATAATTGAAACTGCTGAAATGACTTTCTGCGCCATTCTAGAGTTAGCGCTATATTCCGAAAACGAAAGCACAATTGAATACGAGATTTAACGTTAATTAGATATCAACTTTGAAGTAGCTACTATAATTGTGCTAAATTAAACCTCACAAAGAAATAATATTGTGGTATATCTTAAAGCTTCCGAGCTTCTCACATAGAGCAGTCCCGGAAGTCCGCTAGATGGCAGTTAGTTTAGTACGGAGTTTGGGCACCAGGGGGGCCAAGGGCCGGGGTGCCGTCTGCAGGAGCTCACTCAATTCAGATCTCCTTTAACCAGCTTCCAGTTAGGCCTAGACTATCATAGTCACCACTGACTTGTAATACGCGAAGTATTAAATAAATCCCAGATTAACATGAAAGAACTTCTTTCCCAAGAAGTAATCTCATACCAAGACGAGTTGGAGAACTATTTGTGTGAAGACAACAAATATGGATTTAATTGATTCATACGCAGTTGTAATGGATTTAAGTTCGTTAATAAATAAGGATTTGAAACAATTTGATGTATTACAGTCCATTTTCTCGTTACGGACTTTGCAAACTGAAGACACGAGAGTTTTGGAAAGCCGCATAGCTAGAAAAAAAGATTTTGGTAAAATACTCTGTTTCTGAAGGCCAGAAGATGAAAGAATCCCAAAAAGATGAAGTGGTGATGACAAAAGAATCGGAGGGAGGCTTGTCCTAAAAAAACACATCACTAGAAGACCAGCAAGAAGAACTCAACAGAATATTGATTCAACAGTGCTCATTTCAAAGGAAAAGTTGTATAGTAGATGTGAAAGATAAGAAAAATATAGGAATGTCAAAGATGCTCCGAACTGATCAAGGGAACATCTCTGTCTACACCTTTTCAAGCAGCGCAGACCGTATGGAGTGGTAAAACTTTATTCTGGTCAATCGATTCCCAGAAATGAGAAAAAACTACCGAAGACGAATAAAAATAATATCTGGTGACCTTGTATAATTTTGTTTTTGTTACTGCATTATTCTTTCCACAAGGCATGACAATTTAGTTTGCTTGAAGTATTACACTGCAAAATTTCAGTAAGAGATTTTTAAGATAAACAAAAAAGCTTTTTTAGAAGTGTTCTTTGTTTTGTGAAATCTCCAGAATAATATTGCAGCCAATGGGAATTAATTATTTACGGCGCTTCATCATGTTTTAACGCGGCACGTCCTATACGATTGCGTATATCTTATTTTATATAAGAAATGTACATTTGTATCGCCAGTATTTGCTCGTGTGCCTTCTGTTAATCCGATCCCTTGCTAGGCCAGTGTTTCCCAAACTTACAACTTGCGGAACCTCTTAAGCCTCGGCAACCCGAATTTCTACCGATTTCTTACATATCTCCCTTAAACAATTGAAGCTTTTAAGCTCTTAAAAAATATATATATTATTTTTGAAGATAATATATAGACGTGTTCCACGTCGAAACGCAAATTGTATGAAATTCCCTCAATAGAAAAAAATCGCTCCGAATTATGCTCCGAAAATTATTATAAACACGTTCATTTAACTTATTTTAGAAGTTATATGTATGAAAAAAATCACATTGTTTCTGGAAATGCTGATGTTCCCCACGAGATTTTTGATCTATTTTAAAGAGTCTTGTTTTATTAAACATTTTCACAATTTTCGCTTCAATTTTATAGTTTTAAATAATTAGCACGCTCTGGCCAACATTCGGAAATACATATTTCTCCGTCTTCTTTTTGAGAGGGGATACGGCGCCTTAGGCCTAGTAGTTTCAATATCTAACCGTGGTTTAATTATTTTAACTACATTCTAACATTTAAAACTAAGCATTCGCTATACTTTCAAGAGTGGTTAATGTTATAGTTTAATTCAAATGAAAGGGGTGTTTATTTAGATCATAGGTTCTCAACGTGGGCGATAACGCCCCCTTGGGGGCGTTTTAAACCTTCAGGGGGGCGGTAGAAGACCAAGAGAAAATTGGGGGGCGTTTCAGACTTTCAGGGGGGCGGTAGGAGACCCACAGAAACCCATCCCACCCCCCCATCAGTGCTCCAGATAGTTCGCCAACAGGACGTACGTCTTTTTCAAAATTTTAATTTTAAAATTATTAAAAGTTTTTATCCTAATGGATATCAATGAGGAAACGAGTGCGCTTCTTTTGCTAACGACAGGCGGTGGTGGTCGCAAGTACCCGAAGTGGTCCCCGAGAGAAGTCATCTCGAATATAGATATCAAACATGCCCTCGTAAGCGTTGGAAAGCTGGAGACCTTCAGAATGAATACGTTTTGTTAAGTTTTCAACGTTAGTTAAGCGCGAGGTTCGAGTAGCCTATCGAGCTTAAGTGAAAATACTTGAAATCGAGGAAAACATCATGTAAGATCCCAAGATGTTTTGGCACTATATAAAATCCCTTCGGAAAAAAGATCTTGAGGTTGTGTATGAAAGTAGGTTGACATTTCGCCCTCATATCGAAGGAGTGTGCCAGTCGGCCTTAAAAATATTAGGGTTTGTTCTCCAAACCATCAGAATTTTTCGGGATACCCGTTCTCCGAAGATTTTATACTTCTCCCTGGTCCGCAGTAGGCTGGAAGGTGGTTCATGTTGGAGAGGATTCAAAAAAGTTTCTAAGATTATCATACGTCAATGGCTGCGAGGCTATATTGAGAACTCAGCAATTTTGGAGCGCGTGAGTCTCTATGTTCCAGATGACTATCTTAGACAGCGTCATCATAGATTATTATATCTTCCTACCTGTAGGACTAACCAGCCAATGGTTCTCCCGGTAGGGAGGAGAATATTGCTCCTGAACCAAATCTCCTCCGAGATTGATACATTTGGCGTCAGTGACGACAGATTCAAAAGGGAAATTATTTTGATTCTTGAAAGAGTCTCTCCATATCTCCAATTTTCACCACCGCCTGAAATTTTTTTTAAATTGCAATTTTCCTTGAAATTTCTTTTTTGTATAAATATTTGTACACATTTTTTTGTAAAATATTTATATGGCGTTATTTCTTATACTCGTATGTGATAAACTCAAATTTGTAATGGTGTAAGAAATTAATAAAAATAATTATTGTATCGCATCTTTCCCCATCCCATTACGCCCCCCCCCCCCCCACCGTTGTAAATATACGACGACAAGACAATTGCTTTTTTTACGATTTAGGGGGCGCTAGAAAAAATAATATTCTCAAAGGGGGCGGTGGGCAAAAAAAGGTTGAGAATCTATGATTTAGATAATTGTTATTTTAGCTTAATTCCGGTTTTAGAATTTATCAAACCGGCCTTAGAGACGCAGATATTACTGTTCTTACGGAGGAATACAATTGGTTTTAGAGTGAGTAATGCGCAGGACACCCTGAGGAAAATAATTTTCTTCAGGGCATATATCATCTTTGGGGATTCTTGTGGAGTGTCTTTTCATGGAAAGGAAAGAGTGAACCTTGGTCTTGAAACGACCCATGTTTTAGGAGGGAGGAGACATCTGTGTATAAAAAAGTGATGTGAAAATGTGTTTGCATAGTATAATTATTCTACTTTTACTCAAGAATTTCTTCAATCACGTAGCCCATTGCAACTTCACATGAATACATTTTTGAAAAAATGTAATTGAGAATTTGGGTTTATTGTAACACATTATCTTTATTTATATTAAGTAAATTATTTTTATTGTAATATTTAATTAAATGAAGACAATGTAAGCGAAACTCAATCGAAAATCTGGAAACAGAAAAATCAGAAAAAGATATTGGCACCACTGGGACTCGAACCCAGGACCTCTCGCTTTCCGGGCGAACGCGCTAACCACTGCGCCAAGGTGTCGATTGGCGCAGTGGTTAGCGCGTTCGCCCGGAAAGCGAGAGGTCCTGGGTTCGAGTCCCAGAGGTACCAATATCTTTTTCTGATTTTTCTGTTTCCAGATTTTCGATTGAGTTTCGCTTACATTGTCTTCATTTAATTTAATGTTACAATTTGAGGTTTTACTCATAAAGTTAAAAATAAAAATAATATTTTTATTGTGTTTAAATTTTTCAATCAGAAAAGTATTTTGGGTCTATTTGCACTTGTATCTTTTGAGAACGTGATATCTGAATCCAAAGCCGTGGTTCCTGCTGTTTTCCTACTAGGATTATTATGTCAGTTTTTTAATCGAAATTAATTTCAATAAATCTCAAATATTACACCACCAGGGGAACGCGTCCCACATATTCAAAAACACTCGTCTAATGAATTCAAATCCTGGGAAATTTGCCGAGGTATTAATCCATAATCTAATTAAAACTAGATTGATCATAGTCTGCTGGTGCTGAGTGCTTTCCCCGTACCAGTAGTGCTGTAGTGCTACTGACTGTAGTGCTGTAGTGCCGTATCACTTTGCCTTTGTCTTAGCCCAAAGGCAGAGTCTAGGGAAATCCTGCAAGTGTAATAATGCAAATTGAAAAAAGCTCAATTTAGCGTTTCAAATTAATTTAGGTACCTACCTTATATTTTTAATGTACCCGAATACAAGGAAGAATTTTTTATAAATGTTATAGCCTTGCTTTATGTCTTTGTTCGCAAATTTGAAAATATATTGTTATTTTTCGTTTTAATAAAATATTACGTTATATTCAAAGCGATGCACCACGTCGTGTAACATTCAGGATCAGGCCGCTAGCAATAATACTCCTTATGCAGATGACGATAAGGTTTAAGTTCCCGTTTAACACCAGTCGCCTGTTTTGATTTATTTAAGAAAAAATATGAAGCTGAGGCACAAAGATTTAAATGTTTTGCGATCAATTTCTAAAGAATTTAATTTTTACTTTATGCAATTAAACTATAACCGAAAAGTGGTTCGTAAGTAGCTGATATTGAACTTTAAATCAGTTTTTACAGGTCTGATTCTTAATTTTTTTCTGGGCTTATAAATATATTAATTAAAAAAACTTGATTATTTCAAATGCGTCTACGTTCTAAAAAAGGTTTACTCGCAGTATTTATTTAAAAAATCAAAAATATTTCTGAGCGTTCAATTTTCAAACCAAAATCACATGATTTTGCATTACTCAGCTTTATTTCAAAAACTTTCGCCGAGATGCCGATTTTCTTTGAAGTACGAGTTGTCTTGATTCCTCGACAACTTTTCTGTGCAGAAATAGGCGGTCCATTTGACAGATTCTCATATCTTAACAAACGGATTGAAGTTTTTAGAGATAGAGCACAGTCATTAGAAGAGAATGATGTCTACCAGTATTTCAACGGAAGATACTACGAGAAACTTGAATCGGCGTTGGTACACAGCTGTGTAAAACGCCAAATGCCTGTTTAACATTTGTACATGGTTGACATTTTTTATCCTTTATCTTTATGTTACAATGATAACGGTTGTATAAAAAACTAATTGATTTTATTTATTCCTGTTTATAAGGTGTTCGACCGCGATGAACCGGCGAGAGAAAAGGAGGCGTACATTACAGTAAGAGCTAGTGACAATGGCCAGCCTACCTTGGATGATGTCTGCAATTTCAAGGTGCTCATTGAAGACATCAACGATAACCCCCCAGTCTTCGACAAAGTGGTAAGATTTCTTTTAAATATGTATAATCTTTCTGCTTTATGTATTTAATTGTCAAGTTGGGAGCCTGTCCAAAGCGTCGGATTTGCAGGTTAAATCAAGCAAGCCAAGTCCTACATTATTACAAAAAAAAAAAAAAAATTGTGATTGGAGTAGGGAATTCAAATATTGTCAATAGCTTGGAGATATTTGTCTTTATAACAATTAAATACGCAAGCTGTGCAGGTGAAAAATTAATGTTTTCATACGATTTAGATGCTGACAATGAATGACCAAACAAAAATCAACGGAGTAGGTGATATTATCGTATAACTAAGCTAATTTATCAAAAAGGCTTTTAAATCTTCCAAGATTTATCCCTTCTTTTTTATTACATACCTACTCTTATGTTATTGTATCGATTAATTATACTACCAGAACCCCTAGCACGGTAGATTGATAAGGATTGATAGGAAAACTTTCGGTATCTTCTCATCGTTCCATAGGATAACTGCAAATCGCTAACGTACAAACAACAGCTGTCGTCGAATATATTAGGAACACTTAGTTATTGTGAACTGTTATATATTCGTTGGAGATCTGCAGTCATGCTGGGGAACGATGAGAAGTTACCTAAAGTTATCAAAACAGTCCTAATCGATTGACCTTGCTAGGGGAGTCCAGGTGAGATATTGAAGAAATGAACTACCCATTCCCAAATAACGTTTATTATTATAATTAAACATGATTTTTATTTATTTATTTTTGTTGTGTTTCTCCCATATGTCCTAAATATTACTTTATAACTTTCAAGTATTTAACATCAACAGTTGTGTCATTGATACTTTATAATTTGTGTTCAAGTTTATATTTTAGAAATGAATGCATTTGAATCCCACTGAATTACATAACAAAACCAAGTATTTAAAAAAAAACTTTATAATCGTTGAAAAGGTGTACCTTCCTAGTAGTGGTGCCGATTATATAATTTTGCTTAGTTTTTGGAACTGATTATTGACGAAAATATTTTTTATAATTTACTTCAACCAGGTCTTTCGTGGGGGCATTTGGAAGGTTGGTCGAAATGAAAATTGTCTTCTTTTGGTTTTGTTTCCGATTGCATGATTTCAAAATCCTCTCCACTTTTCCATTATTTAGTTGACTCAATCTTTTAGTGCATTTATTATTTCAATAGTTTTTTTTACTGTGCTAGTCTGCAAATTAAAGGCATCCTCACGAAATAGATAAATGTTGTGATTTGTGTGATTTTTGCGTGGATTTGGATGTAAGTAATCAGATACGCAAACACTTTGCAGATATCTACGTCAAAATCATTGATTTCTTATTGATTTATTTGACCCATCGATCTACGTTAAGTATTGTTTCGGTGACAACTCAAATCAGTTCGAAGTTAATGCTCTTGATCGATATACTATCGAGATACAAGACCGGCTTCACACATTTGCTCCAACTTTAGTTATACGCTGACCAAAAAATTGTTGGTGCATTTGTCGCTACCAATTAGTGACAAACGCAGCAAATTATTATTTTGAGGTTTTGTAATTTCCTCAATATTAAGTACACGAAGAAAACGGCCAATGGAGTACACGTTCACATCAAGGGCATCATATATTTTCCTTAACAACGACTTTCTAAAAAAGTTTCAATTTAAGTATGACAATTAGTCATATTGAATTCCATCTTAGTCAGCTGTAGTGACAATCAAAAGTTTATTCATTACGTCATTTAAAATTTATGACTTTGATAAAAGGGTAAATTAAGAAACCAATACGGTAATTAAGACATGTTAACAAAACTCAATGAGTACCAAAACAGAAAAAGACACATAAAATATAAAGATAACGGTTGCGACTGGGAATTGTAGGAATTCTGTATCTTATTGGGACAATGTGATTTTTTTAATATTAACTTCACACAGGAGTCTCTGAGGAAAATAATTTCCCTCGTGCTCTATGTTACCCCTGATTAGTCATTGGAGGTTATCCACCGCTTACCCGCCCTGGTATATGTAACAGATGGTTACTCCTTCAGGGCTTTCGCAAGGACTCTAATTTTTTTGAAAGATCGAAGCTACATTTAGTTTAAAACGAATTTAGACCTCCAACGTCCCCGCATACGTTGTTAGTAAGCAGTATGCAAGTGCTTAGCGGGAAATACAAGATGTAATATGTGTTAGTATGACAGAATGTAGACAAGACAATGGGACAGGTTGGTGAAAGTCCACGTGGTGACAAACGCTGATTAGTCAGCGAACTACTTGGGGTGACCTATGTCAGAGGTTTTGGTTATCCAATAAACGGTTCCTGGGGCGGCCGCAACCATGGCCGCTTATTATTGAAAAATCTGGGTAAAATTTCCAGTTGCGACTGTTGATTTTTTAAATTTTTTGTATCGTTTTGTTTCATATTTAATTGAGATTTTGTTAATAATATAATCTTCGTTGATTCAAAAGATATTCCAATAAATTGAATAGTGTTAAAAAAAAACTTCAGAAATTCGCTGGATTAGTGTAATCTTTGAATATTGGCCCATTTGTGTGGAGTTGGATTGAACAATCTCGAGATACTGCCACTTGATGTTTAAAAAATATTTGAATGTTCATTTGACTAACACTTTGTTTCTTTCTAGTCCTATTTGGAGTCTGTTCCCCAAGACTTGGCCAGTGGAAGGGAAGTCATGAGAATATCTGCTACTGACATCGACGACGGAAAGAATTCTGTTGTGCATTATAGTCTAGATACTTCTTCAAGTGATTCCAGTTACTTCCATATAGATACCGACACGGGAGTCATATTCCTCAACAAGACAATTGACGTAAGTACAAAAACCATAATTTTTTTTATTTTTTTTCAATTTCCTTCATAATTTATTCTCACATTCATCAATACTTACTCTCCCAAACCCTTCCGTTTTATAATATACCTCAATTAATGGTGCTGTGATTAGTTAGTTAAGTTATAAGGTTTACGTAACATTTTTGTTTGGTACTTGATTTTAATTGCATTTTTGTTTCAGAAACCACCGGGCTACAAATTTAAGCTGGGTGCTAATGTCAGAGATATGGGTGACTTTCCACTGACCAGTTCCATAACCCTGGATATCCAGGTTGTCGAGTCGAACAAGAAGAGTCCGTCCTTCACCGAATACCCCCCTGGTCATATTAACTTGAAAGAAAATCTGCAAGACTTTTCTCTGAACATCGCAACCCTTAAAGCTATGTAAGTTAACAATATTTTTTTGTCCCAACTTTCCGGAGCTCCGGCAATACAATTTCTAGGCATTTAGTGACGCATTTCTAGGCATTTAGTGAAGTAAGTGGGAAGGGTAGGAGATGCGTAAGAGGAGGGTTGGGAAGTATTGGCTACAGATTCGGTCATCAAACACTGCTTAAGCCTTTGCCGTCAACGTTTAGTTTCTGTATGGTAGTCACTCATCAAGGCGATACCGAGAGTTTCTTTCACATTGTACTCGTAACAGAGTGCAAATGTGTCCATCTTCTCCTCCCTCAACTCTTTCAGACTCAACAATTTCCAACATTAGGATGCCATAGATATACTAGCTTCGGCTATTTGGCTACTCTTTTGCGGTAGGTATCACACAAAAAAGCACCACCCTGAATAAGCTTAGATATAAAGATTAAGCAAAATCTGCAGTGGTAAACTAGCGGTGTTTGTAAAATGATTGTTTTAGTTTGTGTTTATATACGAAATGATTGCTTACTACCAAAATATAGTCGGTTATGAGTTTACGTATAGTTCACACTATAAAAAACCCAATTATTGGTGTTTTTCGTGTCTCCTGTTCGATTCTGATCTGATTTTGAGTTACTCGTTTGGAAAATCCGTTTTGTATACATCTCTGATCCGAGACTAAATCTTTCATGTCCAATTACTTTCCATAGTTCTCTTTCTGTCTTTTTTTCCCGCTAAATTCACTCAAAGCTTTTTCTAAAACAGGAATCCGATATTGGCTTCGAAATAGGCCTTCGGTGGGTGAATTTGAGATTTGAGCCACCCGGGGTACAGAATAGCGAGGAGATATTTATTGTTGCGGAATCACTGACCGAACAATCGCGATTGACTGCGAACACCCGCGCAACTAGAACAAATTCATATCAATTTCTTCACGGATGAAGCGGCCTTACCGATCTTAGTGGGGATTTTCCTTTATTTCTTCCAGTATTTCTTCACTAGCTCCACGCCTTTATAGCTTCCTTAGGCGTGCTTCTATACTTAACTGTTACTCGGATATCTCTTTCTCTGACTGCGAATTACTAATACGTTTATCGCTCCACATATTTCAAATGCAGCAACCTGGAAATCGTATTTTTTTTACTACTGATTGTTTTTCTTTTAACCACTTGAGTCTATCGCCTTTGTATAGGTTTTTGGTCTTAGTAAACTGTCAATTTTGATGAAAATTTTGTGTTATTTCCTCTTTGCAATTAAAGCTCTATAAATGAATCATTTCTAAACGTATTCGAATACTAAAAGCTGTTTTTAAAACGTGATGAAATTTACTTTCAAATTGTATTATTACAAATAAATATTAAAATTTAGAATGCAAACATAAAAAAATTGTAAAAATGACTCATGTGATGTTTTTTTTTTATATAAAAACGGTACTTAAATCACGGACTTTGTAAAAAAAATCTTATTCTATCGTATAAATGTAAAATAAACCATTTTATCACCTCACCTTTTTACCATTTCATTAAAAAATATTTAATAAAAAAGTAACACTGTCTAACGGCGCGCATGCGATTTGGCGGGTGAAAACTGTTTCTACAAAATAAGTATGTTTTATCTATTTCTATGGACAACGTTGAAAAGAGATGTGTAGCGTATTTTATTATAGATATTCTCCTTTTCGTTTTTGGGTTGTAACTAGAACAGAAACGGAGTTATAATGATTTATGTGGGAACACAGGGGTTAGCTTGAAAACAAGCTTATTGGACTTGAGTGCTATTGTTATATTGTCGTGTTAACAAGTTTAGGGGTCCAAGTGGTTAATTAAAAACGGTCGTTAGAAGAGAGGAATTAAGTTTAACGTGTATCTTTTTACAAATTATTTTGCAACCGAATTGAAACACGAACCAAATGTTCAGTACGTCCAAACGAAACTAAATTATTCCGAGTTAAATTGTTCCAAAATAATGTAGATGATGTTGTATGATCCTTGTATTTTTTGTACAAAATGTCTTCATTCACAATGTTTTGCATTCTCATAATACAGTGCCGGGGATAAAGTAATGTGCTATTAAGATTTGGCCCTCGCCCTTCCCGTGTAGGATTTAAATGGACCCCAGTTTACCTAATGGGGTCCCATTTATTCGCAGCCCGATATAATAAGACAACGAACACAATATTGCCCTGTTTTTTCCATCACACAAATGCTATGCGCCCTTGGCTGTTCGTGGCTTGGGATTCGTGTATTAGATGGAACTTAATTCTTGGAATAAAAACATCGAGGAAAATAAAAAATAAAGGTTTCGTAGTGAATACTAAAAATCTAGAACCATAATTTGTTAAAAATTGCTAAAGAACATTGTTTACAAATTTTTATTATTCATAATTTTTGACTCGTATGCCGTTTTTTCTCATTATTTAATTTAATAATGTATTTATATTTATTCCATAAATCCCTAAATTGCAATGTTATTATTTATAGTTCGAATATTCCAGAGGAGAAAGAACTCCTCTTTGAACTGGTGACAGGACAAACCGAGCAAACCAATAAACATAATTACTTCATCTTGGAGTCTGAAGGGGATACAGCCTTTATTAAACTTGCCAAGCACTTGGACTACGAAAAGACAACCGACTATACTCTCACCGTGAGAGTGCAGGTATGAAAACTAAAATGATATAAGTGAGGATAAATTTAAGAAATGCACTTAATTATTTTATTTTACAATATTTTTTTTTAATTTTCAGAATAAATATAATCTGGCAGCTGAAACAATCGTCCACATAGAAGTTGAAGATGTTAACGACAACATTCCTGTTTTTACCGAAGTGGGAACCGGCAGTGTTTTGGAAAATGAGCCTCCGGGCACTCCCGTGATGCAAGTCAAAGCTATCGATGCTGACGGTACTTCTGCCCACAACATTGTGTCGTACGAACTCGCAGACCACATGGATTTATTCCAAATCGACAACGTCACTGGAAATATTACCACCAAGGTCAAATTCGATAGAGAAGAACGAGACTTTTACAATGTAAAAGTGATCGCTAGCGACAACTCTCCCTCTGTTCTGTTTTCTGGAAAGTATTCTGGAAAACATAACATGGGCCAACAGGTCTTTAGGATAGAGATTGCAGATGTGAACGACAATAGTCCGAAGTTCTCCCAAGACACCTATATTGCTGATGCTATTTCAGAAGACGCAAACGATAACGAACTGGTCACTGAAGTCATCGCATTGGACAATGACACAGGTAGGCTCCCATCTTTAGGTTTCCTATTTAAATTCTTGCTCTAAAGGTGAGTCTTCATTCAGTGTTTCAGATTATTTTGAATAATTCAATTGTTTCCTTTTCAGCATCAACCGTCAACTACAAAATCATCGAAGGTAACACTTACGATGCCTTCAAGATTGCGAACTTGACTGGTATGATTCGTGTGAATGGCAAACTCGACTACGAAAACATCACGTCCTACACTTTGACCGTGCAAGCCTCCGATGGCGTACACGAAGATTACGCACAAGTTATAATCAATATCGACAACGTGAACGACAACCCACCCGTTTTCACAAAGAACATCACGAGGACTATAGTGGAGGAAACGTTGATCGAAGGATGCATAGCCAACGTAAGTGATTTCGTGTATACGTAAATATTTTATATCTACCCTTATTATGTTGTTTTCTTTTTCTAAGAGACTCAAGGTGCCTGTATTGTACATTGTCCCTCATAATTCTTCCACGAGTTCTTAGAATGGTATCTGGTATCTATAACAGATCGCCGCGATTGCTGTGAGATCCAAAATCTTTATTTATATTTTTATTCTTCATATGGTGCAGGAGGGTTGGTAAAAGTCAAATTCGGATGCTGAGGATATTCACCCAGCCGACGCTATCGGAAGTCACTTGATTCCGCACAGTTTTGCATCCGAGAATCTGGTGGAATGGACAATTTCCTTCGATATGTTCTATTGTTTCACTGTGTCCGTATTTATACTGTTTCATTAGGACTCAGAATGGGTAAAGCACCCAGTGAGGCTAAAATTATCAAATAACGTTTTAAAATATAATTTTGGCGTCATATAATTTTTTTTTTTAATATCCAATTTACGTATTCCATACGCGCAATGACCGTGACTGCACCAGATTCGGTTTAGTAAGACACATGTCTCGCTAGGTCCTCAAGGAATAAAGAACCCTGGTAACAGTTGGGTCCACAACAAGGTGAATATTTACTGATTAATAAGTATTTAATGTATCTTAACCATTTGTTTTTTTTTTCAGGTTGAAGCTTACGACCCTGACATAGCCGACAGAAACGCCCCGCAGAAGATCGTCTATTTTATTGTAAAGCAAGACCAGCAGAAGCTGATGACTATAGATAACGATGGATGCCTTAGACTGATAAAGCCATTGGACCGCGATCCTCCCATGGGCTTCTCCACATGGCAAGTCCTTATCGGAGCGTTGGACCAACAGGGAAGTGTGACAGGTCTCCGCTCCACCACGGAAGTAATCCTCGAACTGACTGACATCAACGACAACGCTCCTTTCTTGACAAACGTAAGCATTATTAATATTATTTTCTTCACCTGGTATTATTGATCTATTTCGGATTGCTTGCACCAAAATTTTACTTGCCAAATTATATAATATTATAGAGAATTTCGGTTTACCCTGTTGGAGAACCTGATAGTTGAAAAGTTTGCACGCCTGATATGGTTCGTTGGGATGGTCGAAATATATGTTATTGTTAGTTTTATTCATTACTTGATTCCTGTAATATCTCTTATGTTCTCTGCAGAGACATTCGTAATTTAGTAAGTACTGGAACCTGTATTCTTCATTGGATGCTTATTGAAAATACTTAGATTCTTCTGAAACAGTGACTGTTTATTGACACGTCGTAATTTATCATAATATTTCTGAGGACAAACGTCCTTCCAGACTGAAAGCTAGTTTTGATCTGCGGAGCAGCGGAACTCAAATGACTCCCGTACATTTACCTTCGGTCACCACTTCGGCACAACTCGGGAACGAGACCACGTGATCTGAAGTGCCCGTAGACAACTATAGTAATATAGGAACTAAATCGTAGACTGATATGATACATTAAAATTTGTTACCGAGTTGATTCCTTCTTCTTATTCGTGTATTGGAGTAGAGATGGTAAAGGTCATATTGACGTTCAGAGGTTATTTAGTCAGCCTATCACAATAAATTTGATCGGTAGTTGAGCCTCCAATTAAAATTGATTTCTGCAAGTCAGTTACGCAAGAGTTTTAATGTATTTATTCGTTTCTCCAATAGAAAATGCCTGTGGTTTGGTACGAGAACCAAGATCCTGGACCAATAGTGAACCTGACTGCAAAGGACTACGATTCTCCGGAAAATGGTCCCCCGTTCTCGTTCGCCTTGAACGACAGTGCTAGCCAAGACATTAGGAACAAGTTCAACATCAATGGTGAGTTTCCAAACATTTTCCTGTATAGAAAATGATAAATTCTAGATATACTAAACACATTGTGGTTCATAACGTGGTATGCAAATGAGCCAATCCTGTGAAGCTTTTTGTACGTTTTAAAATTAAAATCTGTTTCTGAAATCTCCATACTACTCGTATTTTGCCAAGAAAATTGTTTTGGAATTTGCCGAACGGTTTGGTATACATAACTTTGTTGTTTTGCTTTTAAACTTTCAGCGCGAAACAAAAAGAAACTCAAGCCTTAAACTGTTATTAAAGTGAAATGTTTTCACTGCATAGTTTAACCACTCGGACCCATAAGCTTGTTGCCAGCACCGTGGGACGAATGCAATAGTAGGAGCTTTTCAAATATTGTCGGGTTGTTTGTAACCCGGGAATGTTTGTCTTTCTTTTAAAAAAAGTAATAATAAATAAATATTTCACATAGCCCCGAATGCAAAAAGTTGCCTTTTATAGTAATTAAGTTGAATCTAAAAGTTTTTTCTAGAAAATATTCGTTTTAAGCGTGGTCAGTTCGATCGAAAATTTACCATATTTTGGATAAAATAAGAGAAGAAAAAATAGTAACCTTAATACTTTGACATTAATAACAATGGCCGTTAAGTGAACAAACTATTATCATTTTCATTCAATTTTCGGTCAAAATATTTCCGCTTCGCAAAAAAATCCAAATAAATGGAATATTACTGAACGTATCCGAAAACTAAAAACTGTTTTTGAAAGTTGATAAAATACGCTTTCAAATTTTATGCGTCGAAATAAATTTTTGAAATGTAAAATATTGCCTGCAAATAGGCATGTTTGAAAAACGGCTGATCTTACGTTTTTCTAACTAAAATTACTGAACGCGAAAAAATAAAAGCTTGTCATTCCATGTAAAAAATAATTAATAAAAAATTCTCAAAGTTTCATTTTTTTTTCAAATTGCGATCCGGATCTTTCATTTCATAAAGCTGTACCTTTTACTCTTTTTGTGGTTAATTTTTACATTTGAATATAAAGCGTGGTGTTTTCTCTTTCTAACGCCGTTCAGATCATATTTCTCACTACGATAATAAGAGAGACACAACGATTTCTATGAGACCTGTGTGATTTGTTCCGAAAAGCGAACAAATTAGCCTGGCGGGTTAAAGATATAAACGATATTTTTATTTGTATTAACGTACTGTAAAAATCTAAAATAAAAAGATGAACAACAAAAAAATATGGTTGACCTCAAAAACTAAAGAAATGTGTTTTAATTTTCGTTCTGTTCAATTAGTCCAAGAGCCCGTGACGATCAGACCTTCGTTATTTTATAAAATATGAAAGTTTCTCTGTGTATGTCCCTAATACAGGTAAAGACGATCCTCGACTATGAAGTTTGGATCACGGTGGCTTTGAAAGACATTATATTAATTAATTATAATATCTTAAGTTAAAATTATTTCAATACTTCGTTTGTTTAAAGCTTAGGACTTACGGATTTCAATACTTCGTTTGTATGGAAACACTAATATATAATAATTGTACTTATGTTAAAGTATAAAAGCTGAATTTTATATATGTTACTTGTGGAACTATCAGCATATCTTTTCTCAATTATCAGACAGTTTCGACGGTTTTTTCATCTTGTCAGACACATTAAAAGTCATCCGTAGGTGCGAGCGCGATATATACACGCAAGCGGGTGGGAGTGAAAGTGCGAGCAAAATGCTCTTGACATTGAGGTGCAATAATTTTACACCTTTGCTACCTGCTATCTTTCAAGGCCACCGTGATCCAAACTTCATAGTCGGGGATCGTCTTTATCTGTATTAGGGACATACACAGAGAAACTTTCAGGTTTTATAAAATAACGAAGGTCTGATCGTCAGTATCGTCACGAGCTTTTGCTCTAAATCTATTATCACTCAGACCTTTTGGCAGTCCATTCCAAGCTTTTAGGACTGATACAAAAGCGCGTTCTCCGAATTCTTTCGTTCTGATTGACATTATATTAGTATAAATAGATAAAATATACATTTTTTGTGCATCTAATCAACGGTATCAGGCTCCATCTATCGTATTATGCTATTACTACGTTCCTCTATACAAATTTATTGGTAACCTATATTTTAGCCGGGCGTATGTGGAGCATTGCGTGCCGTATGCCTCTTACGTCGCTTCGTAACAATGCCTGTCTGTCACGCACGGGTTTTATAATGCCACAAAAGAATACCAACTTCTTTGATACAGAGTGACCAATTTGAAAACAGCTAATGATTCTCACGTACCTTATAAATATAAAGAATGGGATTTATAATAATTAAATAAAATGGTGTATTGTATAACACACTTACACACGTACAGCTTATAGGAAGGGTTTTTTTTAAAGAAATAAATAATGAAGTTCAGATCCTTATTTTTAAGCTTGTCTGTGATACCTTACTTTTTTCCATTATTGTGTAAATCAAATAAAATGCTGTTCATTAAAAAAATCTAACCTCGTATGGAGTTCTTTTTAAAATTCCGTTCGAAATGCATCTGTTAACGTATGGAGCTCCGTTCAAAATGATTCTGTTAACATGTTGTTTCATTAAAATGATTCTATTAACTGTGTAGTTCGATTCAAAATAATTCGATTAACGTGTTGTTCCATTAAAATTATTATATTAACCTATGTTAAAATGATCCTATTAACCTGTGTTAAAATGATCCCATTAACCTGCGTTAAAATGATCCTATTAACCTGTGTTAAAATGACCCTATTTACCTATCAAATGATTCTATTAACGTGTTGTCCCATTAAAATTATTCTATTAACGTTTTGTTCCATTTAAAATGATTCTAATAACGTGTTTGTTGTTCCATCGAAATGATTCTGTCGACGTGTTTGTTTCCATTAAAATTATTCCGTAAACGTATTTGGTTCCATTAAAATGATTTGTAAACGTACATACTTACTTCTTAAAAATCGCAAATTATTTTTCACCATTGGTTTCGAAACAAAATGTCGATTATTTTTTTGATTAAAATTATGTTACTGTAAAAACCCGTACTACGGTAAACCTTAAGATTTTCCGGTAAATCCCAATATTTTTCACTAAACTTTTAATGTAGTGAAGCCTAAGATTTACTAGTTTAACCTGAGATTTACCAATTTACGGGCGTTTACAGTAACAAATACATAGTGATTTATTTTCATTAAAGTACATACATTCACATCATTTTTTCAACCCACATAGGTAGTTTGATTTAAATAATTATACTGACAAGTAGTTCCATAAAAAATATTCTGTCGACATGTCCATTAAATGGTTTTCTCAACGAAGATACATAGTTTCATTAAAATGATTTTCTTGACGAAGGTACATAGTTCCATTAAAGTGATTCTATTGACGCGCTCAGTTTCATTAAAATGATTCTATCAACGTACGTGGAGCTCCATTAAAATTATTCTAACAGCGCAACGCAATTAGTTCGCACGTTAAGTACAACCGAGTTTGACATTAATAAGGTCCCTCTAAGTTTGTTCCGCCACCATTAGATACCTAGTAAGAAGCTAGCAGGAAGACGCCCAAATTTATCATCGTCTTTCGGAGCCTGCCGTATTTTTAACATGATTAAAGCTCCCTTCGGGTGATATCCCGAGATACCAGAAGCTCTCTTTAAAAAAGATGGGAAATGATAATATTTTTTTACCTGAACACATCTGCCTTGATTCACCGCTAAGCTTTTGCCGAGCGCTAAGTGAAATTAACGAAGCGAAAAAATCCGGAACGAATTTTTCGCGAGATTTTTTCGGTAAATTCATTTGTCGCTTTAATTACGCTTATGCTCAAAGTAAAAACATTAGCTGATGGAGGACGCTTTAAAATGCTTAACAGCTTCAGTTTCTTCTGAATTCCCTGCTTAAAAGAACATTCAAATGCCCCTGACATAGACCGAGCTGATCGATTGATCTGTTTGTCATACTCGCATCATTCGTTAGGGCGTTGTTTTTATCAGGCATTAACGTGATCTATCCTTAAGTATTAAAAACTCAATGCTAAAAGGAATTTGTCGGTAAAAACATTTATAAATTAGCATAAACAAGCACAAATCCTAAAACATTTCCTTATATTATTTGATTGATATTGCATGTTAGATAAAAAGCGTAAGCCCTTGAAAAATCTTGAAATCTGACAGACATATTTTAAATATAGAATTAAAACAATTTTCTGTTTAAATATTGTATTACGAGTAGGTACTTTAAAGCTCCTCTGAATTACTGACACGTTCAGTTTCAATTTTGAAATAACGCTTCAATTTAAAACAAATCCGAGTCCGTGGAACCAGCATTACAATCACTTACAGACAGATCTGCAACCAAAATTAGTATTTTAAATTAAATATATAAGTGGAACTGCATAAATTATAAAGGTTTTTTTTATGACAAATTTACATAGAAATTGAATCCCAATGGGAATTTTAATTTTTCTTAGTTTCAGATTGCCAGTTTTATCCTGAATTCCTAATTCTCTAAGCATTTGAGTTTTTATTTTAAATTTGAAAACCACATAATGGTTTTATGTTCCGAAACCTGACGACAACCTTTGAAGCAAAGGAGACGAAAAATGGAAAGTCACAGAAAATGGGAATTGTCGAGGATTGCTAAACCATTGGGTATGGGAAAAAAAACTTGTTGCAAAATTCCCCTGGGTGTTGAGTCGAACCGTCAAATTACGGGCACGTATCAATCTCTTGACCACAGATTCACCATCGATTCCCGTCACCGTGTGTTTGTTTGAAAATTCGACGAAACTTACAAAATATTTTTTTCAGTTGTTGGAACAATGATGAACATATCAGCAAAACGATTGAATTATATTCCTTTTCACATCAAAATTAGTTTTCGATGGGTACCAGATATCCTGTCAAAATGGCCGAACATTTCAAGCAACCATTATGTCATCGATTTTCTTCTTTCAGATGTAATTTCCAGTTGTTTATTTAAGCCGCTGGAGTTGAATAATTACATCTAAAATCACTGTTTCTGTGTAATTGTCGTAATGGGTTTTGCCAGAATCTGACTGTAATTCTATTCGCTGTTGCGAGGTTTGCGTTAACCGAAGAGATTAAATGTTTTGCATTTGCAACAACTCTGATTAACTCTGTTGTAGCAATAATGGTAACGGAATTGTAGCGGCTTGTTTATTCCTAAGTACAAAATATTACGAAAATTTATATATCTTTCAATCATTTTGTAATTTTCTTTTAATCGCGATCACATTTTTAAGGGATTACATTTTCCCGAATACAATCAACACAATCGATCTAAATAATAATTAATTTATTCCTTTCTATAATTAGAACTCTATCAAAAGTGAAAAAAACTTAAGTAAGGGCATTATGATATTCCTTCCATAGTCACCCTCTATTGTTGTGTAAATTTCGAACGGGCAGTGGCGGAACTTGGCGTGACCGGGGCGCTTCTAAAATGACTGAAACCAACCCTAAATTACAACAATGATGTTGATGACGAAACATCATGTCGTGTCCAACCGAGGCACCACTTTTAGGGGTTTCGTACATTGTGTTCCTTTGCTACTTGCAACTTACTTACTAGCTTGTTACTTACTAACTACTGTTACTTAGCGACAAGTTTTTACTTATTCATTTTTCTGCCTTCGTTTTCATGTTGTCAGCATTTATTTTAGTACCTTCAGGGTAATGTTTTTCACTAAAGGACATTATTTAGCTATATATTGGAAAATCGCATTAAGCCCCTCATCCCATTGTACGTCACTATCATTGCATGTCTTTGTTGATTTGCTTTTTCTTTTTATAAAAATGTTTATTTTCTGACGAAATTTTTTTTTTCTATATTTCTTTATTCATTACTAGACATCGGATTATATGCACTAACAAAGTGCCAAAATATGCATGCAAATATGCACTAAAAAATGCCGAAATATGCACTAAAAACTCTTGATATGCCTAAAATATGCACAATGCAAAATCAAAAAACCATTTTTATTTTTATATATTTTAATTAAAGACGATACAAAAACAGCGAAATATTCTTAAAATTGTGCATAGTTTTTTGACAGTATACAATTAAGTATTTTTCCAAATTTTTGAGCAAAGTTTTTTCATGTTTGTCACCCAAAACGCCAAAAACGACTTCTCTACGTCAACTGACGTCATTCGACAAAATTTAAAAAAATTGGCGCCATTTCTGGAGATACCTGTTTATGCAGGGTATGTATGACCTGTGCCGTTGATGAAGGAATTAATGTTCTTCGTGTCTTCAAGACTCGGATTTTTAAACAAAATAGCGTCTAACTTTTCACGAATCTTTTCTGATATTGAATTGGGAAGAGCGTTGGCGAGTTCAATCATTGTTTCCAGTATTTCTATTGATTTAAATAGTGGAAGTTTTTTTGTTTCCAACTTCTGGTAACTTGTGGAAATGTGTTGAGATGAGGGCGATATTCTGTGTAATGGATGCGTCTTCAAACGCTAAATATGCACGATTGGGAAATAAATGCTAAAATATGCATTAACGCCGTAATTAGAGAGTTATATGCATTTGCATATTTGCATTTGCAAATGCATATAATCCGATGTCTATTCATTACATACAAAATATGGTTAAATTATTAGTGAATTTTTCGACCACCATGCTAGGCTGATGCCCGTGTTATGGTGGTCGAAATAACCATGTTGATTAAACAAACTATTATGTTCGTGTTATTAATTTTAATCTATATATTATTTTACTAACACACTTTAACTAATGACACCACATGAGAAGTTCTTTTGAAACTCGTATTTTTTTATTGTACCTATGTTGAAACAAACACAATATTTATAATGTAATGCAGTAATAATTATTCTTGTAAATGTTTGGTGCAATTTTCGGTATTTATTTTTTACGCAAAATCGATCATTTTTAATTAGTGTCAATAATATTATTATTCTAATTTGGGTGGCGGATTTGGGGACCGCCGCCTCGGAGACCATTTATTGGATAACCAACACCTCTGCCATAAGTCACTCAAGTGGTTCGCTATGTTTGGTGACTTAGCAGGGGTTCCCGGGTTCTACGGGTGAGATGTGTTCAGATCTTCGCGACTGATGCGTCGGCTGGATCGGGATAGGCCGGTTTGGGGAGACCCTCTGATCCCTCCAGCTGGTCTCTTTCGACCCATTGTCTTGTACCGCAGCGGGAGAGATAGATTCTTACGTCAGTCATTCCTGGACACTGACCAACAGATTCCTAACCAGCCATTTTCCTTCCAGGAACTTCCTTAAAAAGACCCTTCACTCGGCATCCGCAAAGATGCCACAGACCCTAGGAAGAATTATATTCCTCAGAGCCTCATGTGTGGGATTAATGTTAAAAAAATGTTCAGTAATTGCTTCTGTCTTCTTGCTACTGGAACGCATTTGAATTTATGCGTTTCTCCTATGATTGGACCCATTCTTTGTTCCTAAAATGATTTCTTTTTTTTTTACAAGAATGGACGTATTTGTTTTCTTTCATATTTCAATACTGACCCTTCCACAACATCGTCGCATTTCATGTTTCCAAATAATAAACACACCGAAAGCGTATTTACATAATAAACAGGTGATTTCTGAAGCTGATTTCTTGCACCCCACAGAAAGGGGTGATTTATGAGGTTTTGTGAGGAAAAGTATTACCTATAACGGTACGTGTTAACAGGATTGTTAACACGTACCGAAAGCGAGAGCATCTGTAAAAACCCAGAATAAATAAATAGATGAAAACACTGGCGCTCCTCTACTACTATGTTCCGTTTGATAGATTCTGCTACCTTGACAAACGGATTGCAATCTTTAGAGCACAGGCGTCGGCTGGGAATGATGTCCTTGTTGTACCGGTATCAATGGAAGATATTAATTGTTTTTGTGTTTAATTCGTAGAACTACATTTTCATTTTTAGAAATTTAATTAAAATTAAATTTGATAATGTTATTATCGAGTTCTGCAAGTATTTTTGGTATGTATTTTAGTTACAGCTGTTTCGACTTGTAAGGTATCGTATAATAAAAATAGTTGGCCCTTGCTGGCCGCAAATAGCTCAAGAGAGAGATAAATGGAATTCTTTAGAGGAGGCCTTCACCTTCGCCTGAGAGAGGGGTTCTTGCTTATGAATAATTTAAGATATCTATGTAACATTTTTCAACAAAATTGTAAATAAAATTAATTATACTTTTTTTTTCTTACTTTTTTATAACTCGGTAACATACCTATTTGCAAGAATTAAAAGGCTTTTTTTATTATTATTTTCTTTCGTGTAACTCGAGTACAATATTGAATCTTCCCAATGTTAAGCATCATTAACCCGTATTTTTGTATTCAACAACCGGCGGTTTGGGCACGTAGAGTGAATCAACGAGGAAAGGAGTGTAAGGAGAATATATGACGCAAATGTGAATGGTATAAGAATTCGAGGACGCCCAAGAAAGACATGTCACAACAAATGAGTCGGGCCACGTCAAGAGTCAGAATACTAGAAGAGCATGTATGATACGTTGTATGAATGTAAACGAGGCAAGGAATGTATGCCAAGCCAGGGTTGTTTAGCGGTCCGTCCTCTATTGTTAGTTAGTTAGCATATCTCTTACCTATCTGCAAATATATAGTATTCACATTGATTTATTTAGTAGTATTTATTTTTTTTTGCGTATATTTACAATATTACATCTTCCCAATGTTAAGCATCATTTTAACGTTTTATTATACTCAACAACCGGCAAAGTCCGGCATAATTCTGTCGATTTAGGAATCGCTTAATTTAATTGATATATATACTACCTTCGATGGGCCGAGGAAACTTTCGGCTTTTTCAATTAAAACTTCGCCTTCCAGAAGCCTTAACAGTAACCCAAATCTTCACTTATAGGTCAATCCTGAGATGTGTTTACTCGAGGATCGGCCAATTATACAAAGTTTGACCTACTCATCTGAAATACAAATAATAAATTACTCCGCCACTCTTTCTAACGAAGCGATTCTTCCGAATTCAATAAAAAAATAATTGATTACTTTTGCACTGAAATTTTTAATTTAACGCTTTTTTATTTTATTTATTTATTTAAATCTAATGGATGTTTTAAGTCTGTTTATTTTATACTAGCAGATGCCGTCTACTGTCAACGCCATTACCCAACCTTTATAACCAACTGTTAGTTTGCATACACAATACCAAATCCACACCGCCGCTTGCCTGTCCGCTCCCTTTATATACTATATTATATTTCAACCAATTTACACAAAACCTTGAAAAATTATATAAATACCTAAACCTTCCTCATGAATCACTCTATCTATAGGTGAAAACCGTATGAAAATCCGTTTCGTAGTTTAAAAAATCTAAGCGTACACACATCGGGAGCGACTTTACTTTATACTATGTAATAAATTTCCCAACATAGAAGAATTTTTAAGCGTAATTTAATTAATACAACGATTTCGTAACATTTGTTTTTTTCGAATTCATAAAATAATAAAAAACGTATTCAAGTTTTTTATGCCCAGTTTTGCAGTTCCCAGTTTACTACTAGAGGTTCGGATTATAAAACATGGTACAAAAATGGCGTTTTGTCTTATTTTTTTACTGTTAAATTAGTGTTGATATCTAAGTTCCAGTACACATGTATTTACGTTTCTAGTCGAAAATAATTGCATTAACCTATAAATTCAAGGACATCTCTAAGAATTTCATAATTCGATAGTTTTTACTTCTCCAGATTCACAGATTAATTTTAATTAATGAAAATACTTTGGAGTTAGATTAATTGTGCCGTTATTGTTCAATACTTATTTTTTTACACGCTTTCTCCCCTTTTAATGAAGAGTTTGAGTATTAAAAAATAAATATGAAAATAAAACGTATGTGAATAATATAAAGAAGTGGATTATAAGTATTGGACGTCACACTACTGCAAACATCTAAAAAATAAATAGCAAATAGACATAAATATCAATTTACCTACGTCCTTACCCATATAAAATAAATTAAAATAATAGAATCTGTATAATCTAACTCTTTAAATAGATTTGACACTACTTTACTTCATCTCTTCCTACATTTATAAGATAACTCTCTCTTTTACCCATACTTTCAATCATTATTCTGTTTTAATTGTATCCAAATTAATATGTATTTAATCTTAAATATTATGGTAAACATGATTTTTATTTATGTACCTCTACAAATGTCTAGACACAGGTATATCCTAGTGAAACAGGCATCGAAAAACCTAATGTAAACTGTGACCGGCCAACTCAGAATGAAACCACCTCAGAAAGGTCATTAAAATTGATGATAAAAATATATTTAAAAATTTGTTTAAATAGGTTACGTTAGGTTTGGGTTAACGGCTATTTTAAAATATTTTTTTCATAGCTTTTAATGACTTTTTAATGAGGTGTTGAGTTGACTTGACTCTGAGTTGGCATGGAACCAGTGTAAACATACTTTATATAGATAAATAGATAAAAAGAATAAAAACAGTAATATGTGTATATTTTATAACAGATCTATATGTATAAAATAAAATCAGAAATATGGGTATATTTTGGGAAAAATGCTCAGCGAATACCGCACAATATGTTTTACATATTTTCCCAATGAGCAGATAAATTTCACACAAGATGGACAGAAAAGTTACAATTTGAAATTTATTGAACTAGAAATGCCCCAAATAAAAAGCTCTCCGCCAAAAAAAGGAAGCCATCTGTCGTTCGAAAATAGAAACGTTACGAAATAAAACACCCTGAGAAGGGCTTCCAAATTTAAAAGCTTTCGCGCTAAATCTGTCATACGATGCCAGATTTATTTGCAAGCTAACTTATCCGCCTTTTCGTAGATTCTTCCTGTTCGTAGGGGCTTCTCCTGATATTTGCTTTTTACAGAAAACGCGTTTAGGTGTGGATATAGGAGATGACTTTAGTATGCTTCTAGTTGCCTTTATTTTCAATTGCAAAATAAAGTAAAGATTTCAGAGGTTAAATAATGCATTTAATCAAGACTGGACGTACAATTATTGTCGATTGACATCTCACAACAAAAATGTCACCAGGTTAAAGTTTTGGGACGTTTTTGGTTTTCTAATTTTATTTTTTTACATTAGCTCCACACGTGAGGCCCTGAGAAAAATAATATCCCTATGTCGTCTTTGGGGATGCTGTGTGGAGGGTCTTTTAATGGAAATTAAGGTGAGGAAGTTCTGGGAAGGAAAGATATGAGGAGTGGGTAGGAATCAAGGGTTCAGTGTGTCCAGATCATCCGCTGCCAGATCCAGGGAAACCTCACCCCATGAATCCCGGCACCCCTGATAAGTCACCAAACGTAGCGAATTACTTGGATGGCACAGGTGTTGGTTATCCAATAAATGGTTCCCGAGGCGACGTTACCCATTCCCGCCCCCCAAGCCACCACCTGCGTGACGTGCTGGATCGGGAGAGACTGTTTGTGGGAGACCTAAAATAGACCTCTCCTGCCAGACTCTCGATCCATCCCCCTTCTTTGCAGTGGGAGGAATGGATTTATACGTCTGTCACTCCTGGACACATTGACCCCCAGATTCCTACCCACCCCTCAAACCTTTTTCCTTCTCAGAACTTCCTCTTCCTGAAAAGAACCTCCACACAGGATCCCCAAAGACGACATAGGCCTTAAGGGATTTTTTCCCTCAGGGTATCCTTTGTGGAGATAATGTAAAAAAAAACATTTTTTTAAGATTTTTTAATACATATATTATCCCGAACTTCTCATTACTTCAAAGGACACTCGTAAATACGGATATTGTCTTGATTCAAGTAATACAATGTGTAATACAATCATATAAAACATTGGTACGTTTTCTTTATTCCCGACCCAAGTTGTGCTTTTCCGCGACCTTGTAAGGGAGTCGGAATTGGAGCCAAGCAGTTTTGTTTCGGATCCGTTGTGTTGAATTAGTACCAACATTCCACCGGATTTGGAATGGCCAACTTTGCATAAAGTTTCCTGATGATATTCATGGTCCCCACGACGGAATATTTATTTGGATTGTTGAACTTACTGAGCCTGAATTATGTAGGGTTCGTGGACTAGTAAATTACTCGTTAGAATGGCGCTTTCAATGTTTTCCAGATTTAAAAATAAACTGGATTTTCCGAATGAAAAGAGTTTAATTTCTTACAGCCTTACTAAAAAAATCTTTCACGCCCGATAACCTGTTTTGTTGCAACAACATAAATAAACCCCGTATACGCTAAAACACGATCTATTACTAATAAGCTTTCTTCCGCGGTCACGCTGTAAACATGCATTGAATGTATTTTACATCATTCAACGTTCTATATTATTTATTTATTTATTTATTTATTAACAGAAACAAACAGTACATTATTTACATTGGTGAAAAAAGTTTACAGTTAATAAGTATATTTCAAGTTAGGTACCTATGATATGTTTCATTGAGGTATCTTGTTTGTATTAAATTTTTACCGGGTGATGTGCGTTGTGGGAGGGTGTGTGTGTGTGTGAGTGTGTGAGTATGTTTGTGGATGTGAGAAGTGGTGATGTATGTATGTATGCGCCTTGAACAATTTACATTACTGACATGATGCTCTTTTTAAATTTGGGAAGTGAATCGGAGAAAATGTCGATATTAGAATTTAGACAAACATTATTTAACATATGAAGAGCACGGTTAATTGGCAAATTAGTTGCTGCATTTGTTTTATAATTAAGCGTGTGGAATAATTCTGTATGGCGTGTACGTCTTAAGGGTATGTTAAAATTAATTAGGGAAAGAAGTTCGGTACAGTCGATGTTATTATTTAAAATTCTGTGTATAAATGTTACATCAGCTATTGTTCTCCTTTGTTGCAAAGTTTGAAATGTGCATCCAAAGATATTGTTGAATTTGAAGGCAAGATATTTTATAAATTTGTGTTGAATGTTTTCTATGCTATCAATATACAGTTTGTACTGCGGGTTCCAAATTGGTGAGGCATATTCCAGTGTACTTCTGACTAATGCAAAATATAACATTACTACTGTACGCGGGTTACTGAATACTTTACTGACACGGAGAACAAAACCAAGCATTTTATATGACCTGTTAACGATTGAGTCGATATGCTTATTAAATATAAGTTTGCTATCAAGGTAAATGCCAAGATCTTTACATTCCTTTATAGAGATAACAGGTTCATTGTGGAGTGAATAAGAGTACTCAATTATATGTTTATTTCTGGTGAATGTCATAGTGTGACATTTGGAAATATTGATATCTAAACAATTAACTTTGCAATACTTGCAAAGCCTATCTAGGTCACTTTGTAACGCTTCACAGTCAGAGAGAGAATGCACCACTTTGAATATTTTCATGTCATCAGCGTAAAGCAAATATTCGGAATTTTGAAAGCATGATCCAATGTCATTTATATAAATGTTGAACAAGAGCGGACCTAGGTGGGAACCTTGCGGGACACCAGATATTACCTCTATAGACTTTGAGAAGACGCCGTTGATCAATATTACCTGATTGCGATTACTAATGTAAGACTTAATCCATCTAAACAGGTCGCCATGAATACCAAGGAGGATGAGTTTTTTCAAAAGAATTGAGTGAATTACACGGTCAAAGGCTTTAGAGAAGTCTGTATACATAGTATCGACTTGCTCCTTATCGTCCATCTTGCTATGCAAGAAGTTAATGAAAAGGGCAAGGTTGGATGTTGTAGACCTACCTTTCATAAATCCGTGCTGATTCGGCGTAATGATTGTCGAAATAGTAGAGTACAATTGATCAAAAACAATTTTTTCAAGAACTTTACTTAGAATAGGAAGTTGGGAAATTGGACGGTAGTTTTTAACGTCATGCTTATCACCTGTCTTAAAGATTGGTGTGATAACGGCTGATTTCCATTTGAGAGGAAACGATCCTTCTGTCAGTGATTTTTTATAGATGGCGCAAACCGGAACACAGATGTATTTACTGCAGTTGCGTATAAAAATCCCGGGCAGCCTGTCTATTCCTGGTCCTTTGTTAATATCTATACTTGAGAGATATTTTAAGGTGATTTCTTCATTTATTTTGATTGAAGATATTAATGTGTTGTTAAGAGGATCTACCGTATTATTAGTATCAGGAGTTGGAATTTCATTTGTAAAGACTGTTGAGAAGTAATCAGCAAAAAGGTTTGTAACTTCTTTGCTGTCGTGTGCCGTTGTGGAATGATATGTCATGTGTTCAGGTATAGTGGGAGATTTTCTTTGCGTCTTAACATAAGACCATATTTTTTTAACATTATTTTGAATATTAGATTCCAATTGGGCAATATAGGCTTTATGAGTAAGATTAGAAATCTTCTTCTGTCTTTTGCGGAGTAATGCGAAAGATTGATAATCCAATGGATTCTTGTAGCGTTTCCAGGCACGAAAAAACTTTAATTTTTCTTTCGTTATATTAATTAAAGCCGCCGAATACCATGATGGAAATTTAGTTGATCTGGTTACTTTTTTTGGAACCATGTCATCTATTATGGCATCAATGATTCTATAAAAATGGTGTACCGCAGTATCAACGTCTTGCGCATTCAGTACAGAAGACCAATCACTATTTCTGAGAGCATCATTGACTAAATCATAGTTAACTTTATTAAACAATTTGATTATCTGGGGTTTTAGAACGACAGCAGGGAGGGGAATATTAAGTTCAACTATAATAGATTTATGATGTGCATCTTCGATTACTAGTGGAGAGTCGGCAGCGGAGATGTTGACTGTAGTGTTACAAAACACGAGATCTAAAATTCGTCCGTGAGAATTATAAATTGCATTATACTGTGTTAAATTTGAGAACGAAAGGCAACTAAGGAGGGTAGAAGCGCAGAGATCAGTACTACGTGGCTGACACGTAGAGTTCCAGATGTTCCAGACAAAAATGTCGTTTGGATATTCAGTAGTTAGATTAGATATGGCAGTTGTATGACTATTGATGATAGAGAAACGCTGCGCATTAGATAACTTTATTATAAGATAAATTATTATAATTTACTAGATAAAAATGGTTGTTTTAATTCTTCTCCGCGATGGGCGTTATTGGCGAACCTGCGCATTTGTACTCAGCGGCTCGCGCCGAAAAAACAGTTCGGTATCTATGTTTATGGCGGGACTTTATTAAATAAATTAATTGCGGGATGTAAGGCTGTATGTCTTGTGTAGGAAATATGTTTCAAATAATGTTAGCAATCAGTTTATACAAGGCGTTATTACGAAATTATTAGGACTTTGAGTCGAACTATTCTAATTTCCATTCGTATCTAAATGATGGCAAATTCCCAGGGAATACCATCAATATGAATTGGATCCCAATTCTGAGGTAAGCGTAGGTTTATACATAAATTGCCTTCAGAAATAATATAACTCGATGCTATTAGTATGATCTAATATCAGTACGCTATAAATATATAACTTTCAGTAGAATCGATATAATCGGGTTTGCTGCGAGTGGGCGATGATTAGCTTTTAGCTTTTATATCGCTATGATGAGAATTTCTATGGTGGAAAAACTTTACGTATTAAATCGCAACGAGAATATTTGTTATTGATGTTGCGGATATTTTACATTGTTGCAACTCATACATTACTCAACATCCCTTCCTGTAGACTTAAGACTCTAATAACCATAAAAAATGCTCAACTAATCGTGGATATCATTGTTTATGTTCTAGAATGTCGAGGATGAACTCAAGTCAAATCCATGTTTTTTGGTAACAGCACAAATGATTTTTGTCAAATTACTTTTAATAATATTTTTTTAATATAATTCAGATTTAACATTACATTATCTTCCTAATGAATATTTTTTTATCGCTTTATTCATGTCAATTGTCTATTTATTATTCATCTTTATCATTTCTGCATCCTAAAGGGTAACCCACGTAAGTCCATAACTAAGTCAATAGCTAAGCGTGGTTTATCGTTTAACGTACAGATTTCTATTTGTTTTATCGTTTACTAGCAAATCCAGCCGCACGTTGCTGTGGCTAACACAACGTCATCTACTGACAACGCAATTACTAAACCTTTATAACCAAAGCCATCTGTTAATTTGTATACATATCAAATCCTCACCGCCCACTTGCTAGCCCGTTCTCTTTATATATTATACATTTCAACCAATTTACACAAAACCTTGACAACTTATATACCTAAACCTTCCCCACGAATCACTCTATTTGTTGGTGAAAACCGCACGAAAATCCGTTGCGTAGTTTAAAAGATCTAAGTGTACAGCCAGCAGGAGCGACTTTACTTATACTATGTAAAGATTGTTATGTGCGTTGTTATTATTGGACAATTGTTTCTCTCGATATCGCCCTGATGCATAATAATAATAATATTTGGACGACTTGTAAAGCGCCGCTTTTGTGAAAAATCACCTCAAGGGCGCTGTATACCACCATTCAGAATCAAAACGGTTTTAAATGGCTATAGTCGTATTTGAAGACGAGATCTGAATAGCCAGATACTTACCAACCTTCCTCTTCATCGTATCCTTCCTTAACATCTACGTTCATACTTCATTTTAGTTAAAATAACAGTTCACATATAAAATAGTCTTAGCGAGAGCTTGTACAGACGTCACCGACGTTCGTCTTCTTCCTTCGTCTTTTTTGAAAACGAAAAAGACAGAAGATACTAGAACGATTACGCCACTAAAGATGTCTCGCTGACATCTATTGTATGTATTAAAAATGTTTTAATCGTCGATTAAGTAGGTAACAATTTTATTTTTGTTAGCCACTAGAGCGACAGCGCAATTTATAACTTTTTTATCCGATTCCTCGAGATTGATCATTTAGAATATTTTCTGCCCACATTAAAAAATCATACCTCCGAATTTTAAAATGGAGACATGAATCGTTGAGTTCCAAAACCCTCCCTAATTGATTTTCTAACTTTTGAGGAAATCAAGAAAAACGTGTAGTGTAGTAAATCAAGAACAGCACAGTAGGCTGACGAGTTTTCATGATTCCAGTTTTTTAATTTTTTTACACGTTACTACGATCTTGTACGAACTTGATACAATTGTTATTTTGTATTTAAATGTTTAATATATATTTTTTAAAATGTGTTTTAATTATTATAGACCCATATTTAAACACGGTTTATAAAGAAACTAGAAGATTTTTGGAAATAATAACAACAGCATTGCATTCCTTGTTAGAAACTACATCAGATGGCATTCACACCTATTTTTTGACCAAAATTTATTAGGGGAGGATATTGGAACTCAACGATTCACATACAAACTGATTATAGATATACATATAACCAATGAATTCACATATCTTTTGTTATCTATCACATATTCGTAGGATTTATTAAAACAAATGGTTTAAAATCATAAAATTCTACTTAATTACTTATAAATAAGAGAAAATTTTCCAAAATTGGGAGCAAAGCAATTCGAGGTATTTAAATAATGCCATATTGTGGCAAAAAGCGCTCCAGTGGATAAGGCAATTCTCCCTATAAAGATACCTTCTCTACGATGTAATTGTAACGGAATTAGTGTATGAACCAACCAGTCTCCCAATCCTTCACCCTAATAAATTACTCAGATCGCGGCTGAGCGTCTTCCAAATATTTCAGGAGATAATGTACGGTATAAAATATGAAAAGATATTACGTTATTATTATTTTCATCGTAATTTTCAGTTCGAGTATTTTTCAGCCTGTCAGAGTTAATCCTGAAATGTTGGCTGTACGCTCTCGAAGATTCCTTTGATGATAATTTACTTCGGCGTTTGAGGTCGAGTCTTACCCAGTTTTATACATTTTTCGTGCTAAGATCACGAAACAAGATCAATAACGATTATATTGTTTCGTTAAGTTTGCATTCTGGTTATTTTTTCTTTCAAAAAACCACATCTTTATCACTTATGAGAATTCATTGAATATGAGATTCAAGTTTGTACATAATATGATAGAGCCTAAGAAGTAATATTTTTACAGCGCCCTTGATGTGATTTTCATAGCTTGATGAGATTAGCGCTATACAAATTATCGATTATTTAAAAAAAAAATCGTATAACAGCATTGTACGAAAGGTGTAGATGATCGAAATCAAAATTATCGTTGACTGAAAGCAAAACTGGTTATAATATCAACCACTTGCTAAAGCACTGTGCCGTCTAATTGTTAAATTCCATACTTCGAAAGATGCTTGAATTAGCGGCGGTTCCTGTATCAAATATGCGACATTGCAAATATAATGGAATGTCATCAAATATGTCACGGCCGCGAATTTCCGAGGCATTTAACCCGGCGAGAGCTTGGTGAAAAAATGTAACAAGAAGTATGAGGTAGGGTATGACATACCTGTTTACAAATTTGAGTGTAACTCTTGATTCAGAAGAAAACGCATTATATTAATTATTTTTTATTATAGCAAGTTAATGTTATAACGTATTTCAAATAAAACATTTGTGCCGTTTTAACAATTTTTATATTTTACTTAAATGGAAACCAGTCACCATGAATTTTCAGCAACAAATTTTCTCTCCAAAAAACTACAAAGGATCTGAAGAAATCAAGTTTTATGAAAAAAAACTTAAATATATGATAGCACATGAAACAAGTAACTATATAAACTAAAAAAATAACAATAATATTAGGAACATCTTAGGATCTGGAGTTCAAATCAGTGCACTTTTTACTTCAACGTACCTGTCAACGTCCATTTTCCATAAAAATCTACAATGCAACAAAGAAGATAAAATAGCAGAAAAAAAAACGTTAGTTTTGGTCACGATATATATACCAGCTATGTGGCTGGGTATCACTTACCCAACGCAGTTTGCAAGTGTATAACTCGAGCGTAGGCTGCTGCGACACTGCGATCACGCCACTATCCCCTCCTGCACCCCTTGAACTCCAGCTACTCAAAGCAACAACAGGTTTGAAGGTCACAAACAAAAAATAGACGCAAATATGCATCATGGTGGGTATGACATACCCTGCCACTCTTTCGCCGGGTTAAAGGGTTGTTAATTGACGAACAATGTGAGAACATCTCAATCAGCTAATATGTAATTTTGACGCCTCCGCTATTCGGGTTTAATCTCAGCAAGGCGTGACTAGATACCCCCTAACCCCTAAGGATTGAAGGGGAGGGTGGCTCCAAAACCTTTTCAGCCTGAATCCTACTCTATTTTTAGAAGCCTCCCGAATGCGACAAGTAAAAAACTTTGCTGATTAAGCGCTCTAACCTACGCGAGTCGACCCAAGAGAAGGGTCGCTAAAAGCACAATTAATATATCTATGTCTAATTTTTTCATCTTCTATTTTTTACAACACTTGGCTGAGAATGTCGGTTTGAGCCACACGAAGATTTATTTTGGATCTTTTACAAAAGTTACTAATGAAATAATAAGGAACGCGATTTCAATGCAGACTCATTTCGTTATTATTTTTTATAATAACCAGACCGGAATCTTAACAATGGGGTTAATAGGACTATATCACTCCCAAGATACAGCGTTGTTAATGAATATTTTAAATATTCCAACTTTTGAAAAACAGACGAATAATAACCGACCTAACCTTTTTCTCAAAATTATTAAACTTTAAATTCGATGGTTAACTCCTGCAATTAACAAATGTACACATACATCCACAAACAACTAGACAAAAATTAACATTTTATATACATACATCTCATTTCAACTAAAGTTTGCATTCCCCAAAACAATATTTACATTGTCTTGGTAACAAATACTTAAACAATATGGATGTATTTGACAACAATTTGAACTTTGTAAACTGCGAACGCCGTATGTGCCAACTATTTCTACCTTTTTCATAAACTAATCTGAACACCAATTTTAAACATTTTTGTTACTGTGGCGAACCTTACATCAGGTCTCCGTTTGTAGTGTCGAGGATACTTACTCGACTCCGAGGAAGGATCTTGTGTTCAGAGAAGTAATGAAAGAGTTCGCATAGGTTTAATAATTTATTTAGTCTTGACAGACAACATTTACATTTTAGAGATCGCGGTAGGAAAAAATGGAAATTTGATTTTTAATTTAGGATTTTGTCGCGTGTTCTCGAGCAGAGCGCCGTAACTGGAATGAAGTAAGCTGCGAGCTCGAGCTGCGCTTGTCGAAACAGCGTTCGCTGGAACTAAACCGGTCACGTGACCAATGTTGCCAGGACAACGGTGTTGTCATAGTCAAAAGAAATAATCAGTTAATTTATACAAGTACTTAATCGCATTTCCATATTACAATTATTTATTGTTTATTTGGAGGATATTGGCAGGATTTTGACTACATTTTCTTATTTTTCCTTAATTTACATTCTATGTTACCTACTGTGTGTCAACTCTTATATTTTATGTAACCTACATTTTGTTTCTTATATTTTATGTTACCTGTATTTTGTCAACTCTTTATTTTAATTGTAATTTACTGCATTATATGTAAAATACCTACGGGCGTTTAACTGAACAAATAAAATAACACAGATTAGGAGGAAAAGGAGAAATAGAATGATGTGATCTACCAGGTTATCTAAATCTGGTACCCAAAAGTAGTTAAAAGCCTTAATCAGGCAACGTTTGATTCTGAATGGTATTTGTTCTCTCATAGTGTTACTTAGCAACTTAAATTAGTATTAACCTATGTATATTGACCATTTCTTCTGAATAGTCGAGCGCTTTCCAACATTTCTCTTCCTTTTCTCCTATTGCCAGATAGGGGTTTCCATAATTCGTCTGGTTCTGAACAGTAGAATCTCAGTGTGTTCAGTGGTAACGATTAAAAAAATGCTTTGTTCACTGCTCATTCCAGGACTGCAGGTTTCTTTACCAGTATTCTTCTACAGATTTTTGATACCCTTGATAAGGAAGATTGCTAGAAAGCATCCCAAGCCACTTGGGGTGGTGATCTCTTGTAGAGGGGATGAACGATGAGGTGTGTAAAGGTGAGCAGAGGTCTCCAGGATTACGCCATAAAACTCGAACCTACTCGACTACACTGAACAGAGAATCCTTAGAAGTGTTATTTCGAAATTGAGGTCGAAATATTGGGTCCTTACATATGAAATTGGCGTTTTGCCGTACTGGCAACTTCGATCTCAAATATCTTCTCTTTGGTTTGGAATTCCAAATTCAAATTTATACAGCTATTTACTCGTGTATTTGTATTTCAAAAATTATAATTCATTCGTTTTTTCCTTAATTGTTTTTTTTTTCTTTGCGTCACTTACATAGTTTAAAAAATGGAAAACTTGAAATATCGCGTTATTTACGAGTACGAGTTCCACCGTGGCACCAGTGCTGCAGAAACGGCTCGAAGGATTAATGATGTGTATGGCGACGGTGCCGCAAAAGAAAACACAGTGCGTTTTTGGCTCCAACGTTTTCGTTCTGGAAATTTCGACCTGCAGAACAATCCCCGTGGACGGCCGGAGACCAAAGTTGATAATGAAGAATTGAAGGCTATTGTGGAAGCGGATCCATCGCAAACCACGTCTGAGTTAGCTGCAGGCTGCGGTGTTAGTGATAAAACTGTTTTAATCCACTTGAAGCAAATTGGGTAGGTGAAAAAGCTTCCATACAAAACTCCCATAAGCTCCCATTTCAAGGTTCCTCCCATACAAAATTCCGATTTCATATGTAAGGACCTAATATCTTATATAAATTCTTCCAACCTAGGACACTTATTTTGTGGTTCCATTTTAATTCAAAATTAATACACTTACTTTAAACCGCTATTATTGTTTGAAGAACCAACTTGTTTCTTACTTGGTTAGGTTTTACTTAAAACTAATTACAACAATAGACTTAAAGACGTCGACAGATTATTTTCAAGTTTGATCTAAAACATTCCAATTTCGGGCTCGGATTTGATCGGAAGACAAAAAAGAACACTTAAACTCGATTAAAAAAAAGGTTTTACCACAAAATAGACTCCAAATATGATGTAAATTAAACAGATTCCCGCTTGTGCTAACATTTCAACTTCTAAGCTCCAGAAATTGATTATCTGTACAAGATGACAATTAAAATGTTTGCAGAAACATGTATAACACATTTCTATATTTTACTTGAAATTTTTCATTTCTAGACCCGACATGACAGTGAAATCGATTTTCTGTTCAAGAAGGAATTTCGATATCTGAAAATGCTTGATCAATTTCACCCGAAGAAAGATAAATTTTCTTACGTTGGGCACACCGACACGCTCCATCGGTTTAACTGTACGCTCGACGGTGATATAACATAATATGCTATTAGTGATCGTTCGAATCACCCTCCTCCCCCCTCCCCCCTCCTTTCGATCACGGACTAGTTAAACTAAGTTTTACAACTCGGATAAAGTTTAACGATGCTTTACGTGCCGCTTTAATTGGCGAGAACAACCCTTGAATTTACGTCTACCTGTGTTGTGTATTCGGCGGGTACTTTTACCGATTTACAAGCTTTCATCGGGGCTTAAAGCTCAAAGCTTGGTCCGATTTCTCGAATTGGTTTACATGTTGTTCGCTCTGATTGCCTCTTCCGGCACGTGGCGTGACGAAGAAAACTCGTCGATTCAAAAGTAAATCGTAGTAATTTAAAAATTCTTGTTTTGCTAAATTTATCACGTTTTTGAGGAGAAATTCTAAATCACAGTGTGTTTGTACGAATGTGTAAAAATCCACAAGCGTAGGTCGTAATAATATAATAAAACAGATATAAAACTTTTTTCTACTTAATTTATTTGTGACCGTAACCAGTTTCAGCCTGTTAGCGGTAACTTCAGACTGTTGTACAATTGTTTCTTAATTTAAAGTTTATATACATAACATAAGAGGAGAGCGAGGAGTCTACAAGGATTTTATACAATGTGTTTGGGTTTTCCCATACTTGTTGCCATGTTTTCTTTGACGATTGGATTTCCAGTTAATTTTCACGTTCTGTGTAGGTTTTATTCAAGTTCTGTTATTATATCATTATTAATGTTGCTTCATAAAACTGAAATAATAACAGAACTTGAGTAGAACTGAGTGAAAATTAACTTCAAATATTTAATGAATTGTTCAAATTTTTTTAAACAACCCATCTTTAGATTCTAAAGGGACACTTATTTTAGATTGGAGTAGGAATAATAATACATATAACGGACTCTATAAGCAAAATACATTTTTTACTTTTAGAAAATTATAATGGATTAAGCATATGATTCTATTTTTTTATTTTTTTATTACTGGTCTGCATTTTAGGGAAGCTTTTAGATAATCAATATTATTTATTGAGTACCTTTTATTTATTTGTTTTGAAATTAGCACAGACTTGGGAAAATAACGTCTTGTCGACGACGAAAAATGCATTTAAATTGATTTTTAACATAAAAAAAAATTCAAGTAAAAAAAATGCCCTCGCCGAAAACTGAACCCCAATCAATTGCTTGGAAAGCAATTATGCTGACCATTAAACCACCAACTGTTGTAAAAACTGCAGGATAGATTCATTGGCCTACACAAACGACTAAACCAATGATTTCGACATTTTTAATGAAACAAATTCGACGTTTACTACTTACTTAAATATTTTTTTTATGAGGAAATATTGTTTCTGATAATTTCAGTTTATTATTATTTTTTTTTATGTTACCCAATTGTAAACTACTAAATGTAAGGAATTATTTTTTGCAACCATTATTTATAACTCTTATATCCAAAAAATGTTAACATTTCACTGTACCCAAATGTAAAAGCCCCATGGGCGTAAGAAATTAAAAATAAGAAATACATATATATCCATACATATACTAAACGTACACGTTCTGAAAATAAGAATAATGATTTATTTTTGTATTTTAGAATGTTACGTTTATTATTATTTCGTAATTATAATATGTTTAATTAATAAATTTTACCCATAAATTATGGTTCTACCGTAGTTAAACTTGTTCCATAGAACATTAGCAATTTATAAGCATTCCAAATACAATAAAACAGAACGGGTAAAACAGGGGTTATTTTGATATTAACTGAAGAACTAAAGTAAATTGGCTTGTTAGTGGTGATTTCACCGAATCAATTTCTACGAGTATTTTAACCATTTCAGGAATGTATTCAATTAACCTTATTACGTACCATTATTGGAATTACTGAAATATCGTAGTTCCGGAGAGATTACGGAGCTTAGTTTTAGCACCGACATAACTTTCGTCTAATCTTCCACTAAAAGTAGGATGATACGCTTTTTTTACATCAAACAGAACAATCATATTTCGTGTTTGCGTTCCTCGGAGAATGGCCGCTATAAGAATATAAGGAAGGGCCTTAAACATTTATTCTGATTTATAAGATCATTGAAAATAAGATCGTAGTTTGCTTCTTCCGAGCGAGAAATTATTTCGCTTGACCGGTTTTCTCCGCGCTGCAAAGGTTGAAGTTTTTATTAGTGTTTTCAACGATGATACTTCCTATGATAAATTGTTCAATTTTGGCCTCGAAAACAGTTAGTTTCATTTCTATTGATTCATTTTACATTAACTCGGTCGATTAAACGCCATTTTATCGGTTCCCCTGTTTTTCTCCATGACTTCAAATAAACAATCCAATACAATAAAATGACTTTATCAATTTTCAACTATGGAACTAAACAACATTTGTGTTGGTAAATTTTATGGCATGTGTATACATATATATGTAGAACAATTTTCTCGGTTTACCCGCGTAACGTAGTCCTTAAAAGGACTTTTTAACTCCTGACGTTTGGGACAGATCACACTGTCCATCTTCAGAGGCCTTATGTCTTGAGTTTTTGTCTCAAACTGATAGCTTTCGCATGCCTGTTCGGTCCAGAAGCTAAGACTTAAGTGAGTGCAAGTCACTTCTTATGTCTAGAACGAAGTACCCGGGTTGAAGGTGATTGATGGTGGAGGTGGTGGGGGGCGTGGCCGGTAGCATCAGGCGGTTTGCATATAGATACCCGATTGGTTAAGCTAATTGGAGATATTGCTGGTAATTTTGAAAATGCCGTTTTTTCGCGGCATATGTTTCTGTAGAAGCCCGTAAGTTGGTAAAACCTAACTAGATACATTATAAGAAAGCTTCGACTGTCCAACTAGGAGTTTTCCCGTTTCAGGACAGTCAAATAGCGTAGTTTAGTTCACATTAGATAGCTTGCAGTTATCGAATCATTTAAAATTTCACAACAGTAATATTTGCATAACGTTTTCAAGCACAAAATTAGTAGTAAAAAAACGTATATAAATAAAATAAATATTAAAATATATTTAACTGATTTCTTGTTTTTATTTTGTTCTTGCTTTTGTGTCATAAGTGGTACTGCGCGTTTTTATCCCACAAAATATCCTACGGACAGAACATCCCCCAATAAAATATTTAATCAAACCTAACATAACAAAAAAAATGGGACAATAATAATGCAGACATCCTGTAAAGACAATAAATTATGTTTATTTTTAACTTTATGAAGACAATATTATATAATTAAATGAAGACAATATTAGCGAAACCCAATAAAAATCTGAAGACAGAAAAATCAGAAAAAGGTAGGTTTTGATTGAGTTTCGCTAATATTGTCTTCATTTAATTAAATATTATAATTTGAGTTCTTACTCATAAAGTTTAAAATATTCATCATAGCATAGACTTGCAGAAAAAGTCAATAGATGTCGCGTATTAAAAATAAAATGGTTAAATATTTATCTAGACATCTAGATAGCATTTAGTTCGAGTTGAATCTTGCAATCATATATAAATATAGCAGCCAATAATATGTGCGTTAAGAAAATGAAGATAGTGTTGGTAGTTCTTAGTCGAAGTATGAAAGTGACCGAATTGAAAATGGTTCCATAGCTCAATCGGTAGAGCATTTGCCATGTAGGCTAAGGTATCTGGGTTCGAGTCCCAGTGGAACCAATATCTTTTTCTGATTTTTCTGTCTTCAGATTTTGATTGAGTTTCGCTAATATTGTCTTCATTTAGTTAAATACAATAAATTATTGTTCGAAAGTAGTAAAATGGGACAAAAATAGTACAGACATCCTGTAAAGACAATAAATTATTGTTCAAAAATGTAAAATAAGGTTTAGTTACATTAGGTAAGGTAAATTAAGTTTTAGTAGATATTTTGTTGGAGGATGTTTTGTCCGTAGGACATTTTGTCGCGGGATGAAAACGCGCAGTACCACTTATGAGCGGGTCAAAGTCACCCCCAGATTCAAAAGTCGCCCCACATTACGCTACTTAAACCATCTCTCTTTCACAGTACCGTGGTACAGCACAATAAAATCGAGCCTGCATTTCCCACAAAAATGTAAATCGATTTTAGTTCAACAGATGGGAAGGCTGATAGGGATATTGAAAGAAGGGTGAATGCTGGTAACTCCATTAATGGAGGACTGAATGCCGTTGGCGCTAATAAAAAACTGTCAAAAGAAGCGAAACTAGCAGTCCACAATGGAGTCCTGGTACCTACCCTGATGTATGGCAGTGAGGCATGGAACTGGCAGAGGAAGGATGAAAGTAAACTGAATGCTGTTGAAATGAGATCCCTGAGGCGTATGTGTGGTAAAACAATGTATGATCGTGTGAGAAATGTGGATATCCGCAAAGAATGTAAGGCTGATGTATGCATAATGAGTAAGATTAAGAAAGGGACCCTCAGATGGTTTGGGCATGTAGAGCGAATGAACGAAGAAAGCAGTGTAAGAAGAATATACGACGCAAATGTGAATGGTAGAAGAAGTCGTGGACGTCCGAGGAAGACATGGCACGATCAAGTGAATCAGATACTTGAGTCGGGCCATGTCAAAAGTCAGAATAATAGAAGAGAATGTATGAGACGATGTATGAATGTGAGTGAGGCAAAGAGTGTGTGCCAAGACCGAGTTGTTTGGCGGTCCGTCCTCTCTGCCTACCCCTGCGGGGAAACGGCGTGATGGTTAGTTAGTTAGTTAGTTAGTTAACTTGAGACCCTTGATCAATAATGGCTTCAGAATACACCGAGCTCTTTATCGGCCATTTTTGTACGCCTTAATTACGAGACTGTACAGGTAACCGTTTAGTTTCCCAATTCAGGTATCACACCATTGTGAGATTTTCTGTTATTCTCCCTAAGAGATTTAGTGCAAGAACGTTTTTGTGCTTGATTACATACGCAATGGCCACAATAAAACATTATTTCGCCGCCATTAGCTAATAAATATTTATCGAATAAAAGCATAATACGACCGTTCTCATTAAAGGTATTTTATTTTGTAGCCTAAAACGTGATTAATTTACCAAACTAACTGTTTGTTTTTATCTGGGGTTTATTTATTATTCATAAAAATAAGTATACACGTGATGTTCTCATTCTCCACTCCTTTCTTTGGTCTAATGACTGTGTTTTGAATTTAAATGTAATTACCATCAAATTACTGATTCTCGTGTTTTTTGGTCAACCGCCCTAACAATTTGGCTATTCGAACGCGACGTATTAAATATCATTTAATTATTATAATGCACCGTGGCGTCAAGTCTGCTGTTAAACAGTAGGTACTCCGTCAAACATATATGTACTACCTAATGAGGACGCCATTTTTAGGGTTCATTTTTCAGAATCAATTATCTTAATGTTCGCTCTGGAGACAGAAAACGTGGAGCGCTGCCAGGGATGCTTTTACTTCTTTATGAAACTTGATGTGAGTGTCTAATTTCATATGGGGTCCGACCTGTTAAGTATCCATCCAAAACAAACTATGCCATTACATAGACTTATTTCTTATTAGTAAGAGACGACACGCCCTATTTTTACTTTGACTCTTCTTATTTATTAGATTTTCGATATTTTTAAGAAAGCTATTTAAAAAAGCCCATAACGTTGTTTTAAAAATAAAAAAGTAAATAAAAACAGCACAAGGGTCCCAACTCTCTAGGGTTAGTATTAGTAGGATTAACGCGTACAACTGTACAAATAATTTGAACACGTTGCTCGCCAAACTGAGGACTCCAACTTTAGTGGAGGAGCCTTGTCCGCCATTAAAATTGGAGTACGGGGCCATGATCCTCAGCAATAAGGAATCGACTGAGAAGAATTATTGGGAAGGATATGTGGTAGAGGAAGGTTGGGTAGTGTTACGAAATGTTTCTACGAATGAGCGCCAGGAAACGATTATTTAAAATACATTTTTTTTTATGAAATAAAAAAATAACGTGTGAGCGCGGATATATTATTTAGATCGTTGGATGTTTTGTAAACCGTAGAGTCTGAATTTAACAGCAGAATTTAAAAAAATAAGTATAGCATTGTAAGAAAAGCTTAGGTAGGTTAATATTCCAAGTTACAATATAATAATACGTGTACAATATATACAAATAACTTACATACACGTGTTTATGTTTATCTGTCGCCATAATACTTTTTTTTCTTATGGCCGTACCACATCTCCTACCAAGCTAGTTTTCTGATTACCAAAATATTTTATCGACATCTTATAAATTGCCTTGCATTAGGTGCGCAAATACATATTTTTTAATATTATTTTTGCATCAACACACTATTAATTTTGTTCTCCGTTAAGAACAAGCCTGTTTTCAACAATGGAAGTATAATTGAAAAAGCGCCATCGATTTTTCCGCCACCGAATAAATCTTTTACGCCAAAAACACGACTGGCCCCCATTGTGACCAGGGCTAAGAAATGTATGAATTAGCTGGGGCATTTAGGCGGCACAGGGGCCCTGCATAATGGCCGGGGGGCATGGAAATGAAGCTATTCGACACTTGAAATTACGACACTGCGAAGAAAATTGTAGTTGACACGCAAAACTTTTATATTCCGGCCATGTTTCATTTCCTGTTGAACGTCATTAGACGGTGGCATTGTGTTTTTTTTCTTCAATGTACTCGAACTCGGGCGGAACTTACTTAGTGCGGAAGTGACTAGCCACCGAATTCTCGTCTCTAAAGTTTTTTTAACCTTTGAACACATTTGATCCTTCTTACATTCGTGGAACTTTTTTTAAATTCCTGTTTTTTAACTGTTCTTAACTTCTTAACATTCTTGCCCTTTTATCCGCGAATTTGTTAATATTTTTTCTTTCTGTACCGATTTTTAACATTCATCTTATTTATCACTTATCTTATATTTGAATATATTTGCTTATCCTGATGATTATTTTATATTCCATGTTCGAGTTCTGTTAGCCTTTATGCAAAGTTCTTTCAAAACTGTAACATTCCTTAGTTTCCGGAACATGTTCGCATCTCGGCACATGAAATTACAGATTCCTTACCACCTCAGACCTCAGGTATATTTTGTCAGAAGTTCAAAATATAATATTCAAATAAATGGTTTATTTCTGAACGTATCCGAAACCTAAAAACTGTTTTTGAAAGATGATAAACGCAATTCCAAATTTTATAATTAGAAATAATAAACATATAATATTTGAAATTTTAGACTTTTGAATGCAAACATAAAAGTTTTAAAAATGGTCCACCTAACGTTTTTTCTAACTAAAATTATGGAAAAAAAAAACGAAACAGACACATGTTTTATTAGACGTAGGTTAGATTAGAGCATAGGTTCTCAACGTGGGCGTTTCAGACTTACAGGGGGGCGATAGGAGACCCAGAAAAACCCATCCTACCCCATCGCATCTCGCCCCATCCCATCTCACTCCATTCAATCTCGCCCCATCTCATCCCATTACGCACCCCCCCCCCCCCCCCCCCATTGCGGTAAATATAACCGTGACAATTAGCTGTTTCAGATTCACGACGACAGATGGTAAGTAGAAGCAGTTTAGGAGGCGTTAAAAAATATATATTCTGAAAGTGGGCGTTGGGCAAAAAAGGTTGAGAATCTATGGATTAGAGTATTATAAAAGATAGTCACCTTACTTTTTTGTAGTTTCATGTAAAAATAATTAATAAAATTTTCATAATTTTTTTTCATATTGCAGTCGGAAACTGTGGTTTCTCTGAAGGTTTAAATTTTAATTAATTTGTGGTAAACTTTTAGATTTGAATACGTAGCGTGGGTTTTTCCCTCAGGATAATAATTATAATTAATATTTTTCACAATGATAGTAAGTAAGACACAACGATTTCTATGAGACGTGTATGAGTTGATCCCAAAAACGAACAAATCAGCCTGAGGGGTGACATTAATGTCATCCCCTGTAGTATTATTTTCTCTCCTCAAAGATAGAACCCGCACCGTTTGGGTTGAGTATACGAGTCCACACATTGGCACAATTTTCTAGTGAGCTTCAAACATTTAACCTTTCTACCCCGCTATTAAATATTTGAATTTGCCCGTTAATTAGTACTGGCTCCGACGCAGAAGTGAGTGTTGACACGTAGTCAGTGTTCGGATGGCCGAAGCTGTATTTTGCCGTCACGCTCAGTTGAACTCATCTCTGGAGGGGGCGTTTGATGATAGATGTTTATTTCAAGCCGGCCCAACTCAAAGCTAATAAATTAAAAGTCGTTTACTCAATAATCTGTGAAAATAATTTGAAGCATCTCCAAGACGAATGAATTTGATTTATTTGACATTTCACTTCAGACGCAGATTAACTGGGTCGAATAATGTACCCCGAACTCCGGTCAATGTTTAATTTAAATTATTTGGCAGATTTCTGTTTAGTTGTGATACAGACAGAAAATTTTGCCGGGATTACATCGTAGTCGGATGAAATTCCGGCCAGTGCCTTGTAGAGCTTTTTTCTTATTTTTAATCTTAAATTAAAGAGTGCAATACCACAGTGATAATCTTGGTATTATCCTGATGAGAGACCACCATTCTGAATTGGAACAATCCTTAAAATGGCTTTAAAAGTGTATCATCCTTCCTCTTTTATGTCTCCTTCCAATAAGGAACTCCAGTGAAAAATATTATGGCTTTAAAAAAATATGCTCATATAGACCAATAAACGCTGATTCTGAATATATATCTTTTATTAAATAATATTAAACGTACAGTTTTTAAAAAAATATTAAAAAGTGCATTTTTAATATTCTCGTTAAAAGACAGCGTCAGGTTGGTATGCTGTGTGGTGACGTCACGATGGTAATCACTGTAATGACAGGTTTATTTATGCTGTACGTCATTTGTATGGGAATTTAGTTATGACACAAACGAATGTTCTATATATTTCTTATTTTTGAAGATGTCGTAAAAGCATATACCTTTATATAAACTAAATAGAATTACCTTTTAGATTTTTGTATCTGACATATACGATCGCGTTTGAAAATTGCAGTATTTTAAGTTTCAAAATGAAAAAATTAAAAAAAACAGCTGACTTTAAACATAATATATTAAATGGTTGAAAATATTTTTAAAGATACAGTCCTCTTAATTTATGAATTTGGAATAAAACTGTCACTTCGCTTTTTATCTCGTTCATACAATTAAAAATGATAAAAAAATATTTTAATGATTCCGAAAAAATAACTTTAAAAATATGACATCTTGGATTCGGTGTTACGCAATTTAATGTGTTGATTTCTGTATTTTGTATTTATTTACACGTGCATTAGTCTTTAACATTATTAAATAATATTACTTTTATGGAAGTTTTATTAAATTCACGCGGAAAAGTCATTAAAAAAAAATTTCAGACGTAACCTTAAACCTATCGTACAACGGAAATACACCAACAAAACACTATTTAAATGACTAAAACTGAAAAAAAAGTAACGCAGCATTGGTACTTATGATGAATTACACTAATATCACAGTGAATTGATCATTTAAACGTAAATTAACTTCAAAAACATAAAACTGAATTAACTTCAAAAACAAAAAACTGCAAGTGAAATTCATCATGTCATTTTTGCGAAGCTTCTGATCTCGCCGTCGCCATATTGCCATTAGTGCCCCCCACACGCACACTTCGGAGCGACCGAGTCCCGCGCCATTTCAGGCCGCCGCGCAGAAAACTCTCGCGGTGAACTGCGCTGTAAACATATCGGTCTGTACTTTTCTGCGCGGCGGCCTGAAGTGGCGCGAGACTCGGTCGCGCCGAAGTGTGCGTGTGGGGGAGCCAATTGCCCATACACCATAAATAGACCAATCAACGCGTTAAGATGGCCGGCGGCGCCTGCGCAAATCTATGTGAGATTCAAGGAGACCAACATAAAAAACATGAAATGGAACCGTTGATGACGTCACAAAATACATCTTAAATTTGGCGGGTTTTTGAGGGACCTTGAAAAATTGAAACTTTGACAATTATTTTAACTATTAAAACTAACTCTAAAAAAAAAAAAATGCAGTTATTTAAGTTAGAAGGTCATTATTCATAAAAAAAAATAAAAAAAATTGGACTGGACTTCTCTATTCAGCCGTAGTTTCATTGACGTCGGGGAATTAGGACTAAAATCTCACATCAATAATAATAGATAATAATAGTCATTATTTTTATTCTCAAAATTCCCTGGCTGAAACTACCTCTAATTTGGGAAAGGGGTATTCCAATTGTGATGTTGAAAATTTGGAGGTTTTGTTAAACGAAGAAAAAAAACTAGTTAATACGGACTTATTGATTTTAAAATGACGTGATATTTTCATAAATTCTTATTGAGAGCACCTTGAAAAGAAATATCTTAGAACGGTTTGGTTATTATTCAAGTACTGTGATGATGGTGAAATAATAACATGAATGAATTTTAACTTTTCAATGTGATGAATTGTAATTATTGTTTAAACAACCCGTTCTTGGTATTTTAAAGCTCTCCAAAAGCAAACCCTGTTTGCTTCACTGTTTACTTCTTCTATACTAAAGTCCATAATATTTTTGTTCACAGGTAATACGCTGATTGCCAGTGTCACCTTCGACCGCGAAGAGACAAAGGAATACCTGATCCCTATCGCCATCACCGACTCGGGGAACCCTCGACTCACTGGAGTGTCCGTTCTTCGCGTGGTCATTGGAGACAGGAACGACAATGCCATGATGGAGGGGCACAGCGCCATCTTGGTTTATAACTACAAGGTAACACATTTATTATACACTACCGCAGATCCGTGATTTTTCACGGGATATTGTAATTGTGGAATCTGTGAAGCTGAAAGTATTTATTATAAAAATATTTATCGCAGAAGCATTACCTTTCAATAAGAAACATTGTAACCTTCGTTAAACTTGAAAAATTACGACACTTGTCAAAAAATTTAAACAAAAGAAACACACATTTCAAATATAAAATTATTAATTAATTAAAATGAAATAATTTTGGTACCTTATTTATTGCTTGTCTAAATGATTCCCACAATCGGTTACAATTTTGAAAATGGCACTTAAATTCAACGTAAATCCAAGTTCTGCGGTTCATTGAACCAGAGTTACAGTCAGAATCACAGCCGAAATCAGTATTTTTCAATTACTTAATAATAATACTTATTAATAATTAATAATATTTAAATACATATAGGATTACGATTTAAATACATGTAGGATTACGAAAGATTTTTAAATATTTATATTGAGGGATCAGTAGGATTTATCGGTCCAGTTAGGATTTCATCAGAGCCGAACCCTCTGATATGAATTATTTTCTTTTTATGTTTCTGGTGGATTGACGTATTGTTCTTGTATTGTTTTGTATTTATTATACTTATATATAGTGCACTAACATTGCGTGGATTTACTAGATAATCATTTGTGGAAAAGTGTGTGGAAGGGTTTAGTCTTTCATTTGGGAAAGATTTAACCCGGACATAAAATCTGGAGCACCAAAAATAATCGACATATATTTCGTATGTTAGTAAACTGCTGTAAATTTTATTACTGGTACTATTTTCAACTAACAGTGCTTTACAAGTTTAACTAAAAACTGGAATCTTTTTTCTGGGGCAGCAAATACTTGCGAACTGTGAGCTTTGATATATTTTTTCTGTCTGGAATTTCTAGGGCGAGACAACTATTTTTACCAGTCATTTCCATTATGTGTTACAGAGCTTTTGAACATAATATTTATTCAAAATAAGAGGCTCGACTTTTCTATATTAAAAAAATCATTTTACTATGAAAAAAAATCTAAAATTTAGCTAAACTAGTTGATAGTATGCAACTCTATTTCGGCGTGTAAAATGCGAATAAATAGGATCCTTTAGTTTTTTTATTTACCTTTAATTCTAAAAGCAATCTCTACTAATCATTTCTACATTTTAGCGTCAATAAGTGTTTGATGTTATTTCAACCTAATGTGGCTCAAGTGGATATTAAGCCCGAATAGTTATTTCATAAAATATAAGATTACTTTAGCTTTGGCCTAATAATTATTACGTGCACTTAAGCGTAGTTTTTGGCACAGATTTGTATCGGCCATTACGGAAAATTATTGTACAATTTTATTAATTTATGTTTCGACCACAATGAATAATACGACATTATTTCGGAGTTTACCAGTAGGTAGGTACTTAGGCAACCCTTTCGGGATATTAATCCTTTGTAAACTAATGCTTTTTCAAACATTAATGTGTGACATTTTCAAAATTTCAACTTGTAGGTTCATAATATTATGTGTTCAAAAAGCCTGTCCAAATCCGAACAGCGATTTTATTTACCTATAATATAATGTTCTACTTAGGCGATAATTTTTATTCTATATTTGAAATGTGCTTTTGTAGAAACGCAGTTCCCAAGTTTTCATCTTGTCATGACAAGTTACATTCATTAGATTCCATTGTATTTTGTAGAATAATGATTGTAGGTGCCTATGATTTTTTTTGTAATCTGTGGTGAATTTCCCAATGCACCAGACGAACGGATTCAATGAAATTGACATTGAAAACAGTTGGTTATATGGATATGTAAGTATTAAAATTATATGAAATAATTTATTCTTAATTTTTTATCTTGAAATACCTTCACTGCAAATTATTTATTAAAAAATAAACCTTTTAAATTCACATAGATTCTTCAGCAATGAAAACTTAATACATTTTTCGAACAGCAACACATAATCAAGTGTTCTTGGCTATATAACTATAGCGTAATGTAAAGCCCAGAAATTTTATAAATATATTGGAGTGAAGTGGTTTAACCAATTACCCGTTCACACGAGATTAGAAACAAATTATACAAAATTTTAACTTATAATTAAAATCCCTCTCAATAGTATCTAAACTCTATCACAATTATTATACTTAGTAATATTTCTCAATAACAATATTAGATATTCTTTTTCGCTTTTTCTCTCTCTTTTATCTCTTCTTCTTTTATATGTCATGTGTCATATCTATTATAAGTTATTTATATATTTTTAGTTTTTTCGTTACTTACTCTTTCTAAAAAATATATATGTATATTATTTAATATATTTTTTAATGGTATTTACACACCTTTCCCTGTCCTTTTAACTCAAGCATTGCTCTAAAAATAGGTGTAAAACGATTTATTTTGTATATTTATAAAAAAACTTTATGTAAATATAAAATCTACTTTACTGCAATCAGGACCAAATCTGAAGTTGTAGAAACTTCTTCTCTCTTTAAAAAAATACTCCTTTCAAAAGCATTAATAAAATAATCTTTTATTATTTTATTTTTATATATATGTATTCTATAATCTTATTATTTAATTTATAAAAACAGTTTATTTTCATACGAATTCTGCTACATAATTATTTTTAGCAAGTTGTTTATTAATTAACTGTTTCTACAAATTTAATAATAATATTTTTGAATATATAAAATAATTAAAAGTTAAAATGGAGTTATACAAATTTAACTAGATAACGATAAATAAATAAAATAATCATTTAATCTCATATCATTTATAAACTGACAATCTTTTTGTATATCCCACTAAAAACTTCTTATAGCGAAGTATAGCGCAATGAAATTTGCACCGGTTTTTAAGTCTGTAACGTAGGCCAACGCAACTATTTACAGCTCAGTTTTCAATTGTTCGATCTCTAGCAGAGTCGGGAACTAACTTCTAGATTAATTTTTAATAAAAAGCCTTGAATGTGAAATCACTCCCACACAAATAAAAATCGGTTAGATGTGAGTAAAATCATATAAATAAGTGATATCCATGTGGCACAATCACACATTGAAAATGACCGTGCGCACAGAATAGCTGTCACAATAATAAAAACTAAAATACTTACACAATAACAATAAATAACTAAATACTTACACAATAACAATAAATAACTAAAATACTTACACAATAACAATAAAAAATTAGAATACGTATGTCTTGCGACCTTCTCCACATCTTTACATATCACCTTATTTTATTTATACCGTTTTAAAACAATTTTGTTTTCTTAAACATATCTTTAAATATTTAATTGAAACCACACTATCTTATTGTAACTATTGCAAAGTAGGAATATATTAAGGTGGGTCACGAAAGTATGGGAAAAAAAATCTTGTTTTGATATGTCTAATAGTGATAAGAGGGTGTTAAATGAAGATATAAAATCACTTGTTTTTTAAATAATATTTGGATATCATCTTCTTCCTCCGGATTGACTTTGAAATTCACGTAATAGAGAAAAACCCACCCTAGTTAAATCTTTAAAAAATATTAGATAAACCGTTAAAAATGTACACTTTTTCAATAAAACGTAAAATTGAGGGAATATTTTGATTTATTTATTAAAAAAATATATTAATAAAATTCAAATTATCTCAAGGCAGTAAGTAGTCTATTCAAATACCAGCAAAATCCTTCTCATCCTTAAATTTCGGCATTATTTTGCGAGACTCAATCTTGGGACTTTTTGTAAATGATTTCGTAAATATATACTACGTTTGCTATGGAAGATTACAAAAAATATGGTTTAAAGGATTCATAGTAACTTTTATATGTACTTGAAATAACCCATTATAATGAAAATTTTCAAAACTTTGAAGTGAATTCGTAGGAAAAAGATCGTATCAGAAATTTGAAAAATTATAAACACGTCGTTTTGAACCCATTTGGCAGCCTTTTACCGCTCTTAGAATTAAAAAATATATTTTTTTTTAAATTACCCACCTTAGTATACATATATATGAAATACCTTATAATATGAAAAATAAAAGTCCTCTCATTTTCCGAAGGTTTTGTTTTTTTCCATAGATCGTTGTATTTTATATGGAGACAAAGCGATATTTGCATAAGATTAACTCACAGTCCCTGATATTTCCGATGACAAAGCGTTATTTATAAAAAAAGAATAATGCTATATCGCGACTTAAAATCAATCCAGCTTCTGCGACGCCAAAAACAGAATGCGCCATTTTTCTTTTGAAAAAATCTAGACAATACGATTTCCCGTCAAAGGAGATGTGAACAAATGGCCACTATTAATTCCCAGCTTCCAGGATGCCGGGATATGAATATTATCAATAAGGACCTTTAAATGAATAAGTAGATCCTGTGCGATTGTTACAGAGATGCCATTGTCCTCAAGTATTGCATTATTCAAGATATCTTTTCAATTTGGGAGGCGGGTATGGGTGCCGCAGCCTCACCATTTATTGGATAACCAACACGTATGCCATAGGTCATCCCAAGTGGTGCACTGCTTTTTTATTTACTAATGGTTGGGTGAGGTCTTGGACTCTTGGTCGGGTTTGTGAGAGACTGGTTGAGGGAGACCTTCTGATTTCTCCAGTAGGACTCTCTTGGAACGTCGCCGTGGCACGCAAACGGAGGGATGGATTCATACCTTCGTCACTCCTGAACACACTGACCTTCAGATTCCTGCCTCGAACCTTTTTAATTCTCCTTTCTTTAAAAAAACCCAAAGCAACCCCAAAGATGACTTAGGCCCTGGGAGTTATAATATAAGCGTGATGTACTCAATATAATTTATGTTCTGTTCATCTGAACCTAAACCTTAAAAACCTAGGTTCTGTTGCTCCTTTACAATTTTGTGATGAATTTTGACAGAATAATAAGCCAGCCTCTGTTCATTACTATCTTTTCTCCACCCAGTTTTACTGCTTGTCCCAACGGAGAGAGATTAATGAACAGAAAAACGTTCATTTTTCTTTCTTTTTTAGCATCCATGATTTCATTAACAGATTAATTTTGTCTTCAAGGAGTCGACCCAACCATTATCCTTTATTTATTTTTTATTCAAAACAAATTTCTTTTGTTAGGTTCTATATATTCATGAATTCGCGAGTATACAGTTATTTTTAATTTATGAAAGCATTTTAATTTTGAGGGCAGTTTTACAATGTCATCCAGACTGACTTTCAATTTCTCAGTTTTATTTATTGATTTCTACACAAACTTATATTTTTAGTATACTATAGTAACACGGATGATTATAACGTCTTTCTAGAGAAAACATCAAAGAGTGTGTACCTTCTGAGAATTAATTTATTATATGGCATTTTTCGGTGGGTGACGTTACAATTCTTCCTGTCCGATAAAGTCCCGGTCGGTTCCTAAGACGTTATTCTTCTTCTTAAGTCTGTTTTTATTGCCGAGGATCGTTACCCCTACTCCAATTTCCATGGTGGACGAGGCTCCTCCACTTCCCGCGGTTTTGCGCTGCGTGAAGAACTGCGGACACCGACGTACCGGATGCCAGACATATTTAGTCTCTAATCTGATGACCTTCCTCTGCTTCTTCTGCCAAACATTTTGTCCAGTGACATTGAATTGTTTTTCCAAGTTGGGAGTCCTCAAAAATATCAAGCGAGCAAAGTTTCCAAAGCATCTTAAAATACGTTGTAAGCTTATTGTGGATGCCTAGCTCTTCCAGAATGGACACATTTGAGCGTCTCGCTCGCCATGAAATTCTGAGCATTTTTCTCCAGCACCACATTAGAAGATAAATTTAAATAAAAATTGTAGGTAATTTTATGTTCTACTAAATTTGTTAAGCTACTTTAGCCGAAATTTTCATCGGAAACGAGATATTTGAGACAAACTAGGTTATGGCGCGATTTCGGCTGGTTTTTTCAAAATGGCGGCGAAAGCTCAAGTGACCCAAGGTCGAAAACTCAGATTTTATATCAGGAGATGAGTGTTCGCATTAAAAAATTAGGTCTAGGTACCGGAATAATTCTGATCACGACCAGCTTTTTTGCGCTTATTGCACTGGCCTATATTTCAAGGGCGTCTATTGGCTTTCTTTCGGTAGCTCTAAGTTTTCATGTTTATATTTTTAACTGGTTTTATTTTATCATTGAAGAGGAAGATAACACTAATGATCTAAACGAAAAAATTAAAAAGAACAATAAGTTATTGTTTTATTTTCATTAGAATTTTTTTTTTACAAAGTCGATGTAAGGTATTAAGATATAAACTGTGACCTTATGAACAAACCAGACTTACAGCTAACTACGTATATGCGATGTATGTTTGACCTTCTAAAATTCGTTCACATCTTGTAATACCGCCCACCATTATAGCCTCCCATCAAAGCGCGTCAGTAAATTTATTTGAAAGTAAATTTGTGCCATATATCCAAACATGAGCTCTTTATTCCCGCTATAAATCTGGGCTGGTCGGCCGAAATTGCTACCAGGCCAAGATCCTACATTTCTATATATAAATACGTTATAAAATAATAATTTGTGTACATATTAAACGTGACATAAAACCGAAATAAATTATTCATTAGTTTATTATAAGCCTGTATGGTTTTTACATGCAAAATGAATTTAATTTATTAGATAACCAACACCCCTGCCAAGTGGTACGTGCCCGGGTTCATGGGGGGTGAGGTTTGTCCGGGTCTTGGCGGTGAAAATGTCTACCCACAAACTGTGTGGCAGGGCGGATCGGGAGGGTCTGGTTGAGGGAGACCTTTTGACCTCTCCAGCAGGACTCTCTTGACCCAATGGCTTGCAACGCAAGGGGAGGGATGGATTCGTAAGCCCGTCACTCCTGGACACATTAATTTCCAAATTCCTACCCACCATTTTCCTTCCATGAATCTCCTCTCCTTCCTTTCCATAAAAAGATCCACAGCACTGCATTCCCATAGATGACATCACTCCCACACACCTGTGTGCAGCAAATTAAATTAAATACAATTATAGTGAAAAGGAGTCGTAGGTTTATTTTATTTTTTTTTTTTTTTTTAATTTTTTAAAAGAAAGACAAACATTCCCGGGTTACGAATAACCCAACAATGTTTGAAAATCTCCTACTACCACCACAGAAAGCCGAAAATGTTGCTTGTGTTGTGATGGAGGACTTAGCCAGCCGAGGAATCGAACATGCGACGCCCGGGTGAGACCCAAGCGCTATGCCCACTCAACCACTGACCGGTGGTTATATATGTTACAGTTAAAACCCGTTCTTAGTTACAACTTACAACGCGTTTTCTCTAGTATAAACTAGTTTTCGCTAAATGCCTTTGTTACAAGTTACAACTAGAATCAACTGCTGAATACCAGTGTAAACGAGTTCTAACTAGACAAAACGCGTTTTCTCGAAATGATTCAGTTAAAACTGTTTCAACTGATTGGTTGTTTATTCTGATTGGTCGATTAGGTTGGGTTGGGTTAGGCAGTTAGTAAAGTTAACTAGAGAAAACGCGTTATAACTAAAAACGAGTTTTAACTGTAACTTGTACATTAGTCAGTTAAACATTACAAAACAATAGTATCCGATAATTAATAAAATATTAGATATATTTAGAACTAATTGTTTTTTCTTTGATGCAGGACGAAGAAGTTTAAATATGCCTAAAAATTCTATATATATATATATGTATTAACAGTTTGGTGAAGACGCACTAGTTGTGATTTATATGATTAATGCATGCTGTGGTTGACAAAGTGGAGGCAAGTCAATCTCCCAGGGTACACATATACTTTATATCCCGTGATTTTTCACGGGTCTGCGCTTGAATTATTACAATTTTTTTTTAAAATATTTTAGATTGCCATGAATTTCTATTACATGAAGGTTGTTTATCAATTTGCTATATCTTTTTCTTTATTAAGTTTTGTCCTTGTTATGGGCAAACATAATTTCATTTCATGTATCTATGGCTTTTATTTATTTTCTTTTTATTGAGGAAATTCCCAAAGTCGATGGAGCACATGTCAATTTATTGTCCTTGTATATTTGTATCAATAGACTTGAAATGCGAACAAATCTTTTCTTCTTCCGTTTCCAATGGGATAACACTTCCGGTTGGCCTCTGTACCCTTCCATTTTCATCTTATTAAGTTTATCATCGGTCATGGATGCTTTCAGAAATTTTAAGGACCACAGTTATTATTTTATGGTTTTATCGTATTCTATTTTACTTACTGGTTATGACTTTTTCCATTGATCATATACCTAATAAAATAAACTCATATCTGCGCCCTTTGTTGAATTCGAGATATCTAATTGACTACTAGTTGAGTAAGGTAAGGTTTTGTTCAAAAGTTTTAGGGTAAAATTTAGTGAGGTATTTATTTGATAACCGGATCATTGTAGATTAAACTGAAATAGGTGGTCGGTAAAATATTATAACTACGAGTTATTAGCACTGAAGGGTGTGATTTATACCCATTTGAAAGAAAAACGATGTCTCTAATTTATATTAGACCTTTAAACACTTGTGTCCAGATTGGCTAATGAAATTTATTGATCTTCAGAAAGAATTTCTATATTTAAAAAAATTGATTAATTTCAATTTCTTCTTCTTCTTCTTGTGCCCTGTCCGTTCAACGAACGTTGGCTATGCGGACTTTGTTTACTGGGGCCCGCAACAGCTCTACGGTAGACTGTCCAAACCACTATCTCAGGTTTTTCAGCCATGAGGTTTTCCTTCTTCCAGGGCCCCGTCTTCCGGCAATCTTTCCCTGTATTATGAGATGTAAGATCTCATACTTCTCTGGATGTCTCATCACATGTCCAAGATATTGAAGTTTTCGGATTTTTATAGTTTTAATAATTTCTTTTTATATATTCATCCGAACCATAACATCTTCATTCGTAACCCTGTCCATCCAGCTGATTTTAAGTATTCTTCTGTAGATCCATATCTCGAATGTTCTTCAGTAAGCGTCCATTCTTCCATTCCATAAAATAATATCGAAAACACGTAGCATCTGACCATTCGCATTCTTAATCCAAGGTTGAGATAATTATAACTTTTTTAGTTAGTTAGTTATTTATTAAGTTAAAAGAAATACAAATTTCGCTTTGTTAACTTAAGTGTACATTGATAGTAACAAAAATAATATATATATATTAATAATTATGGTTTACTACCTAAGTAACATATTTTTCTTCATGACTGCAAAACATCTTTTTCATGCACATAAAGGTTGCACGAGCTAGCTCAATTTCAATTTAAGTAGGATAATTAATTATTTTGTTAAATGAAGCAATATTTCTTTGTTTGAATCACAATATTTTTTATATACGCCGACCGGTTTCGGAACAACTGTTTCCTTAACTTAAATTATTATTTTAATACTTAATTATTCTTATTAAATTTTCCTGATTTGATATTGCTATTAAAACGTGTCTATTTCAATGTTTATCTCAAAATATAATTTTTTGTATTAAGTTGGTGGTAAATTCTTAAAGCTATTTTATAAAATCATGAAACCTTCTTTATTTTTTAAAGTGCATTGCGTAATTCTTACCCTACTTTAAGACAAAGCATCTCTTGGGAAAGAGGGTATATAATATTCTCTATCTATATGTACGATAAACATTTTACGATTTTAAAAAAGCAAACATAGTACCTATTTACAAATCCGGAGAAAAAAATAATCCCTCAAACTATAGACCTATCTCACTTTTAAATGTGCTCACAAAAGTGCTCGAAAATCTAGTGAAAATCCAACTTGTAGACTACTTAGACAAACACAAAATCTTATCAGAAAATCAGTATGGTTTTCGAAAGAATATGGGAGTACAGGATGCAATATTAAGAGTAACAGAAACCATTTTAAAAAATGTTGACCAAAAAAAAAGCTGCATTGCCGTTTTTCTCGATCTAAGCAAAGCCTTTGACACGGTATCTCATAAAATCCTCCTTAAAAAACTAAAAAACATAGGTATTAAAAATTCTGCGTACGACTGGTTCAAATCATATATAACTGACCGCAGCCACTCGCTAAAAGTAGGCAACGTAACAAGCGAAAACCGACACATTACTTATGGAGTTCCCCAAGGAAGTACATTAGGACCCATCCTATTTTTACTATACATAAATTCCTTGTGCCAGCTCGACATTAGCGGAGATGTTATTTGCTTTGCAGATGACACTGTTCTTATTTTCACTTCTGACTCTTGGACAAGTGTATACAAGAAAGCTACAGAAGGAATAAATAGGATTAAATATTGGTTAGACAACAACCTACTGACATTAAATACTGACAAAACAAAGTACATGACTTTTAACATAGATTCCAGACGACAACCAAGACTTGATGAAAGCTTAACCATACATGACTGCACATCCAAAAAAAACTGTCTATGCAACCCACTAACTCGGACTCAGGTAATCAAGTACTTAGGCATTTATATTGATAACTATTTTAGATGGACAGAACAAATAAATAAAACAGCGGGTAAAGTTAGAAAACTAATATATTTTTTTAAAAACATACGAAACATAATGCCAATGAAGACTCTAAAAACGATATACTATGCGCTAGCCCAATCAATTATCACTCACGGTATGATTGGTTGGGGTGGTGCTGCTAAAACTAATATGGACCCTCTCGACAAAGCACAGAAAGCTTTAATTAAAGTTATTACAAAGAGACCTTATAGATTTTCGACAATACAGTTATTTAAGGACTTTGCTGTATTGAACATACAACAACTGTACATCAAAATTATATCTATACATTACCAAAAAGACAAACTAAACCATCATACTGCACAACATAATTACGACACAAGACACAGACACCAACACATGACTCCAAAGACAAATACTACCTATGGACAAAGACATTACCACAATTTGGCTCCAAAATTTTTAAATTTAATTGAAACAGATATTAAAGATATTCATATGACAAAAAATGTTGATCTAAAAACCAAAATTTATACGTGGATATTCAACAAAGGCATTGTATACTGCAGGCAGATAACTTATAACAAATAACAACCAACTAAACGCCTATATTTTTCTCTTTTCCTATCAAATAATAATATTTGTTTTTATTTTTTTGTATTTCTTATTATTCTTAAATAATTATTTTATATTTTAATATTTCTTATTTGTTATATTTCTCAACACTTCTCTTTTTATTTTCTTTTTATTTTCCCTTCATTCAATTTATCTTTTCAAATGCAAATTAAATTTTTTATTTAATTTTATCCTACAAGATAAAGTAATCAAAATTTCATTAAATTCCTGCCACCTCGGAACAGGCTCAGCCTAGTGAGGTGGTATATACCAAAAAAATAATACTAAAATAAATTGTAGGTACTTCAAACTATAAAAAAAATGTATTTTTGTGCTTATATTATCTTGGTCAATAAATAATTAAAAAAAAAAAAAAAAAAAAAATGTTGTTCGTTCCACAGAAGAGACAAACCGATAGAATTGTGTTCTGGTCCGAAGTGAGTCCAATAATTTTAACTCGCTTCTGCCAAATTGATAAACAAATTTCAAATATCGATTTTTTTTTCGTCTAACAGGTTATCAATTTATTTGGCCTGTCCGGAGGTCGCGAAAGGTATTTAAAATTGGCGACAACTGTTTGTACCATTCCATACTCTAAGGTTTGTACGGTCCCACGTCGGTCTCTGGAGGTCTGTAGTCGGTCGTAAATCGAGCTCCATTGTTGACTTCTTCCGTCTTCTAAAACAAGGGGTTGACGCACAGTAATGTTGGCGGTTATTCTAGCAAAATAACATTTGTGTTAGATTATTTGTATTTTTGTTAATTGCGCGTAAATAGTTCAAATGAACTTGCAATAAAGGTGAGATGATTTTAGATGCTGGCTATAAGGCTTTTAGAAATAGAATGGTGGTTGGTGGTACTGCGCGTTTTCATCTCGCGACAAAATATCCCCGACAAAATATCCAACGGACAAAACATGCTCCAACAAAATATCTACTAAAACCTAACCTAACCTAACCTTATTTAACATTTTACCTATTAACAATAATTTATTGTCTTTACAGGATATCTGTATTATTTGTGTGTCAGTTAGGTTAGGTTAAGTTTTAGTAGATAGTTTCTTGGGGGGTGTTTTGTCCGTAAGATATTTTGTCGGGGATATTTTGTCGCGGTACGAATAGTCACGGAACCGCGTCTGGGTCCTACCCAGGCGTCCCGTGATCGATTCCTCGGCTGGCTGAGCCCTACATCACGATACAAGCAACATTTTCCGCTTTCTGTGATAGGAATAGGAGATTTTCAAATATTGTCAGGTTATTGTGACCCGGGAATGTTGGTCTTTCTGTAAACAAAAGTGATAACATTAGGTTTTTAAGCATAGATAAAATGAGATAATTTTGTTGTGTAAAAATGCAGAAACAATGTCACACATACATGAAATTAAAAGTCTATAGACGGAAATGAATCTAGATTAATTTACATATAAAATGACAGGTAGAAAGAAATGAGGTTAAATGTAGCAAATAGGACGACACAACACTCAACGGTGTTTTCTTTTAGGTTGGTATAAATCTCACTTCTTGGTTTTTTCTGTTCAGTGAGTAGTTCTATAGAGGTTGGTTCAGTATGAGTAGTCTATAAGGCATTCTCAGCCAAAGTGTGTTCAAGCAATTGACCATATATGGGGGAGGGTCCTACCCAAGTGTCCGTGGCGCCCCCGCCTAGTGGCTGAGCCTAGTAGGGCAGTAGGGGGTGTAATGCGGACATTAAACAACCTTTATAAGGCTTTCGAGGCATTACTGACAACCGCAGCAGTGGACATCTGCGGTGACGTCATCACTCTTCCAAACGACGATCCTCGGCCAAATGACACTTGAAGCAGTATCTATCTTACCACATTTGAGGGGAAATCTCGAAGCGTGACTTGGTTCTTTTGCCTTTATGGGGCTGGTCAAGAAGGAAATTCGAATTTATGGCGTAATTTATGTCACGTGGTATCGATACAAAACCTTTATTCAAGAGATCGAATTTAATTAATGACATTTTTCCATAGTTACGCCTTTTTATTCGAGGCAAACACGCATAGGTGCATACGTAGAATTTTATTTATTAGTGATTATCAAGTTCAATTTCTAGACCTCCATTTTAATTTAAACCTTAAAAAAGGATACTTAGGTACAGTATAACTATTTCAAGAGTGATATATACGGTATCGTCTCTAAATGTGGATATTTTGCACATGTCCCACAGCGATTTTAAGCGTGAAATATCACCTTTAAATGTATGTACCTACTAGGTATTACCTGGGTGTATTTATTATTGTTTTTGTACATTTCTTTACTGCTTTTGAAATGTATTGGTTTTTATATTGTTTTTGCAAATAAATAAATAAATCAGTACCTATCAGAATTGCAACGTTCTTGTTTGATAAGACTTTTATCATATGAAGTGACCAGATCTGTACAGCCAGTAACATCCCAATTAGAGATGTTCTTGTCTCATTGGCTGCAGGCATTAGGACTTGCGTGTGGGTATTCACATAAAAAATGTACATTTATTTTTTAAAGTTTTCTACAGGGATTTTTAATAAAAATAGCTTCGCCTGAACTGGCAAATAAATAAATTAACCATCAAAATAATGAATTAATTTCTTACTTTAATCATATATTCAGGCCTTTACGGTAATATTCAATTATTCATTGATTCTTATTCACACTTTTCAAGCACATTCAACGCACGTTTCCGACACTCTGGACCAAGCTTCCCCAAGTATTTTATATTATTTATTAGTTATATATAGTCTTTATTAATTCATATATGACAGTGATAATAATATGTATGTCATTGACCAATAAAAATAACGACAAATTAAAATTTAGAACCACAAAACAAAAATACACAAGATTACCTATACCTGATATAAACAATTCTGATAAAGTGCATCTTCTTACTTAAATCTACAAAAAGTGTTAAATGAAAATTTTCGAGGAGTTACATTTAAATTTGAATGGATATCAAAATATCTTTCAGGAAGTGATTTTATTTAAATTCTAACTGCTAAAAGAGGAGAGAAAATGTGGTGATCTAAAAAAAGAGAAATATAGAAATCAATGAAATATTAAGGTTTTAGTTAAACATGTGGCATTTAATCAAGTGTTATTTTTTATGAATACTATAAATTTAGCAACGTTCGTGTTAAACACATCGATATTTGGGCATAATCTGTTAATGTGCTACAATAAATTTATAAATTATTAACTCTTTCTATATTTGCTTTATATGTAGAATAATGAGGGTTCCACATTGTATAAGCAATACTCCAGATGGCTTCTAACGTAGGATGTGTAGAGAGTCTTACATTTTATAAGTATTAGGGGCTGTCATGTTATCTTGGATTCTGAAAGTTTGTGAAGGTTATACTGAAATACTGACTGTTTATTTTGACCCACAGGGCGAGACACCAGACACTGAGATCGGGCGTGTCTACGTGACGGATCCCGATGATTGGGACCTCCCGGACAAGACATTTAAGTGGCTCGTTTTTCACGAAAAGAGTCAGCACTTTGACATTAACGAAAACACCGGCATGATCACCATGACTGAAGGGACACCCAATGACACTTATGTACTCCGGTTCAATGTAAGTATATACGAGTACATACGGATATTTAATTATCAAACTTTCTCGCTATATTATAAATCGCGAATATCTTCGTAATTCTCGCTACCACCCAAAATTACTTTATTATTATTATTATTTTTTTAATTCTTTTTGAAGAGAAACTTCTTTAGCGCCGTGAGTGACTTGAAAATCGGGTGAAACGGGAATGTGCCTGCCTGCAAGTTGCGTAGCGGGCCAGATCGAGAGAGACTGGTTTGGGGAGATCCTTTGACCTTTGCAGCTCCCTTGATCTCTCTCTAGATCCATCGTCTTGCACCGCAGTGGAAGGGATGAATTCTTACGTCCGTCACTCCTGGACACACTGACCCCAAAAATTCCTACCCAACCTTCATAAATGTTTCCTTCCCAGAACTTCATGTCCTTGCTTTCCTTTAAAAAAAAACCTCCATACATCTTAAAAGGTGACACAGGCCCCGAAGGAAATTATTTTCCTCAGAGCCTCCTTAAATATTCGGACTCGTATATTTTTTTTTGTAGTAGTATTGTAAAGCACCGTAAGGCTGATGTTCTGGCTGTGTTCAATTCCCAGATACTACCAAATCTTTTTCCGATTTACTGTTTCACATTTTTTCTTTGAGTTTCCAGACGTTTCCAATCTTCAGTAATTTAATGTCATATTATGTTCATTCAGTGCTCTTATTGTAAGCACATTTGTCTCTAACAAATGATTTCTTTTTTTGTTTAGGTAACGGAAGAAAATATGCCTATGATTAGGTTCCATTGGGTGGAAGCCACTGTTAACGTAACTGTCAGAGAAATACCCGAAGAAGCCGTTGACAAATCTGGCTCAATCAGGTTCATCAACACTTCTGCAGAGGACTTTATCACTGTCCAGCATAAGGTAAGTCACTAACCATCATTTTTTAAATATTTTATTAATTGAAACAACATTTGTTGACAAACAATATTAGGAAAGCAATCCGAAAAGAAAATTGATTTGGGTGCGAAGGGGAAACGAAAATGTTGCAATTATTCTTCATAAATTTTGCACATTTGACAAAGAGGCTCATAATTTGTTAATTGTTACTTAAAAAATTCAAGGTAGTTTGAGGATGCGTTTATACCTAGACTTACCTAGAGCAGATAGGTTATCAGAGGGAATGATACAGGATATAATTTTTTTACACAATTCTTGTCAATTAATCATTTTTTTTTGTTATCACCTACTGTGTGCCCCGAGAAACGTGGATCTTGAAGATACCTAATTTGTAAGAGCGAAGAAACACAGAGGGTGGCAAATCATTATACAGTCGACGTAAAAACAATCGAGTCGTGGAAACAGTGTCATTTTATTTTATTTACAATAAACATTTGATGTTATTTACGAATAGTGTTAAATCAAAATAAATCTGCTAATTAATCTTACTAATTCTACAGACTTAATGCATGCATTGTTTAATTCATCTTCGGTTACGAAATTATTATAAACATGTTTTTCTGAAAACGTTGAACAAAAATCAAATGCGATATTTAAATTAGTTAGAATGCAATTGACCGCGTTCGTGTGTGTCCGGTCTGAAATTAAAGTTTCCCCGTATCAATTCGTTTTGTGAACGTTCTTTAAGGGTAGATTCGCTTTTAATTCAATATTATGTGACTATTCCTGATTTTCGCGATGTTTCGCAGCAATATAGTTTTGGTTTCAAATTGGCGGATACCGAAAGTTACGCTACTGGAATTAGGGTAACGCGATGACCGGATCTTGTTGTGTATATTATCTTACTTAGTGCATAATATAAATATATAATAAGAGAAGGTGCGATTCTGATCGATTCTTTTCCGCAACGGAAAACCCCCAGAGCGGAAATTCCACTGGAACGATCGCGCACTCTTGTCAACCTCCCCTTTGTCAAAATAAGCCATGGGAAATGTTTGAGATGTTTCCTCGTCGGTGATGCTATTGCACTTGTTTTGTTAGAAGGACTTTTCCCTAGAAACCTATTGTCCACTTTTATCAGATTTAAAAGATACATTGTGAAAATATTCTCGCAAACTCTTGAAAATGTTTTCGATAGTTTTTTTTCTATCTGACCCAGTTCAAAGGAAGGATGCTTTTTTGTACTCGCTGTATAATATCATTTTGTTTACTTTTTTTACGCGTCCCTTTATGATAGTTTTCTCTATCGCGTTAGCCAGCGATAAAGTAAAACCTCGGTTTTGAAAGCTTCCGTGAACGAAGCCTCAATATGACAAGGTTTTTTTAATGTATTAATTTGCATTTTTATGGACTTAATACTTTATAAAAACACAGTTGACGCAGTATTAAATTTACCATCCATTGTATTCAGTAGGGTAGCGAGCTCCACAGCCGGATACAAGTACAAATATTGTGAAACTTACTCAGCAATGCAAAATGCTATGACGACAGTCTCGAGCATGCAGTTCTGGCGTAAAAAGATTCATTCGTGCAAGAATTTTACTCTTGTGTTATGTAGCCTTTATTTTTTATAGGGCAGTACGGGTCTCCAATGAATGGTAATTGGTCATACTGGGAATGAAATAAATCTCAATTTTACTTACTAAAACAACTTTCTCTTGAACATCTTGAATCTAATCAGAATGTTTCTTCCAGGGTCTCAGCAAAAAGGACATTCTCCAGCAAAGGCTATCTGTGATCCTGAACGCTAGTTTGGATAACGTAGACGTCTTTACTGTGTACAATAAACCTACTGTCAACGAGTCCTTCCTTGATGTGAGGTTCTCCGCCCACGGCTCACCCTATTACCCGCCTGAGAAGATGAACGCCATGGCAACGTCAGATATAGACGAGGTATTGTATATTTATTAATAATTCCAGAAATGATCATTATTTTTCGAGTGCGATATCTTACATATGTCATTGATTCCCTCATCATACCCGATATTTGTTTGAGTTCGGAACTCGGTAGGAAGTTATTTTTTTAAATTTTATCTTTGACGTGTATCATTATATGTTCATTATTTTCAAAGATAACTTTAAACAAAGTCGTTGAAATACATCTGTCAGAATTCAGTTAATAAAATTAGGTATTATGAAAATACGACTTTAACGTTTTTTTTCCTCTTTAGTTGGAGTCTCTACTTGGTTTGAAGATTTACATGGTCAGTATCGACGAGTGCATTTTGGAGAAGGTTCACTGCGAAGATTCCTGTCGAAATGAGCTTGTTAAAAATAAAGTTCCAATGTCCGTCTTCACGAACAAGACCAGCTTTATTGGAGTATCCGCCGTGGTCAACCCACAGTGCAGTTGTGACGCGTTGGAGTCTACAATAATTTGCTTAAACGGAGGTTTGTTTTTAATATTTTATTATACCCATATCTTATTCCGAGACCACCTGATTCCAAGTCCATCTTGTTTCAAAATCATCTTATTCCAAAACATTCTTATTATAAGTATATTTTTATAATAAAAAAATCATTTTATGCCTAGCACTTTTTTTTAATGCTTCCGATTTAATGTCCGGGTTAAATCTTCCCCACGGGAAAAACTAAACCCTTCCACACAAATGACCATCTAGTCAATCGACGCTATGTAAGTGCACTATACTAAGTATAATAAATACAAAACAATACAAGAACAACATGCCAATCTACTAGAGACCAAATAGGAAAATAATTCACCGACTCCAGATATTTTCATATCAGAGGGTTCGGCTCGGTATAACTCCTAACTGGACCGATAAATCTTACTGATCCCTCAAAATAAATATTTTTAAAATCTTTCGAAGTCATTATTATTATTCCAATCAATAGTTAAAGATCATTTTATTTTATGTCTGTTATCATTCGTTCCCATTAAATCGATCTACTTTCTCCACAAACCCTCTCTTATCATTTAGTATCTTTTGATTGAGGGATGAAAGGTGCTTCCTGAACAAGATATCAGTATTGAATGACAAATATAGTATTGAATAATAAAATAATAAATCATGTATCATTTTAAATAGATGTCCCTTCAACTGCTGGGGAGTTACTTAATTCTTGAATTCTTAACGATTTTACTCTTACAGGAACCCCCTTCGCCGATAACTGCGAATGTCCTCCTGGTCTCAAGGGTCCTCATTGCGAACACACTGATGTAGGCTTCCATGGAGATGGCTGGGCGCTGTATCCTTCGCCAAAGGCTTGCTCCGAAGGACGCCTCTCAATCACCATCAAATCAGTTGCCGATACGGGGCTCATATTTTATGCTGGCCCCTTAAGTCATAAACCTTACCTGCGAATTCAAGGTAAGTTCTCTAATATACCGTTTTATATCAAATTCGTCTAGACATTTAGCAGGAATCCCAATGTTAACTGTAAATTTCTGCCTATTCCCAGATTTTATGTCACTGGAGCTGAACAATGGTTATCCAGTTCTTCTGGTCAACTTCGGCTCTGGCACCACTAGAATAGAACACAAGCACATCAAAGTGAACGATGACCTGCACCATCTTATAGAAATAGTTCTTATGAAGACCAGCATCGAGATGTTTGTGGACAAGTGCAAGATGTCTTCTTGCATGAACCTCGCAGCTCCGACAGGACCCAACGAGCTTCTGAACGGTGAGAAATTAGTTTTTATTTATTTGATTTTTATTTCATCAACCATTCATTTCATACCAATGCTGATTTTTATAAAAATAATTTTATTAAAACAATTTTTGTTCACAGTAAACGGTCCATTACAAGTTGGAGGAGCTAGTATAAATTTGCAAAGTCTTGGAGCTTCCTTTGGTTGGTCACACATCCCAACCGATAGTGGATTCACTGGTTGCATCAGCAACTTGACTTTCAACGATGAGGTAAGAATGCTTCAAATATTCAGTAGGTATATTATTGCGAAATATTCAAGTGATTTTTTTAAAATATTCTAATTTTTCTTTTTTTCTTTAGACCTACAACTTGGGAGTACCAAGCGATGCTAAGAATGTTGATCCTGGTTGTCAACTGAGCATGGCTAAAGCAGTGTCCTTCGGCCTCGACACCAACTTCCTCGTGGCCATCTTCATCTGCATATTCATCCTTCTCAGTAAGTTATTTATTTATTTATTGATTAACGCCCTTTTTCGGGGCTTTTACTTATGAACGGTAAGAAATATATAGTATTTATTGTTAATAACTGAACTGTCTCAGTAACAATATTTTATATTTGTTTAAAGATAAATTGCAGATGTCCACTGACTTGGTATAATTGTTTCCCTCCATTAGTATTCTGGGCATAGAGGAATACATATGGTGATTAATCCCAGAATTTCTGCACTGAAATAAATCCTGACTTCTAGTATGACTTAGTGGTATCCGGAAGCTTATCAATTCAAGCAATACCAGACTGTCAACTAAATCTTTTAGAATTTTATATAAAAATACAAAGTCAGTAAAAATTCTTCGGTCTGACAATTTGAGCATATTCATATTATTTAAAAGATTGTTGTAGTTTAACAAAATTGCTGGAATACCCATTTTATAATTTAGAAAACGTAATAATTTGTTTTCTTTCAAAAGCTTGTACATGTATATTATAATTTGGGTTCCAGACGGGAGAATTGTATTCAAGTTGACTTCTAACATAGGCAAAATATAACAGTTTAATACACTTTATATTGTTGAAATTTAGCCAGAGATGTGCAAAATGGGTACCCAAAACCATTTGAAATGCAAAATGGAAATGGGTCAAAACTTTTCCATTTGAAAATGCAAAATGCAAAATGGTTTTTAGAAAAGCATTTCAAATGCAAAATGCAAAATACCTATTTTCAAAATGCATTGAAAATGCAAAATGGTTTCTCAGGTCAAACGAGAGTAAAAACTAACAGCCTTCTACCTTCTATTAAAACAATTATTGAATTTTAAAACAACTTTATTATTTAATAATGGCCATCAACTTGTGGAATAAAAAAAATCATAGATACTGATACGTACTGTGTAAAAAAATCTTAAATTTGAATGGAATATAATAGTTTCTTTTATTAACTGAATAATGTCATTTTTAAGGAATTTTTCTTAGAGCCATCATCATTTGTGTAGTAACTCTCAAGTGAGGGGACATTTACCTGTGAACAATAAAGAAATACAGGACAGTGAGACAATATAATGTTAGGTTTTCTAGTGCGCACCCATTATTTGACTATAGATTGTCACAGAAAACTCCATTAAAGTAGACGCACTAGAAAACCACATATATTGTCTATATTATGTAGGAGTATTTTAAATATATATAAATATATACATAAATTATCTTAACTTTCTTTACCTAGTTAGTAGTCTTGGTCACATAAACCTTAGCCATTATTAGATTTAAGAAGAACAAGCTTCTAAAAAACATCACTCATCTTTCTTCTATGCGGCCTCATGATCATACCTCCATATAAAAAGAGGCGTTCAACTGGTGCTGAACTCGGAAGACAAGTATTGCATTTGATGAACATGTGTCTAACAGTAGGGTAGTCATGCAACATTTCAAAATCGGTTCTTTTGTCTTGAAGGTATTGCAAGGCTTCTAAATCCGGAGTTCCTGCTGTTGCTGCGGAAGAATCAGACGAATCTTCATTATCTTGGAAAAAAAAATAGGATTCATCCTGTACAAGATAATTATTTCCACTTTGTAGAGTTACATTAGATTTTTTGGTACTTTCTTTTAATTTCCTTATTTGTAGTAAAAATACTGAACGGACTCTGTCCTTTTGTTCTTTAGGAATCCACTTCATTTTAAAAAATGGCTGCGATACTGTAGCGCAAATTGCATAATTCGCACTTAAATCTAGAATAAAAAATCTGTGAAATCGTTTTGCTACGCTTTCTTCCAATTTTTCACAAAGAGCTCTACAAGGTTTTCTAATTTTAACAAAATTAAAATTTTGTTAATTCTCTGCAATTCAGGGAGGAGTACCCCATAGTATGTGTGTTTTTTACCCTGTAGACTTTGAATGGCATCTGCAAAAGGTTTTAGGCATATTCTTTTAGGAAGGCTAAGTCTGCATCTTTGAATATAGTGAGTTTCAGAGCTTTCATGGCATCGTTTATTTTCTCCTGTACTGTGAGAATATCCATAACAGCATAACGGACTAATGTTGCCAGCGTAAAAAAATAGTAACTTCTATCAAAAATTTAATATTACAGCGTCTGCTTGGCAGGGCTCCTACCAGGGAGCAACTTGACAGACGTAAATATTTCTCATATCGAGGTTAAGGACCAATAGACCGACAGAATGAATATAGTAGGAAGAATGTTGCAAAAATGCATTTAAAATGGAAAATGCATTGAGAAAAGCATTTAAAATGAAAATGGAAATGGGTGAAAAGAAAAACCATTTAAAATGCAAAATGGAAAATACCCATTTTGCATTTTGCATTTCCATTTGAAATGGATTTATTTGAAATAAAGCACATCTCTGAATTTAGCCTAGTTATAAATCCCCTATTATGTCATGCAGTTTTAAAACAGTGCGCATACAATATTGAGCTATCCCTTCGCGAAAAATGAAAAAGCATTCGAAAGCTAGCATTAGTCGTATTTTTAAACATCTAAAAGCCTGTTGTTACCGATGCTCACGAACGTCAAACGTTTCAATTTACTTATTAAGTATTTACGGCACATCGATAGCAGTAGGGTGCATTTACCTGTCACGTAAAGCTTAACGGTTTGGTTCGTTCGTTAATCTTGGAAAATGTATTTCTGAGTCCACGCGTGCTCCTTTTAGTTTGGTGGCGTGCTACTCGAGTGCGATTGTCAAATACTTAGCGATCTCTCGCAATCTCCGGTTCTTCAAAACTTTCATCCAAGTTGCCCCCTGCTCCCTGATCGCGTTGTGAAAGTTCTATTTTATTTTTTTGTGTTTTTCCCCGCCCGTCGGGTTGATCATTTGGCTTGTGCCTTTATGGGCTGGCGGCTAATAGGTTTTACGGAAGTTTGCGCGAAACTTTTATTATCTTACCCGCTGAACTGGACGGTGAATATGATTAGCATATCGATTTTCCATTATTTGTTTATTCTTCGTAATAATATATTGTTTGAGTTTATTTCATTTTTCTGTTATTACATCCTCGGTCTCACGCAAGTCTTCTTTGGTGTAGCGGTATAAAGAGCCTGACGAACATCAGCGGCCAAACATTTAGGGGAGCAAGGCTTGAATCCTACAAAATCCTTTTTTTTTAAAATAATTTTTGTAAAATCAATATCTAATCTTTAAACCACTTCAAAATAAACAAGCAAAATAATGCGACATCTAGCGACTCCGAAAAAGAAAACACAAATACTAACATGATGACCAAATGTATGGGAAAAGGTGCACTAGATTCCGACGACAAAAATATGGAATAATTCATCATTCACATTAATAAAAAAGTGCTTCATAGAATCCCCACTTTTGTTAGTTTGTTAGTTTACTGAAGGTTTTACTTCTACCGCATGTGAATGACATTGTGAATGACCATTCTGATTTTTATTAAATTCTTATTGTGTCAGTATAAATGAAACACAGTGGTTTTTAGAGATAAATTAGGATTTGGAGGTTATGTATGGCACAAAACAAAGTTTCTCACGTTAAACTTTATCGGGAAAATGGAGACATCACCATCCACGATGCATCGAATCAGAGAGCTCAGTATATTCAGCTTTCAGCCAGTTTTCAATTAAACATAATTTAACGAACAACACAAAACTCGTAGTTAACTTAAAGTAGTTAAAGTGAAGCTATTCAAATTATAAAAACGATCCCACACGGTTGTCACTCGTTTGAAGTCTACCAATGCACTGAATTTGTGATATTATAGTTTTTGGGTAGGTAAAGAGGGACATCCTTAACAGTGACTTAGAACCCCACTATTTATACCAACCACGATGTACCCAAGCTTCTTCAGTGCTGTATTATATCTAGAGTTGTAAACTTTTAACAGCTGTTTCCGCATTAAATTTCTACGAACTTGACAATTCAGCGCGTAATGTAATTTCTAAATTACATTTTTAATTAAAATATATTTTAGATACATCCATTTAACTGTTTAAAAACAATAAAATATGCTTTATTGTATTTCATTTTTAAGTGAAACTTCTTTAGTGCAGTACTTGAAATTTGGGTGAAACGGAAATGCGTCACAACTCAGTTCTACACGAATACTCGATTTTAATATAATGCGGTAAATTCGCACATCGGCGCGTGCCTTCCATAGCGCAGTGGACAAGGTGCCAGACAAGTCTCAGCGGCCAGAGAGACAGATATCAAGCGAACGGGGGTTCGAATCCTACGAAATTAAAAAAAATATATATATTTAGTGAAATCAATATCCAATCTTCAAACCACTTTAAAAAAACAAGCAAAAGAATAGAAAGCGACATCTAGCGACTTTCTAGTTTCACTTCTATCGCGTGTGAATTACTTACATTCTCTGTATTTTTTTCCATTGAGTCGAAAAAGCGGCATTAATTTCGGGAGAAGCAAGTTAGCTTAAACTAGTTTTGTAAAACATAATATATTAGATTGATACCAAAAAAGCTGGTAACACCATTAAAGCGCCACTTGGATTAGAAATTGGTATTCCCGTAGACAAGCAAACAAAAAGACGTATCTACGAAATTCTTATTCCTCTGTTAGGACTTTCTTCCACATTGCGTGATTCGTACTACTTCAATTATTACCCAGCGAGCGAATATCTCGCGGAATATAGCATAAATAAGTCGAAATACAAGGGAAAAAATGCTTTTATATAATATGGCGTGTACAAAATTCAATTTTCGAGGAACTTAATTTTACACAACAAAATACAGTGTATTATCTTTAATGGCCACGAAGTTAAAATGATTTTTACAAATTGTTCTGTAGGTCCCACACTGTGACTTGTGCCGCTATAAACCGAATGGAACATTCGGAATCTTTTAGAAGTTTCCATTTGACATTTTAAGAAAAAATAAGATTTTCGAAGGCTTCAATTTTGCTTTCAAACTCTCGGGAAAATTATTTTCCGGCATAATACACGTAAGCCTTGAGTGAAAGTACTTTTGCCACGATAAACAGAATGGGTATTTTGATTTCGACGGGTTATTATATTACTTAATCCTTTTTGCCTCGTAGACTTTTCGCCTCTTTCTTATTGTAATTTTTTTCATGGTGATATTTATAATGCTTTTCGAAGTTATTCGAGTACCAATCTTTTAGTAAACGAGTTTTTGTAGTTTAATAAACGATAGTATGTTAACGTACAGCCACAGTAACCAATTTTTTAAAAACTAAATATTCTAAAGTTCCATAGGTCACGAGGGAAACGACGTTGCAGACTGAAAATATTTTTCTTAACTCGGGAAATTTCATACAGAATTTATGTAACTACTGTTATGTGATTGATACTTTTTTGTTGGCATTCCCGGTTCCTGAGGATATTGTTTCATTGTTTCTTAATATTTGTCTAACCGTACTTTTGCCATATTTCTGACTAAATAAACACTGACTAAATATGTTGACTTGATTTGATTCTGAGTTATCATTTTTTGCTTATTTTTAGTCTCCCCCGACATAATTACACACTTTTTGTGATTGTAAAGCTAAATCTAACTGTTCGAATAAAAAATAGGAAATATTCTCAATAAAAACGGAGTAAGACAAACATAATCTGACCTGTTCTTAAGTATGATTCTACCTACTCTAAGTATGATTCTTACCTACTTTAAGTATGATTCTTACTTACTCTAAGTGTGATTCTTTACTGTTTCTAAGTATATTTCTGGTTTTTACTAAGCATGATTGCAAATTGATTCTAATGGCCGTTTTACACCATCTCTTTTTTCAGCCCGATTCCACTTATGGTCCAAAGTCAACATTTTTCGCTTTATGCGATCGCTATTTTCATCTCTATTTTCATATCTAAGATTTTAATTGTCATCAGTGCAAATAACACATGAACTTTGATATTTGATGTGTTGCCAACTGAAATCTTAGATTTTTTTAATTTTTTTTTTTTTTAATTTTTTTTTTTTAATTTGAAATATACATATATATATATAATAAAAAAAAAAATAAAAAAAAATATATAAAAAAGAATCTACCCAATTTAAAAGAGAAAACATTTCTCGTGTTTGAATTGGGGAGTTGTACTATTATAGAAAAAGATAAAGAAAAAATAATATAGGTACATATATATAATCTTTTTTTTTAAATTGAGAAAATAAACTTATGAATGATAACAAATATTGATTAATAAATTTACAAACATAGCAGTTACTAAATTAGATATTTATTTATTTATTTATTCAACGCCCAGAGGGCTTTTACAGTAATACAGATATAACAGATGATTTTTCAACAGATAGAGAAATGATAAGAATAAAATTAGATAAAAATGCACACAAGTCACAAAAATACAAAAATACAGCGATTTGATAAGTTTACAAAAATACATATATGTTTAGGAATAGTTTTGGAACAAGTTTTTTACAAGATCCACAAAATTCGCCAAGTTGATGTTGAATATGTCAACATCACTTAAATACTGATTTCCCATAGTGTGAAATCTTTGTATCGGAGAGTGGGCAATGTAGTTCCGCTTATGAATGCTGCAGTAGAATAGTGTGTTTTGTCGTGTGGTTACTGTCGGTATTCGTAAGTTTATGAGTTGTAGGAGTTCGCAACAGTCGAATTTAGAGTTAAGTATTTTGAATAAAAATGTCAAGTCGTTTATTTTACGTCTGTCTTCTAGTGTGTGTATTTTTAGAATATTTAGTAATAGATTATATTTTAAGTCTTCTAGTGGGATATTTAATTTAAAATTTATAAAACGCAGAAATTTTTTTTGTATTCGCTCAATATTATTAATGTGAATTTTGTAAGATGGATATACATGATACATGTAGTATAGATAATTAAAAGTAAAAATAAAATTATTAAATTTCTCTTAATAGATAGGTGTTAGATGGTAAGTACATATAGTTAATTCTAACAATTGGATTAGCTGATAATAATTGCAGGAGTAGGTACATAATGTTAAGTTACAACAATAATCGCTTCATATGAAAATAGAGATGAAAATAGCGACCGATTATAGCGAAAAATGTTGACTTTGGTCTCTAATTGAAATCGGGCTGAAAAAGATGTCGTGTATTGTACGCGTAAGAATGTTTGTAACTGTTTCAAAGTTATTTTTGTTTCCCAGAAAATAAGTGTGTTTATACGATGACCGGCTAACCCAGAATGAAACCAACTCAGAAACACCTCAAAAAGGTCATTAAGAGTGATCATAAAAAATTGGTTAAAAGGTTTAGTTAGATTAGGGTTACCGGCTATTTTAAATTTTTTTTTTTAGCTTTTAAAGACCTTTTTGAGGTGGTTCTGAGTTGATTTCATTCTGAGTTGGCATGGAACCATTTATAACTGTTGCCAAGTGTGATTCTAAGTACGTTTGTAACTTTGTAAGTATGCTTGTTACTGTTTCTAAGATTTTTAATTATTTCAAAGAAGGTATGGTAACTATGTTTATGATTGTTGCCAAGTTTGTTTCTAATTGTGTACCTAGGTCTGTACCTGTTCGCAAGTATGTTTGTAACCGTGCGTTCTTTCCTCAGTACTGCTGCTGGCCGTGGTGGTGCACCGTCGCCGCTCCGAGGGCTGGGCGGAGAAGGAACTGGACGACATAAGAGAGAACATCATCAACTACGAGGATGAAGGAGGCGGCGAGGGTGATGCAGGATACGACCTGCACGTCCTGAGGCAGATGTACGACCCGCCGGAGAAGGAGAGGGACTTATTGACTGGAAACGGTAACTATCTAACAATTATTTCATACACAGTCGATTCCGCGTAGTAAGGAACTCGAGTAAAAAATATTATGGTATCAAAATACATATACGATTTTACGCGAGATCCAGCAACATTGGCGTGTAGCCTGGTTTCCCCACGCCAGATCCTCATCGCGCTGCACTCTCTGCGACGCTTAGTCTCGGCGTGGCAGCCGTTCGCGATGGAGCTTCCGCTCGCCACACCCACGAGAGGGGGCGGGGCGCTGGATAATATTATCATGGTAAACGGTGCGATTCTTTCAATACGGTTAAGAAACACTAAAATAGATATCAACAAAAGCCGATTCTGAATATATAAGTTTTATTATTTATTAATGTAAGTAGAAAAACACCATCACGTTTAAACGCACTGTTTGGTTGGTACGACTGAATTAGTTGATGCTGACTTCGTTGACGTCACGGGTCATTGAATTCAGTTCACAAGAAGTCAACATTTCAATTTGATTTTTTATGGAGATTGCACCAATACAACTCTGGTTTTTGTTATATTTAATTAGTCAGATACGCCTTCTACGTCAGACATATGTCTGGCAACAATTAATTATCGTGAAAACGAGCTTATGGGTCGGAGTGTTTAAAAGATTTCAATGTTGTTTTTTACATTGTTGACGGAATTGAAACATAATTTAGGCCCTATATAACAAAAATCCGGACTAAAAATGAGCCAAGGAGTTCACTTCTCTGCGAGAATGTCATCCAGAATAAGGAAAGTTTGTCCTTATTTTGGCCAATTCCGCAACGCCCTTCAATCGGTTATATTAATCAGTGAAGTAAACCGTTAAGTTTGCTCTAATTAAGGATCGATAATACCGAAACCGATTAGCGTATTCACATAAGTAAGTGATAGGCGTAGTAGATACGGAATATTGTAATTTTTAGTAATGAAATTAATTAAAGTAATTTTTTGCAGTCTCTAATTTTTATGTAAATTTATGTTATCTTTATAACAAAGAAATTTCCTTATTTAGATTGCTTCCGAATTTACAATGAAGTCTTCTCTCTTATTAATATTGCTTTTTTAATTTTCATAGTGCAATTATTATAAAATTTCATCTCAAAGGAGATTAGCACGGCTACACAATGCTTTGTTATCACTATATAAAAAAATATTTTATTCTGGAATTTAATTTAATTAAGCTTTAAAATCCATAAGTCTAAACTTAAACTTTCGGGCATCAAACGTTTATTTTATGTAAAGCAAATGTTTATTTTATCATCCACAAAATAATCAACCGTTAAGCTTGGGCTTATATAGTTACCCTACTAACAATATAAAATTATAATCCAATATAAATTAACCTTTTTACCTGACCTTTACCAGGTTATTAATTTGTATTTTATTTAGTGTTTATTAGTTCCGCAAAGTGTTAAATTATTACCGCCATAAAATTCTCCGGAATGCGAAAAAGCCATTTTTACAAAACGATAATAATTTCTTCCGGACCGCTTCGTAATTGGGAATTGAATGTTAAAACAACGGGGGCGAAGTAACAACGCGAAATTACCTCCATAACATTTCTTACAACTTTGTATTATGAAAAATTGTTTGACGTTCAAACAAAATAAATTCCTCGGTCCGGGTCGAGTATTGAAGGGCTGAAAGGGAAACTAGGGGTCATTAGTGTTAATTCCCGCAATTCCCTCTGGCCAGAAAGTTTCAAGAGAAATTGAGTTGCCAACCGATAACGTAGCAAACAACATTTATTTGTACAGAGACAATTATATTAAATTAATCATAATTATCATCAAACAGTATTAATAGGTTTGTGTCTGCGTGGTTGAATTTAAGCGCCCGGCTTCGAATGCATGTTTGCCGTCGCGCCGTACCCGCCGCACCATATAAACATCTCTGTACGTGAAATTTCAAATAAAGCTACCGTTCTGATTCGGTTTCGAATTCAAGAATTCGTCGAAGGATGCGCTGCTTCCATTAGCAGGTCCCATGAGAATATGACCCCCATAGGTGTAAGTGTTAGGATTTTGTAAATTTGAGTGTCTTTACCGATATGGAAAGATTGAAATTAATACTTATATATATAACACATGACGTAACTGCCTGTCCCGGTGACTAGCCATCACTGGATCACAGTTGATCTGAGGAACAAGTTATTTTTGGAACCAGTTCCTATCGGATTTATAAAATGGTCACCCATTCTAACTGGGCGAAGCCGAAGCGTAAGCCGGCCGCAGGGCCCAGCAACAAAAACCTGCGGAGCGGGTTTTTAACTGTTAGTTTTTTATTATTATTATTAAATTGTTTGACCCTATTCAAAATCAGACGATAGTGGGTATTGGGTATTTATTATTTGTTTTTTAATGTAAACAATTACACAATTTACGACATTAAAAAAAATCTTTTGTTTACACAAATTTATTTACATTTTTTATTGAAGAATAACATAACACTTATAATTTAAACGAACACATGAAAGAGAACATGATACAGAAAGATGAAAAAGATAATGGTCGCAACTGGAACTCGAACCCAGAACCGCTCGTCTAACCGGGATGGACCTCTACCAATTCGGCCATTGCCACCTTCCATCAAACTTATTCCATTATCAAATTATAACTAGCCTTACTAGAAATTTCACCAACGTTAAGTGTATTTAACAGTCGTATTTTGCCTTTGTTAGAAGTCAACTTGAGCACAATATTCCCACCTGGAATCCACGTTAAAATATCCATGTACAAGCTATTGAAAGAATATTTAAAAAATTCTTACATTTTCTCAGTTTTGGTGTTCGACTAATTTTGTTAAATTACAACACTCCTTGAAATGATACGAAAAGGCTTAAATTGTAAGAAGGATTTTTACCGACTTGGTTTTTCTATATATTTTTTTAAGGACGCATTTGATAGTCCAGAATTGCCTGCATTAATAAGCCTTTCGGATTCCAATGCGTAATACTAGAAGTGGGGATTTATTTAGTGCAGAAATTCTGGGACTAACTGCTATACGTATACCTCTTTGCTTAGAATACTAATGGAGGGAAATAATTATATTGAGTCACTAGACATGTGCAATTTATCACTAAACAAATACAAATTGTTGTTACTGAGGCTGTTTAGTTATGTATATAATTTTACTACTCATTTTGTAAAATACCTTAAAAAAGGCGTTAATGATTAAATAAATAAATTAGTTTTGAGGAAAATACTATTTATCTTTAGTATTCTAGCAATACTGTGAATCAAGTAGTGCATGTCAAGACAGTGTTGTGTGGTGTTCCACACTCACTGCCTATGCCTGTGGTGAAATGACGTGATGGTTAGTTGGTTAGTATGTTGCCTCGCGGAGTATATAGGGGATGCGTTTGATGGATTTCCTGGTCGCTGTGGTTTTGCAACTGACCTGCAACTCCTAGGCGACATGTCTGCTGGCCAAAATTAACATGCTCATACCGCGATAGGTTTACATTATTCGTGATAATCATAGATTAAGGCGCCGTATCCCCGGTCAAAAAGAAGAAGATGGAGAGATATGTAATTCCAAATGTTGAAGAGAGGGCGCTCATATTTAAAACGATAAAATTGAAGCGAAAATTGTGAAAATGTTTACTAATACATGTCTCCTTTGAAATAGAGTAAAATTCTCGTGAGGAACATCTAAAAGAGCATTTAAAGAAACACTGTGCATTTTTCATAGATATAACTTCTAAAATAAGTGAAATGATCGTGTTTATAATAATTTTATGAGCATACTTTGCGATTTTTTTCTATCGAGGTAATTTCATATAATTTGTGTTTCGGTTAGAAAAACGTCTAGATATTATCTTCAAAATTAAAATATATTTTTTAAGAGCTTAAAAACTTCAAATATTTAAGGGAGATATGTAAGAAATCGGTAGAAATTCGGGTAGCGGCGGAGACCAAAATGAGACCATGATTTGGCTACACATGAAGTTAAGGGACGTACTTGAGATAACTTTAACCAGTGATTCCTGATATTAAATAAGTGATATTTTGGTATCCGGTGACATTTGTATGTTTTATTTTCAACATAAAACATCAAAAAAATCTATTTTTTATTAAAACAACTCTCTTTTTATAACTCTTGAAGGTTATTCCCATCAATGTAATACATCATTGAAGAAGAGATTGGAGGAAACATTTGGTTTGATTTCCGACACCAAAAATTGGCTGGCGTCATATCTATCCAATCGCTTACAAGCCGTGAAGGTTGGAAATAAACTCTCTAACTTCGCAATACTTTCTTCAGGAGTACCCCAAGGATCCGTTTTAGGTCCACTTCTTTTCATCCTTTTTACAAATGATGTCGCCAAAATAATCGAGTCATTTGGTCTCTATCCCACTGATACGCTGACGATCAGCAAGTTTATTTTTTCTGCACTCCAAATGAAGTCGACAGTCTCAAAATCCGTGTAGCTGAATGCCTAGAAGCAATAACTCGTTGGATGTCTTCAAACAAGCTAAAACTGAACCCATCTAAGATTGAGTTTCTCTGGGCGGCCACAAACAAACGCCAACATTTCATAGACAATTCACCTATTTCCATTTCCGGAAGCGATATTATTCCAAAGACAACAGTCAAACTTCTTGGCGTTAATCTGGATTCAAACTTTTCACTTAAAAAGCAAATAAACACGACTGTAAGCAATGGTTGTTTTTACATAAGACAACTCAAGTCAGTCCGAAGAAATCTTCCTACAGAAGCAACAAAACTACTTGTAAACTCCTACGTAGTCTCACGGCTCGACTACTGTAACGGTATCTACGCTAGCCTTCCAAAATATCAAACTGACAAACTTCAATCCGTGTTTAATGCAGCGGCTCGACTCATAACCGGAGTCTCTAAATATTCACACATTTCAGAACACCTTCGTAATCTTCACTGGCTCAAGTGCCCTCAAAGAATCCAGTACAAATGGTGCTGGATGGTGTTTAAATCAATTAATGAAATGGCCCCATCTTACATTTCTGAACTATGTGTCCCAGAAAATAGTGGTCCGAGGCAGTCAACCCTTAGATCAGCAACATTATCAGCTATAGGCAGACTAATGGAACCTAAACGCAAGTCAAATACGAAATTTGGAGATCGCGCTTTCGGAGTGTCTGGACCTAAGGCTTGGAATAAACTCCCCCCGGAACTTAGCATAACAAGCCCAACAGAATTTAGGTCCAAATTAAAAACGTACCTTTTTGGGCTCTCATACCCTTAAACAAAAATACCTATCGGAGATTATTATAAAATTTTGCTTTTGTTTTCAAAATACGCTCATTACAGAACATATTTTATATTATAGTTCCCAATTATGTCTTCTGCGTGAGAACTGTATCTTAATTTCTCTAAATAAACAATAACAGTGTTAATCTCTAGTGACCCTCCAGGTAAGTATGGTCTTGTATAATTTTTCTGCCTGTACAGTGCATTTTTACAGCAGCATCGCGTTCATTGGTCAAATCATTGCACATATAGTTTCGTATCGGTGATCGATGAACCGGTGGATGCAATTTTTAGCCATAAGTTGTTGTTGTCTATAGTTGAAATAAGATTGTATAAACGTATTACAAATTTGTACAGCGCCCTTGAGGTGATTTTTCACAAAAACGGCGCTATACAAGTCATCCAAATATTATTATTATTAAGAAGATAATACTAATAATCTAATTGTAAATATGAAAGAGAACAAGATACAGAAAAACGGAAAAAGATAATGGTCGCAACTGGCACTCGAACCCAGAACCTCTCGTCTAACCCAGGACGTTGGTTTTTTTTACCAGTTCAGCCATTGCCACCTTCCAACAAACCTTCATAATTGTCAATCTCATATTTTAAAATTTAGAATGAACAATATTATCTTCGACTAATTTTTCCATATCATAGTCACCTACCTTTTTCATTGGAAACTTCTGGTTTGTTACCTAGATAGCTTATCGGATAAATATATCCGATTTTATGTATGTTGAACATATTATATTATTGATATTTTTATAAAAGTCTAAATGAATGTACAAATTTTTATAACGTCCCGGTAAGACGAGAGGTTCTGGGTTCGAGTCCCAGTTGCGACCATTATTTTCAATGATAAATCATTTGGTATTGGGAAGTTAGGGTTGGGGTGAGGGTTTGTGCGGTTACTCGGCTGAGTGACACATGCGGAAGAATTTTTTTTGCAATAAAACACATACATTTGTTATAGACCAATTTTATTGGTATTGGTATATTTTAACAAATTTATGTTTTTTTTATTGTAAATAATGGTGAGCCACAAAGTCAATGCTTTTTACATATATGTAATTTTTTTATTTAGTTAAAAAAAAAAAACGTCAAAAGCATCGGATACCAAAATTTCATTTAAATTTCTTACTGCAAGAAATGTCAGGAATCACTGGTTAAAGTAAGACAAATACACCCTCTTTATGCAATTACCAAAAATTATTGGTAAAAGTATTGCTTACCACGTTATTCACAACTTCCAGTCAAATGTTTGGTGTATCGCGGCGATTTAAAAGGTTCTCTGCGGTTAATTATTCACGAGCAACTTCCCATCTCGGATTAACGGCTCCAATTGATGGCGCCCAACTTTTGTCTGCGAAACAAATTTAAGTCGACGCAGAGAAGGAAATATTTCCTTGGGGCTGTGATTACCTAGCGATCTACCCACCTAGCCCATCACCACCCACCCCCCTCACCCCATAATTGACCTTTGCAATGAGATATTTAAATTAAACTCCTCGAGGATCTTCGCTGATTGGCGAGATACAAATATTTCATTACTAACATTGAAATAGAAACAAACAGGACATCCCTTTATTTGAATTCGTACCTACTCTTTGAGCAATGGTGGATTCAGCATATTTCAGAGTAGAAGGCTTCTGTGGTCAAAAGGTTAGGCTTTCAACCTGCAATGCGAAGGTCGCGAGTTCAAATTCCGGCGTTTAAATTTTACTTAATTAATTCACGTTTTTTCACAATTCATCCTCCTAATCCTACTTCCTACTAATATTATAAAGGCGAAAGTTTGTATAGATGTATGGATGTCTGGATGTATGTATGTTTGTTACTCTTTCACGCAAAAACTACTGAATGGATTTTAATGAAACTTTACAATAATATAACTCATACGTCAGAATAAAATATAGGCTACAGCTTAGAGCTCTGGCATTATGCAACTTGTATAAAAAATTGCAATAGGTGGTACGCGAGATGTTTGAAAAATTTATGTAACGGGTATGGAGGGGGCGGGTGAAGGGGGTGGATAGGAGGAAGGGTGGAGGGAGGAAGGAGGAGGGATGAGGGGGGGGGGGAGTGGAGTGAGGTTACGGAAGGTGGAGGAGGCGCTGTGGGAACCCCCCTGATACTATGCGAGCGAAGCCGGGGGCAAAATTTAGTTAATTTATATTTACAGTATATTTGTGGCACTTTCTAGAGTGGAAGATACTCTCACTGTTGGCCTGGTGAAAAAACCATCATTCAAAATTGAAACGTGGCTCTAAATGGCTTTAGTCGTATTTGGTGACCAGATCTAAGTGGCCATTTACTTCCCCTCCTTCCTCTTCCCCATCTCCTACCCCTTCCCACTACCTTCAGTCTCACTACATATCCCAATTGGGTGCAATAGTTTCATTGGCTCTAGACGGTGGGGAGCAGTTGGGACTCTTGTGTGACGATACTCTCAGTATCGCCTTGGTCATTCAGAATCGAAACGTTGTTGAAAAGACTTCTTTGATGACCAGATCTGAAAATCTAAGTAGTTAATATTCTTCTTTCTGGTCTCTTCGTCTCCCCACTCCTTTTTGCCTCGCACCATACCCTAAATGGGCATGCCATAGTCTCGGAGATTCAAAACGGTTGGGTTAGGTTAGGTTAGTTATTTTTTTAGAAGATAGAATTCTTATGCGGTGTTCGCAATTTAATATTAATTTTACGCGGCAACTTAGCTGGTTCATGCAACTAAGTATTTTTTTTTCTTTTAAATTATTTTAACTGTTTGTTTCCCTAAGAAACTAAAATAATTTATTTTTTTGCTTGTATTAATTGTCAAACATCATAAATACCATTAAGTTCCTATCCTTTTCCGTAAACCTAACCAAAAACAAGTGTTCAATTCTGTCCAATTGAAAGATATTCGTGTTCCATGTTTTTGGATATTACTTTTGAAAAATAATAATAATAATACTTTATTACACATAAAATTGAACAATAAAACATATGTGGAAACTTTGACTAGCCAACTAGGAATGGATTCTGTTTTAGGCCAGTCAAATTGACAAATTAAATTTCATATAGCATTGTTTACTTACTTACATAACTTACTTACTTACATTACTTACATAACATGTTATTTATAGAACGAAAAAAGTGTTAATTATGTATTCCTCACAGAAGCTTGAATTAAATGTATAATTTGTACTTATAAGACAAAGAAGAGAAATAATAATATCTTAAAATCATATTCAGATATTTTCCCTTAGAGCGCTTAAAACAGAAAAAACAAACAAAAAAAAAGATAAAAGAAAAAACCGTAAAAATGTTTGTCATAAAAAGTTCAGTTAAATTGCCATCAAAACTTCCCTGTTTATTTTTAAATCAATGGTGCCTGGCGTGGCTTTTAAATTATTTTTCCGTAAAATAGAGCAGGGTTGCTAGATCACAAATGATATTTCATCTTTCGTAAGAATTGTTCATTTTTCATTTCCAAATATAAATCTTTCATTGAGCGTTTAAACTTGGTCATTTCATTTTTCCATTTTTAATTTAAACCCAAATCTGTTATATGAATCCCAACCTCAAAAACCTACTCTCAGAGCATACAGGATGGAGCGCGTTATCTATCGGTTTTTGGATTTCCCTTGCTTCATCAAGAAGTTCGTTAAATCTGAGGTAACTTGTTAAAGTAAAGTTAAAAAAAGGTGCAAATGTTCAATAAATTTTCTTTTTGTAAGTGTATATGAAAGTCGAACAATTTTCTTCCTCAAATACAAGAGTATCAAAGAATCCAAAAATATGTGTAGAAATTATTCAGATTGCTAATGGATATAAAAATGCAGTTCAAAACTAAACAAGGCAAATTGGTGATATGAGGTAACTTGGTGATAGACCAGCCGTAACTCGGTGATAGACCAGGCGTAGCTTGGTGAATGATTTTTTTTTTTTATTTCAGGAAACAATTACAAAAATCAGTATATTCTGGACATACATGAGCTAGTTTTCCAAAAATTATAACAGGAATATGAGACACAAAACGAAAAAGTCTTAAGAAAAGAAAATCATAATATCCCTTTGTGATAGCTGAATATTTATGTCAATTACTGAGGAAATGGGCCACTTTTCTAAGCTTCTAGAGACGACATTTTTAACATCATTTTTACAATAATCTGTCAATAAAAAATTAATCACTTACTAAATAATATTAGCACCAATAACTTCTGTATTTCGAAATATTTTCCCCAAAAAATGCGTGGCTCACCACTGACAGCCCGCCCGAGAAAAGTGTTATATCGGTTCATAGCAGTAAAGCAATCCAGTGATGCTGTGGTTATATACCAATCGAGAAAGAATTACTGCCCCTATCACAAATATGACGATAAAAAACAAAATGGAATACCTGTTCCTCGGTTTTAGACAATAAACCAACTATCGCGTAGTACAGCGCCCTTGAGGTGATTTTTCACAAAAACGGAACTATACAAATATTATTATTATACGTACTATATTTTAGTTATCAAAGTTTTGTACTGTATTTTATTCATTTGATCGTGCGTTGTCTGAACGGGGTTTGGGTCGTCAATATGGCTAGTTAAAAACAAAATGGAATAGAGGTTACTAGATTTTAGATAATAAACTATCACCAAGTAACGTACTATATCCAAGTCCATCACAGTTTACATTTATCATTTGGTCGTGCGATGTCTGTATGGAATCTGGTGTGTCAATTTGGCGTTAAAAATAAAAATGGAATTCAGGTTACTAGATTTTAGACAATAAACTAACTATCGCCAAGTAACGTACTATAACCAATTTATCACAGTTTACTCAATTTGATTCTTTTTCTCGCGCGACGTCTATGGGGTCTGGGATATCCTCGACTTCTTTTTCCTTCGACTTGCGCTACACACTCTTTTATGCGGTCTACACGTAAATAAAGGCTATGCCTCTCTTTTCTCTCCCTATTTATTATCCTTTTATATCGGCTTTACAATATTTTAAATACTCGTTAATGTTTTATTTTATTTTACTACATGTACACCTCTGGGATTTTTTTTAATGCATTGTTTATTGTTTTTTTCCCGTTAAACCGCAAATAAGCAGTTTTTCAACAGGATTTTAATCTTCAGGTACAATTTAATTACCCTATAATTATTACTATAACTATACATATTAATTATTAATATAACTATTCAGACTGTCACAATTAACACACAGACTTAGTAGAAACCATCTCTATTTAGTAACCATATTTTCAGCGTAGATCTCAATCTATTTGTAGAATAGCATTTTTTTTTATATTACTTGGTAACATGTTAAATATTTTGGGCACATTTTATTCCAGGGTTCGCCGTGTAGTTATTGTTAAACTTTGGAACAAGCATTCCTTCATTCTTTGTGAACTTAGTATTATGTCCATGTTCCACTTTCCTCTTATATTCTATATCTCATTATTTTGAACCATAATAGGGCCTAATACAATAATGATATGTTTCGTCTCTGTGAAAAAAGTCTACTTACTACCGTCCACCCTCTGCCGGTTTCATGTGTAGGAATTAGAACTCCATTATTGACTGCTGAGATACAAATGATCATCTCTTACAACCTACGATTTAACAAACGTAAATCATTGATGTTTTATTCATCATAATATATATATATCCCCTCGGAATATCACTTTAAAGCGTTAAACGTACATTTTTTTATCCCTATCTCCCATTTTCCAGTAATATGCTCTACTCGAGAACGCTGCTTCTTGCAATTCTAAAAAAAGATAACATGTAAAAAAAAAACTTTTCGCCGTTTGGGTACGTTAAACAAGTGAGATCGGAGTAGGAGAATATTAACATTAGCATACAATCGCACTCATCGCTGCTCCAGTCAGTATAATGCCGGAGGAATTTTTTAAAAGGAAATAAGTAATACTTGTTTTACGATAATACCCGAGACGGGAAATGCGTGGAACTTTGTTCTCATTTGGGAATTATTTGCGATTGCGAGAACTGAGTTACTCAGAGAGAAAACGCTGAGTTTTTATTGTTAATTTCATGACAAAAAACCGTTGAAGAAGAAATTGTTTAATTTGACCTAGAAAGGTTTAATTAACCTAGTTCTCTAAGTATTATTTAACAGTTAAATAATGTATATTTAACCAAATATTGAAAGAATATTACTTACCTATACTATTTTTATTTTCGCATTAGGTAAGAGTTCGGTTTACAATATTGAACTATTTCCGGACTCCTGCATTACTGATCTGTTGAGGCGACCAATATAAACGACGTTAATAAACAATGAGTAGGAATTTTGCAAAATTAGTGACCGGGCTTTTGATGTTGTCTGCTAATCTATTTCGGTAATGTTAGTATTTATAAAACCGCCGCCCGTGTATAACCATTTTTTTTTCTTAATTATCGCCATCCAAATTTGGTTTCGGTGGTCTTCACTTTGTTATTGAATAATGTATGATACTCGTGACGATCTTTCTCCCGAATCCCGAATTTCTACCGATTTCTTACATATCTCCCTAAAACATTTGAAGTTTTTAAGCTCTTAAAAAAAGAAATGTTATTTTTGAAGATAATATCTAGAAGTTCCCCATGCCGAAACGCAAATTATATGAAATTCCTTCGATAGAAAAAAATCGCAAAGTATGCTCCACAAATTATTATAAAGACGTTAGTTTCACTTATTTTAGAAGTTATGTGCCTGAAAAAATTCAATGTGTTTTTTTAAATGCTATTTTAGATGTTCCCCACAAGATTTTTGCTCTATTAAACGAGTGGTATTTTATTAAACATTTTCACAATTTTCGCTTAAATTTTCTAACATTCAAATTCATTATCTCTCCCTCTTCTTATTTTTGAGCGGGTATACGGCGTCTTAACAATCTGTGTTATTGTAATGTACCTAGTTTCCTTAGTTTTTTTTTTACATTCTTATATTTCTTAGACATTATTGAAAATTTAGAAATTCGTATGATCAAAAAATAATTACAAAAAGTACCTACATAATTTTAATAGTTTTATCATCACGCCTTTCAGCATTTTTGAATGTGTAGGTATAAATTAAAGCAAATTTTGTATAAAATAAAATCGATATTGAGATAAATTTTAAAAAGCTGGTACGGATAATAATTATTCTTTCTCATTGGAACCGCCCTGTACGATCGTAAGAACATCTTTCGACGAAATTTGAATTCTCGACTCGATTGGCCAGACTTTTGGATCACGAAGCGCATCCACATGGAATTTCTCATATTCTTTTTTATTCTTTGATAATTAATTACAGAGTTTTTCATTCGTATCGGCAATAACCCTGTAAAAAATGTTTGACGAAAAACAATTCTGACCTAATAATATTCTTGTGTAGGAAACTACTTTGAACAATAAAAGCATTGAAATGGTTACTAACAGCTAGTACCTAATAATTTTTATGGCAACAAACGATATACAATCTAAAATATTTTTATTGGCCGTTGCTGTATATGTAATGGGCTAGATAACTAAAACGTGGCAGAAATAAAACTTATTCTTAAGTGTGCATTTGGTAGTATTATTTTACCGCATTGTTAAGTGTGTAAACGTGTGGGAAAATATATAAAAACTTAACCGAGTAATTGATAAATATCACGTTGAATTGTTTTAAAATAACCCCTTTACAAAAAAAGGCGGATTTCTTGTAGAGATGCCACGAATAGTGATTTTGCCGAATACCGAATATTCGGCGACACTACTTAGTACATTTCGTGGGTGATAGGTTCCGACCGGCATCATTGCAGTGCGTGTGGTAACTACGTATTTGTTTCATTTGCGAGTAGGTAGTGTCACAACGCGCATTATTTGTTGATTGTTACATCAAATTGTGTTACTTATAGTGTGTATCACATCTGCTTGTTCGCGAAAAGCTTTACAAAATGGCACCATTTAATAAAAAATCACCTATTTAGGAATATTATGAAATTTGTAGTGAGGACAATAAATGTTAAATATTCAATTGATATGCATTTTTTTCATCATTTAGTATTCGGTATTCAGCCGAATGGTTCGCAATATTTGGCCGAATACCGAATAGTAAAAAAAGTGGCCGAATACCGAATAGTAGCCGAATATTTGTGGCATCTCTAATAAAATGTTACCAATTCCCCACTTTTTACCACACCACCACTTTCCCAACGGCGTTATAAGGAAACATATGTTTTTTTCCTTTACCGCACACGTCAAGATTCTACATTTTTATTTGAACGACTCTAGACCCTCCAATGTCCATGCATACGGGGTTAGTAAGCAGTATGCAAGTACTTTCATTAACATTATACAAAAGATAAATAGAAGTGGCAGCTCAAGAGATCTGAGCTGTAGATAAAAAAAGATGTATTTGTGTGAAGATCCGCAAAGAATGCAAGGCTCAGTAATCGTATTGAATAAGATTAAAAAAGGACGCCAGAAGGTTTAGGCATGTAGAGCGTATGAACGAAGAAAGGCATGTAAGGAGAATACACGTCGTAAATGTGAATGGTAGAAGTCAGGGATGCCAGTGTGGCGTTCAAGTCAATCAGATACTTAGTTCAGATGTCAGAATAATAGAAGAGTACGTAGGAGTCGATATATGAATGAGAATGAGGCAAGGAGTGCGTGCCTAGACCAATATAAATTTTTTTACAGACTTTCATGTTTTATTTTCTATTTCAAATTCGCTTATTAAATTAGTTATTAATAAAATTATAAACAATATTTCTTAAATACTTTTGTAAGTTAACCTGCCCGAGTAGCGAATATTATTTGACGACCTCCGTGATTGAATGGTTACGCTTCTTGACTGCAAATCCGCAAGTTGAGGGTCAAATCCGGTGTGCGCAAATGACTTTTGGAAATTGGAACTGATTGTGTCAGAAACAAATACAACATGCTGTGTCAAGAGTTCAGACATAATTTGAAAATTTATATAACTGATCAAGAAAAAATATTGTTTTAAAGAGTTGCTATTGTAAATATAATATTTGTTCTATACCATTTTGCAACAATTGACCTTAATTTTGATGTTTTTTTTTTTATTCTTTCATTTACTTACAGTTTCACAAATTCCACTTTTGTAATATCCAGTGATTTTTCATGGGTCTACCGTAAGTTTACAAATAAGTTTTATCATTCAACTTACTGCCTAATTTTGAATATTATCTTTTTAACTATTCGATGCTCATTTCTATGGGAATATTTAGGATGGTATATTTTAGATGTAGACCAAATGCTTTTAGAAAGTAGTTGAATAGGTTGGTTCCATGTCAACTCGGAAAGAAACCAACTCATAATAACTCAGAAACATTCATTAGATCATTAAAAGCTATTAAAATATATTTTTTAAATAGCAGGTAACCCTAACCTAACTTAACCTATTCAACCTATTTTTTATATATATTTTTTTCACTCTTAATGACCTTTCTGAGGTGCTTCTGAGTATGTTTAATTTTGAGTTGTATGGTCACCGAATAGGTTACCCGTTTCTAGCTTTGTATGAAGATTCCTATTATATACATACTAGCTGGGTTACCCGGCTTCGCTCAGGACAATAAGATAGTGTTCTGGAATGTTGCACAATGATGTTCCCGATTTCCTATTCCTTGTCATTCCACTCCTTCCACAACTTTATACAGCTCTATGGAACCTTCTAGAACTTTCCGGAAGACTGTTCTAGAAATTTCAAGAGGGCGAAATTTTCAGCCCTTATATCTTTAAAAGCACGGCCTTAAGGTAAAAACAGATACCCTTATTCCCTAGGGGGGATAGAGATCTACCACACCATATAACTCCCTTGATCGAACCGGGACTCGTTTCTGAGTTTTTGCGAGCTGCACGTTTTTTGGACTTTCTTTTATAATACATGCCATATTCAAATAAATAAAATGTTACTCCTTACATGTCCTTTCCCGTGCGTTTCCACCTTCCCCGCCACCGCTCTCCCGCTCCCCCGTCCCGCCAACCCCCCTGGCACTGCATTTCTTGACTCCTCTCCCGCGCGGCCCGTAGCCGAAACTTTTTTCTAATACTAACATTTTTAAACTCGTGATATCTTTCTAATTAAATATCCGAATTGAAAAATTCAAAAAGTTAAATAAAGGTATTGAAGCTGTCTTGAATATGAAGTCATTTATTTTGATAAGGATTAAAACCAAGATACAAATAAAGAGCCTTTTCAAGCGGTGACATATTAATTAAAATTTTAAAATAAAAGAATACTTATTGTGGCATAAACATAATAAAGGGTCCGCCATCTAAAGTTTTTTTTTTCAACTAGTGCTTATTTCGTGAATGGTAACACTTAGCTCATGTCTGATTTGACAGATAATTAGTTTTATCCTTCCGCTGAGCGAATATGGTTGTGTATACGCTTGAACAACGCTGGGAAATATTGCGACATTACTTTGAAAATCATGGTAATGTTGCAGAATGTGTGCGAAAATTGCGTACGGTTTTTGGAAGAAGAGAAGCACCGTCAGCTCCGTATGTTCGTTATCTTGTGAAAAAAGTGAAAGAAACTGGCATCCTCATCGATAAACCAAAGCGTGAAAAGCCAAAAACAGTGCGTACACCCGAGAATATCGATGCTGTGGCAGAAAGTGTGCGTGAAGCGCCATCAACATCAATTCACCGTCGTTCTCAACAATTGAACATTTCGGAGACATCATTGAGACGAATTTTGCATAAAGACCTTGGTATGACGCCATACAAAGTCCAATTGGTTCAGGAGTTGAAGCCAACTGACCATCCAATGCGTTTTCGCTTCGCTGAGTGGGCCTGCGATCGACTTACAGAAGATGCCGATTTTGCCAAAAAAATCATCTTTTCGGATGAAGCTCATTTTGATCTTGGCGGGTATGTAAACAAGCAAAATTGTCGTATTTGGGGCACAGAAAACCCGCACGCATACATTGAAAAGCCGGTACACCCAAAACGAGTCACTGTTTGGTGCGGATTTTGGTCCAGAGGCATAATTGGGCCATTTTTCTTTGAAAATGAGCAAATAGTGGCCGTTACAGTCAATGGCGATCGTTATCGGGCCATGTTGAACGAATTTTTGTTCACAAAAATTGAAGAGGAGGATATTGGCAACATTTGGTTTCAACAGGACGGCGCTACGTGCCACACAGCCGAAGCTACACTCGATGTTTTGCGCCCTGTTTTCAAAAAAAAAAAGTTATTTGGCGGACCCTTTAGTTAGACATATGCGACCTTTTTTTGTAAATAATGATGTGTTCTATAAAGTCGTAGTACATTATTTTATTCTATCATCAATAGTTTTCGCAGCGCACGCGATTTAAGGAATATTTTAGGTAATTTTTTTACACCCTGGGTTACATTATTGAAGTTTTAGTAAGGATGCCTATTTTTTTTTTAAATATAATATAGCCTATGTCACCCAGGGATAGTGTAGCTTCCCAACAGCGAAAGAATTTTTCAAATCGGTTCAGCAGTTTCGGAGCCTATTCGATGCAAACAAACACACAAACAAATAAACAAACAAACAAACAAATGTTACCTCTTTATATAGTGTGTTAGATGTTAGATTAGATATAGAATCATCCACTTTTGAAATAGGAGGAACCTTTGAATTTGAAAAACTAAAAATCCTATAAAATACTTCACTACGTTTTAAGTTAACGTAAAATATCCCGTAGTACTTGGTTTTTCCTGTCGAGTACACATCATTGTAGACTTAATAGAAGAAACTAGCTTATTGTAGTTTGGGAAGCGAGGTTTAGGGGTAGCAAGGCTGTCACACCATTCCGGAAAAGGTTCTACTTTCTCAAATGATCGATTTGGATTTGGCTGTCCACTGTGATTGATAAAGACTTTGGATTTCTGAAGGCAATAGACCAACAACTAGTAAAGATATTATGATTTATCTGACTGTCAAGGTTTTATTCATTTAAGTTTTTTTAATTGGTGGTCTGTAGTTTTCAGCGTTCTCTTAAAAGATAAACTGTCACCGCTTTTAATAATCCCTTGGTTAATTTTTGTAACAATTTCTTTTACGAAATATCCGTGGCCCATATATGACGGCCTGAATGATGACGACAATGATGACGACGACGGTCTACGAGGGGTAAGGCTCTCAACTAGCGACCTAAAGGTCACGGGTTCAAATCCCGGCGTGCATAAATAAATTTTGTTGATTAATTTGTATTATTTCACAATTGAGTAATTTTAAATAATTTGAAACAATTTTACTTTGTTAGAACCACTTATAATGTGAATATACCCTAAATTTATAGTTTATTTGCGGCACGTCCCAGAGTAGAAGATGCTCTCAGCATTGAACTGGTGTAAGACCACCATTCAGAATTGAAAGGTTACTTGAAATAGCCTTACCGAATCTGAATAGGCCGGTACTTTTGCATCTTCCTTTTTTCCACCTCCATTCTCCTCGCCACTACCTTCAACCTCGCAAGATACCCCAATTAAGAATGCCATAGTCTCACTGGCTCCAGACGGAAGCAGTTGGGACTCTTTTGCGGTATTCACATGTACTCATCGGTTTAGTGGTTTAGGCGTGAGAGCGTAACAAACAAACCCACGCACTTTCGCATTTATAATATTAGTATGGATTATTTCTGGTATGTTTTAACGCCCCCTTCTTTTACAGCACCGATGATGGGGGCCGAACCGGACATCTCCGGTTTCCTGGACGACAAGAAGCACGTGATCGACCGCGATCCGGACACCAACCCCTTCGATGACGTCAGACATTACGCGTACGAGGGAGACGGCAACACTTCGGGGTCGCTCTCCTCACTCGCCAGCTGTAAGTTTCTTTACCATTTGTGTTTCTATGATAAACCGGAACAGGGACAAAACATTGAAGAATAGTGAACTAACCTAACCTAATCCATAATTTATTGTGTTCTGTTTCTCACTGTTCTCTTTTATCTGGTTACCACCATTATTAAAGAAGTTATTTTTTATTGTATTTGTCATATTGATTGGCATTTTAGGGCCGCTACATTGGGGAAAACCTGGATACCAATAAATTTAAAGATACTCGCAATACTGCCACATTGGTTCGTTCCTTTCCCATGATTGGTGGTTCGACTCGCAAGTATATAAGCTCCATTATAGTTGCCTAAGGCTGCTATATACACGCGAGCCGATCCTCGTATTACGGAAAAGGAACGAAGCAACCGCAACAACTCCTCAAACGTCGCTTGTTCCTTTGCTTCGTTCCTTTATCATAATTCATAGCTCGGCTAGCGTTTATGTTCGCAAATTTATACGCAGAATAACATCCATATCGCTAAAACAGTGCCGTACTCTAGGGAAAAACAATGGAATGTTCCACAATGATGTTCCCGATTCCCTATTCCCGAACATTCCACGATATACTCTGCCACTTCTTCCAGAACTTTCTAGAGCTCTATGAAACCTTCTAGAACTTTCTCGAAGACTGTTCTAGAAATGTCAATAGGGTGAAACTTCCAGCCCTTATATCTTCAAAAGTACGCCCTTTAGGTAAAAGCGGGAACCGTCATCCTGGAGGGGGGTTGAGATCTACCACACCATACCACACCGTTGTTGCGGGACACGGGTTTTTTGCACAATCTTTTATAATATATATTGATTACGTTTTTTCCGTAAAATATAATAAAGTTGAAAGACTTTTCTTCGGCGCCAGCATTTTGTTTGAATACGCAAAAAAGTATTTATTTTGTTAAAATATTTGTTTTTTCCTTAGGCACGGACGAAGGCGATCTTAAGTTTAACTACCTGTCCTCGTTTGGGCCGCGGTTCCGCAAACTGGCCGACATGTACGGTGAGGCCGCATCAGACGAAGACGAGAGTCAGGCCCCCGGAGAGGAGAGCTGGTGCTAGTGCCCGGGGATGCACTGAGACCCCCGTGACCCCTCGGGGCCCCTCGCGGGGACTTCGCGGAGGCCTTAAGGACCTCCAGCATACCGCAGAACTGAACCACCACAACAAACAAGTGTACTTTTTATACAATCGACGTGAATTTTTAAAGGTGGAAAGATGAGGAAAATAAACAATGTGATTTTAAAAAACAGTTAAAATTTCTTGTTTTTGGGGCTAGGAGGCGAGCTTTTTTCGTGAGTAGACTAAATTTGATGCAATTAAATGTGTATTTTTTCTTCTTCCTTATTTCGACTGGTTTTTTTATATGTCAATTGTTAATATTTTTCAGTTCTGACTTGTTCTACGAAACACGATGGAACATTTGTATTATGTATTATAAACCAGTCAATTTTTTACAGATACGGACATTTTATGTAAATAGCACTGTTGGCAATGTTGTCGCGTGCTAACAACTAGTTTTAAAATACATAATGGCGGACATTCAACAATTTTTCTCTTCGTCGAATTTTTCCATGAGGTGTCTATCGATGTTAATATTGTATATGATAACGCAAGGCTAACGTAAATTTTTAAAATATAGACTGACTAAATATAGCGGGCTGTTATCGTACGGACGTAGATTTTTGTAACGAAATAATTAAATTTTAAAATTACGAATACAGTACGTGCGGAGTGTGAACATTCAACGAACTTATAATTAGTAGGCAATACTCTACACTTTGCGATCAATGCCTCCGTATTCTTCATGTCATCATATTATCAGTTCTTTACTTTACCTTTATTCAATATTAAACTAGCGTTAAACCACATTTCATTCAAATGTTGACTAATGCATTTGAACTGTCCAAGTCGAAAATTGAGATTGAAGGTTTGTTTACTTAACTACAATAGTCATTATTGTGTGTTTTATCCATAGAGAGCACCATTTAACTTAAGAAATGCCTCTTTTTTTCCTTTCAATATGTTGTATAGTGACAGTGTTTTTTTCTGTGAGATGAGCTGTTTTCTGTTGTTCTCGTTCTTTTGGAGTGGATTTTTGCGAACTGTAAATTCGAAGGACTGTTTTCAACTCTGATCGACGCCTATTCTGTTTATCATATAATTGCGTGTCTTTTGTTATTCTCAAAGATTTCCTGCAGCTATCAAAATCGTTTGTGACTATTTTCGCAAAGATCCGCATCCAAAGAACAGAGCCATTTGAAATCATTTTTATAGTGTATAGGAATTTTTTACTTTAAAACCTTTTTTATTCATAAACGATCACCCTTATCATTTTTATAACTACGTTTTTAGAATAATTTAGTTAAAACAATGCATTTCTAATTGAAGCAAACATGCCAAATTATAATGTCAAACCTTTTTCAATTATTTCCATGTATATATTTTTTTCTTTTTCTTTCATTAAAAATTGTACACTTATTCAGACAATTAAGCATAGACATTATTCAGAATTATGTTAAATACTATTCATTCAGTACATTATTTGATCTCCACGAGGTGAGTTAGTGTATTTTCTGGAGTTTAACTATTACATGTGTAACAATTGTTGTTTGATATATTATAAGTTTGGCAATCGTGCCATTACATATTTTTTAGGATTTAGTTTTGATACATACAGTGTGCGTATTGTAAAGATTCTAGTCTGATATAGAAGCCGCTTCAAATTAAAATCATCTTCAATCTTAAAATGACAATGTTTAAAATTTTGCTTTTGACGACATTGACGCTGCCAAAGATGAAAACTGGCTACTAAACCTTCAGAATTCTGCCCAGTCACACTATCTAAAAACTGCTTAGCATTTTTTTACCAAATCGGAATGGGCTCGAAAAGGGCGCAGCATTTCACACTGGCAGTACGCCGACTTGAGTTCTTGAATTGGGGTTCTAATTGTTGCCTGAATTCCTGAATTGGACCCTCATACATTCCCCAAGCCTCAGCTTTAAGATATCTTGTGGTGATGTTGTAGAAGCAGTTGTAGTGGAGCATTTTGAAGTTCACTTCAAAACGGGTACACTTCAAGACCTCTTCAGCATCGTATGAATATCTCACGAAACCTACAAATATTTTCATAAACGACTTTTATCTTTGCTTTCTTATGTTAGACCAGATTGTTTTCAATACACACTCGCAACTTATGTAATTATGGTGACCAACAAACCTTAAAACAAGTTGATTTTTAAGTTTTTTAATAATATTTTTCTTAGTTAAGATTGGAAAACAAATAATAGTATTTTTCGTCAGGGTAACTGAATCATTCCTTCTGGTTTATTTAAAAAATAGAAAACGGTGAAATATTATTTTCTTTACAAAGTGACTTAAACTTATCAGTTTTTATTTTATTTTTTCTTATTTAAATATTCAAAACATTCCTTGTTTTGCTATTTTTAAGGCTTTTACATTGTTTATTTTTATGATTATTGGATTCAAGCATTGTAAATGATAAAATATGAAACCACCCTAATAATATTTTTTGTACTCTTAGAACATTCTATAGTTGAAGGATTATTTTTAGTGTCTTGACACCTTTGATATATTTTTTTTTAATACAGTTTAACACAATTTGTACAAATACTTATCGATGGTGTATTTGTGTCCAAACACAAAAGTGTGATTTATGTAGTAAAATAAAGTCAATTTTATTATTTTAGTTTCTTTAATTCAGCCATAGTATTACCTTTTAGATGAATAAGGTAGAATAAAAGAACCTACTTTACGTATTTTTCACAAGTACCTACTTATAGATAATTCACACTACAACATTTTTTCAAAAATAAAAAAATTAAACCTATTAACTTTTTTTCGGTAAAAACATACTTATTTGTTGTTATGATTGTTTATTTTCTGGTGTGTTCTTTAAAAAACCATGTTATTTTTGTTTACAAACACAACTTCGATTAAAAAAAAAATGTTTTTACCATCCTACATTAGAAACAAAAATTTCCTTAGTAAGTATTTTTTTCTGTAGATAGATTATTATCAATGTCGAAATTTATTTATTGTTTGGTTAATGCAGAACTTTTAATTTCTTTTAGGTATAAAAATAAATTGTTCAGTTGTTTTAAAAAGGTGCGGTTTTTTGTGAACGAAAAAATAAAAATTGTTTTGCTGCATTAATCAAATGATAGACTGAAGGAGCCCTGTAAATTAATATCATGCTGTACAGACATATTTTTTGACCATTAACAACCGAAAAAAAATACAAATAAACTGTAAAAAAAAAGTAATTTTTTTAAAAATTTAATTGAAAAAAAAAAACGTTTTTTATATGTGCTTTGAAATAACAACGTCCTTTCTTTGTAGTCGGTATAAATTTTATTATCATTTGAATAATTTGGATTGTTTTTGGTCAGCAGATATTTCTGGTTTTAGTGTTAAATATTTATCAGCATATGAAATGCACAATTTATAAATTAATGTTTAAGACTAAGTAAGATTAAATGCCGGATTAAATGATTGTGTATTCCCTATGTAAGATGTATAGCCTACTGTTGTCATGACCATAACAATGTATCATTCGTATAAATTAGGAGAAATACAATATACACGGTTTTTTATTTCACTCTCAACTTTTTCCATATATTTTTTTGTGAGTACCGCACAGGAGTCCCAACTGCCCTAACGGTCTGTAGGAAGTGACCCTATTGTATCCTCAATTTGGTGTATAATAATAATATAAATGTTTATTCCGGTATGTGGGGAGAATAGTGCAATCCCACACATTCCATAAGGGTTAAAATACATACACAAAATATTTTAAGAAGAAAAGCAGGTGAATATGATTGTAACTGAAACAAAGGTAATAACAAAAGAAAATCATAATAATTAGCTTTTAGGATTCTGTGATCACATTAGGAGCCAGTATTTTTCTCCAGTGTGCATCAATGCTGGATGGTGGACTGAGGCGGGCTTCCATGACTTTCATGCTTTGAATTTTTGATTTTCAAGAGAAAACATACCTCGTTATTTAGGGCAACCTACTGTGTTTGGCTGATACTACCCGTGGTGCAAAGTCACAAAACCATAAACAAAAAAATACAAAACCTAGATTACCATCAATAATAATTTTAAAAAAATTGCTTGTAAGATAATAATAAATACATATTATATATGCACCGTATTGTTCTCGGGAGGCGGGATCGCGGGGAGGGGGAAGGGGGGGAGTTGAGTGGGGTGAGGGAAGGTGGAGGAAGGGGACAGGGGAGAGGAAGGAAAGGCGGAAGGGTTATGGGACGAATGGGAAATGACAAGCAGGGAGAAACAATTTCTTTATTAAATGGCAACTCAACGCATGCCGGGAACCAGCTAATTTATAATAATATTAGAGATTATTTATTTGTTGAGCATATGAAAAAATAAGCACGTTTTTTGGTACGCTAAAAATAAATTAAACTAAAAGGCTCTTTTAAGATGTCACATACTCTGAGGTTTCTGTGTCTCCGGCAATTCATGACCCCGCTGAAAGTGTAGAGCACTCAATATTCTAGTCGGCTCTAGAAATTCTAGGAATGTCCTTCACGCCTCGACACTGAGTATTTCAACACTCTCGAAAGATTTTTGTCTGGAAGCCTCAAATTTTTCGGGCCCTAATGCTGGTATGATGAATTATAAGAATCTGAAACGCCACCTTTAGTGGAAAGGTTCCCCGGATACCCCCTGTAGCTGCGAGTCTTGGGTGGGAGAGGTTAACTACAGGGTGGGAATACAGCCTTACGCCTAATCCTCACTTCACTCGGCGCTTTAAGATGACACTTTACCCTAAATATATTCAGAATCTTAACGACGTAAGTAAAGAAGCCGTGTATACAAATTGCGACTCGCAAAAAGAAGAAGAAAAATAATGTGGGAATCTTAACGACGTAAGTGAAGAAAGCGTGTAAACAAATATGCGCCCGCGGCACGGCGTATTGAACGGACGTACGGTCGAATTCACCCTAACAGGCCTGGAGATTCGACCTTTCCGCCGGGCTCATTTTAATTAATTCTGAAGAACGTGTACTAATATTTAAGATCTTTCTAAATGAATAGCTCCCAAAGTTATTAATTCATCGTCTAGAAAAATAAAATCTGGTGCTTACCCCTAACTTTAGCTGGACAAAGTATTACAATTCTTTAAAGGCGTTGTACGTTTAAAAAAATGATGGCAAGTACTGTTTTTATTAATCTAAAATATAAATGCCTTGTGAGGCATGAAAATAAAAATGATAATTCAATTACGAATTCGCCAAGATAGACTAAAATGTAAACCTCGGGCATAACCCCAAAAAACGAGGAGGGGGAGGGTAATGAAGGAGGCGTGGGGAAGGGGTATGCAGGAGGGGAAGGGGACGCGGGAGGACAAAAGCGACGCATGGGAGAGAACATGCAGGGAGGACATGGGAAAGGAAATGCATTCATTATACCAGCATTAGGGTCGGAAACAATTTATTTATTTGAATGGCATTGTAACGCATTCCGGGTACCAGCTGGTAATATATAACTAATAAAAGCCCTTGAGGTGATTTTTCACAAAAACGGCGCTATATATTCATGGCCAACTGCTCTACCGATTGAGCTATGGAACCCATTTCCAATTCGATCACTTTTAACTGTATCATACTTCGACTAAGTACTACCAACACCATCTTAATTTTTCTTAACGCGCATATTACTGGCTGCTATCTTTATATATGATTGCAAGATAGCTAATATTGTCTTCATTTAATTAAATATTATAATTCGAGTTTTTACTCATAAAGTTAAAAATAAAATAAAAAATATTCATCCTAGACTTGCAGAAAAGTCAATAGATGTCGCGTATTAAAAATAAAATGGATAAATATTTATCCAGACACTATCTACATAGATAGCATTTAGTTGAATCTTGCAATCATATATAAAGATAGCCAATAATATATGCGTTAAGAAAAATGAAGATTGTGTTGGTAGTTCTTAGTCGAAGTATGATACAGTTAAAAGTGATCGAATTGGAAATGGGTTCCATAGCTCAATCGGTAGAGCAGTTGGACATGAATGCTAAGGTATCTGGGTTCGAGTCCCAATGGAACCAATATCTTTTTCTGATTTTTCTGTCTTCAGATTTTGATTGAAATTCACTAATATTGTCTTCGTTTAATTAAAAAATATAAATTGTTCAGGAGTGCGAATATAAATGTTTTTATTTTTTCAAAAAATACCTATTATCATGATTTTTTAACATAAAATAACTTTGAATAGATCTTTCAGAATACCTAAATTTTTTTTTTAATTTCTTTAATAACAGTATTTATTTTATTTTTAATGTTTTAGACAAAAATCCTGGGAAGGAAAAAGACATGAAAATGCATGTCGTAAAAGACGCACTTATTTTCCTATAAATATTTCGAAGATGCAGATCGAAATAGAAAAAAAAAATTGACTGATTTAAATCATTTTTGAATTTAATGTCCTTTTAAAGCATTTCAAATTTCTGTGATCGTATGACAACCTGAGAAATTTCAACAAAACTTTCATTTCGGAGAAGCATTTAGAAACGAAAAAGGTTAGTTTAAAGTTAGTTTTAAAAAAATCACAAGTGCCCAGAGAAAAGCCTAAAAATATTTTACAATAAATTAATATTTTGACTCCGATCGTTTTACGTTATATATATATATAGGGAACGGATCTATCCATGGTTAAGATAAGACGAGGGAGATGTGACGTAGAAACGTGCCGCCTGTCGCCGAGCCAAACTGTATAGAATCAAAGAGAGAGGCCGTACGTACTTCATTGAAAAAAATCTACTTTCTTGTAGGTCTTGTATGTAAACTAAAAATACAGAAGATAAAGAAAGATGAAGTCACGTACCTGGGAGTGCTGCAGAAATGATTTTTGAGAGCATAGAAAATAATCACTGAAACCTCTCTGTTATATCTATTGAAAGCTAACAACGGAGCTATTAGCGGTACGCCTTCATTTCTGAATTGCGAGGGAAGATTCCCCAAAATAACGTATAGAGCGAGAATAATTATTAAAAAGGCACGCTTGGAAGATTTTGGACTCGTAAAGTGGATGGACCGAGAAAGGAGAGTTAAATAAGTACGTGAATGACGCGCTAGTGGATGGGGATGGTAAAGTACAAAGGGAAGATGTGTGTATTTTGATAGAACAAGGAATCTATGCCAGGACACAGGTGTATGGTGCTTCTTACTCTCTGCAACCTTCCTCCTCTGAATAATCTTCCCTCAACAATTCTCTCGCCTTTTCCTTACTTTAATGTTTACAGAACACCCGAAGAAAATAATTTCCCTCAGGGTCTAAGTCATTTTTGAAGGATGCGATTGCTAGACCCTCCATGCTGCATCTATGGTGATGCTGCGTGGAGGGTCTTTTTGGGAAAAAAGTAGGAAAGTTCTGGAAAGGAAAACGATATGAGGGATGGGTAGAAATCTGGGGGTCAGTATGTTTAGACTGTTTAGGACTGACGAACGTACAAATCATACGAATCACTCCTACTGCGGTGCAAGGCGATGGGTCGATTTGCCTCTAAAATTGTCTTGTTGTCAACATTCCCGAAATTGAGGATGCCATATTCCCACTGAATCCCTGCAGTTGACTCTAATATATATATATAAAAATTAATCCCTGTTTTCCTTGGTCACGCCATAACTTCAGAACGACTTTACCAATTTCATTCGTCTTTTTTTTTTCAAGGTTCTTAAGGAAAAAATGTTATTATATTTTAACTTCGCACGTTTGACAGTTCGCGCGTTTGATGAATGTGAATTTAGAAGGCAGTTGTTTTGTTTTTCTGTAACAAAAGAATTGTCTATTGGTTTTTTATATTATAGACATTTTAAATAGGAACCTATGTTAGGTACAAAATTAGATTGTTTGTTCTTATAATGTTCGAGAACGAATATTTGTAATATATGAATAATTTTGATTAAAAAAATTTAAGAGTGTCTTACCAGCTAATCATTATTCTGATTCCTGCGCCAGCGCTCTCATATCAGAGCTTGTTAGCGGAAGTTTTTGGAATTAGATAACGTTCCGCTGTAAACTGGCTTTTGTGTATCGCGCGGAGCTAGGGCGGCTACATTGCTACGGTATGCTTATATTCTAGCGTCCAGAATTTTAATTAGTAGTAGTTATTTGTAATTTGTATATCGAAGTGCATAAACATAAATAGATACAAGTAAAATGCGTAAACACAGTAGGTATTAAATAGATACCTACATGAATAAACAATGTGTTAAATTCTTTTTAATATTTTGGTTTTTTGTTTTTTAATTTTATTTTACGGCCATTAGAGCGAAAGATATCTCAGTATCGCCCTGGTGTAAGACCACCATTAAGATTTGAAACGTTGCTTGAAATGTCTTTAGCCGTGTTTGGTGACCAGATCTGAATAGCCAGGTACTTCCCCACCTTCCTCTTCCCTATATTTTTACCCTCCCCACTACCTTCAGTCTTACAGCATACCCCAATTGGGGATGCCATAGTCCCACTGGCTCCAGACAGAAGCAGTTGGGACTCTTGTGCGGTATACTTATGAAAAAAGTGTAATATTCAGTTGGATTGTAAAAAATGTCTCATTTTGAAATATTTATTCGTATGCACAATTTTTTATTTTATATTTATCTGAATACCGCACAAGAGACTTAAATGCTCCTACTGGAGCCAGTGAGACTATGACGTGACTATGGGGTATATTGCGAGGCTGAAGGTGGTGGGGGAAGAGGAAGGCGAGGAATTACCTGGCTATTCAGATCTGGTCACTAAACAACATTTCAATTCTGAATGGTGGTCTTACACCATGGCGATACTGAAAGTATCTTTTACTCTAAAACGTGACGCAAATATATTATTTTTAAATTAAATAATTGTGAAATAACCCAAATTAGTCAAATAAAATTTATTTGCCTATGCCGGGATTCGATCCCACTACCTTCAGATTGCTAGTCAAGAGCCTTACCCCTTGACCACGCCGGCCTTCAATAGGTAGTATCAGTAATTTGGAAGGTACATCCACCAACTACATGGAAGGCCGGATCGGGAGAGACCGTTTTTTTTACACTCGCTCGACACACTGCTTATCTCTTCTTTGGGAATGCTGTGTGGAGGGTCGTTTTAGGGAAAGGAAGAAGAGGAAATTCGGAGAAGGAAAGGGATATTAGGGGTGAGTAGAAATCTGGGGGTCAGCGTGTCCAGGAGTGCGGATGTATGAATCCATCCCTCCCACTGCGGTGCAAGGCGATGTTCCGAGAGAGTAAGGCTGGAGAAGTCAAAGGGACTCCCTTAACTTTTCCAGATCCGACCTGCCATGCAGCTGGTGGGCAGACGCATCCGCCGCCAAGACCTAAACAAACCTCACCCCCTTGAACCTAGGCACCCCTGCTAGTCACCAAATGTTATGAACCACTTGGGATGACCTATGGCAGACGTGTTGGTTATCTAATAATTGATTCCCGGGGCGGTGGTACCCATACCCGATTCTCGTGTTTATTATTTTTCCATCAAAATTATTTATGATTTGTCAATAATGTCTTAGTAAAATAAGTATGTAATAAAATCTGAAATATATTAGTTTGTAAGTGTGCAAATAAATAAACAAACGGACCAATTTTCGTCAAGAAACACATGTACGTATATATTTTTAAATAATTTAATTTATCTATTTATTTACGCAAAAATAGTCTATTAACAATAAAACAATAACACGAATAACAAGCGTGCATAAAGGCACGACCCACCTAGCAATCGATCACCGTTCGCATCGATTACCGTTCGAAGGAAATTTTTCGTAACAATCACCACTTTTCGTAACACATTTACCAGCTTACCCCCCAAGTGTCGAGCGTGCGTAAAGAAGTTTTACTTGAAAATAAATATTTTGGAGCAGTTGGGACTCTTGTGCGGTATTCACATAAAAATAATTTACAATAAAAAAAATTTCAAAATTATAAAAATTTTATCATAAAAATATTCAATGAACATGAAATTTTGCGTTGGGGCAACCCTATAAATTTTACAAACATGAAATCCTATTTATTTTGCTTCGTTATTCGTTTGAAAATGTTGCGATGTAGAGCGCCGCGAAGACAACCGCCAGTGGCCGCAGTTGCGGTCTGAATGAGCGCTCTCGATTCGTGTTTTCGTTGATAAGAAAAATTGTGAAACGCGAAGCTGTAAATTAATTAATATTAAATACACCCTAAAATTATTTTTCCATTAAAATTATTTATGATTTGTCAATAATGTCTTAGCAAAATAAGTATGTAAAAAAATCTGAAATATATTAGTTAGTAAGTGCGCAAATAAATAAACAAACGGACCAATTTTCGTCAAGAAACACATGTACGTATATATTTTTTAATAATTTTATTTAAACTTAAATTAAAATTCTGACAAATAATTTTACCAGATAATGTATTGATTTATTTTACTGCATGATTATATGATTTGAAATTGGTGTTGTATAATACATGTACTTTTTTGAAAATATAACAAATCTGCCAACGACCTATGGTATAACCTTATTATACTTAAAATAAACATTTTTTCTCAAAATTTTATCCATACCTTTACTAGATAAAAGAACAATATTTCAAAATCAATTTATAATTTTTTGTGGAAACGAGTCAATAAGTCTAAACACTGATTTAAAAATGACATATTTCTGGTTTCTCTGGTAATGTCCTCTTAAGAGGTGGCACGCGAGCTGTTTGAAAACTGAATGTATTGGGACTGAATATATGGAACGCGGGAGGGGCGAGCGGGAGAAGGGAGAGGGGAGAGGGTAGGCGGGGAAGGTGGAATGGGAACGCGAGAGGAGAAGGGGACGCACGTGAAAGGACATACAGGAGAAACTATTTGTTTTTTAATATGGCTTTGCAACACATGCCGGGAACCAGCCAGTTCGGAATAAAAATAACGATACGTGTGTCATTTGATCTGTCAAAACATTTCAGCATGCACCAATTCATTCGATTTAAATTTTGACGTTTCGAAAAATTTCAATTCTGATTGTGAAGGATGATTTCAAAGCGGATATCTCGCTTACGCCCATCGCCGATTTCTTTCGAAAAATTCATCTCTCATTTCACGGTTTTCAAACCTGCATAATATTATGATGCATTTGATCAGATAAAGGAACTGCAGAATTGGAAAATGGCAAGACGTGCTGAGGCGGATTATTCCACGGAAAATGTAAATTCAATAAAAATCCTGGAATTGTGGCATCACAGACATCGTGTTGGAAAATCTCATTTCAATTTGAGAAGCATTATTCCAAGATGGTTTGATCTCAGGTGTTCACTGTGTTCTCCACAGAAAATAATATAGCTTTTGTATTCATGAATGAACCGTATTTCTGTATGAATGATCGACTAATTTATTTTAAAGGGATCCATTTCTTTAAATTCGAACGAAATAAACTCTCCTGCCCGCCAAATAATTCAATGGTTGTTTTCAGGTGGAAAAATGTAATAAGCAGTTATTGTTGAATGAAACACTAGTATATATTGAATTATTTGGCGGGCAGAAGATAAGCCGACGTAGCTCAGTGGATAAGGGCAGTTGACCGGAAATCAGAAGGACGCGGGTTCGAGTCCCGTTGGCGGCATGTATCTTTTCTCGGGAGATTTTTTCAATGTAGATGAGTGTTTCAGGCTAATAATTATTACTTACTAGCTGGTGCCCGGCATGCGTTGTTATGCCATTTAATAAATAAATTGTTTCTCCCTGCGCGTCATTTCCCATTCGTTCCGTTCAACTTCCTCCTCCACTTCCTCCCCCGCGGCCCCTTCCCCTTCGTTCCACTCCTCCTCCCGCACCTTCCATCTCCACACTCTACTCCCCCTTCTTCCCCTGTCTCGATATACGATACAATCTAACGCCATTTGAGCATTTTGACTAAATCATTGTTCTAATGAAGAAACGTTCGCATTTCTTGGACAATGTTTCGTTTTAAAGGGTCTCCACACGGTACTGCCGCAGTACGTTCTGCCGCAGAACTGACTAAAAATCGTATGGTCTGTAGTCAAAACCGCCAGCCGTATTGTTATTATTCACCTTTCATTTTATTTTAAATAATAAAAGGCTGGTGAATAATAACAATACGGCTGGCGGTTTTGACTACAGACCATACGATTTTTAGTCAGTTCTGCGGCAGAAAGTACTGCGGCAGTACCTTGTGGAGACCCTTTAACTATTGGATTATGAGCACAACGTCTTTCAACTTCCGCATCTTGATTGCCTATAAAATGCTAACTTTTTCCCGCGGCTTCGCTCGCATGGTATTAGGGTGATTCCCACTCCGCCTCTTCCACCTTTCCTCTCCCCACTCCAGTCTCCCCATCCCCTCCCTCCCTCCACCCCCCTCCCCCGCCCCCTTCCTCCCCTTACTTTTTTATGGATGGAAATCGGTAAAATGTATTTTCGACTGAGATTTGTTGTGTTTCTGAAATGTACGGCTTTGTATCATCTTCTTTATACACTTGTAAAGTTGAATACAGGAACTGAGTATTTATTTTAGTAACAAAAGAATATAAAAATGAATTTAAAATTTTATTTCGATTATTATTTTTTGCTAACGTAGAGAGATTGTGTGTGGGTTTTGTAAGCGCCACCCCATCCAATTATACCATGTTGGATTATGGATTGATAAAAATAAATAAGTCGTTCTTAGTAGTTCTTTATTTAGAATATGTCTCAAACAGCAAACAGCTAAAGATATAGGTCAACTTTCGAACTCTGGCTTGTGACTGAATATATGGGGTGTTCATTTTAGGCATTGGTCAATAGCGATACTGTTTCGTAACACTGAGTTGAATCTCGAGAGGTGTATTCTGTTTCACGTGGCATGGCCAGAATTCAAAATTATTAGTCGAATTCACACATTGGGTGCATACATTGGCTGATAACTGCCCCCTGACAGCCGTCGTTAAGGAGCCGAAAAAAGTTTTTAGTATTCCCAACGTAACGCAGTTTTCAACATCTTATCGTTTTTTATCGTGACAAGCTTATCGAATCACAAAGTAAAAATACCGCCGTTATTCATCTAAATCGTTATATAACTGACTGCGACTGCCTGTGGTACATCCAGACAATAGCCAAATTCCAACCACGAGGGATCCCAATCCTGGCAAGATCGCCATCCTATCGTAAGTACCGTACAACCTATTGTAGTACAACCTATTGTGAAATTACCTTTGCTATTTGCTTCAGAAAACATACCATATCGAGATCCACAGGCAAAGCTATAGTATAGAGTGATACTGTTTTGTAACGCTGAGTTGGATCTCGATAGGTGAATTCTGTTTCACATGGCATGGCCAGAATTCAAACTTATTGGTCGAATTCACACATTGGGTGCATAGTATAGAGTGAACATTCAGTTCCATTCTAACCCATGTAAGTGGTGCTATCATTGCGCTAACCTTACAGATACCAAGGTATTTAATTGAAGTTTTGAGTTCAATATTAGTGCGTAGTAAGATACATTTGTGTTGTTCATTGTTTGGTGCAGAATGAATCCTAATGTTTATTTCACACGGTCCCAAGGATGATTTCTAAAGAAAATAAACTAATAAAAAGTCAATTTTTTTTATTGTGACCATAAAAACATACCTACAAATAGTGATAATATAACTACGAAGTCATGAGTTTGTATAAAAAAAAAACTTAAGAAAACTTTTACATGATATATTTTAGTTTGTTTTATTGTTTTCCTAGTAATAAAAGAGGATATTGTAAACATTCGTTTATTCATTCTTTTCCCCTTGTTTCCACGAAGAATATCAGGAGGGGCCGGAGAAGAGAAGCAAGAGTATCACATATTTCATATTTATTGAATATAAAAGGCAAAGCTTTTGTTGCTTTTGAAGCCTTTTCCGAGATGGTTTACGGAAAATTAATATCGTTTTCTTTACGTTAGTACTTTTTGTACTTATGCACTGGTTTCTTGGAGACTGGAAGAATTGACGGGAAAATATTAATAAAAATGAGTCTGTTATTGACAAACAAAACATACTATCTTACAGCCCGTTCCATGACAACTCAAAATCGACTCAACTCAACATCTCTTTGAAGAGTAATTAAAATCTACGATTTTTTTTAAATAGCGCACAACCTAATCTAACGCAACCTATTTAGCAAGTTTTTGTATTTTTTTTAATCACTTCCAATGAATTTTCAAAGGAGGTGTTGAGTTCAATTAATTCTGAGTTCTCCGGTCACTCTTACAATCCCATCTTAGATATGTTTCAAACCCGGTTATATCTCCTCCCACCACTCTTCACTAATCCCTGTCACGCCTCCTTCAATACTAATATTATATTTAATTAAATGAAGACAATATTATCGAAACTCTTCTGTTTCCAGATTTTCGATTGAGTTTCGCTAATGTTGTCTTCATTCAATTAAATATTACAATTTGAGGTTTTACTCATTAAGTAAAAAAATAATATGATATGTTTACCCATAATTTTGTACTTCATTCATGTTGATTTAGTACACGTTTTGCCTTGAGGAAGGAACGGTTGTTCTGAAACCGGTCGGCTTTAAGAGGAACGGCTGCGCGGCCTTTTTCATACAGAACTTAAATTTGGATTTGAGAGAAAAATACTTACACAAACTGAATAATATTTTTTTTATCAAAGGGCATAGCAAATATTATCTAGTAAAGATATTTACTCCTTCTCTCTCTATCTCCGATGGCGCTACAGCCCATATCGAGCCTTGGCCTCCCGCAACATTCGCCTCCAACTCCTACTATCTTCAGCGGTTTGTTACCTGGAGAAACTGTGCTGCATCCCCTCTTACCTCGTCTTCCAAAGACGTTTAAAGATATTTACTACTTGATTTAATTGTATTTTAAATTTCAAAATAAAAGCCATTAAAGAATTCATTTTTTCGTTTTAGGGGCAACTTTGATATTATTTTTGAGTTAATGCTAATTATTAAAAAACAATCTTGACCAAACTAACAATCTTGCCCAATAAAATTTTAAAAAATAATGAAGAAAACACGTTTCTTGGGTCGAAATTTTAAATTTATGTACGATAAATTTGTATCAACGTGAACTGGTCGTTTATTTATTCAATTTAAATAGCATTGTAAAATTTTTAATTGATTCAGCTGTATTTATTGACCTGATTTGAAAAGTAAACAACTCAATACCACCGTATTTCTACTGTCAGTTCATTCCAACACTCTTTCAGCCTTCCTAAACATAGGCTGTCTTAGCCCCACTGATTCCCAGCATTTACAATTCTTGTCGAGTATTATATAAAATAGGTAATGTACCTACCTACATAATAATGTGGTGTAAGTTGTGAAACTCCAAAAGAGTTGCAATTTTCACTTGGAAAAAGGAACCACGATCAGTTTCCTCGTGTGAAAAATTGTCACTTGAACTGCCAATTTGTAGCATTTATTGGCGAAAAGAGCTGACAAGAAAATTGAAGTCTAAAGAATTAAATCTGTCAGAGATGATATTTTTTCCCGATGCATTCTCCGATACCTTTTATTCTTGTCTCGACCTGCTGCAGTATGTAATGGAATTCCTGTCTGAGGAGTGTCCCAGGAGGTGTGCTGATAACTTAATTTCTTACTGCTGTTAGAATCGAATTGAGATGCTACAATCTAATTTATAAGTAACACCTTGAATATTGATTCTGTACTAGTCCTACATAAATTTAACATTTCGACCCAAGAAACGTGTTTTCTTTACTAATTTATTAAATTTTATTGGTCAAGATAGTTAGTTTGGTCAAGATTGTTTTTTTTATAATTAGCATTAACTCAAAAAATAATATCAAAGTTGCCCCTAAAACGAAAAATTGAATTCTTTAATGGCCTTTATTAGCTCAGCTCAGGTATGGGGGCTCCATCGAAACCAGAATTAAGTTAGCCTCTCAGAAACTGGGCGTACTGTACAGGGCCCGCAGATACTTTAATAGTACACAACTGCTAACCCTGTACAAATCGCAAGTGCGCCCCACGGTTGAATTTGGCAGCCACCTCTGGTCCGGAACTCCAAAATACCTAAAAAAACCCTTGACTGTGCAGAAAAGGGCGGTCCGTTTGATAGATTCTCTCATCTTAACAGACGGATTGCAATCTTTAGAGCACAGGCGTCAGGTGGGAATGCTGTCCTTGTTCTACCAGTATTACAATGGAAGAAGCTCCGAGGAACTAGCGTCATTGATCCCCTCGGCACCGGTGCATAGTCGGGGAACACGCCAAAAACGCGCCCAAAATTCGTACACGGTTGACATTAGTCACATGAGAACGGGTCGTTTTTACGATTCGGTCTTAAGTTCAACAGCTCGGCTGTGGAACGATTTACCGGCCTCTGTGTTTCCTCCCTCCTTCCTTTCCTCAAAAAGACCTTCCACACAGCGTCCTCAAAGATGACATAGGCCCTGAGGGAAATTATTTTCCTCAGGGCCGCCTGTGCGGAGTTAATGTGAAAGTCCTCCTGCCTTGTAAAATAATGATCTCATTTTGTTTCAAAACCATTTGAACTCGTAATTCAATTCAGTAAAGACCATGTCTCTTTTTTTATTTATTTAGACATACATTTAGATTTGGCAGGCGGGTTTGGGTACGCCGCCCCGGGAACCAAATTTTGGTTAACCAACACCCCTGCCACAGATCACCCCAAGGGGTCTGCTGTGTGTGACTTAGCAGGGGTGCCCGGGTGAGGTTTGTCTCTTTTTAGTGTCGCTATTTCGTTTCATCGAGTTCATAGAGATATACTATAGAGGCGCTATCCCGTACATAATACCCGAGATTCGTGTTCAAATCTTGCACGAACAAGTAAATTCAAACTGAAGCCGCCGCGCCAAAAGGCTCGGCCGTCAGACCGTCCTTATCTTTTACCCAAGCCCATGGTTTCATCCTTCTTTCATACGTCACACAGAAATAGAGGCACGAACCTACGATTTCGTTGAACCAATTTATTCGCTAAATGTCTCATCTATGTATATCGAGTTTCATATCACAACGGTGCTAAAGAAGTTTTCACTTCAAAAAGATACAAAAAGCATCAGAAATGATACAAAACACCAAAAAGTGGTGTTTTTCAACGTGTAAAATTGCACAATTGGCTACATGAATAACAATTTTGGAATAGTTTCAGCAATTCTCTTTGAAGTCTTTTGAATTGTGGACTTTTCTAGTACTAAAGCAACTTGAATTGAACACGTAGATGCCAGTTCATTCTCACAAACAAACAGTCCAGAAAACTGATTCTCTTTGTGATATTCTCATAAAATAAATACCATCTTCCTTTACCACCTCGCAGACGAAACATTTTGAAAATATTGGGAATCTGACAACGACAATTAATTCGTATTACCATGGAAAATTTAACTTGAATAAAAATAACTTTTAACTTAAATAACTTTGTACACAGATAGATGTTGTAGTCGTATATATTCTCGGCGAAACAATGTTGTGAACTGTAATTAATAATGTTAAATACGTTTCAAGTTAATACAACTATGGGGGATAAGATTTTTAATATTTTTGAAGGACTGACTTCACTTTTCTTCTGATATTTTTATTGATATGAGTTGTTCTCGTGACATTGAGGGATACTGGCGGTATTCACTGCACAATTATTCAAAATTATACACGCCGAGGGATAACCAGGTGATCAGTGCCCAGATGTCTTAATAGAGTCATTTTGGGAGGCGTGCATGGGTACCGCCGCCCGTGACGGGTTCTTTAATAGCAAGATTAGGTGGAAGAAGGGAGATGTATGCATATAGTTACGTCATCAGACGTTATTTCTGTTTATCGTGCTACACAAAATTTTGATATTATTTCTGAAATTGTTGTCATTTCCGTCACAAGAAGAAGGTCAAAATTTCAAAACGTTGTTGAAACGAAATTCTTAAAAAATCAGTTGCTCAGTGTAGATTTATTTTCTTTACTCGACAACCCTTTTGCTCAGTTATCTTGTTTATTTTTGATTTATGCAAAATCTTTCAAGACACTAAATATACCCTTCGTTTATAAAAAGGCCGCATTGTTTCCAACGAGGCACTCGGGGGCAGTTATTTTGAAAAAAAAATACACGGAAAAATATGTTGCCAGACAAAATTTTTGGATGTGAAATATTTTCTTGTTCGAGTCTTGATTTTTCTATCTTTTAGGGGTGCTTGGAGGTAAATTTCTTACTCACATTAAATATGATTCATGAAGACTTTTCTTGTTTTTAGAACAATTTTATTATTTTTATTTCATTATTAAGTAAAGAAGGTAATATTTCCACCTTGGTGAATTTATTTGGTCAATTTTATCAGATTTTGAATATGGGAGGCGGGTATGGGTACCGCCACCCCGGGAACCATTTATTGGATAGCCAACACCTCTGCCATAGATCACCACAAGTGGTTCGCTTAGCAGGTGACTTAGCAGGGGTGCTCGGGTTCATGGGAGGAGATTTGTCCGAGTCTTGGCGGTGGATGCGTTTGCCCAATGGTTTGAGAGAGTCCCTTTGACTTCTCCAGCCGTACTCTCTTTTAACATCGCCTTGCACCGCAGTGGGAGGTTTCATATGTCCGTCACTCCTGGACACACTAACCCCAAAATTCCTACCCACTCGTAATACCCTCTTCCTTCACAGAACTTCCTCTCCTTTCTTTCCTAAAAACACCCTCCTCACAGCATCCCCAAAGACGACATAGTGGGCAATACACTTACTAGTATTAAAACAATATATAAGTAAGTATATATTGTTTTAATACTAGTAAGTGTATGTTTATTTTTGATTTATGCAAAATCTTTCAAGACACTAAATATACCCTTCGTACTAGTATTAAAACAATATATAAGTAAGTATATATTGTTTTAATACTAGTAAGTGTATTTCGGAATTTCAATTTCATAACAAATTGACAAAATACAAAGAAATTGTTTTGAGTATAATAATTTGGCCACCAACTGTATATAAAGTTTTCCATGGAAGGAATGAACAAGAAGTGGTAATTTTTAGTTAAACCAGAGCTTATATGGTTTTATTCTTTCGTCCACTGGAAAGGTAATAGAGTTTATTTAAAATAATAATACATTAGCGACACCTATAAATACTGGCGCCATCTATGACCCAACTTAATTGACTTGCATTAAAGAATAATTGATTAATAAAATTCATATTTGGTTTGAGACTCAGCTCCAGTAAACTCAACTTCGGAACGTGTGGCAAGCATTCCATATATTATTTTAATTTAATAAATGTTGGATGTTTCTGATTTTGGCAATTTCTTATCATTGTAATATTTCAACAACGGTTAAGATATAAAGCACTCATTTCCCCAAATAAGTTGTGACCTTCATCTCAGATTGGACTACTCCTTTTCTAGAGCAAGAAAAAGGAAACCTTTTTTTGCGCAAGTTAACGTGCGTCGCGACGGTTTGGGCGCCGAAACTTCCATCTCATTTCGCAAGTCAAATCAAAGGAGATCGCAGCGCCGCGTTTAATTCTTCTCTCATTATCCTCACATCCCTAAGGACCCTCGTTTTATTTCCACCGAGTCACAAGATATATCCTGGAGGAGTTTAAAGAAAATTACACGCTCGCAGCAATAGCGATGGAGCGGGTAAATTTATTCAAATTTAATTGCGACGCCGACTGAACAAAATCAAATACTGCGGCCGGGTACTCCCATGGAGCTCGGTGAAAAAATATATTCCCTCTCGTTCAGAAATAATTAAGAACGTATGAGGGATTTTCACGCATTTTGGGTCAGTTGAATAGATGTTGCATAAGTCAGCAATCTCGAGATTCATTTGTGAAACGTACATGGCAAGTGGCAATTGAATATCTATCACTAAAAGAATTTCGTTATCAATCAAACAGTATTAATATCCTAGCATCTGCGTGTGGTTGAATTTCAGAACCCAGCCACGGGTGCATGTCGACGCCACGCGTTACGGCCGCACCTTAAATAACATGTGTTTACGTTTCACACAAAGCTACCATTGTAATTCGATTTGTAATTCAAGAATTCGTCACAAGATGACGCTACTTCCGTCGGCAAAATCCAAATGGGAAGTTCCATTCCTATGTATAAGTTCTACGAATTTGTGAACCTGGAGTTGAACAGTCCGGTTTTGTTACTCAAGGAAGCAACATTTCAAAAATCGAGCTCCGAATAGTGCATCGCGTTCCGAACACTTTATTTTCTAATCATTGTTCGCGTCATCTGGTTCTTTTGTTTCCTTCCATTCTCATAGTTATTTCGTTCTATAAGTTTCCAAACAAAAACAAATTTTCATGGTTACAAAATATTGAGCTGTCAGCTTTTAAAGCAGTGTTGTGTTTTTCATTTTTAACCAAATCCAAGCCTGCAGACCCCCGCTTACACATTGACCTTCCACAGTTTACCTTCCTCACTATTGACCTACGCACAAGATCCAGGATTCGATGTCTACACTCCACCAACAACTTGCCGCTGTGGGTGCGACAGAAGCACAACTAGAAGAATTTTTGGCAAAAAAATCAAAAGTAACGAGGTCCAGACGCTCAACTGCTCTATATTTAAAGCATTTCGGAAGTGAAGAAGATGTCTCCGACTACTCCTCAAAACCTACAACAACTCCCACCCTCACTACATCTCTGACCTCCGTCTCTACTTCCACCTCGACCTCTGCTACTTTTTCAACAGCTCCCACCACTTCGACAACCGCCTCCAGCTCAACATCAACCGCTCCATCCTCTTCCGTGAACTCATTCCCCCCGCTATGGGTGACTCCAGCTCACAAAAAACGAAGGGCGTGCGCTTCTCCTCCTCCCTCCACCGAAGTAATAAAAACTTCAAACCGTTTCTCCGCCCTCGCTACAGACGATGAAATCTCACCACTGCCAGTTACAAACACCGTGTCTGACTCCACTGCAATTGACATCACTGATATCACAAGAACTAGACCTGCTAAGATCCCTCCAATTTTTATAAAATCCGAAAAAAATTGGAGCCTCCTGGAAAAGCGCCTCTTGAATGCTGGGGTTACTATAATTAACGCAAAGGCCATCCCAACAGGTGTGGTCCTCAATACCGGTGACTCCACCAGCTTCCGGCTGGCTACAAAAATTCTGCAAGAGGACACAACTCCCTTCCACACATTCCAACTCGCAGAAGACAAATCTACAAAGGCGGTTCTGCGAGGAATACCGACGACAATTAGCGAAGAAGAGGTCCGCCTGGAACTAATAGATCTCAACTTCCCTGTTAATTCAGTAACTCGAATGAGATCCGGGCCAGACAGGAAAAATATTCCACTGGTCCTCGTACAACTGGATCATGGTGAGGCGGGACAAAAAATCTTCTCCCTCACTTCCCTCTTTCACCTAATGATAAGAGTGGAGTATCTAAATAAGAAGACAGCCCCCTCTCAGTGTCACCGTTGCCAGAATTTTGGACACTCATCAATGATGTGCCACCTGCCCGCCCGCTGCGTGAAGTGCGCGGGTGACCATTTTACGCAGGAATGCAAGAAGCAGAGAGAAGATGGACCCGCCACCTGCGCAAACTGTTCTGGAGCCCATCCGGCAAATTACAAGGAATGTCCGAAACGACCATCTCCACAACCCATCTTACAAACAGTACGTAATGTCACTTTCACCTCACATACTACAAATCCCTCTTTATCATACGCGCGGGCCACTGCCCAAACCCCACTAACGTCCACACCCCCCTCCTCAACTCCCTCAACCTCAACCTCCCATACACCTCCTTCCACCCCCTTCAATATTTTTGAATTTTTCAAAAATTTCAATTTCTCCAAGGTTGGCGATCTCCTCTCCGACCTCATCCCCAAATTTCAGTCTGCCACCTCACCGGCAGACTACATATCGATCATTTTCTCCGCTGCCCCTCAGATTTTTTCACTTTTTTCAGTGTAAATGGCTAGCTCTACTACCATGCCCTCCGCGCTACGCATGGCATTTTGGAATGCTAATGGTCTCTTAAAAAATTTACATGAATTACGTATTTTTGCAAATACACACGCTCTCGACGTTTTACTCATCAATGAAACTCACCTCAACCCATCACAAACGCCAAAACTTTCGAACTATACATTATATAGAAATGACCGACAACACACTAGAGGCGGTGGCACTGCCATTTTCATTAAATCGAAAATCGCCCACAAATACAATATTACACCTGCATTGTCGTCAATCGAGTCAACCTCAATCACAATTTATACAAAACATTCAGGCCCATTGAGATTAAACTCTATCTACCACCGTCCGCAAGATAAGCTTGATCCAAATGACCTTGATACTCTCCTCGATAGCCACACTCCTACTATCCTCGCTGGGGACTTTAACTCAAAGCACCCCAATTGGAATAGTAGGATTACTAACACAAATGGACGTATCTTACGCAGGTACGCTAGCACTCATCCTGAACTCTCCATCGCGGGCCCAATTGAACCCACACATTTCCCAAACAGCGGGGCTAGACCCGATGTTCTGGACATTGCACTTCTCCACAAATTACCCTGGGTCTACGATATCGAAACCATAAATGACCTAAGTTCAGATCATAATCCTGTTTTGCTTACTCTTAATCAACTTTCCACTCCAATGGCACCCCGCAAATCTATAAAAACTGATTGGACGTATTTCACTCACAGAGTTGGGGAAAAAACAATCATCCCTCAAAATATTTCCGACGGCCCTGAATTAGACAAGGCAGTTGACAACTTTGCCGAGATAATTATATCTTCCATCACCGATGCCTCTAAAACTCTTCCTGAACATTCCCCCCTTAATCTCAAAAGAGACCTCCCAATCGACATCCAGGATTTGATCTCTACAAAAAACAATCTTCGCCGACACTGGCATAGAAACCGAAATCCCTCGGTTAAAAAAACAATCAATAGAATTCAAGCACTTACTAGAAAAAAACTCTCCGAGCTTTCACATTCCACCTGGAACAAAAAAATTCAAGATATAAATCCACAGGACGGCTCCCTATGGAAGTTATGCAAATCTCTCCAAACTACCCCATCCCCAAGCCATCCCATTCATACCGAAAATGGCCTCATATTTGACGATCAAGATAAATCGGAGGCGTTTGCCGATAATCTTGAATTTCAATTTAGCCCCAGCTCTAAGCACGCCGACCCAATCCATATAGCAAATGTCAACCACCAAATAGACATAATTTTCGACTCCCTTCCCGGAACAAAAGTACATTTCACCACCCCATCAGAAGTCCGAAGGGCCATTAAACACCGCAGCAACAAAAAAGCTCCCGGTCCAGATGGCATTACAAACTTTGCCCTTAAAGCCCTCCCCCCTAAAAGCATTCTCACCATTGTGAGCCTCATAAATTCCGCTCTCAGACTGCGTTATTTCCCCAAAAGTTGGAAACACGCGCACGTCATTCTCATCCCAAAACCTGGGAAGGACCCAAAATTCTGTGAGAACCATCGTCCAATCAGCCTTCTCTCAAATGTTGGTAAAATATTCGAACAAATTCTCCTCACCCGGCTCTTAAAGCACATTCACGAGATGAAAACCCTTCCTGATGAACAACATGGCTTCAGATCTCAACACTCAACCCTTCATCAACTGCTCAGAGTTTCCGAACTAATCCTCGGCGGCTTCAACTCCCAACGGTCCACTGGCGCCATTTTCCTGGACATAGCCAAAGCCTTCGACAAAGTATGGTCAAACGGCCTGCTCCTCAAATTGCACAACATGGACATCGATCCCCAACTCCTCGGTATCTTAAAATCATTTCTTCAGCACCGGACTTTTCAAGTAAAGATCCGAGGTGCACTCTCAACGCCCAGATTCATGACAGCAGGCGTCCCGCAAGGATCCCTGCTTTCCCCTACCCTCTTCAATATATACTTACACGATATTCCACTCACGGAGAACCAACATTCGTATAAAGCCTTGTACGCTGACGACACCGCCATTATGGTTCGATATAGTTCTCCCAGGATGATCACACTTCGCTTACAACATAACATAAACATACTCCAAGACTTTTATAACAAATGGCGTATAGATGTGAACCCTTCCAAGAGCGCTGCTATTTTCTTCTCACGAAGAAAGGTTCGCAGCACTCCTAAGGGTCAAGTTTATATGTACGGCAAAGCAATACCCTGGCAAAACAATGTTAAATATCTTGGAGTCACACTCGACAAAAAACTCACATGGCACACACACATCAAACATACAATTAAAAAAACCAAAAACGCTGCTTCATCCCTTTACCCGCTTTTACATTATAACAGTCAAACGTCGCTTCAGAACAAACTTCTCATTTATAAATCAAAATTACGACCCATCATGACTTACGCCGCTCCAATTTGGGCCACAAGCAATACTAAGAGTCTAGAAACCTTCCAAAATGTCTTGCTTAGAAGATTCACCAAAAGCCCTTGGTTCGTCCGAAATAGCATTATTAATTCAGGCACGAAAATCCCTCCACTTAAAAAACACATAATAGACCTGGCCAAAACATTTTTCTCAAAACTTGCTTCAAATCCGAACCCAAGCATCTCATGTCTCGGGCATTCAAGTCCCGATGACAATCCCCTCCACCGCCTGCCCATATCCATCCTTCATCCACCTTGATGCGCGGGCTATAACAAAATTTACCTTTATATTCTTATATAAAAAATTAAATACTTGTATATATTTATTATGGTATACATATTTGTGGTATATGAATACATACATGCATGGGTGTATGTAAAAATGTCTGTATGTGTGCATATATCTATACAAAATATATGCCACTCGCAGATTTAAAACAAGCAATAAAAAATATGAATGCCCTTCATCTTGCCCAAGGCAGCCCGAACATCGGGTTAAAAAAAAATCCATCAGGTGACATTACTACAGTTTGCAAGACAAAGGGGTTAATTTCTCCCTGTAACTTGCTAAGAACCAATATATAATATACCTGGAGTTGAAGTATCTCCCAAATTTGGGAAGATTGACTATTGACGGTAATTCTCGGTTGTATAAAGCGGCTGTTTATAGTGTTTATTATATATGAGGTCATCGTTCGTCCCGGTTACTTTTTCGCGGTGACTTGCCATCCCTGGTTGACAGTGTTGACACATTGACAGTGGATACACGGGCTAATTTTGCAACCAGTTCCTTTCCTATATTGGATTGGATTTACAAAATGATCGCGAACACTAACTTGTATCTTGGCGAAGCCGAAATAAAAGCCGCCCGCAGGGCCTAGCAGTAAAAACCTGCGGAGTGGGTTTTTAACTGCTAGTATATTTACTATTTCCCGATCTAAAATAAAACTGAATTAACTGTTGACACTTTCACCAATTATTTTTTGAGTTGAATTTTGCGATTTATAGGATTATACATGTAGTTTCAATATCCTTCAACAGATTTCATAAGGTTAGGTAGTTATATGTAGTTTTGAAGTGTCCCAAGAGAGGTTAGTTATAGAAGAGTGGCGACTATATTCTGTTCGTTTCTAATGAGCGAACGGTTGCGGAAATATCCGATGATATACGATCGAAAACTGGGCTCCCACAAGGTCGAGTTCACCGGCTTCAAAATTACTTAGTGTATCCAGTAGAACGGATGTGTGGACCAATTAATTATATATATTATAAACCTCTGGATAACGTAAATAAAGTAACTTGTAATCTCGACGAACCTCGATCTTTATTGGAAATTCCCGAACACATAATACCAATCACTGGAATTGAAGAGCATTAAAAATATCTTTTGTCGCATGTCAGTAAATGGCCCTATGTGACTCGAAATAAATTTTGAGAACGACTTGAATTAAAATAAATAAAATAATGCAATGGAATAACCAACTACGAGTATTATCAGTAATAATATTGGTGGATAAATGTACGAACAATATACCCAATTTTAAGCATTGCTCCATTTCTAAAAAAGTTGTCTGTCTCCTAATGCGAAAATTCACCTTCAGCTTGCTAAATTATAAATATTTAACACTTATGGGTTGGAAGAATGTATGTTCTATTTAATGGATTAAATTCTGATTTTTACGTGTAAAAATTATTTTTTCTGTCGGTACTAAATATGCTAAATCGGATTCTTTGACGGATCTCAAAGCTCGGCTGCAGAAAATTTTGCTTTTTTGTATTTTTCCTGTCTCCTACAATATGAGACATTATTTTAATCGAAAAAGAGATGACAAAAATCTATATAGAAATCTAGAATTAAATCACCTTATATTTAAAGTTTATATTTATGTAAAGAAGAATGGCTTGGCTTTGATTTGCATACAAATCTGCGATTGATGAAATTTAGCACACTTGGCATACAAAACAAGAGGATGTTCACTGTATATTTTTGATTTCGAAAAACTCTGGGTAATGTCCGGGCAACGCCGGGGACATCATGTATCGTAAATATATTTATTTATTTACAGGTTTTTTTTATTTATACAAATCTAAAGTTTGATACCGAGTTTGATGAAATTTTGCACACTGTATGTTCTAAACAAGAGGAAGGTCACTGCCCACACAAGATTTCAAAAAATTACCCCTTCCCACTTCTTAAAGTAGAATTTTGACACTTATTGTTGAAATTTTGAACACGTGACTTTTGTCTTGTTTGAAAATTACTGTTTTTTTACAAGTGATCCACGCAGGAGGCCCTGAGGTAAATAATTTTCCTCAGGGCCTTTGTAATCTTTGGGGATGCTGTGTGGAGGGTTTTTAAAGGAAATGTAGGAGAGGAGAGTTCGGGGAAGGAAAGGGGTTGAAGGGGTGGGTAGGAATCTACGGGTTCAGTGTGTCCTGGCCATCCGCCCCCAAAACCTAAACAAACCTCACCTCATGTAGGTACCCATTCCCGCCTACCAAATTGACGTTTACATCTGATTTAGAAAAACTGCGTATTATTATTTTTTTTAAGTGTTTTTTATTTAGATATGAAATTTGACATCTTATATCTAATGTTTTCTTTTCTATGACTACTACAATATTATTTACTACATACTGACTAAAATTTGGACTTTACTACATTAAGACATAATCCACGAAAAACTGCAAGACGTTTAGCCTCCTTAACATTTACAGGGAGTTCATTGAACATTTTAAAACCTTTATGATAAATATTATTTTGTGTTCCCGATCAATTTGTTTTAGGAAGCTTAAAATCGTTGCAGTTTCTCGTAGGATAACAATGAACTGTACTGTTGATTCTAACATTATTCAACATATAATCTGGTAAAATTTTATTTTTCAACTTATAAATAAAAACTAGGGTATTGAAAACTAATCTTTGCCACACACTTAATATATTGAGTTAGCGTTGCATGGTTTTTATCCTGGTGTAGTCCGTGGTATAGTCCGGGTAATGCCGGGGACAGCGACAGTAATAAAATAAAAAATATGTTCAACATTAAAAGTGATCTAATAAATTCAGGTCAATAGGAGTTTTCTGTGGTTTAGTGCTATTAAAAACTCTCTGAAAATGTGTGATTTCTGGGCGCTGTTAATAACTTTATCAGATAGCTGCATAATTTAGATCGGTGCATATTTAATGACCGTTAATAATTAACGATTAATAACAGATTGGAAGGGCTCCGGTAAAATACTTCGTTAAATATGCACCAACCTAACAGTATTTTAGCCAAGTATGTGAACATATGAATAATATTAGTCTTCCATTGAATTCAAATAATATTTTACAGTTGACAAGGTATATAGATAGATAGATACTGTGATTGGTTGGAATAATAACATCCACGGCGAAATACAATAAAGCAGTCCAAAATCCCCAGCACCATTAATTCATTTAGCTTATGCTACCATTTTCAATCAATGTTTATAATATCACCATCGCGGTGGTGATTTAGAATGAAGGACGGGAAGATCAGTGGCGTGTCATAGTTAATCGTGGCATAGGTTGTTTCTGTGGATTATGCCCATTGGATAGCCCCTACGCCTGAATTTCATCTCTCTTATACTCGAGAAGTGATATATTTTCATGATAATTTTGCAATCCCGATGAGTTACAAAACTCATCTTAGGAAGGGGGTATTAACAATACATAAGTGGGAGGTAATAGTTAAAATTTTACATAGGTATTATGATTTATGATAATAAAAATATAGTTTCAAATACAGTAGGTATAGCTGAAAAATCAAAGACAGGTTAAGAAGAACAAACTCCAATAGAAAACAAAAGAAGGAAAAAAAGAACAAGGTTATACAAAGTTATAAAAGGCTATACAAAGGTTTTGTAAAGGTTATACAATGTTATAAAAGATTATACAAAGTTGGAAAAAGTTATACAAGGTCTTAAAAATATGGATGATTACAAATAAAAGGAGAGTAAAGGAAACAATAAAGAACAGAACATTTTTAAAAAATTACATAGTTTCATCCTTAAACGTACTTAAAAATATTCTTTTAAAGCATTACTCTGATTTTTTTATTTTGCTGGACTCCATTGTGCATATCTGGAAGCGAATTATATAGTGTGTAGGCAATATGGTTCAGAGATTTCATCCCATATTTTGAAGTGTGTGTTTGAGAAACGTGGATTTTATTGCTATTTCGAGTATCATGAGTGTGGATGTCTTGATTATAAAATGTCTTGATGTTAGTGTGAGTTGATTGTTGAGTAATTTGTAGGATGATGCTTATGATTTCATGTTTAGGAAGGATTGCGATTGGAAGAATACCAGAAAGTGAATAGATGTCTCTGACATGGGTGTCCCATGGAAGTCCAAAAACATTTCTAATAGGAAAGCATTTTTTAAGATATATATTTTGCGACCTGTTAACGTAACTATATATATCCTTTCCTCCACCCAATTTGCTATCCCAATACCTGTCCCTATCTGATAATGTGTGGAAAAAACCTATTACCTAAGTGGAATATATAGATACCTATGATACATTTGGAACAATAAATCAAGGTACAATCAGTATATTATTGAAGCCCGTGCGATGAACCTGATCTCTCAGTGAAATTTAATATCAACTCAATTAAGAAATCTGGTACTCCCTCAGTGTGTATAATTTCGAATATCTTATGTGAGATTGTGCAGTTAACACCAGGATCCCTCAAGGCCACAAGAACGATTCTCATCAATTAGCATATCAGAAGACAAGGGTTTAGTCAGTCCTATCTATAATATCCAATTTTTTCGTGTCAACTTGAAACGCATTTAAAATTAAATGAAAACAAATCACTTTGTAAAACACCACTTATTCAATCAAAATTATCGACATGTTTCAAAACCAAATGTTTTTTCATCAGGATATGATTAACATGAATAAAAATAACAAATGTATACAAATAAGAACTACAGACAAAAATTATAGGAAGTGGTGATTAATTACGTAAAAGTTTCATCAAAAACAATTTTACGAAATGAATTTATGCCCATTTTTTAAAAATAAATGAAAAGGTTTAAAAATAGCTCATCTTATGCTTTCTAACAAAATTTCAGTAGTCAGTACAACGAAAAAAAATACAAACACAATATTTGATTAGACCAATGGATTACAAACGTTATCGTCAAATAATATTTTTTGTGGTTTCAGAAAAAAATCAGGAAGTTTGATAATTTTTCTAAAATTGCGATCAGAAATTTTTATTTCGTTAAGTTGTGGGTACATTTTAATTATTTTGTGGTTAACTTTTAGATTTGAATATAAAGCTTGGTATTTTCTCTTTCTAACTGCATTTAGATCATGTTTCTCACCATGATGGTAGGGGAGAAACAACCATTTCTGTGAGACCGAAATGAGTTGTTCACAAAAGCGAACAAATTAGCCTGGGGATTAAGCTCTGAAGGAAATTATTTTCCTCATGGCCTCCTGCATGGATTTAATAGTCTCTGGATTTGTTGGTCTCTTCAAATCTCGTCTTATAGACAATAGACATTTGGTTTACTTCCATTCCTTCATTGCCCGTGAGACCTAGCGGCTGCCCTGCCCATACTGCCCGGCTCCTCTCTACGCCATTGGAGAGAATGATACTATTTTGATTATAAATCACACAACGCCACGAGATGATTCACTCTCGTGTAACGTGTATCGTTGTCATATCAAATAATTGAATTTGAGTATTTATGAAATATTTCATAATCCTAGCAATAACTGCCAACGAATGGACATTCCTTTGAATCGGACGAATCCGGCCTTCATTCCGGCTTTTGTCACATTGATTGGAATTTTAAAACGAGATAATGGAATTTATCCATTTTGAATATTGGCAAAGTTTGCTTTAAATGCGTTTTGTTTGTGCAAAAAGGTGACAGTTTGTTTATTCAAACCTATTTCACGCTTTTTGAATGTTCACGAGGAAAAATGTTTTCGGCTGTAAAAATCAATCAAATACCATTGTTCTGCAACATCACGCATATGGGGAATTGCACCTATCTGGTAGTAAGTTAGGAAGGTTTTTTACGTCGATATTATTTCAAAAGTTCCTTCCTAAAAATCCAACCACTGAGTGTTGCCAACTCAACTACTTCAAAATATGCTAAAGTGATGTGAAAAATATGCTAGAAATATGCTAAATTAATTTATAAAATGCCAAAAAATATGCCAAGACGTTTTTTATAATTAATATTCGTGCATTTTGTTCGATGTAACCTCATTTCGCTGTGTTTGATGTCAGAAAATCGGTATTTGCATAACTCCGATAAATGATCTACGGCTATAATTGAACAGTGCTCGCAAACAAACAAAGCTAGTGAAGATTCTGCTTTCTGGGTGTTCAAATTTTTTTTTACTATGGGAAAGTTAGTGATTTTTTGACTTTTCATTGGCTCTATTGATTTTCTGTGCTTTGTTGATAAAATATGTAGCTTCAAAATAGACATTTTCGCAATCATGTCGCACTTGCAGTACTTAGGGTGCATACATTAATTACGTAAGCACTTTTTCTTCCGATCTAACCCCCCCTCCTCCCTTGGTGAGATAAATTTGGGCCACTTCGTATATTCTTTTAGAGTAACGTGAGATTTCGCTGGACCCCCCCCCCCCCCTTTTTGAGCTCACGTAATTAATGTATGCCCCCTACAATAAATAGGCTTGTGATGTATCGTTTTCAACAGGTTGCAACCACTCTTTAAAGTCTGCCATTTTCTCCCAGTCTGACCGTTACTGTTGATTTTACTTGGGCGACATAATGGTATGAAAATTTAATTGCAGAAACACACATATTGCACAGTAATAAACTTTTACTCTTAAAACAACACGCGAGACAAAATGCGACTAGTTAGGGGAATCCTATAGTATAGACGGTATAGAGAATCAACAAACGCCCGAAAAAGGATTGTCCATAGTGCAAGTGAGGTGGGGCACCGACAAAATTATCGATATAGTTTTGTTAAAATAAAATGGTTTTTATTATGTTCATGTTTCTGTAAAAATAAGCCAAATAAATATGCTATATGCTAAAAGCATAATAAGTATGCTAAACACGGAGTAATTATGCCAAATTTAGCATATAATATGCTAAATTGGCAACACTGCACTGACCGTTCTAAAGCACGGTGGTTGAGTTGGCATCGCATCCTATGTGCCGTGGATTCAATTCCTCGGCTGACTAAGTAACTAAGTAACTAAGTAACTAACCAAAGGAAATTATTTAATAGAAATGTGGGGTAACATAGGCTATTTTATTTTTTTATATTCATAGCTTTTAATGACTTCTCTAAGAGGTGTTGAGTTGAGTTGATTCTGAGGCGTTATGGAACCAATTTTTTATAGAATATATTTATTCTACACTAAATATTCGTGTTTATATGGCATAAACATGTTCGTAGGTTATTTTTATTACAATGTGATGGTACACATTCCAAAGTTGAAACAAAGAAAATTAAGTGCAGTTAATTAAGATTTTACAATTTGTTTGCTGTCCCATTTCAACGTTGCTTTTTTAGGTTGTGGTTAAGGGAAGAAATTTTTAATTGGATAGGGTCCGACGTCACCAAAATAACGACTCCTGACCAGGAATGGTCGATATTCCTACCCCGGTTACTTTGCTTTTACTGGAACCGTTGAAATTATTTAACTGAGCAACTGGTTATTTTTGGAACCGATAATATTGGAATAATGTTAAAATTTTATAAAATTAGTCAAAACGCCATTGATTTTTTTTTAATCTTTGAGGAAATGGTTCCCCCTTTTTTTAGAATTCACCGTCTCATTTTCTAGCCACCCCCCACCTCTCCATGATTTATTTTTATACATATTTGAGAAAGCCCAAATTCAAAATTTGGGAGGCGGGTACGGGAACCGCCGCCCCAGAGACCATTTATTGGACGAACGCCTTTGCGATAGGCCACCCCAAGTGGTTCGCTACGTTTGGTGACTTAGCAGGGGTGATCGGGATCATGGGATGAGATTAGTTGCGCTTGCCCACCTACTGCGTGGCGGCCCGGATTAGAAGAGTCTGGTTGAGGGAGTCACTTTGACCTTTGCAGTCGAACTCTCTCAGAACATCACCTTGCACTGCAGTGGGAGGGATGGATTCGTACGTACGTCACTATTGGACTGACTGACCCCCAGATTCTTACTCACCTCTCGTACCTTTTTCCTTCCTCTCGTCTTCCTTTCCTAAAAAGACCCCCCCACACAGCATCCTCAAAGACGACAAGATGACATTGGCCCCTAGGAGAATTAATTTCGTAAGGACCTCCTGTATGGAGCTAAAACCAAAAACGGTTCCAAAAGTAACTGGACGAAGAACCGGTTCCAAATCGGTCTCCGGTAAGTGGAACCGCAGTGACAACCCTCTTCAGAAATCAACCCTTGTCGTAAATATCTTAATAACCAGCTCCTGGCGTGTTGATGCTTCGTCTAATTAAATCAGTTAATTTATATAATTTACGTTGGCGTACGAATAACGCTTAATTATGTACGTTTTCGTTAAATATTTGTTTTTCTAAGCGAGCCGGAACACGTGAAATAAAATTAAGCGAGAATGTCGTGCTTTCTTCAGTTATTTATACAATTTATACCTTATTTACACAACAAAGCTATAGACATTAGTCGGCCCTCATGTGCGGCGGTCAGCAGGAAGAAAGCCTAATAATTATTCGTGAAAAAATAAAATATGCAGGTTTTTCAGCCACCTCGGAGGAAGTGTATAATTCCCGCCATTTCCATATCCAATTAAGGAAACCGCCGCCATTTATTTATGTTTACATTTTCTTAGTTGTTTCGGTCCGCTTTACGAATATTAAAGCGCTGTTTACTGCTTAATGTTCTGCCTGGGAGTACTTAACAAATGCATACTATTATAAGCAACTAATTTAAGAAAATATTTATTTATTTGTTTATTTATATTTAATTTGTACATTTATTTATAACAAATTACAGGCAATATAGCCTAAGACGTTATAATTGTACCATTTATGCCGTGTATATGCAATGCCAATCTTACGATCCAAAATCTTACAAATGCGCTATAGGACACAAAAAATAAATCTATGTTTTTATCCACCGCATTCAAAAAGCAAGTAGCTCTCCCCACAGGTGAGTTCATAAATAAATTAGTGCGGCTTGCTCTACTATATAGGAGGTTGTGATGACGTCCTCGAGAGTGAGACTCTGGTATAAAAAAAAATTAATTGGGCCAGTATCTCATTATCAGATAAGTGACCGTTAATTAGTTGAAAAAAATATTTAAGCAAAGCAATACCTCTACGTGTCTCTAGGGAGTGGTAATTGGTCATGCCTAATATATAAATCGATGGGTAAAGCCAAGGGTAACGTCCATAGAGCCGCGAGAATAAAAACCTTAAACATTTCTTATGGACTCTTTCAATGCGTAAAGTGTATGTTAATTCGTGTGGGTCCCAGATGATCGAATTTGACTCAAGTACACTCAGGACTAGTGTGTTATATAATAACTTCAGTGTTTTTGTGTTACGAAACGGATATGAGTTTCTAATTAGGAAGCCGAGAAGCCTGTATGCTCTGCTTATTAAATCATCGATGTGTTGGTGAAATGTTAGTTTGCTGTCGTAAATAACTCCTAGATCTTTGATTTGGTTGAGGTGTTGGAGAATAATTTCATTAATTGTGTATAGAAATACATGCGGTTTCTTTGATCTTGTATACGAGACGATATTGCACTTGGGTGTAATGAAGTTCAAGCCATTTATGTATTTTGGCCCAGTTTGAGACGCAGTCAATTTCACGTTGAAGGAGAATACAGTCAAGAAGATATAGTTTCAAGTCATCTGCAAATAGTAAATACAGCGAATGTGTGATGACTGAACCAATATAAAAACTATGTATGGACCATGACACATAGTTTTTCTTGCTTTCAATGCAATAATTACAATTTTCACTCGATCCAAAAAATTAAGGCAACAAAAAACATTTCAGGTACAAATTAAAAGATGGATTTATAAAAAAAATACTGTGTCATTTTTACAATGGTGCGCAAATTGTTGGCTGCGTAAAAACTTAACGACCAATTCCAAATCGGGTAAATAAAAGTTCGGACTTGTTATCAAAATCGAACATTATGTCGCAATATTTAGTAGGACATTTTTACAAATGTGTAGTAATTTTTTTTTTTTACGTTGCATTTATACAGCAAAGTTACATAATTATAATATTTAAAATAACTGTAGATTTTAAAATCTGTACAAGTGTCTTGTACGTAATTAGTTCCTTTCTAGGCAGATTGCCTGTTCTACGGAACCAAATGCTGGTGAAAATTTCCAAAAATGTATTCAGTAAAAAGAAAAAAAAACAAAATGTTGTTTTTTTTTGTAGATTAAATATATAGATACTAAGTTTTTACTGATTATTTAATCACCTCACATAGTTTTGCTTCGCTACGCAACCCGATTTGTAGAATTTTTTTTTTAACATTAACTCCACATAGAAAGCTTTGAGAAAAATAATTTCCCTTAGGGCCTATGTCATCTTTGTGGATGCTGAGTGGAGGGTCGTTTAAAGGAGAGGTAGGCGTGAACATGGATCTTGAAGAAACCCATGTTGTAGGTGGGAGGAAACATACAGGCCGGCAAATCGTTCCACAGCCGAACTGTTAAACTCAAGAACTAGTCGTAGAAAACGTCCCGTTCTCACGTGACACATGTCGATCGTATACGTATGTTGGTTGCGTGTTTGGCGTGTTTCCCGACTTTGCACACGTGCCGAGAGGATCACTGATGCTAAAACATCGGAGCATCCGGCATGACGGCCGGCGTAGTCCAGCGGTAAGGCTTTTTTATTTATGCCACAACGAAGGTCGCGGGATCGAATCCCGGCGTGGTAAATAAGATAAATTTGATTAATTTGCGTTATTTTACAATTTATTCATTTAAAATAATATATATAGTGTATTTGCGGCGCGTTCCAGAGTGGAAGATACTCTCAGTATCACCCTGGAGTAAGACCACCATTCAGAAATGAATCGTTGCTTGAAATTGCATTAGCCGTGTTTGGTGACCAGATCTGAATAGCCAGATACTCCTCCACTTTCCTCTTCCATATCACCTTCCCCTCCCCAATTGGGGATGCCATAGTCTCACTAACATCAGACGGGAGCAGTTGGGACTCTTGTGCGGTATTCATATAAAATAAAAATGCACCTTCCATTGAAATACCAGTAGAACAAGGTAATAGGTACAATTATTGCTTTGCAAACCGTTGCCTTGCTTTAGCGAACATTTCTTTTCTTCGTAGGATCTGATTATTTCTTAGTTTATTCAAAGCATTCTCAAACCTAATTGGTGCCAAAAACATGGTCACGTTGGCTCATCGGAATGATACCCAGATTTTATTTTATGGCAAGTCTATCCATTTCGTCGTCTATGGCTGCATCCAAAGCCTTAGTAGTTTAGTAGGTAAAAAATAAATAAAATCGATAACGCGTACTTACAACTTATGGCCCTTCATTGGCCGCCTGAAATAAGTTTTATAAATTGCGGGCAATGCGCTAGAAAGATACTGAAAACTTTGCCGGTTTTAATAAAGCACATAAACATGTCCAAGTTTGTTCTTGTGATTTATTTCTCCTTTTTGAAGGCAACTACTCGCGTTCTGGCCACCTCCATTAACTTGCCTCTGTTATTTTTTAACTTCGCACATTAAACTTTGTTTATTTTCTGGCAAAGCTACAAAAATAATATTTCGCTTTTAGAGAAAGATCTTCTTCATTGTTATTATAATATATTTTATTTTGTTAGCTCTAAGACGATTTCCAATAACTCAATGCGTCACCGTTACGAAGATTGACTGAAAATAGGCGTAGTTTTGGTACTTTCCATCAAAGTTTTCAGTTTTTAAATTTGTTATGTTTTCTTTAGTTGCGGCGTCTCTGTCCAATGCTTATCTAGAAGTGATATTTAAGTATGTTGCATAATAAATTACAACCAGAGTAAAAATTAAGTAATATTATTTTGAGTATTACTTAAGTATGCAGTTACAATATAGTGAATGAAGGGTTCTAATGAATTATCATAGACAATTGTACAAGATAGTGTAAATAATAAGTGTGTGGTCCATACATAAATGAGAAACTTCTTCTTTTTCTTTTTGACTTTGTTTACTGCGGCCCGGAACAGCTCTATAGTAGACTGGCCAAACCACTGTCTCAGGTTTTTCAGCCATGATGTTCTCCTTCTTTCAGGGCCTCGACTTCCGGCAATCTTCCCCTGCATTATGAGATGCACGATCTCTAACTTCTCTGAGTGTCTCAACACATGTCCAGATGTCCTATTAATTGAAGTTTACGGTTTTTCATTGTTTTAATAACTTATTTTTCTTTATTCATCTGAACCATAATATCTTCATTCGTAACTCTGTCCATCAGCTTATTTTGAGCATTCTTCTGTAGATACACATCTCGAATGCCTCAAGTCATTTTATCAGTTCTTCAGTGAGATCCATGCTTCCACCCCATAAAATAATACCGAAAACACGTAGCATCTGACCATTCGCATTCATAATCCAACGTTGAGATCATGACTGCAGAACATCTTGATGATCAACATAGAAAATGATAACAACATTATTAAATATGTAAGTATATACATTATTCCTCCAAGGTAGGCAGGTACTTTTTAAGAATATAAGTAGTCACGCTCAAAGTAAGTACGTTTATTATTGTAATTTTATTTTTTAAGCATGAACAGTTGTCAATCAAGTTTGTTATGCAGTAAACCTCTATAAAGCACCATTGGGTGTTCATAGAATATATCATAAAATACAACGATAATTGATGCACATTACTGCACATTTATTTAACTACAAGCAAAAACAAAGCAATATAAATAATAAGATTATGCATCCGATAGAGCAGCAGACAATTTCTGCATTGAATCGGCAAAATCTTTTGAACGGTGACCTCTGGCATCATGAAGTTAAGATTTATTTTTCTTTAATATCGTACATCCATAGCTTAGAAAATATCCAAAACAAATTTATTAAATATCTTACCTTAAAATTCAACAATAACTTCTAACGTACATTTCAAACTTTGGAACAAAGGTGGGCAGTAGCTGATTTAACGTTAATGCACAGAATTTTAAATAATAAAATCGTCTCTAATGAACTTCTAGCCTTAATTAATTTCAATATACCTTTAAGACGTTCACGCCATACAGCGCTATTCCACACGCTTAATTACAAAACAAATGCAGCAACTAATACGCCAGCTAACCGTGCTCTTCAAACATTCAATAATATTTTCCAAAATTCTAACATAGATATTTACTCGGATTCACTGCCCAAATTTAATAAAAATCATCGTGATTTAAACTGTTTAATCACACATACACACATACCTACACACTACGCACACCACCCAGTAATTATTAAATATACACACAAAGAAACATATAAGTAAATTTGTTTTATCACTGTAACCAATTTGCCGTTTGCTTCTACGGGAATATAAAATAAGATAAGAAAAAAAAATTATTGAGGTTTAGATTTTTATGGCCAAAATCTTTATCGAGATTTATTTTTCATGTATTCTTTATCAGTAAAGATGTGTGCAGATACACATCTGTGATGGACTCTAACGCCGTCCGAAACGTTGGCTAAATAAACTACAAAGTGTGGTGGTGAACGTATGTCTTGCGGTATGAAAGAGACATGCGTGTATGAGTGAGACAGCATGAGTAACGTATAAAAGGTTGTGATTGTTGTCCATTCGTCCTCTTTACCTTAAGACTTCCTACGAAGAACCACTGTACATATCTCGGAATAAACATCAATAGTCTACCTACGGCTTATTTTTGCAAATCACCCTTTACAGAAATTATCATAATCAGAGGAATCTGGATCCATCAAAGGGAGTCCAGAAATACATGGGATAACCAGCCACGGTCATCACACAAAGTTAGGTACATAAATATTTCGAAAATATTTTAGTTTACCTCACAAGAGAAAATAGTGGATTTAATAGATAGAAAATAAACCCTTCAAAACAACATAATAGACTCATAAAACATTCAGTTGACGGCCCTCTGGTTCTAGGTACAATACAACCGAAATGAAGTTACAAGGTAAAGAAGATGTGAGGAAAGGACTAAGCCGCCATAGGGTCGCGCAGATTTAGTTGAGATTAGCAAAACCTACCAGCTCCGCCACCGTAGGGTCTACGCAGGGCCGTTTTGAGGGATTTCTATAAAATGCGCCTGAGGTTATGCAAAATAAATAGTTCTAGGAAGACACCGTTGTTATTATAATGGATATAGGAGGGGGCTAGCTAAATTATTTGAAGGGATGTAGATGAATGCGTAGTGTAATTTTAAGACCTTTTTAGGTCGCAATGTAAAAAACATTATAAAACTTATTGTTTTTTTTTTTAACATAAGCTCCACACAGGAGGCCCTGAGGAAATCCTCAGGGCCTATATCATCTTAGGGGATGCTGTGTGGAGGGTATTTTTAAGGAAGGGAAGTATAGGAAGTTTTGGGAAGGAAAAAGGTATGAAGGGTGGGTAGGAATCTGGGGGGTCAGTGCGTCCAGGAGTGACGGACGTATGAATCCATCCGTCCAACTGTGGTGCAAGGCGATGGGTCGACAGAGTCCGGCTGGAAAGGTTAAAAGGCCTCGGCGGCGGTACCCATAACCGCCTTATTTAACCTTGCACCGATTATTTAACCTTTATATATATTTTGCTTACTTATATATCTTACTTCGGCCAAAACTTAGAAACTCTATTAGAACAATCCCAAACGGATCTTAATATACTAAACAATTGGCTAATACAAATATATTAACAATAAATATCAATAAAACCTGATCCTAAGCTCATCTAAAAGAATAATACCGCCGCATAGACCATTACAAACAGAAGAAATGATTTAATAGAAACATGGGGAAACACATAAATTACGTACTTAAACGACTTACAAAAAAATAGAACACAAAGTTATTAAAAAAACTATTCAATTAAAAACTATACCAGGAAATGAACCTTTACATATGCAAAAATACAAATTGGATTTAGATATACACACAAACAAAACATTTATAAAAACGTCGCAAGTACACGAACTTATAGTAGACAACATTATAAATTGTAGACAAATACTGTTAAGACTGAAAGTGGCAAGAGAAGCATTGGCCATGAGGGTGTACAATTATATAATCTCCCAAATATGTAAGTCGTAAGTCTTAAAGTTACTTCATTCTAAATATTATCCAGGACTGGTTGACTTTATATTACGTAGGTAACTTATCACACACACGTGGATGTCTGCTCGCCGCACCGAGCTACTGCACAATGCGATACAATATTACGCGAATGAGGCAGAGGTAGGACCCGCCTCCGAGGACCGCTGATTTCATGTAGGGGGAGGGGAGTGGGGAAGTCACACGGTATCGAAATGAACGGTAGCCGTTGCGCAGTCGGGCATTGTTTAGTTTGAGGCACGCCTCAAAAACGAACACTTCCGAAGTAGAACTCATCATTTAGGATTAGCTCTAGCGCTCTAGTGAACAAGTTTTGTTTGATTTTGTGATTATTTGTGATAGTACGCGATAGGAGGTACCCACGGAGTTTGGGTTATTTTTATTAATTTAGTAGTTTGAGATTGCAGTTGACGGTGTATAGTATGTTTGCACGTTATTATTATAGTTAGACTTAGTTTTATTAGTTTATTATTAGTTTTTTTTTCTAGGTATGGGTAAATGTAGATTTACATTAAACTTACTTTACTGCAAACAGCCACTGAATCATAGCCATTGTTTTTTTTTCGCACCATAGATTCTAATATACATGGTTTACAGAATTATTAAGACGGCCACCATCTTGAACCAGAAACGGGACGTACAAACATATTTACGGTCAGTCAGCTCGGTAAATAAATCGTGTTACATTTTGTGCTGACTTAAACATAGCAGAAGCGAGAATGAAATTAATTAACTGTCAGCTTGGTATAAATATAAATTATTTCAGTAGCTAGTGAACATACCGTACTAGTGTCAACGATACATTATACTTGCTGTAATAAGAGCTGCATTACTAATATTGATAAATAGTGGTATAAGATTCTGACATTAGTAGCAGTCTGTATTAATGTTTGAAGTAAAACTTCCTCTTACTAGCTTCCTACGACCTTTGTAGATTTTTTGCGACGGTCGACCGAACTGTGTACACAGAATATTTTAAGTTTCCCTTTCGCAATGGAATGTTAAACTTCGTTACAGTGGGTAGGTTGATGCATATTTTAAGGGTCGTCATAGCGAGTAATTATGTAAAAGATCTCGTGATGACTTCGCTCAAAACGGATCCATTATCAGTTTTGTTTTCCTTCCCGTCCTACGAATTCCACGAAACAGCCTACAAGAAAAATGAAGGCTCATTCTTTAAAATGAAACTGATTTCAGAACACAAAAAACAGCAAAGAAATGAAAACAAAAGAAAAATATCAATGGTGAAAAAATCATATCTTGAAATAAATATGATGGCATTCAAAGGGCATTCTTAATATTCTAACTTAATTGAAATTCATTCCCACATTATTTACTTGATTCTGAATAATAAAATATATGAATAAAAAGCCTTTTATTTCTTGCAAATAGGTATGTTACAGAGTTATAAAAATTAAGAAAAAGTATAATTAATGCTATTTACGAAAAATGTAATATAGGTAGGATCTTAAATTTTTCATAAGCAATAACCCTTCTCCCAGGCGAAGGTGAAGGCCTCCTCTAAAGAATTCCATTTATTGCTTGTTTTGTTCGTAGGGTTAAGCATTTTTTGTGTTTGTGTCACTTCTTGTATTTTTGAGGAAGTTTAGAATTTCTTCTTCAGAGGGTTTTTTTTATTATTTTTTTATTTTATTAGTATCTATAGCATGTATTTATAAATTATATTATATTAAGGTATTATAAGGTAGATTATTTTTTTTAGGTATTATAAAGTACATGTTTTTTTTTTCACAGTCCTCCTCACTAGGGTTTCCTGTTCTGAGGCGGCCTGTAGTTTTTCCACATTTGTATTTAGTATCCAGTTGTCTTTACATGGTCTTCAGTATGTTTGATAGTTCATTTTCACTTTGTTCTCTCAACCATATTTTTACTTTTGTTTTAAATTTATTGATTCCTGTTTTTTTTTTGTTTGAGTTGGTAGAGCGTTGTGTTGTTTTGTCGCATTGAATTTCATATTTCTTTGTCCAAAAGATGTTTTCAAACTGGCTGTAGCTAGAATATTTTGGTTTATTGCCCTTTGGTTGTATATCTATGTTGGGTATCTATTTTGGTCTTGATCTTCCACGGTGACCAGCCGGGTTGGAAGATGAGGTTTGGTTTTTATAGTTATTTTATTATTCTGAATAATGGTTGTTTAATTAATGACCCGATAGTTGATCCCCCGACAGTTTGCCCCTCGAAATTATAATTATTACAGAATATATTTTTTGAGGTTTACTTACGAATTTAAAACCTAAAATCGACTTCAAAAAATTTTGTTATTCGGCGGTACATCCTACCCGCACACCTCTTCGGGGACCCTTAGATAGATTATGTGTAAATATGCATATGCGTCTTTATTTATATAAAAATCTTGCGTCATGATGTTAGGTTGAGATAAACTCCGAAACTAATTAAACGATTTTGATGGTATTTGGATTACTGTGTGTAATTTGGTCCAACTTAAAAGATGGGATAGTTTTTATCTCGATTATTGACCTCAATACTTATTATTGCGAAATAAATATACATGAAATTGGTGTATCATGCATTGATGCAATCATCAGTATCTTATGGAATAATTGGATGGGGGGGGGGGGTGTGATTAATACGCACATTAAGCCACTATAAATAACCCAAAAAATTATTCCAAGAAGCTGGATTGTTAGAGATAATAAAAATTTACCATATATATAAAATAATGTATTTGAGGTTCCACTGTGTAAAACTAGGCTTGTGCAAAGGCATGCGTATTTTATTACACCAAAAATGTATAATGCTCTCTATAAGACTACAGAAATTGAATGTAAAAAAATATGCTCCTTCAGCAAATATAAAAATGTAATAAATACCATTGATACAGACTCTCTTCCCTGGAAAGTCGTCTTGCGGATTTAGAACAAGTCAAACTCTCAGACAGCGTGGAAATGGCGGGGGTGGACTTACGGACGGGAGAACAACCCGCGGAGGCCGTTCTTCGGGTAGCTGGCTCGCTGGGACTGCCCCTCCAACATCAAGAAATCCGAATGGTGACCAGGACCCAAGATCGCAGGCGGAACACCCCGGTCAAACTACACATTGCCTTCTACAGCCAAAAAACAAGGGAATCGTTGCTCTCGCTAAAGAAAGAGGCCAAAACCTTAAACCCAAACTCTCCTATCTTCATCAATGAAGTACTCTCTCCTTACTTCAAGGAACTGATGTGGAAAACGAAGCAAAGGGCCAAAGAAACCCTTTATCAATTCGTATGGTTTAAAACTAATAAAGTGCTTGTCCGCAAAGCAACTGGGGAAAAAATAATTGAAATAAAACATGAAAATGATTTGAAAAAAATGGGGATTCAACTGTAGATAACTAAGCATTCTACTATAAACTTCCTGTATTGCAATAAATCATAATGGCAGAATTATTTAACACATTGCAATCATTGCAACTATATTATTCCCATACAAGTCCCATTTCATTAATTATTTCTACCTATTTTGTTTACAAAAATCTTTCTAATTCTTTCTATTATCCAAATTATTTTAACACCAAATTTTACTGCTCTAAATATTTTTATTACCAAAACCATTTTAATTATTTTAACATCAAATCTTATTATTCTAAGTGTTTTTTTTACCCAAATTATTTAAGTTATCTTATCATAAAATTTGATTGTTTTGAATGTTTTTATTACCCAAATTATTTTAATTATTTTTCCATCATTTTCTATTATAACCCAAATTATTTTAATTATTTTTCCATCATTTTCTATTATAACCCTAATTATTTTAATTACTTTTCCATCATTTTCTATTATAACCTAAATTATTCTAATTATTTTACCATCATTTTCTATTATAACCCAAATTATAAACTAAATTATCTGTACATTTTTACCTCCAAACTTTATTGTTTTAAAGGTCTTTCAAAGTATTTTAATTATTTTTACTTCAATTTCTATTTTTCCAATGGTTTTTATTACCCAAAATATGTTAACTATTTTACCATACAATTTTATTTTTTTAAATGTCTTTACTACCCAAACTTTTCTGATTATTTTATCATTAAATTCTATTATTCTAAATGTTTTTATTACTCTAATTATCTTAATCACTTTACCATAAAATATTATTGCTCTAATGGTTTTTATTATCTAAAGTTTTTAAAGTATTTTACCATAAAATCTTATACCTTTAAAGGTTTTTATTATCCAAAGTATCTTTATTATTTTACCATCAAATTTTATGGTTTAAAAGGATTTTATTATCCAAATTATTCTAATTATTTTAGCATGAAATTCTATGTTTTCAAAGGTTTTTATTATCCAATGTATTTGAATTATTTTAACGTCAATTTTTATTGCTCTAAAAGTTGTTATTACCCAAATTATTCAACTAATTTTTCCATCAATTTACATTGTACCGATTTACAAGTATTTGAATAATTTTACTGTCAAACTTTTTTGTTTTGAAGGTTTTTATTATTCTAAGTACTTAAATGATTTAAAATTATATGCTTTTCGAGGTTTTTATTATCCAAAGTATTTTCATTGTTTTACCATCAAATTTCATGTTTATAAAGGTTTCTATTATCCAAAGTACTGTTATTATTTTACCATCAAATGTAACTGTTTTAAATATTTTTTATTATCCAAAGTTTTTGAATTATTCTACCATAAAATTTTAACGTTTAAAAGGATTCTATTTTATTATCCAAAGTATTCTAATTATTTTACCATGAAATTTTATATTTATAAAGGTTTTCATTATCCAATGTTGTTTTATTATTATACCATCAAATGCTATTGCTTTAAATGTTTTAATTATCCTAAGTATTTGAATTATTTTACCATCATTATTACCATATTACTTTATTGTTCTAAAAGTTTTTATTACCCATATTACTCAACTTATTTTTCCATCAAATTATATTATACCAAAGGTTTTTATTGTCCAAAGTATTTGAATAATTTTACTGTCAAATTTTATTGTTTTAAAGGTTTTTATTATCCAAAGTACATAAATAATTTTCCTTTAAAATTTTGTGCATTTCAAGGTTTTTATTATCCTAAGTATTTTCATTATTTTACCATCCAATTTCATGTTTTTAAAGGTTTCTATTATCCAAAATACTGCTATTATTTTACCATCAAATGTTACTGTTTTAAATATTTTTTATTATCCAAACTCTTTGAATTATTTTACCATCAAATTTTGTGGTTTAAAAGGATTCTATTTTATTATCCAAAGTATTCTAATTATTCTACCATGAAATTTTATGTTTTTAAAGGATTTTATTATCCAAAGTATTTGAATAATTTTACTCTCAATTTTTACTCCTATATTACTCCTAATTTACCACCACTAGCAAAATGTGTGAACTTTGTTTGGATCAACTTATGTATCTTCACAACCGCAACATGATCACTCAACTTAATATTGATACAGAAACATTTAACAACTCAGAACACACTTTTGACAAAGCGACAGATTGTAATTTTCTGTACACAGAAAAACACAACTTAAACATAATATCCCAAAATATTAGAAGTATTCGAAAGAACTTCGATAATTTCTCGATCCTCTTAAACGAAATAAACATAAGCTTCGACATTATTATCTTGACTGAATGCTGGTTAGATGACTCGTACACAAACCAAAACTTAAAGCACTATACAACTCTCCATTCCACAAAACATCTAAATCAAAACGACGGTATAGTAATCTTTGTCAAAGATTCACTAAACTCATCAATAACAGAAATCAACCTAATCGAAGCAAACTGCATCCAAATCTCCCTCGGACCAGACATCTCCATATTTGCCGTCTACAGACCCCCATGCTATAACAATCTCTCACCTTTCTTCATCTCCTTAAATAGACTTCTCGAAAAAAATAAAAAAACACAACAATTAATTATTGCAGGGGATATGAATATTAACTTACTAAACGGGCAACCAATAACCACAGAATACTTAAGTCTACTTACTCACTATGGATTAAATTCGACAATCAACTCACCAACAAGAATTACGTCAAACTCTGAATCCTGTATTGACCATATATTTGTTAAAACTAGGAAAAAAACATCATCATCAATAATTCGAACAACGGTCACAGATCATTTCACTACTACACTAAGCATACATCTTAACAAGAAACAAAAAGATGAAAAAAACAACCCCGTACAAGACAAAATCAATTTTAAATCCCTAATAGAGGACATACATAATGAATCTTGGTCAAATGTACTAAATGAACCCGATCCAAACAACGCGCTGGACACATTTATGACCACAGTTGGAACCTATATTGCTAAATATACAACAAAAAATACCCCGATAAACTACTCACATAAAGAAAAAAAAATAACACCCTGGATCACGAAAGGATTAGTAAACAGCATTCATAAAAGAGACACAATGCACATGCAAGTACGCAAAAACCCATATGATGACAAACTAAAAAATAATTACCTGCTATACAGAAACCTTTGTAATAAATTAATCAAACAAGCCAAATACAAGTACTACAAAAAAGAAATAAAATCCGCCAAAAATGATCCCAAAAAAATCTGGAAAATCGTCAAAGATATTACTTTCTCCAATACGAAAAAAGACTCGAAGATCAAAGCACTGTTAATAAATGGAAACAAAACCCTTAGAAAAAATGAACCTGGTAAAATAGCTAATTTTATTAACTCCCAATTTGCAAAAGTTGGATCTAACTTGGCTGAAAAAATTCTTTTAAAAAACGGCACAACAGAAGACTCTTTAACCAAACTATCCTCTACCATGCAACCAAATCATTCGTTTTATGCTCACAAAATAAGTACAAAGGAAATATCGGATTTAATTATTTCTCTCAAACCAAATTGCGCTGTGGGCCCAGATAACCTCTCCAATCATATACTGATTAGTCTCCGAGAACATATACTTATACCACTTCAACATATTTTCAACCAAAGTTTCAACCTCGGCTTTGTCCCCGATCATCTAAAAATAGGTTGTATTACTCCAATACATAAATCGGCAGACAAAACGCTGATCTTAAATTACAGACCAATCACTCTCCTAAATTCGCTATCGAAACTACTAGAAAAAACTATGAAAAAAAGACTGCTCGCATACCTTGACAAACACAAACTGATCTCCACCCGTCAATTCGGGTTTCGAGCGAAAATGGGAACAGAAGACGCCTTATCGGAACTAACCACCTACATAGTGAAAAACCTAGATGGCGGTTCAAAGGTGTTAGGAGTGTTCTTAGACCTAGCAAAAGCTTTCGACACCATCTCACACAAATTACTCCAACAAAAACTCAAAAACATTGGCATAACAGGTCCACCACTAAAATGGTGCATCAGCTACATTGAAAATAGACAACAAATTGTAAAAATCAATAATCAAGAAAGTGACAAAGTAGGCACCAGGTATGGAGTACCCCAAGGCAGCGTCTTAGGTCCCATACTGTTTCTCATCTACATTAACAGTCTAACGGAGATAAGCCTAGGGAACATAGAGTACAAAGTAATCAGTTATGCAGATGACACTGTAATCTTATTCAAAGCCCAATCATGGGAAAACGTCTTCAAAAACACGGAAGCAGGGATGACTGAAGTAAATAACTGGCTAATAAATAATCTACTGACACTAAATATTTCTAAAATAAAATACTTAACTTTCAGTAAAACATTAGCTGGTCAGCCAGATAGTCGCCCACAACTACATCTTCACCCCTGCACAGTTACCTCGTTAACTAACTCACGCTGTGTTTGTCACAAAATTGATTATGCGCAAAATATTAAATATCTCGGTTTAACTGTTGACAATAACTTAAAATGGGATCTCCAAATTAACCTAATTACAAAAAAATACGGAAACTCTCTTACATCTTCAAAACAATTCGAAATATTATGTCACTACCTCAGCTAAAAATATATATTATGCACTCTGTCAAAGTATTCTAATGTATGGTATTTCAGTACGGGGAGCAGCAGCAGAGACTCACCTCAAATCACTTAAAATTAATCATAAAACAATAATCAGAATTATGTTTAGAAAGCCTTATCAACATCCGACAGAACAGCTAATGATCAACAATAACCTATTAGACATAAATAAACTATACATAAAGAAGATCATCTACAAAAACTGCATAAAAATATCACCACACTTCATAACTCACTCGCAAAACACAAGAGCAAACACACACAATCAATTACAAGTACCACATATCAAATCAAATTTTGCAAAAAAACATGAATCTTACTTGGCACCATATATATTCAATAAGTTTGTAGCCCAAACAAAGACCTACGTCGCATCTAATAATTTGAATTGGGTTTTCAAAAGATTTTTAAACTGGTTGAATGTCAAAGAAAGAAGAGAGATAAGTAATATTCTTAATATCTAATATTATATATTTTCTTTTATTCTACTCTGTTTTTAAATCCCGATTTCCTTTTTTTTTATTATTATTATTTTTACTATAATATATATGTTTCTTTTTTTATTTTTTTTTTACCACTTACTTGTTTTTATGTAATTAAAAATTGTTAGTTACCAGCCTCAGAACAGACTCTGTCTAGTGAGGAGGGTAAAGAAAAAAAACTGTTGTACATAACTAATAACAAATAAACGCCCGGGTTGCCGGCACTGAAATCTAAAAAAAAATCTGAAATCTATACAAAAATTTACTTGCTATAACATCTGACCTGCTGTAACATCTGACCTGATGTAACCTAACAAAATTTTAATCTTTATTAACATGTCGTTTGAATGGTAATTCAGAAAACATTAATTTTATATTTTGTTTATTTAATTTTATTTATTAATAGCTACAAAGATAATGTATGTAAATGAGTAAAATTTTAACTGTTTTAATAACATGTAAATATGGATTTTTTGGTTGATTTGCTAATTGTATTATTCTTTACTTTTTAAATGTTTATATAAAGAAGCACGTCCGTATTGAAAAATTATGCCTAACAATGTAAGAACCAAAAAAATTATTAATAAAGAAAAAAAATTAAAGACAGTATACATAGGTAAAACGAAACAATTACAAAGATCTACTACAAATTCCCATAACTCATACTACTTTTGGTCAACGAAGTTTCATATACCTTGCAACAAGACTTTACAACATTCTTCCAATTAGTATAAAAAAATGTGATACACAAAAAATTTTTTAAAAAAACATTAAAATTTGGATAAAAAATAATGATAGAGCCTTTACCGGTGCACTTACCCAAATTCGAAATTAGTAATGAACCAATCCTGCTATTATTGTACCAATGTTATTTTTATTAATGCAACTTATCTATTGTGTGATTATAATCTAATATAAGTGTAGGTATGTTTCACAGTATTATAAATTGATGTAAAATTACTGCCTCAACACAGGCAAAGCCTAGTGAGGCAGGTTACGATATACCTAAATTTATAATTATAAATCTCTATTATTTAAGTACCTACTGTTTATATGCAAATTTTTATTTTCTTTTATTTACTTTTGTACTTATGCAACACTTAAACTATTATAAGATGTACTTCTTTTTTTATGTAGTTATAAATCTTTAAATTTTTGTTCAATAAAGATTATTATTATTATTATTATTATAGGTATATAAGGATTCCGTGATATTTATAGGCCGAAAATTGTCCCCCCCCCGGCACACTTATATACAATGTGCAGTCGGTTTAGGGAAAATACGGTAGATATATTACTCAAAATATAACTAAGCGACCCCGAAGGGATTTGCAAGGAGGATGTACCGCCGAATAACAAAAGTATAAAACAAATTTTCATTCAAATGCCTGGAGCGTAAGTGCAAAAAAATCGATACTGTGAATTATTTCCTTTGATATTCATACCAACTTATTTTAATTTTTTGAAGTCGATTTTCGGGGGGCCAACTGCCGGCGGATCAACTGTCATGAAACGGTTATAATTAAATGATCGATTTTAACGGTATCGGTTATAATGAAATGAATCGGTTTCTTGGAAATGAGGTCCTTTATGACTGTGCAAAATGCGGTACTAAAACTTCACACATTTTTCAATGTTTACAAGTAAGAAGTAAGCACCTTCGTTTACCTTCACGTGTTCGCAGATTGTATACTACGAGTATATTAGTAGTCGCTAGGTGCATGTTAAGGTGATAATTCTTCGAAATGTTTTTTCCAACATGTTTTTCTTGACACATTTATACAAGCAGTGAAAATTGCTTTAAGGCTTGGGTGCCTAGAAGCCGACAGTCGAATAAAAAGTAAGCTTATTATCAGAGGTGGCTCTAGGGGTCCAGAAGTGGAAGGTCATTTAAAAAAAATGATATTATGATACAATATCAAATTAAATATGATAATATTCATTTGTAGGTATTTTAATTTACTATATAATTACATTTAATTTAACTACTGTACTTTAAATCGACCACCACAACACGGGCATGTGCCTAGCATGGTGGTCGAAAAATCCCCAATTTTATGTAATAATATTTTTTTTCAATGAATAAAGAAAACTTAAAAAAAAAAATAAAAGTAAATTATTTCATGCTACAAGCGTAAAATATGCAAAATCAACTTACGTTTATCAAACCATCTCTTTCAGACGCATAATATTCAGCACGCTCTCTCTCCCTCACGGCAATGACCCAAACTGTCTTCAGAATCCGAAAACTTTTTACTAAGCGACATAGTGCCATCTCGTTTATTGTGTGGTGCATAAAGAGACAGAAGATATGATATCGGGGCATTTCATAATTTGACCCAGCCAATCATAGTGCTTGGGAAAAAAAGCTTCCATTGAAGACGTTAGATGTAACTACTTGCCGCTGCCCGCTATTTTGCGGTGCATTTCAAATACATTAGAATAATACCAGTTGTTTTGATTTGCTTAATATTTCATAATAGTATAATGTTTTACTGTCATCTTATAATTTTTTGACGTGTTTGTCCCATTGACCTGAGGGAAGGACCGCCACTGCTTATTATTCATTACGGTTCCATGCCAACTCAGAAACAGCTCAACAAGTGATTAAAATATATGAAAAAAATAAATTAAAAATAACCCATAACCCATAAACCTAACCTAACGTAACTTATTTAACCAATTTTTGAAGTGAGACTCAATGAAACGGAAATGACACTAAAAAGAGACAAACACATACATCTATATCTATAGGATTTAGCCTACGAAAGAATGAGATAGAATGTTTCCTTACCTACTTACAGTACCTACGAAGCGTCAAGCTGCGCTCATTGGTTGCTTTGATTATGAGCTCACTTTTCAAAGGCCCCATTGGTTGAGATTGCGTGGTTGAAGTTTCACTTCTACCTCGTGTGAACTGCACTCGATATTTTTTTTCATCACTTTTAATGACTTTTCAAAGGACGCCATTTTTAATGACCATTCAATACAGAAATCAACTCGTTATTATGCGCAGACGGCGTTAATTTTGACTCAGGGTGGCCTACAAGAGTGGCTACACTGATTTAATGAGTATAATGAGATAAAAGGCTTCTAAAATAAGAGTAATGGTTAATGGAAGAGACCAAAAACCGTATAACCTCTTTGCAACGGGACTTGGTTAAAACATGTCGAGCAGTTTAACGACCTTGATGTTGAATTCTTAAACGATCACCGACATAATGGAAAGATCGATGGTGGAATACGTGCAATACATGGAGTGCTACGTCCTTTGTGTGACTACGTCAAGTATTCAGTACTAAAGTGACGGGTTAACTGATGAACGAGACAAAGAAATCTAGGGTCCTGTCTGTCAAAGTGAGATTTTTGAAAGAATACTGATGAGATATCTAACAGTATGGAAGATCTACAGTCTCTCGTGTCTAGGATGAACGAAGTATGTATGAATAATGAGTTAATGATGAATATAAGTAAGTCTAAAGTCATGATATTTCAAAGAGAGAGTACGAAAAACTATGTGCAACATGGTTGTGAATGATGAATTATTAGAGCAGGTGGATGAGTTTGTTTATTTGGGAAGTTTGTTTACAAGAGATGGGAAGGCTGATAGAGATATTGAAAGAAGGGTGAATGCAGGTAACTCTATCAAAGGAGGACTGAACGCCGTTGGCACCAACAAAAAACTGTCCAAAGAAGCTAAGCTAGCCATCCATAATGGAGTACTGGTAAATTCCCTGATGTATGGCAGTGAGGCGTGGAGCTGGCAGAGGAAGGATGAAAGTAGAATGAATGCTGTAGAAATTAGATCCCTGAGGCGAATGCGTAGTAAAAACATGTACAATTTTGTGAGAAAACTGGAGATCCGCAAAGAATGCAAGGCTGATGTAAGCGTAAAGTGTAAGATTAAGAAAGGGGCGCACCGATGGTTTGGACAAGTAAAGCGAATGAACGAGGAAAGGTGTGTAAAGAGAATATATGACGCAAATGTGAATGGTAGAAGAAGTCGAGGACGCCCAAGAAAGACAAATACCAAGGCACGACCAAGCGAATCAGATACTTGAGTCGGGCCACGTCAAGAGTCAGAATAGAAGAGCATGTATGATAAGTTGTATGAATGTAAACGAGGCAAGGAATGTGTGCCGAGTCCGAGTTGTTTGGTGGTCCGTCCTCTCTGCCTACCCCTGCGGGGAAACGGCGTGATGGTTAGTTAGTTATTAATGAGATAATTTTAAAAGACGTTCAGGATGCAAGCAGGACGACAAACAAACATAATATTCTCAGGAAATACAGGGAATTTGATCAGTGTTGATAGCTTAACAATATTAAACGGAATTAATATAGATGTATCGCTGCATACATTCTGTAGCAAAGCGGGGATAAAGTAAAGGGAAAATGAGTGTATGTAGTACTGTCAAGATACTACCCGCCTATTCAGACCTGGTTACTTAATACAACTAAAACAAAAGCTTTTTGAGCAAAGTATTGATTTGGAATTGATGTTTCTCAAAATGTCCTGAATGGTTGTATTGGATGTTCACGCCCGCGCCAGTGACATCGTAAATTACCAGCTTCCCCTTGAGGGTACATTAGGAAAGAATTTGCAAATGAAACACAGACTTCACGAATGTATGTAGTCGGTTATGAATAACCCGACAATATTCGGAAATCTTCTACTACCACCACAGTAAGCCGAAAATGTTTTTTGAGTCGTGATGGAGGACTTAGACAGCCGAGGAATCGAAATTTTCATTTAAAAATCATTTTAGATTTACAATTACATTTTTTCATTTGTTACTTTATATTTAAAATTTTCTGCTTCAGGTTTCGACACATCCGTGTCATTCAGTAGCAAACTTAAAACTGAATAATTTTTTTTTATAGTAATACCTCACAAGAGTCTCAGCTGCTCCCGTCTGGAGCCAGTGTGACTATGTCATCCCCAATTGGGGTATGTTGTGAGGCTGAAGGTAGTGGGGAGGGGAAGGAGATGGGTAAGAGGAAGGCGGGGAAGTACTTGGCTATTCAGATCTGTTCACCAAACACGGCTAACGCCGTTTCAAGCAAAGTTTCAATTCTTAATGGTGGTCTTACACCAGGGCGATACTGAGAGTATCTTCCACTCTGGAACGTGTCACAAATACATTATACATTATACATTATTTTAAATCAATTTATTGTGAAATACTACAAATTATCCAAATAAAATTTATTTGCCAACGCCGGGATTCGACCCGCGATTCGATCCCGCGGATTGCGAGTCAAAAGCCTTACCGCTAGGCTACGTTGGCCGTCGATGCAAGTACGAGATTATTAGATTTGTTTGGGTGGGGGTAGTGGGAGACTTTGAAGGAGGGGAAGAAAGGTGGGAGAAGCCGAAGTTACATGGAAACATTGTTAGCAAGGGCAATTTACGGGGTGCTATTATTTTTTTATCTAAATTCATTTTTGATTTATTTTTTTTGTTTATTTCCAAGGTTTCTAAAGCATACAAATTAAAGTGTTTTTTAAATTGGAATATTTAAACTTCGTTTCTTCTTTGTTGAAGCTATGGCCTGTCTCTATTAAATGGTTAGCAAATTTCGTAAACAAAGTTCATGTTCCCTGATTCTAGTATTAAAATGTATAGTACCTAGTCATTTTTATCGAATTTATTAGAAAAATCCTTGTTATTAATTAATAGTTTTTAATTTTGGAATTTGTATAGAAAGCTGAAGAAATATAATCTGGTAATATGCGAGATATTTTTAAAGATAAGTCGCCTGTATAAAGAAGGTTTTTTTATGTGTTTATATGGGATGACAACTGTCCCACAAAGGCTGTGGATTCAATTTATCTGCTGATTCTCAAGTCCTCCAACATTGCACAATCAACATGTTCCGCTTAGAATGACGATTGTAGGATATTTCAAAATATTTATTCATCTGAACCCAGGGCCAATGTGACTAGGGGTATGCTTTTACCGCTATTCAATGCAGCTCGCCAAAATAAACTTATCACTGTTAAGTTAAACCTTCAATCTTTAAAATATGTTTACCGACAAGTCCGGACGACACGGTGAAATTTAACGGAATATCTGAATGCTTCTGAGGTATTAAAATTTTTTTTTTTAATGTTGTGATATGAATTACCAGAAACAAGATAAAATTATCTTTGAGATTTTTGTATTTAAAAAAAAACATAGACATTTCTAATAAAAAAAAAATAATTTCATATATGGAAATGTTAACAAAAAACTTATCATAACATATTGATTCGAAAAGTCTATAATTTTGAAAGAATAAGATAATTAGAAAACCATCATGGTCCAAGTAGAAAAACATTCCTTTTTTGTAGGGAGTTAGTAAGAAAACTGTTACTTTATTTTTTATACCGTTACGAGTTTATCCATGGAATCAAGTATATTTGAGTTAAAGTGAGATGAATAATTATTTCTCTTTCCAACGACGAACCAATCATATATCTACGCGTTATAGAATAAAAAAAAATACTTTTATAATTTATCGATCAGATCCTGTCCTTCAGAGGATCTATTGGAATACGATTTTTGAGACTAGTAATGTCCTTCAGAGGCTCGAGAGGTTAATCCGTCAGGCTAATTTTTTCGTTTTTCGGAACAACTCATATAGGTCACATGGAAATCTTTGTATGTCCCTTACTTTCATAGTGAGAAATATGATCGAAACGGTGTTAGAAAGAGAAAGTAATACGCTATATATTCAAATAAAAAAAATAACCCCAAAATAAGTCAAATGTGCTTCTTTATAAAACCAAACTTTAGGATCACAATTTTTTATTAATTATTCTCATTTGTCTGTACAAAAAAGCAATGTGAGAATACATTTTATAATACATTTTTCTAATAAAATATATTTGTGTTTCTATTTTATCACCAGGTAATTTTCGTTAGAAAAAAACATAAGGTGAACCATTTTTAAAACTTTCTTGCGTTTGAATGCAAAAATTTTATATTTAAAAAATTATATGTTTAGTTTGAGTTATAAAATTTGAAGGTTTATTTTATCACCTTTCAAAAACAGTTTTTAGTTATCAGATACGTTTAGAAATATTTCATTTATTTGGATTTTATTGCAAAATACAATTTTAAATATTTTTAATATCGTGTTTGTAATGGTTTTTAGTTTTCACCTTTCAAGGGTATTCTTTGTGTAAGGATTCAAATTAAAATAATGGCAATTTAGAAATTTGATTTTTGAAGCAGTAAAAGTACTCGAACCGTGACCTCTGGCTTTTTAAAATTAACACTTTTCTGTCTGAGATTTTAGCACAATTTAATTAATTTTATGTTCAAGACCTATTTTCTATCAACAGTTGTAGTTCATTAAAATTTAAAATAAATAATGCAAAACGTGAGTGCTCTTTTATAAATATTTTCCCTTGCCATAGAGAGTTGAAAAACTCAGATGTAGCTGGCAAATTTCTACAATAATTTAATTTTTAGCCTGATATGATCAATGACGACATAGGTCCAAGTGAAATTACTTTACTTAGGTCCTCTTGTGTGGAGTTAATGTAAAAAAAACGTCCTACACAAAGGTTATCTACTGCTTCCTCTTACGCGCCGTAATAATTATAATTCAGAGAAACAAGAGTGCATTTAAAAAAGGAGAGAATGGAAAGATATTTTCCAATTTTTGTCCGAATCTGACGGGAAACGCATTTTTTTACGGAATCGATGTAGACGTAAGTAGAAAACTGTTTAAATTGAAACCTAGAGGGCTCTTTGATTTTATCAAAGAATATTTTTCCTATTAAAGTTAGGTACATTAAAAAAGGTAAGTTTCTCGTCCCGCATTTTCTAGAGAAGAATCAATTTTTTATTGAAATACGCATGAAGGTGACATTTTTGGTTGCTTTGATTCTGCACTAACTAAAAAAATACCCACAATCTCAGTACAATAGTAATTTATCAACGTGGAACTGACATTTGATATGAATATAAACTTCATTTTTAAATATCGGCAGCTACCATAAAGAATTCAAAGGATGACTAATAAATAAATATTTAGAAAATATGTTTATCGTCGGGTGTTTTTTTTTTAATAGCATTGGAGTATTTTTACTTTTCAATGTATGATATTTACTGTCTACTATGTTACTTTAGATACTTTGGACACGTTGCTCGCCAAACTGACGACTCAAACTTGAAGAACATCATAGTCACTGGCAAAATGGAAGGCAAAGAAGCACAGGAAGGTGACCAACGTGTTGGAGTAATCAAGCATCACTGGCGTCCGCTACGTCTGTGTCTTTGGAGCTCTCCACGTGGCGCAAAATTGCGAGGAGTGAACGAGCCTTGTCCACCATGGAAATTTGAGCAATGGGAACCAACTTGAGAAGAAGAACATAAGAGTTAATTTTTTTTACATATCTTATGTCATGAAATCCGCAGTGAATTTTGTTTTGTACATCTGTCATGCATTTAAATTCCAACGACTGTAAGAAATTCGAAGAAGATGACCGTGCATCGGCCCAGGGGGTAAGAAAAAACTGTGAGAATTTTGTTTTTTAGTATCAATTCATTTTGCGGTATAAGATCAGTTCTTCATTTAACTGCGTTCGGTAAGCTTATAAACTAGGACAAAATGAATGGCAAGACGCTATGTTCCAAATAAATTAATTTGCTTTGCAACCCCGTCATGTCTTTATGTGTAAGTGAATTGAGTGATTTTTATTTTTTTTACTTTAGCAGGTTGGTGAATTATTTGATTGAAAAACATGGGATAATATTTTTTTCGATTTTTGCTGACAGTAATCCCAAAATAGATTTTTTGTTTTTACCGTCGTTATTTGGGAGAGGTTTATGGGCACTGCCGCCCCGGGCATCTTTTATTGGAAAACCAACACCCCTGCCTTAGGTCACTCCAAGGATTTCGCTGCATTTGGTGACTTAGAAGTGGTGCCCGGGTTCATATGTCCGTCACTCTTGGACACATTGACCCCATATTCATACCCACCCCTTATTTATTTTTCCTTCTCAGAACTTCTTCTACCTCTTTTTCCTAAAAATTCCCTTCATACAGCATCCCCAAAAATGACATAGGCCTTGAGGGAATTTATTTATTTATTTTTTATTTATTTATGAAAGATACAGAAGAAAGTACAAATAACATATTTGGAAGCTTTGCCTGTCCAACAAGGAAAGTTTCCCGTTCCAGGACAGACAAATTGACAGGTTCAGTTCATATTATTCCAAGAAATGTACATAAATACATAACAAAAACAAACAAAAAAAACAAAAAATTCTTTTTTCTCTGAAAGTAAGTTATGTAGTAAAGAAAATGTGTATATAACATATATATGAGCATACATTTTTTTGACAATGTAGAAAAAGTAATTTGGTAGCATATATAATAATCGGATTTACTGAATTAACCTGGTAACATATAATTTTTTTATTTTATTTATTTATATTCTCACCATATATTTTGTTGTTATTTTTTTTTTACATAAATTAACCTCACTAGGACTAATGCCTGTATTGAGGTTAATAATTATAATTTGAGGATGCATTTTACATACAAAACACAATATAAAAATACACTACTTTCAAAACACTAATATTACATACTAATTACCCATCTGGTCACTAGACCAATTTGAGAATGATTTGTAACAATATTTATACCTGCCAAAAGCAAAGTAAGTTCAAAAGAACTAGTGTAATAATATATTCAGATTTACAGAGTATGAGATGTAGGTAAGTTAATAGTATTAACTCTATAGTAGTATTGATAAGTGTAAACCAGGTACCTGATAACAAGATGGAATAATTTTGGAATATGGATTTACAACAAAGATATGAAGTTATGTTAGATTATGTGTTTAGAAGTGTGAACTTTTAATGGATAGTACACTTATAGGAGAAACTACAATAAAATTTACAATATTAGATATAATTTATGCATGTAATAATATATATGATTTTTTTTAAGCGTTGTAACTACAGTATGTAATAAATTATGTGCAAACATGATAATTTTCACTGATTTAAAACAAGTTTGCAGAACATATATTGTACGACAATACGAATACACACCGCGCTCATGTCACAAAAAAACCCTATAAATAGAAATAGAAATACAAACTAAGAAACAGAAACTATGAATATATGTAAATAGTACCTGATTTAGTGCTACTTTGGTGAAATTGGTGCATTACTTCGTACGTCATACATGTTGTATTATGTATTGATTATTTATTATAAATCATAAATCATTACCGTAGTAAGGTACCAAGTTTCACACAGAGTCAGTGCGACGTGCATGTGATACAGCAGTGATGTACCTAGACCTACACGGAGCCACAGGCTTCAGGGGCGCAAAACCATAAATACCAGGTACAAAAACTTGAAAAAGTACGCCGAAACATTGCGACGCAATATCAGAACTCAATGAAGTGTGATAGGAATTTTGGTCTAGTGATCTCAGGAAAGTTAGGTGATTTAGTTTATCAGTTAAACAACATACGTTCACTTTCGATTCTCCCTAAAAGTTCATAATCCAATCATTGACTAATTTACGCAGGACGCTTCCACTTTTCAATTGCCAGGAACCGGGTATAAGGTTGAAAATTTTCGGACATAGGTAAGAATATTGTCTTTGAGCAATGGATGTCATAGTAGTAAGTGGAACTATTGGATTCCTTCCTGCATGTCGGGTGTTGTGATAATGTTCTACGGAGGGGAAGAGGTGACGATATTTTTGTGTGTGTAATATGACTTTTCTTATGAATAGTTGCCTCACATCCAGAACTCCTATCTCTTTGAATAAATCATTACTGGGGTATCTATATGGTTTTTTAAGGATGACCCTTAGTAGAGATTTCTGTGCTTTGGCTAAGGGGTCCAGTATTGATTTGGTACATCTTCCCCATCCTAAAGATGCATATTCAAGTAATGAGTTACACATGGCATAGTACATTAGTTTCAGATCTTTTGTGCAGAGGATATTTCTAATAGATATAAAAAGATGCGTGAGTTTTCTGACCTTTGTGGCAATTAAGTCGATATGTTCGTACCATCTCAGATTCTTGTCTACCATAACTCCTAGATATTTTATGCTATCCACATATTCTAAGTATACCATAACTCCTAGATATTTTATGCTATCCACATATTCTAAGTATACCATGCTATCCACATATTCTAAGTATACCATAACTCCTAGAAATTTTATGCTATCCACATATTCTAAGTATACCATAACTCCTAGATATTTTATGCTATCAACATATTCTAAGTATACCATAACTCCTAGATATTTTATGCTATCCACATATTCTAAGTATACCATAACTCCTAGATATTTTATGCCATCAACATATTCTAAGTATACCATAACTCCTAGATATTTTATGCTATACACATATTCTAAGTATACCATAACTCCTAGATATTTTATGCTATCCACATATTATGCTATCCACATATTCATTTCCTTTGGGACTCCTGCGTGAAGCTAAACTACCGGGGACAAAAATCTAGTTATTTATTAATCCAAATAATGTCAGGAATCATCGGTTAAAGTAAGTGAAGTACGTTCCTTGGCACCCTGTATATATTTTTAATGTCTATACTAATGCTCTGTAGCAAAAAAAAAATACATGTAAATTATTTTCTTGCAAAATTTACTTTATATTTTTACCTCCATCACAAAAACTTTGATAGGTTAAGCGGATAACGTATGCAATAGAAAACAGTTTCTATTCAATTTGTAAAAACATTTCACGTCAATGGGAAAGTTTTCTAAGTAAATCAGGTGGTACATTCAAGTTTTCCTTTCAAACAAGCTCGAGTTTATTGTACCAAACTATGACCGTGCGGCCCTTTCAAACATCTTGCGGGAAAATGTTTAAGTATTCAATTTTGACGAAAATGTATCGGATATTTTTTGAAAAGGCGAGTTTTTAAAATTTTATTTTGAGGATAAATCTACCACAGTGCAGAGCATTTTATGGTATGCCTTCTTAGTTAAATTTTTTTTATTAATAATATATGTATAATTTTTTTAAACAAATTTCTATAGAATTCTCATTTAAGTGGAACGTTCGCGAGGTCCGCTTCGGCCCATTTCAAACAAATCTTAATTTTTTATTTGAGATCAAAATACCCAACCAAACTGAAAAATTATTTTTGTAATCAAAAGGTATATCTAATATCTAGACCGGATGTCAGCTACTTTTTTAAAAAATTTAAATTATAAGATATAGGCCAATAAAGATTTAAATATTTCATGATTTTTAGAGGCAACTTGGGCAATTATTTGTGAGTAAATAAAAAACATTTAAGAAAATAGTTTTACTATGTTTATTATAAAAATATGAGATAGGGAAGAGGAAGGTGGGGAAGTGAGTGACAATTCAGATCTGGTCACCAAACAAGGCTAAATCCATTTCAAGCAATGTTTTAATTCCGAATGGCGGTCTTACACCAGGAAGATACTTTCACTCTGGAACGTGCCCCAAATATACTACTAATTATTTTTATTGAATTGATTGCGAAATAACACTAATTAATCAAATAAAATTTATTTGCGCATGCCGGGATTTGATGCAGCGGCCTTCGGATTGCTAATCGAGATTTAAACCCCTTGGCCACGGAGTCCGTTAAAAATGTATAAATCAGTGTCTGCCGGGGGCTACAAAAGTGACAGCCATTTCTAGAATAATCATTTAAATTTTAGAATTTTCTGAAAAACATTATTTTAATTTGATTTTAGATTTTTTTATTGTTATTTTTTTGAGGTGTTATGCCGTGTTGCGCTACCTCCTTTGTTAGCCAGCGACTGTCCGAAATGTTGTCTAAAGAAGGAGGTAGCGCCACACGGCATAACACCCTAAAAACGATAACGAAAAAAAAATCTAAAAAGTGTCTTTACTTTAGATATTTCCACATTTACGTAAAAAAATACTTATTGTTAGTAACATTTGCATATAATTACAGTTTATCGTTCTTAATGTGGTTCTTACAATATATTTTGATTTTTTTCATTTGTAAGCTTTTATGGTTTCTGGCATCGTATTATAATATTTCATCCCTTTGTAAAATAAAGTGTTTTACGTATTGGCTTAGCCCTTTTTTGGTAGTTAGATTTCATTGCACGTCCTTGTGTTATGTCGATGGATATCCTTGTTGAAAATCTTAATATGTAAAATAAAGTCGGGTTAGTTACACAATGTATAACGCAAGAACGACTGGACTGATTTTTTGAATCTTTGATTTGTTGGACTATTCTCCGCTCCGAATAGCAGAATAACTATTAAAACATACGAAAAAATTAACGAAAAAAAATTATGAAGAAAATTGTTTTCCTCATTCATTTTGTATGGAACGAATTCTCATCTTTTGATAGAGCTGCAGCAATTATGTGATAAATATAATATCGAATAGTGAGTGAATTCCAAAAATTAAAAAATTTCAAATGTAAATGCGCTGATCGTTTTGCTTTGTTTTGTTTTTAAACATATAATGCTGCCCCTCTTTCTTACAAACTAAATGTTAATAGTCGAAAATGAGACAAACCTTGAACGTATATCTGCACCCCTCATTAGGAAAAATACAATAATAATAATAATAATATTTGGATGACTTGTATAGCGCCGTTTTTTGTGAAAAATCACCTCAAGGGCGCTGTACAAATTTATAAAACGTTTATACAATCTTATTTTAAACTATATACAACAACATCTTATGGCTAAAAATTGCATCCATCGGTTCATCGATCACCGATACGAAACTATATGTGCAATGATATGACCAATGAACGCGATGCTTCTGTAAAAATGTACTGTACAGGCAGAAAATATATACAAGACCATACTTACCTGGAGGGTCACTAGAGATTAACACTATTATTGTTTATTTAGAGCATAGGTTCTCAACGTGGGCGATAACGCCCCCTTGGGGGCGTTTTAAACCTTCAGGGGGGCGGTAGAAGACCAAGAGAAAATTGGGGGGCGTTTCAGACTTTCAGGGGGGCGGTAGGAGACCCACAGAAACCCATCCCACCCCCCCATCAGTGCTCCAGATAGTTCGCCAACAGGACGTACGTCTTTTTCAAAATTTTAATTTTAAAATTATTAAAAGTTTTTATCCTAATGGATATCAATGAGGAAACGAGTGCGCTTCTTTTGCTAACGACAGGCGGTGGTGGTCGCAAGTACCCGAAGTGGTCCCCGAGAGAAGTCATCTCGAATATAGATATCAAACATGCCCTCGTAAGCGTTGGAAAGCTGGAGACCTTCAGAATGAATACGTTTTGTTAAGTTTTCAACGTTAGTTAAGCGCGAGGTTCGAGTAGCCTATCGAGCTTAAGTGAAAATACTTGAAATCGAGGAAAACATCATGTAAGATCCCAAGATGTTTTGGCACTATATAAAATCCCTTCGGAAAAAAGATCTTGAGGTTGTGTATGAAAGTAGGTTGACATTTCGCCCTCATATCGAAGGAGTGTGCCAGTCGGCCTTAAAAATATTAGGGTTTGTTCTCCAAACCATCAGAATTTTTCGGGATACCCGTTCTCCGAAGATTTTATACTTCTCCCTGGTCCGCAGTAGGCTGGAAGGTGGTTCATGTTGGAGAGGATTCAAAAAAGTTTCTAAGATTATCATACGTCAATGGCTGCGAGGCTATATTGAGAACTCAGCAATTTTGGAGCGCGTGAGTCTCTATGTTCCAGATGACTATCTTAGACAGCGTCATCATAGATTATTATATCTTCCTACCTGTAGGACTAACCAGCCAATGGTTCTCCCGGTAGGGAGGAGAATATTGCTCCTGAACCAAATCTCCTCCGAGATTGATACATTTGGCGTCAGTGACGACAGATTCAAAAGGGAAATTATTTTGATTCTTGAAAGAGTCTCTCCATATCTCCAATTTTCACCACCGCCTGAAATTTTTTTTAAATTGCAATTTTCCTTGAAATTTCTTTTTTGTATAAATATTTGTACACATTTTTTTGTAAAATATTTATATGGCGTTATTTCTTATACTCGTATGTGATAAACTCAAATTTGTAATGGTGTAAGAAATTAATAAAAATAATTATTGTATCGCATCTTTCCCCATCCCATTACGCCCCCCCCCCCCCCCCCCACCGTTGTAAATATACGACGACAAGACAATTGCTTTTTTTACGATTTAGGGGGCGCTAGAAAAAATAATATTCTCAAAGGGGGCGGTGGGCAAAAAAAGGTTGAGAATCTATGATTTAGAGCAATTAAGACACAGTTCGCACGCAGAGGACATAATTGGGAACTATAATTATAATATATAAAATGTTCTGTAATGAGCGTATTTTGAAAACAAAAGCAAAATTTTATGATACTCCGATAGGTATTTTTATTTAAGGGTATGAGAGCCCAAAAAGCTACGTTTTTAATTTGGACCTAAATTCTGTTGGGCTTGTTATGCATCTAAGTTTCGGTGGGAGTTTATTCCAAGCCTTAGGTCCAGACACTCCGAAAGCGCGATCTCCAAATTTCGTATTTGGCTTGCGTTTCGGTTCCATTAGTCTGCCTATAGCTGATGATGTTGCTGATCTAAGGGTTGACTGCCTCAGACCAGTATTTTCTGGGACACATAGTTCAGAGATGTAAGATGGGGCCATTTCATTAATTGATTTCAACACCATCCAGCACAATTTGTACTGGATTCTTTGAGGGCACTTGAGCCAGTGAAGATTACGAAGGTGTTCTGAAATATGTGAATATTTAGAGACTCCGGTTATGAGTCGAGCGGCTGCATTAAACACGGATTGAAGTTTGTCAGTTTGATATTTTGGAAGGCTAGCGTAGATACCGTTACAGTAGTCGAGCCGTGAGACTACGTAGGAGTTTACAAGTAGTTTTGTTGCTTCTACAGGAAGATTTCTTCGGACTGACTTGAGTTGTCTTAGGTGAAAAAAACCATTGCTTACAGTCGTATTTATTTGCTTTTTAAGCGAAAAGTACAATAATTATAATAAATCTCCCTCACACGTATAAAGAAAATGAAACGCAATTCCCGTAAGTAAGTAAGAAAATCACAAAAATATAAATCCTTATACAACGTCATCTCTGATACTGACAAAAACAAAACACGGACAGTTGCGCATTGATAATTGCTTCATTTTGTAATGTTTAACTTAATAAAAAAAAACTGAATTTAATTCAGCTAATAAGTTATTGATTCTGAGGCGGTACGAAGTTCGCCGGGTCAGCTAATAATTATATAAGTAGATAAGTAAACTTGACAAACAATTTAGTACAAAAACATAACCTTTTTAAAATTGTTTTGGTTCATGATATATTTACTACAGTTAAAAGTCATCTCAAAGAATAATAACTCTGCTATTAAGGGAAAAAGCCAATACAAGGTAAATCCTTTATGTTTGATAAAGCTATCCCCTCAAAGCAACTTCCCGTAATTGTGACTTCCTGAAGAGCCGAACGATAATTTGTTAGATTGGATCCCAAAATCCTAATTTGACGAAATGAAAAGTTCCGCCCAAAATGGTTATAATTTGGCCATAACTGAAAACTTTTGAGAGCCTTTGTTCAAAAATATAATTAAAATCCGAGTTTGGCATTAATTAAAGCTCACGATTTCTTAGGGCCTTCAAAATATCCACAGCGAACAAGGGGCTTTGGGCTTTAACGAATGCAAAACAGAGAATTTCATGTATTTGTTTGACTTCATAGACCTCTTCATATAATAATGTTTTGGTTCAACGTAAGAAGTTACACAATATTCGGGTTAGTATATCCGAAGGGCGATTTATACGCAAATTCGCGGAAAAATTGGGTTTCAAGATTGGGACCCATTTCTTTCAATAAATTCATAAAAATGATTTGCATGAACCTACATAATATAACATAACTGATACATAATATAACTGAAAGTTAATAAAAGTTTTTTTATATTTTTACTAACCGACCCGTAAAACGATGTTCTACCATATAAATGAAAGTTCGATGAGGCGGACGTAGCGCCATCTGTCATTCAACAACATAAATTATTTAGTTCTGTTTGAAATACGAACGACGGTTAAATTTATTCACACAAAAATACTAAAATCGGGGGGTGAGGGTGGGGGTAGGAGGGTGATATTTTGGGGTTATAGGTATTTAAAACTAATGGCTTAATAGCCATCCCTGTGCTTAGAACAACCACGGCTCAGCATCACTATTTGTATTTAGGTGTAAGATGGTACAATATATTTTTGTCCAAAAACAAAATTAATATAAATGGAACATTGAAATATGAACAATTTAAAAAGCAAATTAAGTCCCTGAAATTGGATAAAGATAAATTGTACCTTTAATTTAATTTACCCTTACTTAAACTGTAATATTTAATATTTAAAGTATATGTATATATATATATATATATATATATATATATATATATATATATATATATATATATATATATATACTGTTATTGTCCTTCTAAAACTATTTTTTTTCTAAATTATGTACCTTTGTCAAGTTATATTTGTATTTATTTCATAAGTTCTTTGATCATTGTTTAAACATCTCATTAAAACACTATTAATTTTTTTTTGCATGTTAATACTCCTCCCATAAACACGAGCTCTTGAGCTCAATTTATGGAGTAGTAGTAATATAAAATGAATTATTGTATAACCTTGCACATGTAATCATTTGTATTGTAAAAACAAAATCCTTGAAATATATAAACAAATAAAAAAAAATTGGTGCCAAATTAAAAAAAAAATTCTGGATAGGGACACTCTAATCACCTAGCGGCAGCAAATATACTTTACGACCTATTCTAATACCTACCAAATAACACAAACAATTTCATAAAAAATAAAACGGTCCAGCCGTTTCGGAGGAGTGCGACCACAAACACCGTGACATGAGATTTTTAAATATATAGATGTCAATCCATGAGAATGCAATATCCATTGCAATAGACGAATTGCAGTCAACGTAAGCAGCAGGTGAGGTTTGTGTATTTGTTCTACCGATACCCCTCACACAGCATCCCTAAAAATGACATAATATTTTCACTACCTCGGTTCACTTTTTTTTTAAATGAATGCCTCACAAGAGTCTCAGCTGCTCCCGTCTGGAACCAGTGAGACTATGGCATCCCCAATTGGGGTATGTTGTGAGGCTGAAAGTAGGGGCGAGGGGAAGGAGGTGGGGAAGAGAAGGTAAAGAATTCTGAAACCACACAACATTAGCCTTAACGGCCCTTTAAAAGTGTGTATTATATTCAGATTATTTTCCGGGGCCTAACTTACTTATTTTATTTTCTGTAAGTTTTGCTAATAATTAATCTCTCCACCGGGTCTAGTAAAACGTTATTTAAAATTTAACTCTCCAAAAAAATAGTACTAGCAATATTTAGCAATTCACCAAAAAGCCCGAACCTACAACATGGCAAAATAATTTCATTTATGTAAATAGCGAGCGTTTTTAGGCGAGGTGGTAGAGAACTGGAACCAGGGGTGTACAAAGTGAAACTGGATATCCTCGGATGCAATTATGGTGATGGAGACCGTTGCAGTGTTGACGGTAAGTGCATTACGTTGTATGGGTGTTGTTATTGCATACAGCGTTTTAGTGTAATGATGTTTGGTAGGTAACAGTGCATCAAAGTAATGTGCAGCGCTCTCGGTAACCAAGTGCCAAATTGCACCCGGGACCTGGGCAAAGATTAAACCTGCGGAGCGGCGGTATATGATTTATTTCATGATAGAATGACCATAGCATCGTTATTACAAGTGTGCAGTTTGTCAGCAAGTTAGTCTCTACAGTGTAAAGGTTTGCATTGACTTTGAATATTATGTCGACTAGACAGCAACTAGCAAACACGTATGTGCTCATTTTCACGTGTTAGCACATTCATACATTTATCTTTCGTTAAGATTATGTTATTTTTATTTTTTATTGATTTATTTTGGCAATACAGATTAAAAATACATATAAAGTTACATCGGTTACATAGTTACATAAGTTTTAACAAAGAAACAAAAAAATTGCCTTTCCTCACCATAAAGAGACAATCCTCTTGTGTTTGGTGAGGGAGTTCTAGCTCAATTAGTGAATTAAAAATCGTGTAAATTAGTAATAACGGCTATTGTAAAAAATAAGTAAGTAAGGTTAGAAAATCATGTATAAATATAAAAATAGAAATCACGATAAGTTTAAAAAATCATTATAATTAATGAATCAGTAACAAAAATTATTGTAATTAGTAAGTAAAGGATATGTAAGAAAGAATGCAAGATTTATACAATAGTAGAAAATAAAGAAACTAAGAAATGAGAGAGATAAAGGAATAAAAGATTTATATAATAGCAGTCTTGACAGGAATCTGGGGTTCAGTGTGTCCTGGTCATCCGCCTCCAAGACCTAGACAAACCTCACCCCATGAACCCGGGCACCCCTGCTAAATCACCAAACGTAGCGAACCACTCTGGGGTGACCCATGGCAGAGGTGTTGGTTAACCAATAAAGGTTCCCGGGGCGGCGGTACCCATAACCGCCTCCCAAATTGTCAAGATATAAAAAGTAAACTATTTGTGTACATAGACCCAACTGCTCCCATCCGCCCGCAGCAAGTGAGACTAGGGCATCCTTAATTGGGATTTGTTGTTAGGCTGAAGATAGGGAGGGAAAAGAGATGAGGAATAGAAAGGTGGAAAGAACCTGGTTATTCAGATCTGGTCACCAAACAAGGTTAAAGCCATTTCAAGCAAGTCTGAATGATCAGGGCGATACTGAGAGTATCTTCCACTCCAAAGCGTACCGCAAACAAATACATGGCACTAGTGTCGTAAATTCTAAATAAATATGTCGTGTATAAAATTGCGCACGCCGGGATTAGAACCCGCGACCTCCGGATCGCTTGTCGAGAGTTTTACCTCTACAAGCAATCATTAGATCGGAGGCCGTCATCATTATGTGTCAATTTAATTATCTTCTTCAACTTTATTTAATCGGATAAGAGACCAATCAATTTGGGAGGCGGCTACGGGTACCGCTGTCCCGTGAACCATACCAATTTCATTTTTTTCGTTAGATATAATAATTTTAAAAAAACTGGTACCTCTAGGCGTCGCAGACCTGGGCTAAACGTATTGGGTAGGTACTATTTTATGCATTTGCATTCTATAAACTTTTGATCGCAAACACTCACAAACAGAAGGGAATGCACGCAGTATTCTGAAATTAAAATAAATTAAAGCACTTGGTATATGAAATACATTTCGGTTTCATTAATCGGAATTTAGCAAGGTCGATAGCGCGGTTGATTCCGATCACCGAGAAGGAAGATTCAAGCCTCAGTCAAACCTTTTTGTTTTTAAAAATATAAAAGCAGCCAATAATATGTGCGTTAAGAAAATTAAGATAATATTGGTAGTTCTTAGTCGAAGTATGATACAGTTAAAAGTGACTTTAGACACCTTAGCTCAGTCGGTAGAGCTGTTGTCACGAAAGCAGAAGGTCCTGGGTTCGAGTCCCAGAGGTGCCAATACCCTTTTCCGATTTTTCTGTCTCCAGATTTTCGATTGAGTTTCGCTAGTATTGACGTCATTTAATTAAAATATAAAAGTAAATGTTTCACAGTAAATTTTTATGTTTTACGGTTGTCAGTATTAGTTATTTGTTTTGTACCAAAATAGCCACATTGACTCCGTTTTCGCTAATACTTCACTTCTATACAAAAATCTAATTTTTCATACGATTCATTTACACTGCAGTCCCTTACAACGAGAATTTATTTTTTGCGTAGTCTTCCCCAAATGATACAATGATATGATAAAGTATTTACAAATATCGTTTTATATTTTAAAGTATATTACGATAATGTAGGCCTCACTGGATTCTTTGCCCGTGCTGAGGCTCACATTTTACAATATAATAAAATTCATTAAAAAGATAATATGAAATAATAAATTTAAACAAAATAAATAAAACGAGACGAAATAAAATATAATATGTTAATTATTATTTTTAATTGATAAACTAACGTTTAAACAAGATTTTTATGCACAGCACAAAGGGTAGATAACAAATATTAAAATCAATAATTATCAGCCTGAAACACTCATTCATTCATACACGGGTTCAATTCCCGTTGGCGGCCAGTATCTTTTCTCGGAAGATTTTTTCATTGTAGATGAGTGTTTCAGGCTGATAATTATTGATTATAATATTTGTTTATTTATTTATTTATTTATTTCTATTCTTCAACATACATACATATTACAGATAATTACATTGGTATACATAGATATTAAGTTAAGTAATAAGGAGAAAAAATAAAATGTTACTGATCCGGAACTGTATATAGGTAAGTACCTAGTAGTATTTTGTGAACACCTCACTAGGCGGACCTGTGCTGAGGTGTTCCCATGTTTTGGAATAATTGCAATTCTGACGACAAAAGTAGAAACACCGTATCCTCCTTGATATTGTCAAGAAGGAGACTGTGGGTCGACCTATGGCGGCAGTAACGTATACATAAAATAAAAGATTAGTTGCAGTTAGGATCTATACATAAAGTTATACATAGCATCTAGTTTATGTAAAAGATAGATAGTAGTTTTGATAAATAGGTAGGTATATTATTGTAGGGACCACACGCCAATGGAATGAATAATATTGTGATTTTGTTTAGTGTTTTGTCTTAAAACAAAGTTATAATTGCCTACTAATTATTTTTAATATTTGTTTTTGGTTATGTTTGGTTAGGTGTTATGATTTTTTGAGTAAATTGAATACCTTGTTGTTTGATCCATCTTTGATGTGTTTTTTGTGAAGAATTGTATATGGATTTGTAGTTAGTAGTTGTTTCAGTGTGGTGGGCATGAGGTTATATAGTTTGATTGCGTAATACTTGAAGTGTCTTTGCCCGTGTGAGGTATGAGTTATCGGTATGTTAAGTGTTTTTTTAGTAGAGGCCCTGGTTTTAATTGCTAATTGAGGTTGCATTTGAATGTAAAGTTTATGTTGGAAGAAGTATAGTAGTACAGCTTTGGCGTAGAGTTGTCTTATTGTCATGACGTCTAGTGTTTCGTAAATTATATTCGAGCATGCGTAGCGAGGAACTTGGAGGATTAATTTAATTATTGCCTTTGGATTTTTTTCTAATGGATCTATTGCTATATTCGCTGCACTTTCCCAAGCAAGTATGCCATATGTAATAATGGATTGGCAAAGTGCAAGGAATATGGTTCTGAGGATTGTTATTGGAAATATGTTTTTTATTGTCTTTATCAGATTCATGACTCGTTTTCAGTTTATTTGTGATGTAAGTTATGTGGTCAGTCCAGCGTAAGTAAGCATCTATTATAACTCCTAGATATTTTGTGTGGTCAACCCTTTCAATACATGTGCGAGAAGTTTGTCCGCAGTCGTGTAAGATAAGGTCTATGTGCGGTGGAGGTTGGCCTCTTTGTGTGATGCTGTGTGTAACATAATTGGTTTGTTTTGTTATATAATATGATCTATAATAAAAGCGTTAATGAAAAAAAAAATCAGAGCGTGTAATTCACACGCCGTAGAAGTGAAACTAGAAAGTCGCTAGATGTCGCTTTCTTTTCTTTTGCTTCTTTATTTTAAACTGGTTTGAAGATTGGATATTGATTTCACAAAATTTAAAATGTTTTTTTTTTGGATTTCGTAGGATTTGAACCTCCGTTCGCTTGATATCTGTCTCTCTGGCCGCTGAGACTTGTTAGGCGCCTCGCCCACTGCGCTATTGAAGGCTCGCACCGACACGACGCACCAATTTACCGCATTATATTAGAACCGAGTATTTGTGTAGAAGTGAGTTATGACATTTTCATTTCATCCAAATTTCAAATCACTAACGGCGCTAAAAAAGTTTCACTTCAAAAGTTGGCAAATATTATGAATAAGTATGTATTGTAACGGTTTTAAGTATCACAAATACGTTTTATTCTTTTACGTTATAATTATTTTGTAATATTGTCTCTTATATTCTTTAATCCCTCTTAATATATATCAGAAATGTTTTTAAGTTTTCCTCATTTTTTGTATCGAGTGAAAGATCGTTGAATGCTCTTATTGCCAGGAATGTTTATGCGTGAGACAATCTGAGAACAAGAGAATAAATTTCAATACCAGGAGACCAAACAAACAGAAGCAGGCAAATGATCCCTCTTGCATAAATTAAAATAAAGCTATTTGTCATGCATAGAAAAAAACTGTGCTCGTTTGTTTTGCAAAATGGCAATTGCCTGACTGGAGGGCATCAACTAACACGCCACACAGAGCACACACTCCAATCAGCGTGCATTCCGTGTGAACAGGGCACTTTGCACTTAGACTGTACAACTAACTGTATACCTATAAAATCTAGTGACTAGAAGCCTGGAACTGGGTTTAGCGTTTGTGAATGCTGCAATTTGCGTGTAATTTCACAATTTTCAATATGTAATAAAATAAGCTGGCTTGATGTAGATTGTTAAAAATTGGTCCTATGCCAGTTTTTAGGAAGGTTAAAAGTTTTATTTTGAACAATTATTATAAGCTGATGAAAGGTTAGACTCAGCGGAGCTCGGTCTACCCTTTCATCAGGTCTACCGGCTCGACAGAAATATCAACACCAGTTCCAGATCCAGAGGTGAAGGGGTTCTTATAGCAGTCCACAAAAAAATGTCCTCAAAAGTGTTAAAAACTAAAAATCGTGATGTTGAACAAATTTTCATTATGGTAAACGATAAAAATCAAAATTACGTCATTGGTTGCGTGTACATTCCTCCCTCAGCTAATATATCTATATATAAAAACCATTCTGAAGATGTTGATCTTTTAAAATCAAAATATAAAAAAAAAAAAATCATAATTTTCGGATATTACAATCTTCCAAATTGTGATTTCAACTGTATTGATTCCCAATAAATAACATTATGCGAAAAGGAAATCTTAGACATGTCAATTTTTCTGAATCTCACCCAATTTAATAATGTTCATAATTTGAGTAATCGCCTACTAGATCTTGTTTTTTCAAATGAAGAAGACAAAGTAGTCAGTAAAGCATCAGAACCTATCCTTCCCATAGATAATCATCATCCTCCACTCTCAGTAATTATTCCGAACAATGTAAAAAGAAGTAATAAACTAACAAGTTCTAGTTATAATTTTAAAAATGCCAATTACAATGAAATTAATGAACATCTCAGCAAAGTGGATTGGTCATTTCTCGAGAAAAGCGATATGAGCTATAACATAGATTCGTTTTATTCCAAAATCAATGCCATTATCGTAGACTGCATACCATTAATTGAATACAAATAATCAAAGCATCCAAAATGGTTCAGTAAGGAATTAATCCAACTAATAGCTAAAAAAAATAAATTACATAAAACATATAAAGAAGAGAGATCCCTTACAAATTATGTAGAGTTTAATAAAATAAGAAAATAATGCAAAAATTTGTCAAAAATCTGTTACAACAATTATATAAATAAAGTAGAAAATTCAATTAATGGTGACATAAACCATTTTTGGAATTTCACAAAGTCATTGAAAAATGATGACGTTAGTATACCCTCTAACATGTACTACGAAAGGAAAAGAGCCAACGACACTCAAAACATAGCTATTTGCAGATTTTTTTAAAAGTGTTTATGTCCGTAACTCAACAGCAGTCAATGATTGCTCGCCCAGTTTTTCCTCAGATCATTATTTAAATTTATCTAATGTAACAATTGAATGTAACGATGTACTGACTCAGCTAAAACAACTGGATCAAAGTAAGAGCGGTGGTCCTGATAATATCCCACCTGTTTTCTTAAAGAATTGTTCCACCACTCTTGCATATCCACTACATTTTCTTTTCAACCAGTCGTTACAAACGGGATATTTTCCTGAAAAATGGAAATACAGTTTCCTTACCCCGATATTTAAAAAAGGAGACAAAAACGAGGTGAGCAATTATAGACCGATCTGCCTGTTATCAACCATTCCAAAATTGTTTGAGAAACTTATTTTAAATAAAATCATCCACTGTATCAAGCCAGTAATTTTACCTAACCAACATGGTTTCACTTCAGTAAAATCTACCTTGTTAAATCTTTTAATTTACCAAAACTATATATCCGAATCCATGTCTAATAAGTTACAAGTTGATTCAGTCTATACCGATTTCAGCAAAGCATTCGACAGAGTTAATCATGAGCTCTTGTTAAAAAAACTTCACAAATTAGGAATAGTGGGGTATTTATACGAGTGTTTTAAAAGTTATTTAAGTAACAGGCAATTAGCCGTTAAAATCGACGGCTTTACTTCATATATATTTACCGCTACTAGCGGCGTTCCGCAAGGGTCACATTTGGGACCAATTTATTTTTGACATTTGTGAATGATGTTCTTTCTATTTTCAACAATGTTCATGTTTTAATGTTTGCGGACGATATGAAAATATATAAAGCTATAAGAAATATTAATGACTGTCAAACATTGTCTAATAACTTGTTTAAACTTTTTGTTTGGTGCCAAGAGAACTATCTACAACTAAATTTAAGTAAATGTCTTATTATGAGATTTCATAGAATAAAAAATGCAATAATTTATGAATACTCCATTAATGATGTAGTACTAACAGCTGTAACCGAGGTGAATGATTTAGGTGTAAACTTTGATTAAAAACTGAAATTTATAAATCATATTGAAATTACATCAAATAAAGCTTTGAAAATGCTGGGTTTTGTAATAAGAATTTGCAGACAATTTAAACATATTCAAACCATTAAAAAATTGTACATGTCATTGGTTAGGAGTCAAATCGAGTACAACTCGACAGTATGGGCACCTAGTTATGCTAATTATTCAATCACGATAGAAAGAATTTTAAAAAAATTCTTAAGATATATTAATTTCAGAATGGGTATTACAAGCGAATGTATCAACTATGATTATCTACTATGTCAACTTAATTTATTAAAATTATCCGAACGTAGAATAGTATATGACCTAACATGTTTACATAAAATCATAAATTCAATAATTGACAGCCCTGAACTTTTATACTTGTTTTCTTTCCATATACCTCGCAATTCAACATCGAGGCACTATCTACCATTCTATTGTGACAACTCCAACACAGAATCACAATTGTCTACCCCCGCTCGCCGTATACAAAATTTGGGTAATGACTATAAAGATGTTGTTGACATATTTAACACATCATTCACTAAATATAAACAAGCCATAGTAGAATTTATATCAGAAAGAAGAACCACAAATTTCTTTTATCCAACTGCATAGCTCTGCTTCGATTTATTTCACATGTATTGCACTTTTCCCAGTTTACAGTTTTTCCATCTTGCATGGTGGTGTGTTTTGTTTGTATTATTTCAATTTGTTTTTTACTCTATTTTTGTTTTAGATTTGATTATTATTTTGACTTTGATATTGATATTGATTCTGATTCTGATTATGATTTTGATATTGATTCTGATTCTGATTCTGATTTTGATTTTGATTTTGATTTTGATTTTGATTTTGATTTTGATTTTGATTTTGATTTTGATTTTGATTTTGATTTTGATTTTGATTTTGATTTTGATTTTGATTTTGATTTTGATTTTGATTTTGATTTTGATTTTGATTTTGATTTTGTTTTTGTTTTGTTTATGATTTTGTTTTTTTTTATTTATTTTGTAATGCACATTTAGATTTAGATGTTCTTTGTTTAAAAAAATGCACGTAAAAGCCCAGCCGGGCGTGAAATTGCAAATAAATTAATAAATAAATAAGCAATAATTATCAGCCTGAAACACTCATCTACATCGAAAAAATCTTCCGAGAAAAGATATATGCCGCCAACGGGACTTGAACCCGTCTCCTTCTGATTGCCGGTCAGGTGCTCTACCACTGAGTTATGTCGGCTTATCTAATACCCGCCAAGTAATTCAATATATACTAGTGTTTTATTCAACAATTACTGCTTATTACATTTTTCCACCTGAAAACTACCAACTTTATTTTTGTGAGAGAGGCATTGTTAGTGCTTAATCTCTCGCTAAGTGGCGTAGAGGCAAATTATGTCTACATTTTTTGGTGAAATACATTTACTTGTCAAAATTAATTATTATTTTTAATTGATAAACTTACGTTTTTTAAGACAAGATTTTTATGCATAGCACAAAGGTTAACAATTATTATACGCAATAATTATTTTCATTGTTTTATTTTGAATTTAGCTTTAAATTAGGTATATATTATTACGGACATACTGCTTATATAAAAAATCTAATACTTTATTTATTTATTTTTAACGCCCCTTTTCGGGGCTTTTACCTAAAATCTCGAATTCGACGCCTAAAGGGTATTGAGGACAAAAAAAGGTGGTATAACTTATGCAGTGCAGTATCTATGAACGGTTGCTGGACAATGTAGAATGAAATCAACTCAATACCTCCTTTGAAAAGTCATTAAAAGTGGTGAAAAAAATTTATTTAAATAGGTTACGTTAGGTTAGGTTATGGACTATTTTTTCCATGGTTTTTAATGACTTTTCAAAAAGGTGTTGAGTTGAGTTGATTGGCATGAAACTCTACCAACACTAAATTATCGGATGTTTGGTCAGTAATTCGAAGATTTCGTTCCTCCTTCAGTTCAACATCTCGTCGAGCGTCTCATTATAAACGGATAGTTGAATTCTTGGACAAAATTGTTCCTCCTTCTGTAACTAATTTAAATTAAGTAACTCCCATCTACAAAATGGTCAGACCAGGCCAGATTCTCCATTCATATAATTGAGCTACAAAATTTTTTATCAACAATCGATGACACTTCTAAAGGCAGATATGGTATAGCATAATCAAAAATAGTTATGATAATGTTCTAAACCACTTTAAAATGTGAATACCGCAAAAAAGTCTTAACTGTTCTAAGCTGTCTGGAGCTAGTGAGGCTATGGCATCCCCAAGTGGGGTATGTAGTGAGGCTGAAGGTAAGTGGGGAGGGGAAGGGGATGGGGTAGAGGAAGATGGGGAAGTACCTGGCTATTCAGATCTAGTCACCAAACACGGCTAAAGTAGGCGAGCGACGTTTCATTTCTGAATGGTAATCTTACTGTAGGGCGATACTTTTTTTTTTTACATTAACTCCACACAGGAGGCCCTGTGGAAAATAATTTCCCTCAGGACCGATGTCATCTTTGAGGATGCTGTGTGAGGGTATTTTTGAGGAAAGGAAGGAGTTAACATTGGTCATGAAGAGACTCATGTTGTAGGAGGGAGGAAACACAGAGGCCGGTAAATCGTTCCACATCCGAGCTGTTGAACTCAAGAACGAGTCGTAAAAACGACCCGTTCTCGTGTGACTAATGTCAACCGTGTATAAATGTTGGGCGCGTGTTTGGCGTGTTTCCCGACTATGCACCGGTGCCGAGGGGATCAAAGACGCTAGTTCCTCGGAGCATTTTCCATTGTAATACCGGTAGAACAAGAACAGCATTCCCACTCTAAAGATTGCAATCCGTCTGTTAAGATGGGAGAATCTATCAAACGGACCGCCCGTTTCTGCACAGAATCAAGGTTTTTTTAAGGTATTTTGGAGATCCAGACCAGAGGTGGCTGCCAAATTCAACCGTGGGGCGCACTTGCGATTTGTACAGGGTAAGCAGTTGTGTACTATTAAAGTATCTGCGAGCCCTGTACAGTACGCCCAGTTTCTGAGATGCTAACTTAACTCTGGTTTCGATGGAGCCCCCATACCTGAGCTGGTCACTTAGAGTTTTTTTTTATTTTTTTTTTTATTTATTTATCTATAATAAAATATAATGACAATGGTTTTATGTATATGCCTGTCTCACTAGGGTATACCTGTGTCGAGACAGGCGTACAGGTATATAAATGAATATTGTAGTTACAAGGATATTTAAGGTAAAATACATATCACTTTGAATAGAATTAAAACAGAAAGGTGATTGTAAGGGTGATAAATCTTTTAAAGAGAGTTATTTTATAAATGTTGGAGATGAAGTAGAGAAGTAAATTCTGTGAGTAATCTATTTCAAGGTCAATTTGACAGGATTCCATTATTTTCATTTATTTTATATGGGTTAGGTTGTATTGGCATAGTTATTTTTGTCTACGTGTGATTTATTTTACAGATGTTTGTAATAGTGGGGCGTCCAATACTTATAATCCATTTTTTAATATCTTGTTTGAATTTTGTAAAGGAGTCAGTTTGTCTGATCGTAGTTGGTAGTGTATTGTATAGTTTGCAAGCTATGTATTTAGAGTGTCTTTGCCCGAAGGTGGTTTTGAAAAAAGGAGTTTGGAGAAGTTCGTTGTTTTTGGCTCGGGTATTGTGTATTGTTTGTGTAGCTTTGTATAGTGTTTTGTTGTTTTTGTGTAAATTAATTAGTATGGATCTTGAGTAGAGCTGTTTTATGTCCATAACGTTGAAGGAATTGAATATAGTATCCGTGCTGGTAGTAAGTGGCATTTTAAGAATTATTTTTATGATTAGTTTTTGTGCTTTCATGATGGGATCTAGGGCATTGGAATATGCATTACCCCAGGCTAAAATTCCGTATTCGATGTGAGATACACCAAGCATATCAATGGAGGTCCTGTTCGGAAGAATGCTTCCGTTGAAGGAGACTAGATTATTATTTCGATCCCTTTTAGACGTTATCAAACATGATTGGGTCTTTGAAACATTAAATTCGACGAGGATATTCTTTCCCAAAGAGAAAACACTCTCGAGGTAACCGTCCATTCTCTGCTTCAAAGCCTTCCGAGCAATTGGGGTTTGTGTGCTCTTTGGAGGCTTGTCAAACAAAAAGCTATCATGGACTGTACTGTCATCCGCGTAACAATGAATCGGTGCACATGACAAGAGGTCGTTGATGTGCAACAGAAACAAAGTCGGAGACAGAACCGATCCCTGTGGGACGCCAGCATTTATCGAATGCGAGGAAGAGGTGAAACCGTCAGCAACCGCCTGAATCGACCTCCCCCTCAAAAAGTTGGCAATCCACGCACACAAGGATGCGGGAAGTCCGTAAGAACGCAGTTCAACGCATACTGGAAGTACCTTCCACTCTAGGCATCTCAAATAAAAGCTTCCAGACTGGCATTAGTCCTGCTGACAGGAGTTCTCACTTCATTGCAATCCTGAAATCGAACTAATCACCCAATTATGGGTCCATTTTCAGGCTCATCCCTCAGTAAACTTTATGAAAAATTGATTAAAAACCGGTGAGAATTGTTTGTTGACAGTAAACAGTTTCTCTCTCCATCTTAATTTGAGTTTAGGAAAAAATCTACTCAAGGTTACCTTCCCATCATCAGAACCTATATTAATTTATCCATTTCATACCAGGAAGTATGCAGTCTTTAAAAATTATATAGCAAGTGTAAGATATGCATGTCACTATTCCCCCTCAAGTAAAAGTTATTGAGTTCGCAGATGACATAGCTTTCTTTTTATCATCCAAAAACATCCCACCCGCCATCACATATATAAAGTTCCTCAAAAAGACCCTCCACACAGCATCCTCAAAGATGACATAGGCCCTGAGGGAAATTATTTTCCTCAGGGCCTCCTGTGTGGAGTTAATGTAAAAAAAATAAAAAAATATGACTCTACAAAAGAGGAAGAGGAACGCGGGAGGGGAATGGGATGCTGGATGGGAACGGGGTCTGAAACGGGGACGCATGGGAAAGGACACGCAGGGGAGGAGCAATGGAGGGGTGGAGGACGAGGAAGGGATTGCAAAGGAGACATAGTAACGTTGGATACATTTGCCGGAAAACCTTTTGATTTATTCGTGCACCAGACGAAAAACTATATTCAAAACACAAACACTTTCCTTCTTTGGGTGGCATTGCAACGAACGCCGCGAACTAGTTAAATAAAATAAAAAAAGATAGTGTTTTTAGTGCAGTTGAGTGGTTTTGTATATTTTTGGTGTAATAATATTTTCTAATTCTGTTCTCCCTATATTTTGTATGCATAAAATTGGATTGACATTTAAATGTTTTTCGCATGAGAGTGGGATTTTATTATAGAGTTTGGCCCCACAGTATAAGAAGCTTATTTGCCCAAATGTTATATATGTAGTTAATTATTGGGTATGTTTTTGACCCTGCGATCTAAACAGTGTTTCTAATATACGTGTTAACTGTTATTTGTATTTATGCATGTAAAGGAGTAGCCATCATTTCAGAACAGAGTTGTTTAATTGACATTATTTTAAAATTGTTGAAGATTTCGTCATTGCTAGTTCTTACAGAGGTCGTAAGTGACGTCATCGTTCAATTATCTTCTGTCTTTTTTTCTCTCGCTGGGACTAGTTTACAGGTCCTTAAATGCCATTAAAAGAAGCTGTGGAGTATAAAAGTTGGTCGTCCGCACACAGTTTGATTAAACAATATTTTAAGGGCTTCACTAAATCTATTGTACAAGTCTAGACTTTCGTGAAAATTACTGAAGGTCAACTTTTAAGAAAAACATTTATTTTTCGGAGCACCTTCAATAATTTCTTGAATTGCAGTAATTGTAACGACAAGTCATAACTGTACAGAAATAATCAGAATTTAAACAGATCCTTGTGTTCATATAGAAAAACCTTCTAAAAATACTAAATTTATTGTTTATTCATAAAAAAATAGCTATGTGACTGACATCATTAGAACCTTTCAGGGCATAATCGGACACAAGGAGATTGACGGTATGTGACGTCATACGCAGCTGAAAAATTGCGACTTATCACTTGGAGTCACGTTGACCGGTTAAAACTATGCAAACTAACAAAGACAGCAGACAACAAAAAATCAAACTACGTAAAGATAGCAGCCAATAAAAATATGTGCTAAGAAAATTAAGACAATGTTGGTAGTTCTTAAGAAGAAGGTCGAATTAGCTCAGTGGTTAGAGCAGAGCCCCGGAAAGGCTAAGAAGATCCTGGGATCAATTCCCAGATGCGACCGTATCTTTTTATGATTTTTTCTGTGCAGCGCTTTCGTTCAAAAATAGTTATAATTGTAATTTTTTTTTTTACATTAACTCCACACAGGAGGCCCTGAGGAAAATAATTTCCCTCACGGCCTATGTCATCTTTAACGATGCTGTGTGGAGGGTCTTTTTGAGGAAAGGAAGGAGTGAACATGGGTCTTGAAGAGACCCATGTTGTAGGAGGGAGGAAACACAGAGGCCGGTAAATCTTTCCACATCCGAGCTGTTGAACTCAAGAACGAGTCGTAAAAACGACCCGTTCTCATGTGACTAATGTCAACCGTGTACAAATGTTGGGCGCGTGTTTGGCGTGTTTCCCGACTATGCACCGGTGCCGAGGGGATCAACGACGCTAGTTCCTCGGAGCATTTTCCATTGTAATACCGGTAGAACAAGGACAGCATTCCCACCTGACGCCTGTGCTCTAAAGATTGCAATCCGTCTGTTAAGATGGGAGAATCTATCAAACGGACCGGAGTCAAGGGTTAAATTTGTCAAGGGTTAAAAGTTGTTGTCTTCGATGATAATATAATTTAAACTAAGTTATACATTTAATTTACTAGGAATACACGTGCTTTAAAAATGCTGTACCAGGGCGATTGTGAGAGTGCCCATCATTCTGAAGCGATGCGTAAATATCTTCTTACTTAATATTATAAATGCGAAAGTTTGTATGGATTGTTGGTTGGATGTTTGTTACTCTTTCACGCAATAAATATCGAATGGAATTTAAAAATTCTTTCACAAATCGAAAGCTACATTATTTGCGAGTAAAAACGGCTTTATATATTGGTAAGCTCTGGCGTTATGAATGAGCTGTGGCGTTATGAAATTATGTATCATACGTTTTCTGTCCCTAACAAAATCGAGTTATCGCAAACGTCAAACAAATTGTTACCTTGGAAACAATTTAAATTTTAGGCTTAAAAAGAGTGCATGTTGTGATTAAAAAGAGTACTTTTTTGGCGTCGTAGTTAATATCTACATATCTCTAAAAATGTTTATTCTCCGAACAAAAAGCATAACGTTGCTATAAAGCATAGCGTTTGAAGTGGAGTGTCATTTTCTTATTTTTTTAGATTACTCTGTATTAAAATATGAATAAAATACTAATAAAGGGAGTAGGTACTTAAAATAAATGTCTATTTCTATCATTTAAATATTTTCTAAAATTTTTAAATTTTTTTATTTATTTATTATTTATTAAAAGTATACAATACAGAATATAGTATATTATATAAAGCATTGTACTCCCAAGAGTTAATAAACTCATTGCGGGAATGATACGCATTACATGAAACATATAGCTGTATGTATTAAATGGACATATCATAGGACATACACAACATTATTATTTCAGATAGTCATTCATAAAATGAAGTTTGAGCATTTTAGTTTGGGTCTTTTTACATTGACTTGCACATTTGATCTCGTTGGGTAGTTGATTATATTTTGTGTAAGCTATGTATTCTAGGGATCTTAGTCCATATTTTGTTGATTTGATTTTTGGTATATGAAGTTTGTTGTGATTTCTTGTGTTGTGTTGGTGTACGTCGCAATTGTAATTGAGTGTAGTGTTGGAATGTGCCGAGTGTTGAATTACTTGTAATATAGTTTTTGTTTTTTCAAAAGTGGGAATGGTGTTAAAAGGAAGTATTTGTGTGTTACTGTAAATGTCTTTGACGTGTGTATCCCAAGGTAAACTGAATATATTTCGCAGGGCTCTATTTTGGACGACTTGGACTTCTGAAATCATTTTTTTTATAGCAAATCCCCAGATTCCGGCGAGATATATTAGATGTGAGTGAATCATAGCATGGTAAATCGATCTTATTAAATATCTTATTAAATTATTAAAATAGAATTTTTATTTGCGAAATGTCATTCTCATATTTTGAAAATTTCTATTAAACAATAATTATTTTCTATTAGACAAAATAGCAAGAATAATAACAATTATGCCAACAATTATGCCAGTAATTTCCCACTAATACTATGCGAGCGAAGCCGTGGGTAAAGCTAGTACTATATATTATTTTTTAAAGAAAATATATGTGAAGTCAAGTTGATTCCAATTGGTCTCATAGAAATCTCCTTTAATATCATGGTCAGAAATATGATCTAAACGGTGTTAGAAAAAAAAACCATGCTTTATATTCAATTCAAGTTAACCACAAACAATTGAAATGTACATCTCATGAAACCAAAGTTTCCGATCGCAATTTGAAAAAAATATGAAACCTCGGAATTTGTTTTAATTTAATCTTTATTCGTTACTTTGATTGTTACATCATTCGTAAATTTTTCGACCACCGTGCTAGGCACATGTCCGTGTCCTGGGAGTCGATTATTATTTATTTTTACATGAAACGACAAAAAATTTCGTCGACGATAACGTTTATAGTACATTTGTCTGATAAAATAAGTGTGTGTTTTTATTTTTTTTTATTTATGAGTAATTTTAGTTAGAAAAAACTTTAGGTGAGCCATTTTAAAACTTTTTTATGTTTGTAATAAAAAATTTATTATTTAAGAAAATTATGTTTTTTTTATAATTATAAAATTTGAAAGCGTATTTTATCACATTTCAAAACAGTTTTTTTTTTGTTTTTGGATGCGTTCAGAAATATTTAATTTTTTTGTGTTTTATTGCGAAGCGAAAATATGTTGACCTTTCGACAAAATAGACCCGATATCTGAGGGGTTTAATAAAATCGCAGTGAAATTGAATTATTGTTAGACTATTGACACATGTGAAACGAATCATATGTATTTTATAAATACCCCTATTTCCATGTAAAACGACCGAAATATCTATTGCACATATAATTGAATATATCCCTTTTATCCCAGCCACACGTGCTTAATAGACTACCTAATCATAATTAAAAAGCACTCTGCTTAATGCAATATTTAACCTGATTAATATGTGGAGTAGGTACCCACAGAGGCGGTGGTCGCGTGGTGATGCATTATACGTTCACTTCTGACACGGTAGGCCCGTGTTCGATTTATATCTACGACCTATATATCAACGCCTTCGAACGGTCAATTAAATAAAAATTTAAAATGTGATGTGACGAAGGTGGTATATTGGACAGATATCAATATATCTGAGTGGCACAGTCAACACGATGTAATTTATTTCAAATATAATATTCGTTTTTGAGACTTTTTTTCTAAATTATGTTTCTAGATGAATTAACCAATTTGTTTTCAATGAATAATTTAATACAAAAAAGCAAGACTACACAACTTTCAAAAGTGAGTCAACTTCACCTTTCAAGATTCTGCCTGTGAAATGTCTGAAAATTTGTTATTTCTGCCGTACGTCGCCAATCTGAAAATAAACAGCAAAACTTCAGTTTTTTGTGAAAAATCACATCAAGAGCTTATGAGCATTTGCAACAAATTACTAAAAGCTTTGGTGATACCGTCCGGCGGATCTTTTTAATCCTAGAAAGATAATCATATTTTGATGTACGGTAAAGATAATCATACGTAAAATTGACGCATGAGTTTTAACTAGCTATAATATATACAAACAAATGATATGAGAAATTCAACAATTTGTGAATATATATTTATTTGTGATATGAAAAAAAAATTGTGAAACTTCTTCAATAATCAACAAAACTTAGGAATAATTTTTCTTTTTTCTCACATCACTTATTTCTTACTAATAATCAGCAATTTTGACTAATGTTCTAAATAATTAAGATATATTATATTTAGTAATAACACATCTTACTAATATTATAAATGCGAAAGTTTGTATGGATGGTCCTTACTCTTTCACGCAATAAATATTGAATGGAATTTAAAAATTCTTTCACAAATCGAAAGCTACATTATTTGCGAGTAACAACGGCTTTATATATTGGTAAGCTCTGGCGTTATGAATGAGCTGTGGCGTTATGAAATTATGTATCATACGTTTTCTGTCCCTAACAAAATCGAGTTATTGCAAACGTCAAACAAATTTTTACCTTGGAAACAATGTTCTTTTTTTAATTTTAGGCTTAAAAAAAGTGCTTTGTTGTGATTAAAAAGAGTACTTTTTTGGCGACGTAGTTAATATCTACATATCTCTAAAAATGTTTATTCTTCGAACAAAAAGCATAACTTTGCTATAAAACATAGCGTTTAAATTGGACTGTCATTTTCTTATTTTTTAGGTTACTCTGGATTCAAATATGAATAAAATACTAATAAAGGGAATAGGTACCTTAAATACATTTCTATTTCTATATTTTAAATATTTTCTTAAATAGAATTTTTATTTGCGAAATGTCATTATCAAATTTTGAAAATTTCTATTAAACAATAATTATTTTCTATTAGACAAAATAGCAAGAATAATAACAATTACGCCAATAATTATGCCAGTAATTTCCCACTAATACTATGCGAGCGAAGCCGTGGATAAAAGCTAGTATTTAATAATAACAACACATGATTATGAAAAAAAAAATGGATCAGAAACAGCTTTGGAACGTATCAATATGTAGTTTTTTTTACTCTTGCGGTCGTTTTATCTCAAAACTGGTGACACCTACCTCAGCGACGAACGCGCCCCATGGAAGGTCGAAGCAGCGAGTGAGATGTCTGAAAAGCACAGCGACGAATTCGCACTAATTAGAACGAGAGAGCAATATTTCTAACACGTGTACGTAAATTTTACATCTACTATATTTCCAGGGTTAAGGAAGAAGGAAGTTAATACAATATCTGGCAAACCATTCTACAGTCATCTGTTGAGTGCGTAAACGATCCATTCGCATACGTATTGTCGAACTTGTACAAATTCTAAGCAAGCGTTTGGCGTGTCTTCCGACCGTCAAATAATAAAAGTCTCACCATTTCCTCTCATTTCGAAACTTTTCCCATAGATATTGTCTGTTTTCTTTTAAATGTAATAAATAGCACTTTGATGATCCTTGATAAAAACATACTTTTTCAGCCTTCTCCACTTAGAATCGGATCCAGACTCAAAGTATAATTAAATAGGTCTCGATTTGCTTTGAAGTGTTTCTACCAGACATTCTAAAATTTCGAAGCAATTGAAACGCTTCCCTCTCACACAAAATTTCATCATTCTGCCCTCTGTAATTATCAGCCCTTCAAAGCATTTCACCGAATTGAGTTAGCGAAATTTAATTTCGGGGACTTGGCTAGTTTTAAACTCAATTAGAAACAAAATGCCGATGACCGAAGATTAAGAGATCTTTGATGTTTTATTAATTATTTAGAAAAATGTTGAATAATACAAAAAAAGTGAATTACTATGAAATAGACTATCATTTTTCTACACAATATGCGACAATTAAACTGTGCAGCTTGTAAAAGAAATGCTGTCATGACACCTAAAAAAAATATTTTTATAATTTTTTTTATTTGTTACAGGTGGGTGTTACATTTTTTAAAGAAAAACAAGCAATAACATCTATTCAGACGCTGATAATATTAGATAAATTTACTAAATCCATTTTAGATACAAATTAAATGATACTTTCATTGTCGTAATATAACATTAATTAATAAAGTAAGGAACATTATTTATTCCCACTGTTCAGTATGTTCATAAGACCTAAATAATATAAGACATTTAAATAAGTCGAAGCATTAACGTCATTTTTAAACAATTAAGGGCCGTCTGTTTCAACGCTCACTGCATTATAAATTGTGAGCATGAGGTGTGTAAATTCCCCAAGCTCTCTGGGCTTAATACCCAATATACGATTAGGAAATCCTAAAATGAAATTCTACCTGCGCGAACAAATATATCACAAAGGAACAGAGCAGTCTTACACTCCAAGAAAAATAACAAATTCACCAACCTTGATTATGCAATTCTCTGCAGCTCGGGAGGCCTCCAAATTTCTGATCAATAAGTGTAATCCTTTTGTCTTGAATCGCGCAAGTAATTAGTTGTCCATTACAACATGTTCAATTTCACAATTAGTCTGTTGTCAACATTTTATACAACAGAAATCAGTTTCTTGTCAATGTTACAAAGAGGAATTTTCCATAATGAAAAAAATAACAATCTCCAAAAAAACGCACAATGACAGTTTTTTATTTGCTCTATTTTTGAAAATCAATCCATTTCAGGTTCCTTGTTAATTTCAAAGAGCGAGTAACTACCGTTCCCTGTGATAAAAATATATTTAAATATTTTTTCGAACAAACAATAAAAAACAAATTATAATGCTTAACCATGCTCCCCGCCTTGGAAGTTCGCAGAACTTTCAAAGAAAAAAAAAAAAAAATCAACGAATATGAAAACAAGTAAAGATCAAATCAATAAATAGAAACATATCTTGGCTAAGTCAGAAACAATTAGATCATAATAGAATATTAACATAAAATAAAATAAAATAAAGACAAAATTATTGCGTTGGGATGGGATATAATTTAACAACAGGACGTTTAAAGAGTCCGTATCTAGTCTTTACCGTCGCAACGCGAATGATTTTATCAGTACCAGGATGAACATCCGTTATTACGCCCAAAGGCCAATTTAACGGAGGCGAATCCTCCTGTCCCATAAGTACGACAGTTCCAACCTTAATAGGATGATCAGTGGTAGCCCACTTCTGCCTGACTTGCAACGTATGCAGATATTCCAAACGCCACTTCTTCCAGAAGGATTGAATCATGCCGTCTAATAATTGCTTGCGCTGAGCAAAGTTTATTTTAGCGTCTGTCAAAACAGAAGCAGGTAAGTACTGCAAAGGAGTCGACATTAAAAAATGTGCAGGCGTAATAACTTCCGGATAGGGTTCAGAAGACACGACTGTGAGTGGGCGCGAGTTCATTATACACTCTATTTGAACCAGAACGGTCTGTAGTTCTTCATAAGTGAGGAGTTGAGTTCCGATTACACGGTACAAATGAGTCTTCATACTCTTTACATTTGATTCCCATATACCCCCGAAATGGGGCGCGCGTGGTGGAATCATTTTCCACTCAACCCGGCGATTAGCGAGTTCACGCTTTAAAGCGGGCTCGAATTCCGACTCAACCAAAAACTTATAGAGATCATCTAATTGTGCCTTGGCACCAACAAAATTGGTACCATTATCTGAATACAAGCATGACACAGGGCCACGCCGAGAAATAAAACGGCTGAAAGCAGCCAGGAAAGCATTTGAAGTTAGGTCAGAGACCAACTCAATATGAATGGCCTTGGTTACAAGACATACAAAAAGACAGACATATGCCTTTTGTGAATGTTGTCCTCTCCGACGAGCAAGCGTGATACGGAGGGGACCTGCATAGTCTACACCGGTATGAACGAAAGCCTTTGCTTCTACAACACGATAGGAAGGTAAATCTGCCATCTTCGGTATAGGATGCGACGGATTTAAGCGGAAGCAGAAATTGCATTTCCGTACTTTTGCTTTAATAACAGTCCTGGCATCTAATATCCAATAGCGCTGCCGTAAGATGGACATAAGAAGTCCAGGGCCTGTATGACAGTTCATGACATGGAAATGATCGATGATAAGATTCACAACACAGTCATTTTTAGGTAGTAAAACCGGATGTTTAACCTCAAATGGTAAATCCGATTTAGAAAGCCGCCCACCAATACGTAACAAATTATCCTCATCGAGAAAAACTGATAAATTCCTAAGCTTTTTTGAAGGCAATTTGCCTTTCTGGAGTGCAGCAATATCTTCTATAAAATGAATACTCTGCACGGAACGAATCACAGCCTTTTCAGCAGTCATAAGATTATTGACCGTTCCAGAAGAGGGTGATACCTTTTTTGCGAATTGGAGGACAAAAACGACAATCCTTAAAAGTTTATTCCATGTGGATATACGCTGAGCCAGTTCACTCAGGACCGATTGTTCACGCTGAACTATTGCAGTGAGCACATTAGTTTTGTGCTCAGGCATTTCACCGATATTTGAGAAATGAAACGGTCTTAATGGCCATCCCGAGGGTGGGCTGCGAATCCACAATGGTCCATTCCACCATAATTCGTGTGAAATAAGCTGGGAAGGAAGCATGCCACGAGAAAGGCAGTCACTAGGGTTTTCACTACCGGCGACATGATAAAAGTTTTCAGGAGACAAATTCTCCTGACATTGAGCCACGCGATTACTAACAAACACCGACCATCGATGAGGCGACGAATGTATCCACGAAAGCGCAATGGTAGAATCTGAAAACGCATAAGTCCCTGCAATAGTAAGACGCGATCGATAACTATTTTGAACCGTCCGAATTAGTTTGGACATCAAGACCGCGGCACACAGCTCCAAACGAGCGAGTGTTGTTACTTTGGTGGGAGAGACCTTTGATTTTGCACACAACAATCTCACGGTTATATTCCCAGACAGATCAGTTGTGTGTAAATATATCACACAGCCATAACCATTCAGGCTCGCATCGCAGAAAGCAACGATGAGCACTGTACTGTCTTTTAGGACACCTACATGACGCGGGATTTTTATCGTAGAAATTAAAGGAAATTCCTGTGTGAGTGCCGAGAACCTTTGAATAACGCTCTCAGGGGGAGTATCATCCCAACCAATGTTGCACAGCCATAGCTCCTTAATAAGCAATTTAGCGTACAGAATGGAGGGGGCGACCAGGCCGAGGACATCAAATAAGCGGGCGACTATAGATAGTATATTCCGCTTTGTACACTTCTCCTGGACATAATAAGTCGTAAAGAAGAAGCTGTCATCAACTGGTTCCCACGAGAGGCCTAACACCTTAGAGGTATTGTTAGAACCAACAGTAAAGTCCACCGTACTGCGGTGAGAATCTGGAAGGTTTTCAAGTACAACTTGAGAATTACTAGTCCATTTGACCAAATCAAAGGCACCGGACTTGAATAACGAGATTAATTCTCGAGAAAGACGTACGGCGCTGGATTCATCTTCAATAGAATAGACCAGGTCGTCCATATACAACTTGGACTCTGCCACATTGGCAGCATCCGGTAAATGTGGTCTCATATCTTGGGCTAACTGACGAACAGTCCGCATTGATAAGTATGGACTTGCCGTTAGTCCGAAAGGGACCCGATTAAATTGAAAAGTCCGTATGAGATCGTTGTTGGAGAATCGAAATAAGATTCTCAAATATCTACGATGCTTGCTTGGAACTTCAATCTGTAAATACATTTGCTTTATGTCCGCAGTCATAGCGATGGGAAAAAGACGAAAGTTAAGTAAAAGCAAAAACAAATCAGCTTGTAGATTGGGACCAGTATGCAAGATGTCATTTAGTGACAGCCCTGTATGTGTCTTAGCACTAGCGTCAAGCACAATCCGAGGCATAGGTTTATCAGAACGAATGACGGCGTGATGCGGGATATAATATCCATCATCTATAATATCAGACTCTGGGACTTCTGACAGGTAATTGTTTTCAATATATTCACTGATAACTTTATTATAATTCTCCTGTAAAGAAGGCGATTGTTTAAATTTCCGCTCCAAGGCCATAAATCGGCGCTGGGCGGTAGTTCGAGAATTCCCCAATTGGTTCGGGTCTTTACAGAAAGGTAAAGCAACAGAATACCTCCCGTCATCAGCGCGAGAAATAGATGAAGTAAACAGATTCTCACATTCCGTCTCCTCTGGACTCAGAAATTGTATGTTAGGTATTTCTTCTAACAGCCAAAATTTTTGCACTAAATCATTTAGCGCGAGTGCGGAAAATGACATATTTGTATTGGTCACTTTATGAGGGTAGTCACCCATTAGCACGAAGCCGAAAGCGGTTGATATCAAGAAAAGATCTTCAAAGGCGTTCAAAGCCTGAAATTCCGGTTGAAAACTTGGATTTAAGGACAATTGACGATCATTTATATCGTCAATAATGCTTTCAAACTGTGTTTGCATATGATCAATTATTTCGGACTGCACCATAAATGTCTCATTCCTTCTGGAATCGAAATCCGAGATATTCTTTGTTAAGTTGAATAGATCGTTAATGCGTGAAAAAAGTCTTTCCCTTTTAGCTGTTAACATAACAAGCATTCGATCCGGTTGATCATCTGAAGTCTCTTCTGTAATTCTCGGCATTTTAAAAAAAAATACAATAACTTTATCATAAAAATTAAAGTTTACAATAATTATAATTACTGTAGGTACCTCAGAAATTTACAGAAGAAAACGTAAAATGCTATCAATAGCTTTCAATGAAATTTGTCAATTTATTACACAAATTCTTGCTAGACTTGCTTTTTTAAACAAAAACCTGCAATAATACAGGTAGGTACTCCGATATTTACCGAAAAAAGTATGTAAAATCGAAATAACCAACAAATTCCATAAGAGGAAGGTATTTCAAGAAAATCACCAATTATTACGTGACTCTGAAAACCTTCATAAATAGAACCAGCAATATAATATAGGTATTCCGGATTTACCAAAAATTACGTAAACCGAATGTCCATTTATATTATTCTAACTTGCTAGAACGTATCCGGCTATGAAGGACCATAATTATGCATTATAAATTGTGAGCATGAGGTGTGTAAATTCCCCAAGCTCTCTGGGCTTAATACCCAATATACGATTAGGAAATCCTAAAATGAAATTCTACCTGCGCGAACAAATATATCACAAAGGAACAGAGCAGTCTTACACTCCAAGAAAAATAACAAATTCACCAACCTTGATTATGCAATTCTCTGCAGCTCGGGAGGCCTCCAAATTTCTGATCAATAAGTGTAATCCTTTTGTCTTGAATCGCGCAAGTAATTAGTTGTCCATTACAACATGTTCAATTTCACAATTAGTCTGTTGTCAACATTTTATACAACAGAAATCAGTTTCTTGTCAATGTTACAAAGAGGAATTTTCCATAATGAAAAAAATAACAATCTCCAAAAAAACGCACAATGACAGTTTTTTATTTGCTCTATTTTTGAAAATCAATCCATTTCAGGTTCCTTGTTAATTTCAAAGAGCGAGTAACTACCGTTCCCTGTGATAAAAATATATTTAAATATTTTTTCGAACAAACAATAAAAAACAAATTATAATGCTTAACCACTCACTAAAGTAAAAGTAAAGTAAAACGCAGTTACTAAAATTAAATTTCACCAAAATGCGTTTTTCAATCAATTTGACTGCTTGTTTTACGTTACTTTTAACTTTTGTATTTACTTTCCGAAAACAGATAGTTACTCCGCCATATTGGCATATTTGACAGTTCTCAGGGGTAATCTACAAAATTCCGCGCTTTAACATAGTAATCATGATAAATATTGAAGAAGACGATGATAGTGACGATGAATTCCTCATCCAATATGTCTTGCAGCGAAAATCAAAAACATTTTGATCCCGCGTCAATAATTTAATTATCTGGGGATGATCTAGAATTTTTGGCACGGCGCCGCATATCAAAAAAATATTGCTGTTGAACAGAATCAATTCTGATATCGACATATTTAGCGTTACCTTTTAAAGACAAGCTCTATTAATGGATGTATCGCAAGTTTTACAAGATCTTCATATCAATTTATTGTCTCATAAACATTACAAAAATATAACATGAGTAGTAGGTAGGGCCTGAACCGCCTGAACAGAATTGTAACGGATTTTAAAACAGCTATAAAATATATGTTTTTCTGTTTTCGATACCATAAATAAATTGAATTGAAGATCTCGTAAAATATGTAACACTTCAAATTCAAGGAGATATCACAACTATTGGAAAATAAATCACATTCATATGTTATATTATATGTATTATAATAGGTCGTCATTTATTTGTAAATATTCATACAAACACTTTTTTATCGGAACAATGCCGAAACAAATGCAACCGGATATTTTGAGAGTTGTTCCGATTTTAGGATTTAGTTTACGGTGTTGCCGCATAAAAAAATATTTCTATGCGTTTTGTAATATAATTCCGAGGAATATTCAGCTTTTTAGACTGGCAACACTGACAACTATTACTTTAGCGAAAATACACTTGAAACAGCGCGCGGTCCTATTTAACATCCTTGTTACTTTAACTGACAGTTAAAATTTAACTTTAGGACACGATTTTGCTTTCTGTTGAAACAGACGGCCCTAAGAACACATTATATGTGGGATAAACAGTTTTCAAAGTATCCCACAAAGTAGAGTTATATTGTCGCAATTATTTTCTCAGTAAATCGGTTTAAACGTTAATAAATCACTTGAGGCACCAAAAAATTTGAAATTTGGCGGGGGTAAGTCGAATCATATAAATAAGTCGTCTGAGAGCGGTCTTACCGCAGTTTTATAATGGCCTTGTAAGCCAAAACATCCATCTCAATAATGAAAACGAAAACTAAAATACTTGCAGAAATTAGAACTTAAATTAATACTTGAAGATTAAAATTTGATTTACATTAAATTTAAAAAAACGTAAAAGTAAACACAAAAACGGAAATTTCACAAATAATACCTAATAAATAAATTATTAGATACAAAAGAGTAAAGTAACAATATTGCGAGCGTAAGAAAACTTCCTATTTAACCCTTATCAACACTCGCTATTTTCAGCCTACATACATTCACTTGTGAGGGACCTAGGTCCCCCATAAATTTATGCTTCATAAAAATAAAAAATATACCCTTTTTTGGGATTCATTTATTTAAAAATAATGAAAGAGATATGATAAATCCAAGAAAACTAGTTTAATACTTTTTTACATTTATTTATTTATTTATTTATTGAAAAAAAATAAGAAATACATGAAAACATAAGCTGCACATCTCACTAGGGGATTCCTGTAACGAGATATGCAGTTTTACAATAAAGTAATTTAAAAAAAAAAGAAACATACATATACCAAAACTTAAAAGAAATATAATAATAAACATACAAAAGAAGCACTGAGTACAGTTATTTAAACATTACAAATTAATAATTATTACAGCTGGGCAGTATGCTCATTGTTGACAAAAATAACATTATACTGTAAACTAAATATTAAATATGTAAATACAAGGTACCTGTTGTGGCTTACCAGATGCAATAAGAGGATGATCATACCACAGTAGCATTAAATTATTAACAAAAAATAAAGAATAATAAACAATTATGTAATAAATTTATAAAGTTTATGAAATAAATATAATATATTAAGTAAATATGTAGATATAATTAAATTAAACATATAATATAATATAATTATGAGTAAATAAGTATAAACAATTTAATAATAATAAGTAAATAAACATAGGTAAATAAAGTACATAATAATTATGAGTAAATACTAATAAACAATTATAATATTGTATAGTAAGTAAATTACGGTACGAAAGAAGTAGATAATAGTAAGTAAATACTTATAACAATAAGCAAATTAAAAAGTACATAACAATAAATAAGTTAAGTACATACAGAGTAATTAAATATGGATTGTATCAAATATAGCTTAATTCCATAGTGATTTATGATATAAGCGACAAATGGGTAATCCAAAACCATCACTCTCAGTTAGTATACATATTTTGACCATTTTCTTGAATAAATGTGATATACCAATAGTTTTTATTACATTAACATGTGACATTTATAAGAATTTCAAGCGGAGTCATCTCATTTTTCGATCGAGCAGGAACTCTTAGGCCAGGCAAATGCATAATAATATATGCGCTCGAACTCGTGACCGTGATAGCGGTGTTTTTCTTCATTTGTACCTGATTTTGCCATAAAATGCATAAAAAATACTATCACTAAGATTTGCATTATCCAGGCTGTCGTTTTCCGAGTCAGCATTGCGTAAAAAAGTAATAATAAAAAAAATCGTGGGGGACCTAGGTCCCAGGTCCTAAGTCGTAGGTCCTAGGTCCCATGTCTGCCCAGGCGATATTAGTATCACGGAGCCGCAAGCGCGTAAGGCAAAAAATAAAATAAATATTCGCGAAAACCTGCTTGGTGGGGGACTCCATTAAAAAAGTACGAGATTCATAGATTACAAAAACAAATCAGAAAGCTTGTGAGTTACATAAATACGAACCAATTTATTTACGCGTGTTTGCAACTTACGACGAATAAAAGCGAAATATATCATCGTATTCTGATATGCCACTTTGAAACGTCACGTTTCTGGGAAATTTCTCAAAAGTGTGTCAAGAAAAGCATTGTGGTAGAAATAATTCAAAAGAACATGTTTATTCAAAACGTTTTCCTTTAAAACACATTTAACTTCGCGAAATCGTAATATTTAGAAACTCCCTAACAGTCCTTGCTTACAACTCCAACTGAAACTTTGTCAATAATTTCATCAAATAGTTGAAATGCTTAGGTCCCGTTGGATCAAAGGACTAATTAAAAGTTTTCAAATATTAGAAAGACTTAATAATTATTATTTAAGAACACGACGAGACGAGCGTTTGATTGTGAAATGATTGAAAGTTATTTTAGCTCTTGAGAATGGACGATTGGGGACTTGGAAGTTAAACAGAAAGTAATCAAAGTTGTCTTTAAATAAGCCGATTTAATCTTAAGTAGCTTATTCAAATGAATTTGAATTGACTGACTTTTGGGGCAAGGATTTTAGTTGTAAGCTTGGAAAAATTAAAACCAAAACTAAAAATACGAATTGACACACAGCCGTTTTTATCTACTTCATGTCCTCTTTTTTAAATACATTTTGAAAATCGATTTTGTTTTCTTGGACGAATGAATGAATGAAATAGATCCTCGGAAGTGAAAATTAACCCACTTCCCGAAATCATACCGAGCGGAAACTCGGCAGATAAACTCTTTGTCGATGACAATGCATTCTGTCATTCTTGCACACAAAAGCGTGCACAAATGTATTTTTTATAAAATTGAATGACTTTATATTTAATATATGAAATAAATGTCGGTACTATCCAATTAGGATTTGGCTTAGAATCTATCTGTGTTGATGTTGACGAAGGTTCAATCCTCAGTCAAACCTTTTTTTAAGTTTTAAAAGACATTTAAAAAGTTCACTGCAGCTTAAGAGCCAGTCCCTGGGTAGGAAGGTTTAATCTTCACTTTAACATTTTTTTAAACTTTGAAAATGGCTACTAGCCGCCCAAGAGATGCATTATAGAAAAAAAAAGTCTTTGTTTTTAACAGGTTTATTTCTTAATTAAATTTATGAAACAGGATTTTAAATGAATGACCACTTTCTTGGTTTTTTTGCTTCGGAACAAAATACCACGGATTTGGAACCCGGTCTGTGTAGAAAAATTGATTAATTTTCTAAGTTAAATTATTTAGTGCGAGCAAAACGCTCTTAAAATTGAGGTGCAGTTTTATACACCTTTGCTACCTGCTATCTTTCAAAGCCACCGTGATTCAAACTTCATAGTCGGGGATTGTCTTTACCTGTATTAGGGACATACGGTGACCCGACAAATCGTCCGGCGACAATTCATCCGGCCTGATCATTTAGAAGATTTTTTCTTCAAGTAAGTATGCAAAGAGGATATACGGCCGTACAACAAAAATCGATATACTTATATCTGAAGGCATCTTAAGTGGAAATCCGCTGTAAAAATATTTTTACTAACAATAATTTCGACTCTCCGAAGAAGCATGCGTGAATAACAAAATACGACATACTTATACGTGCAGTCGGCTTAGCAAAAAACCGTAAAGATTCCTACTTACATATAATATAACTTTTTTTATCTCAAATTAACACCATCTTTTTAGGGTGAATTGACTAATTTGTTAGGTTAGGTTAGGTTAGGTTAGGTTAGGTTTTCCACAGCGGATTTCCACTCAAGATGACTTCAGATATAAGTATATTGATTTTGGTTGTACGGCCGTTTATCCTCTTTGCATACTTACTTGAAGAAAAAATCTTCTAAATGATCAGGCCGGATGAATTGTCGCCGGATGAATTGTCGGCCGGATGAACTGTCGGCAGGATGAACTGTCGGCAGGATGAACTGTCGGCCGGATGAACTGTCGCCGGATGAACTGTCGCCGGATGAATTGTCGCAGGATGAACTGTCATGGAACCGGTACATACACAGAGAAATTTTCAGGTTTTATAAAATAAAGAAGGTCTGATCATCACGGGCTCTTGGACTATAATGGTTTTGGATGATAAAAAGTTGTCACAATAATAAAAACCAAAGGAATTGAAGAACTTAATAGGTAATAGCATTAGAATGATTTCAAATGCCTTATTCTTTATTCCGTTATTCTGGAACCAAGCTAGAAGATACTGTGAAGAGACTGTATCAAAGGCCGTAGCTAAAAGTCCAGGAATATTGTCAAAAAATTTAATTGATTTCGTGATAACCTTATTTTAATTATTTATTTTGAAGTTGGTAGCGGCTCGATGCTTTGGGTGGTATCGTGAGGACCTAGCCGATTATCTTATCTTTTTTCCATTTCCTTCTTTAGCACCGTTGTGATTTGAAACTCGATGAAACGAAAACGAGCGTCACTTTAAAGAGACAAACACATATACAGGATTTAGCCTGCGAGAGAATGAGATAGACTAATCGGTCCAGTCTTTGTGCGGTGCTGCGTAGCCTATCGGCCACCTCTTTATGCGGTGCTTCATAGAATAAAATGTAAAATTATTTATAAACTTAGTAACAATATAACTAACTAACCATCACGCCGTTTCCCCGCAGGGGTAGGCTGAAAGGGACCGCCAAACAACTCGGTCTTGGCACACACTCTTTGCCTCACTCACATTCATACATCGTCTCAATACTATAATAAATAAACCCTACAATAGAGAAGTCCAGTCCATTTTTTTTTTTTTTTTTATGAATAATGACCTTCTAACTTAAATAACTGCATTTTTTTTTTTTTTAGAGTTAGTTTTAATAGTTAAAATAATTGTCAAAGTTTCAATTTTTCAAGGTCCCTCAAAAACTCGCCAAATTTAAGATGTATGTTGTGACGTCATCAACAGTTCACCTACTTAATAACGATACGCATTTCATGTTTTTTATGTTGGTCTCCTTGAATCTCACATAGATTTGCGCAGGCGCCGCCGGCCATCTTAACGCGTTGATTGGTCTATTTATGGTGTATGGGCAATGGCGACGATATGGCGACGGCGAGATCAGAAGCTTCGCAAAAATGACATGATGAATTTTACTTGCAGTTTTATGTTTTTGAAGTTAATTTACGTTTAAATGATCAATTAACTGTGATATTAATATCGATATCATAAGTACCAATGCTGCGTTACTTTTTTTTCAGTTTTAGTCCTTTAAATAGTGTTTTGTTGGTGTATTTCCGTTGTATGATAGGTTTAAGGTTACGTCTGAAATTTTTTTTAATGACTTTTCCGCGTGAATTTAATAAAACTTCCATAAAAGTAATATTATTTAATAATGTTAAAGACTAATGCATGTGTAAATAAACACAAAATACAGAAATCAACACATTAAATTGCGTAACACCGAATCCAAGTTCATACAATTAAAAATGTTAAATATTTTTTTAACATTTTTAATTGTATGAACGAGATAAAAAGTGAAGTGACAGTTTTATTCCAAATTCATAAAGTAAGAGGACTGTATCTTTAAAATTTTTAATTTTCCTAAATTTTTCGACCATTTAATAGATTATGTTTCCAGTCAGCTGTTTTTTTTTATTTTTTCATTTTGAAACTTAAAATACTGCAATTTTCAAACGCGATCGTACATGTCAGATACAAAAATCTAAAAGGCAATAATATTTAGTTTCTATAAAGGTATATGCTTTTACGACATCTTCAAAAATAAGAAATATATAGAACATTCGTTTGTGTCATACCTAAATTCCCATACAAATGACGTACAGCATAAATAAACTTGTCATTACAGTGATTACCATCGTGACGTCACCACACAGCATACCAACCAGACGCTATGTTTTAACGAGAATATTAAAAATGCACTTTTTAATTTTTTTTTAAAACTGTACGTTTAATATTATTAAATAAAAGTTATATATTCAGAATCAGCGTTTATTGGTCTATATGAGCATATTTTTTTAAAGCCATAATATTTTTCACTGGAGTTCCTTATTGTTTATTTATTTAACGCCCAGAGGCTTTTACATGTTTGGTAGTACAATTAGTTCATGACAGATGATTTTTAAACAGATAAACAAATAATAAAAAGAAAATTAGATAAAAAATGCACACAAGTCACAAAAATACAAAACAATACAAAAATACAGCGATTTGATAGGTTTACAAAAATACAGATATGTTTAGGAATAGTTTTGGAATAAGTTTTTTGCAAGATCCACAAAATTCGCCAAATTGATGTTAAACATCACCTAAGTACTGATTTCCCGTAGTGTGAAATCGTTGTATTGGAAAGTGGACAATGTAGTTCCCCTTATGAATGCTGTAGTAGAATAGTATATTTTTTCGTATTATTCTCATCAATTATTCTACTACTGAAACTCTGCATTCATCTCATGCACACATAATCTTAAATTTAACACAAGTATAACATTTAGTAATAATTAGTATAAAATAGGTAAGTCCAGTCATGATCCTCAATTCTTCTTCCTTATCACCGACCCTACCATTCTTCTCCAGTTTCTGTCAGTTCTTTAGATAGCTTTGCCAGCGGTTGTATGCCAAGTCTTTGAATGAAATGGCTAAAGCTATTTTAAGCGAGGAAGCCGCCGAAACGTCTCGTGCATGAGAATTAAATCATTCGAGGAAGTTTTATTTCATTAGAGCTCTTTTCAGCTTCAGCACTAAATTAACAAATGTTCTTAATGCATAAAGTAATGTAATTTTATGCACCATTTAATATATCGTAATTTAAAATATATCTGGGGCTTAATGCTGAATGTGGCTATGTCAAATGTAAGGAATGAAAATTGTTTGTCGATTTCTCGGCGTTAAAAATGCCGAAAAAAATGTTTGACTTCTCCATAAGATATGTCACAATTTCATCAATCTGGATCACCTGACAAAGGTATTCGTAGAATTAAATTTGGGACGTTTTAGAGTTCTTTATGGTACCTATGTAAGTCAAATCACCTTTAACATTAGCTCCCACATATATTATTGCCACATGCTAGTATCTATGGAACATTGCAAATGGTGCACATTTTCTTAATGTAAATCATTTTTTAGCTTTGTCGGAACAGATATGAATAACATATAAAATTTATTTAATTATTTAGACATACAAAAATAATATTATAAAATTTGGGTCAATAAAGAAATAGATTTTTCACGGTTTAGAGATATTTGTTATAAATTTTGACAAATTGCCACAAATACAAATTTAAGTTTTGAATGAAAAGGTATTTTGAGCGGTGTTTTGAGTTTAACATACCAGTGAATGGCGGGAGAGTCCATAACTAGCAACAATAATGTGCCGTGACTTTTCTTCCGATTTTAATTTTTTTAGAATTAACATTTTTTTTTACATTAGCTGGTGATGTCATCTTTGGGGATGCTGTGTTGAGGATCTTTTTAGGAAAGGAATGAGAGGAAGTTCTGGGTAGACATCTGGGGGTAAGTGTGTCCACGAGTGACTTACGTATGAATCCATCGGTGCAAGGCGATGTTCCGATTATTCCGATATTCCAAGGCGAGAGAGTGTGGCCGGAGAAGTCAAAGGGACTCCCCCATCTACTCTCTCCCGATCCGGCCTGCCATGAAGCTGGTGGGCAGACGCATGAACTCGGACACCCCAGATAAGACACCAAACGTAGTGAACCACTTGGGGTGACCTGTGGCAGAGGTTTTGGTTATCCAATAAATGCTTCCCGGGGCGGCGGTACCCATACCCGCTGCCCAAAATGACGTTCTTTAGTTTTCTTAAAACGGAAAGTATCTACCATACCTATGTATATAAACGACAAAGGCCGTTTGAAAAAAAAGAACAATTTTTATTCGAGTGCGTGCTTAAGAGGGAATAACCAGACAAACCGGAAATATTGTTATTTTTAAATCAAATTTTAGACGTAGGTATTCACTATTTGATAATTTGACTTCTAAAGACTGTTCTCTTACCTAGTAAAGCTATGCTTTAAATTTTGAGAAAATAATATCTTCATTTGTAAAACAAAAAAGTCATTGACAGATTTGTTAATTTTTCAAATAAAATTTTGTAATATACAACACACATTTCAAATCATATAATCATGCAGAAAATAAATAAATAAATTTTCTGGGAAAGCTATGTTTCAGCATTTTAATTTTAGTTTAAATAAAATTATTTAAAAAAAGATCTTTACACATGTTTTGTGACGAAAATACTTCAGTTTGTATTTTTATTTACGGTCTTACAAACTAATATATTTAAGATTTTTTTCACATTCTTATTTTGCTAAGACATTTTTGAAAAATTATAAAATAAAAATATCTACAAAAAGTACATAATTTTAATAGTTTTATCATCACGCCTTTCAGCATTTTTGAATGTAGGTATAAATTAAATCATATTTTGAATTTAATAAAATCAATAATGAGTTATTATTTTATGCTATTATTTAAAAAAGCTAGTACGGAGAATAATTAATCTTTCTCATTGGAACCGCCCTGTACGATCGTAATGACATCTTTCTACGAAATATGAATTCTCGGCCGCTGGCTGGTTATTAATCAATTCCAATCGAAGAACACCTTGCGATAGGAGTCCACTGATACTTGTGTACGCTGAACAAATTACGAGTGGACCCCCAGTTATCTATCGGTGAGGTGCAGCCAAAGATATTGAAATGGTGCAGCTGTGCTCATATCCCGACCCTCTCAACCTCGAGGGTCAAAATAACACTTTCCTAGTTGGACAGTGAACCCCCCAGGTTGAGTTGGTTTAACCGAGTGTATTAAGCGATAAAATACTGTAATATTTATATTGGGCTATTAAATCAACTCTTTTTTAGTCATTATTACACTTGCAGTAGTGTTTTTTTCACGGCAGGCCGCTGATCAACAAGAAGTTGTGTGAACTATCCTTTTCGAGATTAATTTATTTATTTTATTTATTAGCTCGCCAACAAAATACATCACATTATAATTATTACATTAATTTATCAATACGGTTATTGTGAAGATTCCAATTAAAGGTTAGTACACTATACATTGCATACATCTTAACCATCTTAGTATGACTATAAGTTGTCATACATAATAATAAATTAAATTACAAGTGGGTACATAAAACAAGGAGGATGAAAGTCAAATATTAGTAAATACATACATACACATTTACGTATATATGTATACACATATATATGTACATGCATACGTTGGCACACTCTTCACATTTATATGCATACATGTACATACACAGGCGTACATACATACACATATACATGTATACATATATTATAGAGCCAATGCATAAGTAGGTGAACGATTCAATAATTACAAAGCGGCACTAAGTGAGGATCTCGTCAGGTATATGCAAGTGTAAGTAAGTAAGTAACATATGATAACGTCATTATAAGTATACATATAAAATATTTATTAAAGTACCAGGGTGGACACTATGCAGCCCATGAAACAAAGTAACATATTCCCATCAGTTTTTAGAGAAAAAACATTCATACGCCTCGATTACATTGAGCGAGTTTACAAGCAACTAGCCGGCAAGTTCAAAAGCGGGCGAATCGGCGAGTGAGATTGTCATGATGACACACAAAACTGTCCACTCGCTCGACGCTCAGTAGCGAACCAGCTAGCGAGTTGAAACCACGTGTTGCTATATTTTCCGGGTGTTCTAAAAAAAGTGGAACATAAATCATCTTCATTTTGCTTTTCTTTTTAACTCCTTTTTGATAACAAAATAACGACTCCCGCGCGAACTAATTCTGCCGGTATGTTGTAGAAAACTTAGCTCGCAGCTAGTGCCGCATAGCGATAATAGCGACACCCGCGCGAACTACTTCTGTTAGCTGTTTGACAGTTACGAAATCAGCTGTTAGTTGGCCGCCGCGCGCCGTCTTGTGGCAGTTGACCCCTTTTCAACTTTTTTCGTAGACTGTTCACAATCTGCTAGTTAGCTAGTAATAAGATTACGCTGAGCGAGTTTAATTCGCCGGCTAGTAGATTTTTCGCTTGCTTGCTGATTAAAGTTGCTTCAATACCCGAGAGCATCGCATTGTCTATCCTTGTACTGTAAGAAACCGCCATAAAACCGGTCATAGTTCTAAGAGATGATTAGTTTTCCCTTTAAGTTAATTCATCACATTTTATCTCCGCTGAGATCGCGTTTCACAGCACAAAGGATATCATTATTTTCCTTTTGAAACTCCCACAGATTATGACCAAACTGATGACTGGACTTATGGTCTCGAGAGGTATTAATGTCAGTACATCTGAAACCATTTTAAACCCTGTCAAGAGTTTTGGTTCATCCGCAAGAAGTAAGAGCTCCCAGTTTTCCTTGCACTGCACTCGATATGTTAGTACTTGATGCAGGAGGGTGACATTATTATCACGATCATATTTTTCAAGGAAACCGGAGACGTTATATCACATCAATTTACTCTTTGTGTTATTTAAAAAAAAACTTTTTCTGCAGACGTATTGCACAATTTTTTATAAATTTAATTAAAATTAAATTTAATAATGTTATTATAAAGTTCTACGATTATTTTAGTATGTATTTATGTAACATCTGTTTCGATTTATAAGAACATTTTCATTTTCACATTACGTGTTTATACGATTTTAAATGTCAATGTTTTGAAAGTGTCTAAATTGATTTATTACTGATTAAACCAATTTACTGGACACTAATTGAGAGTGTATTTTATGGGGTTTGGAATCTGTTTCCCTTGCACTCTGTTTCCCTTGGAATCTGTTTCCCTTGCACTAAGTGTTAGGGTTTTCTTAATTGTTTTATAATGAAGTTATTGCTATGACTCTTTAAGTGCATTATATTTTTTAGGTTTGGTAAACATACTAATTAGTGGGGAATAAATAATCTTCCTTACTGCTGTAACAAAAATACATACTAAATTACTTGCACAACTTGATAGTAACATTATTAAATCTAATTTTGTTTAAATTATAAAAACTAAATAGAGTTCTGCGAATTAAACACAAAACAATTAATAATGTATTGTACGAAGCTTGTATATCTCTTTTTCAGTCTAAATCCGTAAAGTTACTCGAACAATGAAAAATTAAATCTTAAATATATGGTTTGGCAGTTTTCGATTCAACGACGAGAGAAGTATTTTTTTTCTTTCCTTCGCCTTTTATTAAATGTTTATTTTTTATATTAACGAGTACTCTGTTTATTGAAGTACTTTTGGATACGCCATATTTTTGTTTTTCAGTCTGGTTCGTAAATGAATAAATCAGAAGGTTTTTTGACCCACGAGTAGGTCACATACAGCTGTCAGTGAGAGAAGTATGGATATTCCAAATTTACCCTTGATTTCCTCTACCGTGTACCACACATAAATTACTGTAGCAGCATTATTTTCTTAGCCAACGACGGATTAATGAAACAAATGACAATTCTACAAAATGAGAAGTATATTGAAGAAAAATAGGTACACTTCAGTCAAGAAAATGTTGAAGGAGTTAAATATCTTGTCATTTAAACAAATTATTTACTTCAATACTATATTGTTAATCTACAAAATAATCAATGGCCATACGTCTATTGAATTCTTAAAAAAAATTATAAACTACAAATCAAACATACACATGAGACGAGGAAAATAAATGAACTAAGACTCCCCATCAGGAAAAAAACACAGAGTCAAAAGTCATTGATGTACGGAGCATTGAAGATATTTGGAGAATTACCAGAAGAAATAAAATTGGAAGAGAGCATAAAGGCATTTAAAATTAAATTGAGAAGATATGTGATTGATTTGGTATAGTGTTATTTTATTATTATTATGTTATTTTAAGTGTATGTATATATATGGATTGTATTAGGACATAGATAACTATGTACCTAATTTAGAATACCGCAATAAACAATAAATAAACCGATACAATGTCTCCTTTGCAATCCCTCCATCTGCCCATCCTCGTACCTCACCGCTCCGTCATCACTCACTTGTGTATCCTTTCCCAGCGCATATTGATTTCCTATTTATGCCCTGTCAATATCGGTTCGGTTGTCAACAGTGCAACCGTGCTTGTGATATCGGTATAAAATCGTCGGAAATTACGCCTATCGATCCGATACTGTGAAGTTATTGATTTCACTACGCTAGAGCTCTAGGAGCACAATGTTTACAGGCTTTACAAAGATAAAAATGCCTGCAAATACATTTCTAAATGCGCACTGTTTTATTATTTTTATTGTAAAAATAAATTTAATTACGTAAAGACCATTATAATATAATGCAAGTCGGCTGTTAAGTCTGGCAAGGACCCAAACAGTTTAAATTAATCTCTCCGAGCTCAAAATATTATGCCGACATTACGGCCTTAATGTTTCCTTTCGAAAGTGCATAACAAAGTTCAAGAGATTTATAATTTTGGAGAATAATGCTTGTATAATATATGGTGCCATATTTGAGAGCATGACCTCTACCCGCATTCAGCACAAGAACGCACAAAAATAACTATAATAGATAAATAAGACAATAATTGTCTTATGTCAAAATATCATGGTTACAGCATTTTTTTTTATATTAGCTCCACACAGTGGGTCCTGAGGAAAATAATTCCCCTCAGGACCTATGTCATCTTTGGAAGTGCTTTATGGAGGGTCTTTTTAGGAAATGAAGGAGAGGAAGTTCTGGGAATGAAAAGGGCATTAGGGGTGGGTAGGAATCTGGGAGACGTTTGAATCCATCCCTCCCACTGCGGTGCAAGATGATGTTCCCGGAGAGTACGGCTGGAGAAATCGAAGGGACTCTCTCAACCATTCTCTCCTGATCCGGCCTGCCATGAAACTAGGTCGGCTTTCAGTGACATCGGTATATAATGTCCTGCATGAGTAAGTGGGGTATAAGTATGTGTCTGTTTTTATGTAAATAAATACTTTATGGTACTATAAAAAATAAATATACATATAAGTACATGCTATGGAACGTTATATATATTTATGTAAAGAAAACCACTTACGAGGGCTTTCCTTAAGTTTGTATTTGCCGCGTTACCGACAAGATAGTTGGTGGACCACTAGATGTCACTGCTGACAGCTGTGACTTTAGCGAAATCAAGCGAGTTATGAAAGTTAACTGACAGAATTATTCATTAAACATTCCTGAATATTATTTTTATTTTTTATTTAAATATTTGGCAATAACGATTTAAAATACAAATAAAATTACGTCGGTTTCATAAGTTTTTAACAATAAAAAAAAATAAAAAATTGCCTTTCCTCACCATAAAGAGACAATGCTCTTGTGTTTAGTGAGGGAATTTATACTCGATTAGTAAATTAAAAGATCGTGTAAGTTAGTAATAACTATTACTCTATGGTAATAACGGCTATTGTAAATAATAAGTAAGGTTAGAAAATGAAAAATATAATATCTTATATTATAAAGAAACCTGAAATAAGGGCTTTAAATGTTGTTTATTTTGTTTTTACAGGTAAGTGAATCTTTTGTTAACAGATAATGTAATTGTCAAGAGTTGTAAATACGTATAGTTAATAAATATTTTGGTTTTACATAGAAACACAATAAAGCCTTTGTTTTATCCAAGATTATAAAAAAACCATTATTAATATATAAACATAAGTTATGGGATAAGGAGTCGGGAAATTAGGAATTTATTACTGCTTGTTTATTCGTCCGGGTCTGAATCTGTGCCACAGCTGAGTTTTTCGTATCGATACTGCAGAGTTATGGACACGGCTGCACCGGGTCGTTTGGACTTGGAACTCTAATTATATAACAAGCATGTTAGGACCTGGTAACAAAATTATATTCTAACTCGCACGTGTTCATTTATTAAGAATTATTCCACGGGCTGCCACATTTATTTCTCTTTTGTATTATGTTAATGTGAGTACTCTCATACTGATTTCTAACCCCATATGCATGGACATTGGAGGTTATAGAGTCGTTCAAAAAAATGTAGCTTCGTTCAATAAAAAAAAAAGTCTTGACGTGTGCGGTGAAGGAGGAAACCATATTATGTTTCCTTATGACGCCTTTGGGAAAGTGGTGGAATGCCCTCCAATGGTCATTTATTATTGGATGGTTGATGTACAACACAGTTAATATTTCAATGATTCCGTGGATACAGCAGGCTTCGTCATAATAAATAATATTTGATGGAATCGTTAATTTCTCCCTATCACGTCACATATCCATTTTCGTGATGAAATGATATCGATCATTTAACTAATGGCAGTTTTTTGCTATGACAATAAATGATGACGTATTTTTATCAATCAAATAGAAATGTGCAATATAAAGGTTTCTAATGTACCAAACTAACTAACTAACTAACCATCACGCCGTTTCCCCGCAGGGGTAGGCAGAGAGGACGGACCGCCAAACGACTCGGTCTTGGCACACACTCCTTGCCTCGTTCACATTCATACACCGTCTCATACATGGTCTTCTATAATTCTGACTCCTGACAAAGCCCGACTCAAGTATCTGATTCACTTGGTCGTGCCATGTCTTTCTCGGGCGTCCCCGACTTCTTCTACCATTTAAATTTGCGTCATATATTCTCCTTACACTCCTTTCCTCGTTCATTCTCTCTAAATGCCCGAACCATCGGAGCGTTCCTTTCTTGATCTTACTCATTACGCTTACATCAGCCTTGCATTCTTTGCGGATATCCGCGTTTCTCACACGATCATACATGGTTTTACCACACATACGCCTCAGGGATCTCATTTCTACAGCATTCAGTCTACTTTCATCCTTCCTCTGCCAGTTCCATGCCTCACTGCCATACATCAGGGTAGGTACCAGTACTCCATTATGGACGGCTAGTTTCGCGTCTTTGGACAGTTTTTTGTTGGTGCCAACGGCGTTCAGTCCTCCATTAATAGAGTTACCTGCATTCACCCTTCTTTCAATATCTCTTTCAGCCTTCCCATCTCTAGTAAACATACTTCCCAAATAATGTACCATTTAATGATTAAATCTACTTGTATTCATCAGAATGACGTGTGTCTTTATTACCTGATGGTATAATTTTGAATTACAAGGAGAACCTTATAAGGCCAAATATACATTTTTATTTTTTTTTTAATTTCCGTTCAAATAAATAAATTCACGAAGCACATATTTAATCGGTGGCATTAAACAATGATTTTATTCCTTCCTTATAATTTTTTTTAAATTTCCGTTCAAAATAAATAAATTCACTACGCACATATTTAATCGGTGGCATTAAACAATGATTATATTCCTTCCTTATAATTTTTTTTAAATTTCCGTTCAAAATAAATAAATTCACTACGCACATATTTAATCGGTGGCATTAAACAATGATTTTATTCCTTCCTTATAATTTTTTTTTAAATTTCCGTTCAAAAAAAATAAATTCACGGAGCACATATTTAATCGGTGGCATTAAACAATGATTTTATTCCTTCCTTATAATTTTTTTTAAATTTCCGTTCAAAATAAATAAATTCACGGAGCACATATTTAATCGGTGGCATTAAACAATGATTTTATTCCTTCCTTATAATTTTATTTAAATTTCCGTTCAAAATAAATAAATTCACTAAGCACATATTTAATCGGTGGCATTAAACAATAATTTTATTCCTTCCTTATAATTTTTTTTAAATTTCCGTTCAAAATAAATAAATTCACGGAGCACATATTTAATCGGTGGCATTAAACAACGATTTTATTCCTTCCTTATAAAAAATATTATTTGTGGCACATTCAGAGCATTCAAAAACAAAACGAAGATGGTTTGAACAGGGGGATGTGTAAATAAGATGTTGGAGGGAGCGCGCTAATATGAAAAAAAAAACTATTGTAATTAATAGGCGTAAGCGAAAATATAACATATATTTTTTACATTAGGTCCACACAGGCGGTCCTGAGGAAAATAATTTACCGCAGGGCCTATGCCATCTTAGGGGATGTTATGTGGAGGGTCTTTTTAAGGAAGGGAAGGATAGGAAGTTCTGGGAAGAAAAAGGTATGAGGGGTGGGTAGGAATCTGGGGGTGTGTCCGGGAGTGACGGACGTATGAATCCATCCCTCCAACTGCGGTGCACGGCGATGAGTCGAGAGAGTCCGGCTGGAGAGGTCGAAAGCCCTCTCTCAACCAGTCTCAATCGATCCGTCCCGCCACGCATCCGCCGCCAAGACCTGGACAAACCTCACCCCATGAACCCGGGCACCCCTGCTAATTCACTAAACGTAGAAAACCTCTTGGGGTGACCTATGACAGAGTTGTTAATAAGTTTTTAATAACCAATAAAGGGTTACCGGGGCAGCGGTACCCATACCCACCTCCCAAATTCAATAAAATATGACACATTTATATATGTACTAATAAGATGTACAAATTTTTAGGAAAGGGTGCACTGGAATTCGACGACAAAATATGGAAAAAAAAACATCTTTCGCATTGATGAAAAAAGTGCTTGGTAGTCTCCCACTTTTGTCTACTTTAGTTTTCTGAAAGTTTTACTTTTACCGCGTGTGAATTGCACACTCTGATTTTTTAAAATTAAGTCCCTACGTAAATCATGTCCAAAAGACAGTTGGGAAATACGTAAACACTGCTTTATTCCGAGAATAGTTATTAGGTATTCTAATCACGTTAGGTAACGTATAATAACGCAGAAGACGAGATAAATAATTATATATAAAGCACTTTGAATATTACACGCTGGGGGCTAGCGTAAAGCATGGCCGTCTAAAGCCAAATAAATAGATTTATTAAAAAGCGTTCCTTTGTAGGGAAAAAGCTGCTCATGACAGAATTAAATTTGAACAAAAAACGATTGAAATACGTGCTCTAGCAATTTTATTCCTCGAATAATTAAAACAGCCACAGTTAAAAGCACTGGCTCTGTAAGGAAACTGGCAAGTATTTCCAGTAAGGCTTTTTCTTATTAAATAGTAATTTATGGTTGTGTTCCTTTGGCTTGTCTACAGCTGGAATAATGAAATGTCCTAGTTGAAAGCTTTTCACTTTTTATAATTCCTACTATCCTACTAGTGGGTGCTTTTCTGACTTGTGTCTTCACTTGGCTTGTTTGAAAAGTAAACTGGAATTGCTTTCAAATGTTTTATTCAGTTTTTCAAGAACTAGAAACAGGCGTTTTTGAGATACAGATTAATTGAATTAAAAAAAATGGAATTAATAAATTATTTTCATGGTATACCACGAGAGGCTCAACTACCGAAGAGACAATTAAAAAATAAACATTTTAGAATAGAGCGACTATATTATAAACTAGCTTTTACCCACGGCTTCGCTCGCATAGTATTAGTGGGAAATTACTGGCATAATTATTGGCGTAATTGTTATTATTCTTGCTATTTTGTCTAATAGAAAATAATTATTGTTTAATAGAAAATTTCAAAATTTGAGAATGACATTTCGCAAATAAAAATTCAATTTTAGAAAATATTTAAATTATAGAAATAGAAATTTATTTTAAGTGCCTACTCCCTTTATCAGTATTTTATTCATATTTGAATCCAGAGTAACCTAAAAAAATAAGATGACAGTCCACTTCAAACGCTTTACTTTATAGCAACGTTATGCTTTTTGTTCGGAGAATAAACATTTTTAGAGATATGTAGATATTAACTACGACGCCAAAAAAATCACGCTCTTTTTGATAACGACAAAGCACTCTTTTTAAGCCTAAAATTATAAAAAAAAACATTGTTTCCAAGGTAACAATAGGTTTTCTGTCCAAGGTGACAGAAAACCTATGATACATAATTTCATAACGCCACAGCTCATTCATAACGCCAGAGCTTACCAATATATAAAACCGTTGTTACTCGCAAATAATGTAGCTTTCGATTAGTGAAAGAATTTTTAAATTCCATTCTATATTTATTGCGTGAAAGAGTAAGGACCATCCAACCAACCATCCATACAAACTTTCGCATTTATAATATTAGTAATATATTATACCAGTAGAGAATATTGTGGATTAAAGAATAGAAAAATTTATTATTAAACTAGCGAGTTCCCGGTATGCGTTGCTATGCCCCTTAATAAATAAACGGTTTCTCCCTGTGTGTCCTTTCCCATTCGTCCCGTTCCCCTTCCGCCTTCCCTTCCTCTCCCCCAACCCGCGAACCCCCTACCGAGCTCCCCTCTCCCCTCCCGCATTCCACACATTCAATTTTCAAACAGCTCGCGTGCCAACTAATGCAATTTTTTTATTACAAATTTCAGAATGTCAGAGCTCACCAGTATATACAGAAACCTTCATGGGCGTGCTCAAAACAACTCACCAAAGTTTCCTCGCAATCGGATGAACGGTTTAGCAACGCATTTTCATGACGCCAGAGCTCACTATTATATATAAAAGACATAGCACGCATGCACACATCAAATCCCCAAAGCTTAATTGCAATCGGATGAACGGTTAGCAACGCATAATTTCATGATGCCAGAACTCACTATTGTATATCGAAACAATCGCGGGCATGCGCACATCAAATCCCCAAAGTTTAATCGAAATCGGATGAATGGTTTAGCAATGCATAGACGTCTCATATACACCCAAGCAAATCGATTTTTTTTATATATAGAAGGTTACGTGTACCTGCTCGTGTAATTGCATCGTGTAAATGCGTTGTTAATTATTAAAAAATAATATAATAAATACAGGATGATAAGGGATGTACTTACTTTAGCCTGCAATTCCTTACATTATTTGAAGTAAACATTTAAAAGAAATTTTGGTCTACGGTGACATTTTTGAAGTTTTTTTTTAAAGAAAAAACATTTAAAAAATCAGTATGCATTGAATAATTAGGGCCGGGTGAGGTTGGGCGGCAACTCTACTGATTTACCAGTGACGCCACGAGGAAGATTTTTGTTGTTGTTTCTTTTTTATAAAAACAAATAAATAAAAAAAATCACTGGCGATTAAAATTTCATTTACAATTTTTACTCCAAATAATGTCAGGAATCACTGCTTAAAGTAATTCAAGAAAGCCTCGTAACATTCTGTGTGTTAGTCTGTATGAGCTCTAAGAACGGTTGATGGCTTTCAATCACGTTGATTCTAGAAAAACGTGGGGATGGGTTCCTCGTATAAAAGCCTTCTACTTCAATGTTTCCCTTTCTTGGAATATTCCCTCACAGACCTTCTACGAATCGGTGGTCAACTGAACAGATATAAAGGTTTTAAAATGAATTTCCCGAGTTCTCAGCTCCTAGAAATATGAATATCTGGATGAATATTCAGTGTTTTCAATATTTGTTGTGTAACAGATTTTATTTTGTGGTTTTGTGAATCATTATGTTACCAGGCTCACTGTGATATTTTGAATAGTAAAAAAAAGTGAATACCCCACTACAATTAGTGAAATTATGTTTTTTTTTTAACATTAATTCCACACAAGAGGCCTTATAAAAATAATTTCCGTCAGGGAATATGTCATCTTTAAGGATTATGTGTATAGGGGGCTTTTTGAGGAGAGGAGTAAATGTACGTGGGTCTTGAAGATACCCATTTTGTAGGAGGGACAAAACACATAGGCCGAGTATAAGTATGTTGTTAGGGTAAAGGGAATGAGGAGAGGAAGGAGATGAGCAAAGAGATAGGTGAGAGGAAGGTTGGGAAGTAGCTATTCATATCTGATCACTAAATATCAACTCTACTTTTGCCACTAATCTTTTCATAAATGTAATACTAATAGTGATGAGGGTAGCAAAATTAAAATCGTGCAATGTCCAGTGTTTTAAATTTATGTCCTCCGCATGCAAAGCCGTATCTTCTCCAAGCATAAACTTTCTAATTAAAGTGTGTTTATCGGATGTGACCTGCCAAGTAAGTAAGTTTCATTAGCTATCTAATTGTAAATAGTAAAATTAGAAGGATCCTAAGTGTTCTTAATAAGCGCCCTTGAGGTGATTTTTCACAAAAATGGCGCTCTACAAATTATCCTCTTATTATTATTATTAAATACGACTAAACTTTTTACTCTGAAACCGAAAAACCTCAAAAAGTTTTAAATTTTAATTAAAAGTTTTAATACAATTTTTTTTTTGGTTAATTTTTAGAGTTTTTTAAAATTGTGATTTGAATTCTTTGAAGCTGTTTTTAAGGGATCTAACATTTTCTGTCAATTTATTAAAGACATAAATTGTTCCAAGATATTTATAGTACTGTTGATCTAAATTTGAATATATTATGATAAATATGAGAAAAAGAAGATCTTCAACTTAAACGTGCATTCGCTTTTCCGATAAAGCCTGCAATAGATCTTAGAATCTTTATTAAAAACTTATCCTTCATTGACCGCCTCCAAGCGCCCGCATTGAAGCCGGATTTTGCTTATCGAATTGAAAACATCCACTTCATCTCGTTACGGAGAGTCTGGTCCAGCCATCTCGCCACACAGCTTCCAATTTCACGCGGAGATGAGTCCCAACACAAATGGGGTGTAAAACAAGATTGAAATGTTTCGGAAAACTACCTTCTCTTCTTCTTCGGGGCGGGATCCCGCTAAGAGAGAGACTTTTATCGCGATTGTTCAGAGTTTACCGGCTCGGTTAGATAACTGTTGAGAAAACCAGAAATATGTCATTTTTAAATCAGTGTTTAGACGTATTGACTCTTTTCCACAAAAAATTATAAAATGATTTCGAAAGATTTTTATTTTGTCTAGTAAACGTATGTATTAAATTTTGTTAAAAAATGTTTATTTTGAGTATAAAAAGGTTATACCGTAGGTCGTTGGCAGATTTGTTAAATTTTCAAAAAACATTTTGTATAATACAACACCCATTTCAAATCATTTAACCATGCAGTAAAATAAATCATTACATTGTCTGGTAAACGTATTTTACAGAATTTTAATTTTAGTTTAAATAAAATCATTAAAAAATATATACGTACATGTGTTTCTTGACGAAAATTGGTCCGTTTGTGTATTTATTTGCGCATTTACAGACTAATATATTGCATATTTTTTTTACATTCTTATTTTGCTCAGAAATTATTAAAAAATGATAAATACTTATTATCAAAAAATAATTACAAAAGTACATAATTTTAATAGTTTTATCAAGCAGCATTTTCAGCATTTTTGAATGTAGGTATAAATAAAAGCAAATTTGGAATGAAATAAAATCGATATTGAGTTATTATTTTAAAAAGCTGGTACGGAGAGTAATTAATCTTTCTCATTGGAACCGCCCTGCACGATCGTATGAACACCTTTCGGCCGCTGGCTTTTGTATCCAAAAATTTATTATTTATGTAGAGAAAAATCACTTTGTGGTTTGATATATTCAATACAAATAAAACACTTATTTTGTGTAAAACCACGAGTTTTAGTTATTTTATTTACCAACCGGTTTCGCTTTGCTCAAGCATCATCAGGGTACAAAATAATACTAAACAAGAAATACATAGTGTGTGCTTATACATAGATATATAAATACAGAGGGAGACAACATGATAAAAATATAACAAGCAGTAACGATACATTTACATTAATACAAAGGAAATGGGAAAAACCGACCGACAATTATGCATTGCCTGAGAAAATTTGAATGACTTTTTGGAAACAGACCTAATATTATGCTACTAGAAACATATAATTAATTGTATTATATGACCATTGATTTTCACTGCTTTTTTATTTCTAGTGCTTAAAAATTATTTAAACGTTTACTGTGCCCATTTTTATGAATTAACTGTTTATTATAGTTTTATCTGAACTCTTCATTTATACTATAATTATTTATTGTTTCTTCACAATTAAAATACATTTTTTAGCATATTATTATTAACCCACTACGGCTCGCCTGTATCTGGGTTAATAATTTCACAATTTAATAAAATAACGCAAAAAAACATCAAACAGTTAAGTTAATGCAAATTAATAAAATTTAAAAATAACAATTATAAATGGAGAAAATTTGTAGAAAAAAAAAAATTAACAAGAAAGTGTTAGAGATCAAACAAAACGTTATTATTCATTGTTTAATTTATTATTCATCGTTAATACCATTTTCAGTAACAGAGAAAATAACAAAAAAAGAATATCCTTTATGGTTTACAAAAAAATAACGCAATGAAAAGCAAAGATTTATAAGTGATACCATGTTAAAAGCAATTCTTTGTTTGAAGGCAACAACTAAATCCCATACATAATATGAAAATGATAACCAAATAATTTTGAATTAAATACGATTTTTTTTTTAATCAGAACATTTAGTACAGTTTTCATTCCATTGAAGTGCACGTTTTTGTTTAAATATGATTGTAAATTTTTTTGATGCAATTTGTTATAGAAGTATGTGCAACTTGTGTGATACTTTGGTTTGACAATAATATATGTTTATATAGGCATACACTATGTATTTCTTATTTAGTATTAATTTGTACCACGATGATGCTTGATCAAAGCGAAACCGGTCGGTAAATAAATTATTAAAAACTTACACAAAATAAGTGTTTTTTTTTATCAAAAAATTATTGATTTTTCCTTTTCAAAATATAAAAAAAACATGAAAATAACTATTGAAAGCTATAATTTGAAAGGAGAGGTCAAGGAGTTTTCATCAACTGGCCACTCACGGTCCAGCCCGCCATGCAGCATAAGCAAATCCTCTCAGCTTCATAAATCCCGCAATTAGTTTGTAACTAAAATTATAATATATTAAGAGAAAATGAATTCAATTGTCTTTTTTTACAAATTAGAATATAATAGAATCCCGTTCTGCTCTAGTTTTAAATAACGTTCCATTACTGAATGATTAATTTTATTTAGAGCTAGTTATTTTAAAAATTCTCACGGTGAATATTTTCACAAGCTGTGTCATAAAAAATCCTGGGAATAGTAAACAAACTTCACAAAAAATACATATTATACAATTTCTTATCAGCGCTTATCAAATGTCTTTATCGAGAATGTATTGGCGATACGGAAAATACATAATTTCAACACTAAATAAACTTGTTTGGCATCCTATGCATGACAAAAAGACAACGCATTGTGATTGGTTATTGAATTTGGATCGTACACATTCGTCGTAAGAGACACATGGAAAAATAGATCTTACGTTCGAATTAAATGTATGGAATTTGTAAAAAATTTCGTGACGAAGTTGAAATTTAGAAATTGTCAAACGCATGCAACGCTCGCAAAACTGTTTGTAGGTTGAAGCTGAGTGTTGCTAGAATAAATGGGTTATTTTTAAATGATTTAGGAAAATTTTAATTCAAACTTAATTTTTTCACGTCGCCCTTTCGGAGTTGGCGACAGGGTTTTTACACATGTTTTAACATATAGCAGATCCGGCGCTGCTTGTACAGCACGTTTATTTTTAGATTTAAGTTTCGTATGATAAAAATAAAATGAATAAAAATTAATGAATAAAAATTTTAAAAAATCAGAGTGTACAATTCACATGCGGTAGAAGTGTAACCTTCAGAAAACTAAAGTAGACATTAGTGGGAAGGCTACGAAGCATCGCAAAAAGAGGAGACCGATTATGGAGAATAGACTAACGACTTTGCAAAATTATAAAATGAACGAAACAAGTACAAATGATATTTAACATTAGCACAACTTGGAAAATGTGGGACTCTAAGGGGAAAATATTTTTTTTATTGGAAATTATGAAGTAAATTTACAGAAAAATGCTGTGTTACATGACATCCAATTTGGGAGGCGGGTTTGGGTACCGCCACCCCGGGAACCTATTATTAGATAACCAACACCTCTGCCACAGGTCACCCCAAGTGGTTCGCTACGTTTGGTGACTTAGCAGTGGTGTCCGGGTTCATGGTGTGATGTTTGTCCAGGTCCTAGTAACGGATGCGTCTGCCCTCTTGATGCATGGATCAAGAGAGACTAGTTGAGGGAGGCCTTTTGACCTTTCCAGCTGGACTCGACCCATCACCTTACACCGCAGTTGGAGGGATGGATTAATACATCCTTCACTCCTGGATACACTGACCCCTTAGATTCCTACCCACCCTTCATACCTTTTTCCTTCCCAAAATTTTCTACCCTTCCCTTCCTTAAAAATTCCCTCCACACAGCATCCCCAAAGATGACATAGGCCCTGAGGGAAATTATTTTCCTCAGAGCCTCCCGTGTGGAGCTAATGTTAAAAAAAAAACATTTTAATCACCCAGTTAGTAGAAAAATAATCTCGCGTCTAATAATTTATAAATCTCATCTTTGGGAATGATGTGTGGATGGTCTTTTAAAGAATGATGGAGAACAGGTTTTGGGAAGGAATATTGTATGGGGAAGTGGGTAGGATTCTGGGGGTCAGTGAGTTTGGAGGCCAATGAAGTTGAGATTTTTTTCTTTTTGTGTAAATCAGCTTTATTCTTATACCGATGTTTACATTCAGTTGGGTATTTTTATAATAGTTACATTTGAGGTTTCTTTTTCTGGGTGGTCAGCAATTTTTTTAATCATGAGTCTAAATGATTGAAAGATATCTTAGAGTAATAAAGGAAAGCCATCAAGAGACGAATAAAGCACACGAAATGGTCACTACAGCAGAGAAGTGGAGATGATTGAAGTTTCTAAGCAAGTTAGTAGATTCGGAGAGATCATTGGAATGTTCCACATTACTTTTTATTACGTACTTGAGGGACTGAATTGCAATGCATTCAGCTGAGAAAATAGAAAAATAGATGAAAATTATAGTTGAAGTTGTAATGAAGTCATAAGAAGTTGACGTATGTGAAATAACTTTTAACATTATATGTTTCTTTTTTTTATTTAATTAAATGAAGACAATATAAGCAAAACTCAATCGAAAATCTGGAGACATAAAAATCAGAAAAAGATATTGGTTCCACTGGGACATTTCACTGGGATTTTTCTGCCTAATATTGTCTTCATTTAATTAAATATTATAATTTGAGATTTTAATCATAAAGTAAAAAAAAGTAAAAAAAAATAATATAATTTATTTTTTTCGTTGACCGTGTATTTTTAATTTTTTTATTATGCAGCTTAAACTATTAATTTATGGTTTCTAGTTTAGTTTGTAGAACTTCATTCTAATTTTAATTTCTTTTATATATTCATTAACGTAATTAATCAATTTATAAAAACAGTTTATTTACAACATTAAATTTGATAATAAGCCAACTCCATTACATATACAAAATAAAGGACGCAAACTCAATCTTTTAGAGCAGTTGGAAATAATCAAACATTTTAATAACTCTAAAGCTATTTTAATAAATGAACAATGAACATAATTTAGATATATTCAAGCCAATTTCAAATACTTAATTATGCTAGAAAATAAAACCATGAGTCATCCTTTGCAAATAATTCACATAATGATTAGAATACATAAAGACCTTACGTCGAATTTAAATGATGCGGAAATTGTGCAAAATGTTTTCATATTTGTATAACACTGTAAAAGCAATATGATATAAGGCATCATTTTAAAATAATATTTTATTTTTATTTTTAAGTTAATACCAACTATCAACTTCTCCCATCTGAAAACAGTGAGACTATTCATCCCCACTTGGGTGTATTGTGAAGCTTAAGGTAGTGGAGAAGGTAAGGAGAAGGGAAAGAGGAATGTGAAAAAGTACCTGGTTATTCAGACCTGGTCATCAAACATGGTTAAAGCCGTCACATGGCTAAAGCAATTTCAAGCAACGTTTAATTCTGAATGGTGGTCTCACACCAGGGGGCCTAGTCTCTATCTTTTATTAACCTCAGTTAGCGGGTTAATTACGTCACAATCACGTATTTTGACAGTTACTCTAATTAGCGTAGCTGTCAAAATACGTGTTTGTGACGTAATTAACGCGCTAACTGAGGTTAATAAAAGATAGAGACTAGGCCCCCAGGGCGATACTGATGGTATTTTCCGGTCCGGAAAATTCCATAGATTGTTTTTAATTAATTAATTGTGAAATACTAGGAACACAAATTAATCAAATAAAATTTATTTGTGGACGCCGGAATTTGAATCGGCGATCATCGAAATGCTAGTAGAAAACCTTACCCCTTGACATGTACGTACAATACACATACATACAAAAAAAATTATCCAATTTGGTGCAGTCGTTCGGAAGTTATGCGCGTACATACATTTTGAGATTAATTTTTTATTCATATATAGATAGATACATAGGACGACGCAACACTCAATATTAGGAACATTTTTATTTTAATACATAGAAAATTTTTGCTATTTTTTTAATTTTTTTTTTATTATTAAAAACATACAACGAAGTTGCACTCCCATGAGTTATCAAAACTCATTAAGGGATCGCCAATTGGTACTTTTGAGAAGTTAAACCCAACTCAACCCAATATGTAGACACAATTTATGAATAAAAAATTTACAAAACATTTCACAGAAGCAACATATAAATACAAACATATGAAGAATCACTTTACAAATATTTCACAGAAACATGTCTTATAACATTTTATGAATTTGTATAACTCATTGACTCATTTGATTTATGTACTTTGGGTTTCAAAAAGTTAAAATAAAGTTTCCTCCATGATGGACTAATGAGATGGACTAAGAAATGCATAGATAAAACAAAATCAGGAAAATACAATATAAGGTACGGGCTCAAAAATATACAGACCTAATACAAGATGTTTACATAAAAATACATGACGAGATTTAAGTAAGGATTATTTGCACCTCTGATATAATTTTTTTGGTAGCAAAACCCCAGATACTCGAAAGGTATGCCAAGTGGGAGTGAATCATAGCATAGTACAAAGATCGCAGTATGGCTGTGGGAAGCAATCTACGTAGTCTGTACATTACACCGGTCACTGGAGCAATCTTTGATTTAACATGGTCAAAATGGTTTTTCCATGTAAGCCGTGAGTCAATTAAAAGTCCTAGATACTTCGCGACATCTGTTTGTTCCAGTTTGTTTATTCCCAGGGAAATGTTTAGGCGTTGTCCTCTCCTATTCCCGAATAGCACATAGTGAGTCTTTTTAATATTAAGGCTAAGTTTATTAATTCTCAGCCACTCGGCTAGATGAGCCAAATCCCTTTCCATGTCCTTTTCCATTTCGTTTAAATTAGTATTATGGTAGAATAATATTGTGTCATCAGCATAAAGTTGAAGTGTATCTATTCAACCATTCGATTAAGGAATTACTCCCGCAAGGTTCAGTTGGGTACAAAGAAATACAAATACGAGTAGTACCATGACGTAAAAATCACTTGCTGAAATACTACTTCACGAAGGGTTATACGAAACATTCCATGATTAAACCTTTGTTGGGTACGGAAATAAAATTACACGTAAAATGGGCAACTGGCATGCTTTCATTCCTTGCAAGTTACGATGGCTGCGGTAACCAGTTTTAGTTTTATTCGTAAAATGTCAAGTTCCCACAACTGCACTCGCGTCCGGCGCTTATTATGTTACGATAAATGTCGTGTTCTAGCCAAGGGATAAAGGCTCCACTTGCAATAAAGTTAAATATATTATTTTTATTTTTACGGATCCTGTTAATTCCAGAAAAAAGTATGTCCGTTCTTGTGGTCTTTTTTTGAAATGGAGAATATTATCAAGTTATTTTGAATTTTTAATTCAACCAACATAATATTTTATTATTTTTACATATCATTGCTTGAATCCCAGTTTTTACCCTTTATTTACAGGATATTTATTTATATTGTATACGTCATTGACGTGGTAGTCAATGAGTAGATGAATGTATTGGCGGTGTTAAATTGTTTGTATTTTTTCGCTGATGGCTAGATTTGGTATTTAGAACCGGGCGCCACCGGCTGTCCAGGCCTTCAGTTGAGAACAAACGTATATGCCACCATGACCTGGCAAAGTTCACCCCATGAAACCGGGAACCCCTGCAAATGAAACAAAGATAGCGAACTACTTGGGGTGGCCAATGGCAGAGGTGTTGTTCCCTGGGCGGCGGTAACGATACCCGTTGGGCATTGTTACCACAAGCAGAGTATTGCAAATCTTACTGTTACATAAAAGTATTTGTAACAAGGTGTGTGCACTCTCTTACACACACTTTATTTATGGTATTGGTGCCTGGCACCTCTAGTGATTGCTCATTGACATTTGAGCATTGTTAATATTGCGAGCCCTGCAATATTTTGGAATGCAACAGTTGTTGATCCTGCACAGATTCAAATCAGCAGATTTGAAACGAAAGCACGCCATCTTTGTGGAGCAGCTGAGAGTTTAGAGCGGTCATCTTGACCGTAACACGTCCGATCCTTTTTGAGGATCGCTACGATTATGATTTTGAACCTTGGACGTCACACTCACCATCATGCGAACTGACTGGAATTTATTCTGGAGGGATGATTGGCATCGAGAATCATCCGCCTTTCCTGCTTCTGGAGGGTTAGCCATTTCTCTGGAGTCCTGCCCTCCTCACGATGTGAGAGTCGTTTCACAAAAGAAGATTTCATTATGCATTATTTCAACTTACCACGGTATCACTGTGAATTATTTAAACCTAAGCAAGCCCATGCCAGACGCCTTAGTTTCAATATATATATATATTTTTTTATTTATTTATTTCTAATACCTTTGAGTTATTTTGGCTCATAATAATCTATCTTGTAAATTGTTGCCACCTCATCCCCGGTAACACTACTCAAAGATGGTACTTCGACGACCTCACAGCTTAACAAGAATGTAATAAGAATGTCCGTGAAGAAGAAGTGTCCGAATAGCTATTATCGGGGGTATGAAATAAATTTCATTTTTATTGTAAAAATGATCCAGTCTAAAAGGTTACAAAGTCACGCTCTTCCATGAGTTTCTTCGATTTCGTTCCAGAAATTGTAACATTTGGAATTGAATTCCGTAAGCAACTCAGCTCCATCGCAAACTTGGTAGTGTAAATATATCCTTATAGTATTAGGGTCCCGTCACACTTGTCCGCTTCGTATCCGTGGCGAACACGAGCGGCGGCGGTCGCTCATGGCATTGCATTTGTTTGTCTTCTCCCTAAGTGGTAGGGTACACAAAGATTATCAAAATGGGGCTCGTATGTACGAATGTCAAAATTTAAAATTATTTGAAAACTAGGTTGAAATCGCTCGCAGTCCATCTATGTAGCACTAGTTACCTGCCGCACATCCATTCATCTTTAGTAATTTTACAATTACTGAGATTCGCGACCCCTACTCAATGAATTGTGGATCTCATACCGATCCTGCGTAACATGAATACATCGGGTATTAACACTCCTGTATGGTTAGTCCAACACCTAGCAACTCCATCGATATGCTTGATGTAACTCTTAGTGACCAGCAGAGGCCATCGAAGCCAGAGTTAAGTTAGCCCCACAGAAACTTGGCGTGCTGTGCAGGGCTCACAGATACTTTAATAGTATACGACGGCTAACCCTACACAATTTGCAAGTGCACCTCACAGTTGAATTTGGCAGTCACCAGTCTGAAGCCCCAAAATAGGAAAAAAAATACTTGTCTTTCTAGATTCTCCTACATATATGTTAGCAATCTGATTGCAATCTTTAGATCACACACCATAGTGGATATAGATCACACACCATAGTGTTATTATCGATTCGTCGGGAAATATACCAAACGCCAAACATTTGCACAAAATTTATTTTTTGTCACATGTGAATATCTCGTTTCTCATTTTTGAGTTCAACAGCTAGGCTATGGAATAACTTTCCGACCTCTGTATTTCCTCTCTCCTACAACATGGGTCTCTTCAAGGCCAGGTTCAATCCTTTCATTCCCCAAAAATACCCCAATATAACATTACCAAAGATAACATAAGCTTTGAGGTAAATTATTTTCCTGCTGAATCTCCTTTAAACTGAAGAAAATTATTTTCTTTAGCCCATTGAGACCATGGCCTCTTGTGTGAAGTTAGTGTAAAAATACCTATTTATTTCCTTTTTCTGTATATGGATATACATTATTTTTGGATTGAGATTGATCAATAGCCACGTCTTTTTAAATTTCACTGTCATTGTCCTGCAGTGATGCCGTATTCCTTAATTTGTAGAGATCCAGAAAACCGTTGTCGCTTTTAGTTTTTAGAGCCCAGAAGAAATTATTTCCACGGAAATAACAAAATATATTGAGTAATAAAAACCTCAATGATTAAAAACTTACTGAGGATATATAATATTAAAAAAAGGACTAAGCAACTCTTTGTTCCAGAAAATTTTGAAAATTGGTTAATGGTTATGCTCTCTCCATATCCTGTGGTTTTATTACTTCCCCAATATTGGAGAATGTTGAGTGATGGATGAAATAAAAGGATTAAAAGGATGAGAGGAAGCATGAAAATACCCAGCTGTTCAAATTGAAACAATCAAAATGTGATAAAAAGTACAGTTTAATATTTAAAACTATCGACAACACTTGTACCTTGAAGGAAACTAATCCCATGTAAGAAAAGATTTCCATTTCAAGTAAATGTGATGTTTCGAGCTACAAGTAAATTACGTTATTATTATTATTAAGGCATTGAGAAGGCTTTAATGTAAATATGTCTTAGAGGTTATGGCCTTATCTGTCGGTGGTTTACAGGGTGGTACCGCGCGTTTTCATTCCGCGACAAAATATCCCTCGACATAAAATCCCAAGGACAAAATATCCAACAGACAAAATATCCTCCAACCAAATATCTACTAAAACCTAACCAAACCATATTTAACATTTTACTATTTTTGAACAATAATTTATTGTCTTTACCGGTTGTCTTACTTTTGTCCAATTTTACTATTTTTGGACAATAATTTATTATCTTAACAGGTTGTCCGTATTCTTTTTGTCTCATTTTTATTAGGTTAGGTTAGGTTTGAGTATATATATTGTTGGGGGATGTTTTGTTCGTAGGATATTTTGTCGAGGGATGTTCTGTCCGTAGGTATTTTGTCGCGGGATGAAAAGTAGCAGAGCCGTACAGGGTCGCCCCTTCATTATGGGTACTAAAGTACAGGGAGACACGATGTATAGAGAATCAGAGAGCTTTTGAGAGCATAGTAGAGAGGACGTTGGCCTTCAGGCCGTCGTACACACTCGATCCTGATTATAACATTAGAGGTTATCAACCACTTACCCGCCCTGGTATAAGTAACAGATGATTACTCCTTCAAGACTCTCGCAAGGACTCTTAAGTTATTTGAATAGCTACATTTAGTTTAAAACACATTTAGACATCCAAAGTCCCTGCATACGTTGTTAGTAAGCAGTATACAAGTGCGGGAAATAAAAGATATAATAAATGTGTTAGTATGACAAAATATAGACAAGACAATGGGACAGGTTGGTGACAGTCCACGAGGTGATTATAACAGTTTTTGATCTAAATAAAGATAACATGTTTTGTTGTGTAGAAGGTGTATTTATTATCAATAACTAGCGCAGTCGGTAAGTCTTGAGTGTGAATGGTGAACTCAGTCAATAATAATCTGATATCTTTGTTTTTTTTTAATGCAATTAATATTGTATAATTTTATTTATTTATTCAATTTGTATATTGTTTTATGCGGTTTAATTTTGAGAAGGGCTGAGATCTCGTAACTCTGCCGAACGTTGCAGGCGGCCGCGAAAGTTGACACTGTAACTTCGTGGCCACCCGCCAGTTCACCGAGTTAGATCTGTTTTCGTCTCGGAACCGAACGAGAGCGTCTTGGATCTTCTGCCAGGGTAGGGTTTCATCTGGCACCTCAGGGATTATTTTATTATGATTTATAATTAATTAGCTAAAGTGTTTCTATTTTTAAATTGTAATCAATAATAAACAAAAAGAGATAAAAAGTCATGCTAGGTACTTGTGTGATAGAAAGACGAATGAGTGGATAAAGCCTCGATGACACAGGGCTAGTTTACAAGCTGCTATCTGGGAAATTCACGGTCTGTTAATAAACTCGCTCAGTGTCATCGTGTTACTTGCTAACTAGCAGATTGTTGACTATCTACGGAAAAAGTTTAAAGGTCGTCAACTTTACTCGCCACACGCTAACTAATATGGCTGCCAAAAAACAGCTGATTTCGACTGTCAAACATCTGAAGAAGTAGTTCACGTTATTTCCGCTACTGGCGCTAGCAGCTACGAGTGAGCCGTTTCCTACAAAAATGTCGTCGGATATAGTTCGTTCAGGAATCATTATTTTAGCGCATGTTATAAAAAATGAGTTAAAAAGGAAAGAAAGACGTCACAGAAGAGTGTTGGTAAAATCCTGGATAGAAAGACGTGAGAAACATGGTGCATCTAACAATTTACTAAAAGAGTTGAAGGATGAAGATCCGTAGGCTTATCGAAATATTCTGAGGTTAAGCTCTGTCCATTTTGATGCCCATGTAGATAGATTGCTAAAATAACGATACTAAAATGAGAATGGCAATCCCAGTTGTCATACAACTGGAAATTACACTACGTTATATAGCAACTGGCGATTCTTTCAAGTCTCTAGAATACATGTTTTGGGTTCCGGAATCAATTCAACTCGCTAAGTTGTTCGCTACTGAGTGAGTGGACAGTTTTGTGTGTCATCATGACAATCTCACTCGCCGATTCACCTGCTTTTAAACTTAGTAGATAGTAGCTTGTAAACTCGCAAGGTGTCATCGAGGCTTAAGGAGTAGGTCTCTAAGAGCGGGTTGCTTCACAGAAATTCAAATGTAACATTGTGATCAAATTGCTGTTTAACGCAGTTGAAAGGTCCCCGTTAAATGCCTATTCTAAGTCGGTGTTCCAAATTGTGTTCAGCAAAAAAGGACAATTACCATAATGATAAGCTTGTCAGCTTATTTAAATTTATAGAATTTATAGATAGAAAGATGAAACTAGATATGTTTCAGCTTTCTATCAAATTTTAACGGGAAATTTAAATCGGCGTTTAACGGGAACCTTTCAAAAGTAAAAAATAATGTCTAACTAACTAACTAACTAACCATTACGCCGTTTCCCCGCAGGGGTAGGCAGAGAGGACGGACCGCCAAACAATTCGGTCTTGGCACACACTTTTGCCTCACTCGCATTCATACATCGTCTCAACATTCTCTTCTATTATTCTGACTTTTGACATGGCCCGACTCAAGTATCTGATTCACTTGATCGTGCCATGTCTTCCTCGGACGTCCCCGACTTCTTCTACCATTCACAATTGTGTCGTATATTCTTCTTACACAACTTTCTTCGTTCATTCGCTCTACATGCCCGAACCATCTGAGGGTCCCTTTCTTAATCTTACTCATTATGCTTACACCAGCCTTACATTCTTTGCGGTTATCCACATTTCTCACACGATCATACATTGTTTTACCACACATACGCCTCAGGGATCTCATTTCAATAGCATTCAGTTTTCTTTCATCCTTCCTCTGCCAGTTCCATGCCTCACTGCCATACATCAGGGTAGGTACCAGGACTCCATTGTGGACTGCTAGCTTCGCTTCTTTTGACAGTTTTTTATTAGCGCCAACGGCATTCAGTCCTCCATTAATGCAGTTACCGGCATTCAGCCTTCTTTCAATATCTCTTTCAGCCTACCCATCTCTCCTAAACATACTACCCAGATACACAAACTCATCCACCTGCTCCAAGTATTCATCATTCACAACTATATTGCATACTGTTTTGTTAAATTAATGTTGAAAAATAATGTCAACAAATAAAATGGCACTGAATGGCCATTGAATTAAATTTCAATTTCTGTAAAAAACTATCCCTTAGGTGTAAATTATCGCAATCTCGAACCTCAATTGGAATCACAATATTTTAGGATGGTGCTCTTGTTTGGGAAAAAGATTAAGAGGTTTCCCACAGATGACGCCCTTGGGGTGATTTTTCACAAAAACGGCGCTCTACAAATCATCCAATTATTTTTTTTATTATTATGAAATAAGATGGTAGACGAATTGAAGAGAGTGGTAGGCTTAGAATGGATGAAATCCGCCAAAAATCGTCAAATCTCGAAAAAATTGATCTTTTGGACTCATGTGTGGTAAATATACGGACGGAGGAGGATTTTGAAAATTCGAATATAAGTAAATATCTATGCAGCGAAAAAAGTTAAATTTGCACAAAGTTTGGAGTGGGACAGAAAACCGTTAAAGCGAAATATTAAATAAAATTATTTTAATTGTCTAACACAGTTTGAAGTCTGTTAATCTCAACTAATGTTTTCCTTACTAAGGAAAATTTGAAAGTAAAATGTAATCTGATGTGGGAACTGGTTTGAAGTACATAATATTATTTTCTACGAAATAGGGTTATTTTATAACGTCTATAAAATATGCGAATCCGAAATTAAAAACGACTTTTCTGAATCTATTTGGCTGAAGTACGAATTCATTTTTTTAAACTATAAAGCTCCCTTTTAGAAACGCAGACAGCCATACGAGGATTTTAAGAGCGCGCAGGAGCGCCGAGAAATTTTAACGATAGGTATTTGTAAAAATTATTTCTATTTCGTTCATCTCAGCGGGGACAGCAAAAGCGCTATCGGTGTATTGGTGAACCCCAATGCGTGTGTGTGCGTGGCTGCAGGTGTTGGAAGCACGAATCGCCGCGCCGCGCCGCGCCCGCCAGCGACTTCGCGTTCTTATTATTTCATTTACTGTTATTCATTTATTCCAAAAATTAAGTAGGTGCCTAGGTACATATTCGTAATAAAATAGCGAGGTCTACATTATTTAATATTGTATTGTACTTAACTTTATTATTATTATTACTTACTACAAATACATGTGACTGCCTGCTCCGAGCTCATCTTCTGCACACGCACAAGTCAATGAGACTTGTGGGTGCGTGTATACAGGTTGCTGCCTGCTGCAACAGATAAGTCAATACGCGTCGCGACTTGAGCGTGCGTATTCCTATATAATAGATATCTTCTGCGCTCATAGTTCATTCATCTTGTTACTATTAGTAAAGTAAGATGCACGCTGTTTTGGTTTAGTAATATCGGGAGATTCATACCATCTTTTTTTATAAAACGGCAGCATAGGCGCAGTAGGTACATCACGTACTTTGTGATTGTATAGTGTTTTTATTTTTCGCTGGCTGCATCACTCTACTGTTTTTGACTAGCCTTTTTACTGGAAACTATTCTATGTCAAATACAGACCTTCGAATTTTGACCCTGAAACCCCCTTGAATATTGAAATCTGTTTGGTCATTTCTCACGATTTACACATATAGGACATATGGTGAGTAGATACCTACTAAACTATTCATAAATTATTCATAAACTATTATTATAAACATAAACTATTCATTCATAAAAACTCAATATTACAACACAATTTCCTTTTTTAATTAAACATATAAATATCGCTAAAAATGTTGTTGTTTTTTGGCTCTCCCTGAATAACGTAAATTCATCAGTTTTGACTGTATGCATAAAGTGCATTAGTGCAAGTCGGTACATTTGTTAACATATCTAGTAACCTATAATAAATATTATTCTACGTCTTAGGCTGCGTATACACACGCCAGCCGAACAACGGATTATGGGAAAGGAACGAAGCAAAAGCAAACTGCCCGAAACGCTGCGCCGCTTGCGGTTGCTTCGTACCTTTACCATAATTCGTGGTTCGGCTCGCGTCTCTGTCCGCAAAGAATGGCGTGCATTGATTTTTCAGTGGGCTAGAATCCTAAGATTGAAAATACGACATTAATGATGTTGTCGAAGCTGAAAATTATTTTTTTTCCGAAATTTCAATTTTCAAATTCTGTGCACGCCACTATTCGCAAATATATACGTAGCATAAGATATGTGTATTTAGAAATTGAGTTACATAAAATCGACTACTATATTACCTACCTTCAACTCAAAAAATTTTTTCTTACAGATAAATAATGGGTAAAAGAAATGGAAACAAAGCGGGTTTGTTTTTATCTACTAGACGAAAAAAACCGATTATTAGTATCAAACGACAGATTCATGTTGCACCACGTTCGACATCTAGGTAAGTCGAAATATCGCTTTCCTGTCACTCTTACTACTGAACCTTCCTAAGGTTACCTTTACGTACGTAAAGTTTTTTTTCCCGTAAGTTGCTCACATAAGAGAGTTATGGCAAAATTACCAATGGGTATCGTTTACATTGATAATTTTGCCATAACTCTCTTACGTGAGCGACTTACGAGAAAAACCTAAAGATTTATGCTATGAGAGCCGTGTATTATGTAGCATGTATAACGGGAAAATGGGATGGACAAATTTAAATAAATAAATCATTTGCATTTACAGGGATATGGATGTCATCGATACTACTTTTGGAAACTTAACTACATCTTCACTAATGCATGAAACTTCCATGGATGAATCATTTGCTCCAAATATAGACGAAAACGCAAGTTCATCATCATCAACAACGCTTGATGATTTGGTGATAGAACCAGACCATATTGATGAAACCGATAATTTCGAAGGTCGCAGAATTGTGGATATAAAATATTTGTTTTCGGAGATATCAAATATAAAGCACGAACACACCAACTGCACATTTTCCGATTTAAAATTTATGAAGGAACGACGAAATGGTCTTCTAAGCCAGTATGTTTTCGAGTGCAAAATGTGCAAGAAAATAGAATACATTCACTCCGAAGACCCGAAACGGAAAATGTCTATAAATACTGCTGTCGTCGAAGGAGTGATGTGTACAGGAAATGGGTATTCACAATGGAATGAAATTTGTGGGGTTTTAAATATGCCAAATATGGATTGTAAGACTTACACGAACATAGAACAATGTTTAGCGCCAACAATTGAAGAATGTGCCTTAGAAGAAATGATCGCAGCTGGTGAAGAAGAAAAAAGGCTAGCCATTTTAAACGGTGACGTAGACGAGGGTGGCTATCCTTTGGTAACGGTGGTTGCAGATGGCTCCTGGGCAAAGAGGTCGTACAAAAGTGGATTTAGCTCCTCATCTGGCGCAGGGTGCATAGTTGGACTACGAACTAAAAAGGTTTTATTTCTGGGAGTGCGAAACTCATACTGCTGCATATGTGCTAGAGCTACTAAACTACACATAGTTGCTTCTGAGCACAGGTACTTCATAAACTGGCGTGACAGTGCTAATGCCATGGAAGCCCACATTATAGCAGAAGGGTTCTCGAGAAGCATGGAAATGCATGGATTGAAATTTAACAAACTAGTTGGTGATGGCGACTCCAGCATCATGAAAAAAATAATGCAACAAATGCCATATGGTCCTAACCTTATAGTACAAAAAAAAGAGTGCAAAAATCACTTACTCCGCAATTTTTGCAACAAAATGAAAGCACTTGGAAAAAAAACCAACAACGCTAAAGGCTTTGTACCAGTTCATATAAGGAAAAAGGTTGAAGCAAACGTTTTACGCATGAGAAGAGCTGTAGTTGGAGCAATAAATTACAGGAAAGAGCAAGAAAACACAGTACAAAGTGATAAAATAAAAAATTTGAAAATGGACATAAAAAATACCGCAAATCATGTGTTTGGTGATCATAAAAATTGTGCATCGTACTATTGCAAGCCGGAGAAGTATACTGATGATCCAAATTTAGTAAGCGATCTTCGAGATTGTGGAATATGGACTGATATCCAACAATTCTTATTGTCTCTAAAAGCAAATGCAGAAAGTCTTATTATTGACGTGACAAATAACACTGTGGAGCAATTCAACAACGTTATCGCCAAATTTATAGGTAGAAAAAGGGTAAATTTTACTACAAGAGGATCTTACCAAGCAAGATGTTTTGGAGCAGTAACTTCGTGGAATAGTGAATTGGCAACCCATTCAAGAATACAAAAGAAAATCCAAGGCCACAGTCCCGGCAAATACACGAAGCACTTTATAGAGAGAAAACGACGTTCGAAGGAGAATAAACAAATGTGTCGAAAAAAAAAACTAAAGTATAATGAAAATACGACAGAAAAAAGAAAAAAAGTTACAGGGCCCGATGAAAATTATGGTCAATTGGAATTAGAACCAGATATGCCACCTGAAATATTTGAAACGAAAAAAGAGGAATTTCTCAAAGAATTATCTTCAACCAATAAGGAAGAGCTCGAACGGAATACGGTAGGCCAAAGCAATAACAATCTGTGGGCAATTGAAAGACGTAAGCGGATAACGGCGTCTAACTTTGGAAAAATATATAAGCTTCGGCAAAAAACTTCAGTTACGGGAGTACTAAACTCTTTACTGTACTCACAATTCAAAGGAACTATGGCCACAAATTATGGAAAAGAAAATGAAAGCCTAGCAATAGAGCAATTTTCAAAAAAAACAAGTTTTCAGGTATCCGCTTGTGGGCTATTTATCGATAAAACCAAAAACTTTTTAGCGGCAAGTCCGGATGGCCTTATCGGTGAGGATTCTATAATTGAAATTAAATGCCCTTATAGTATAGCAAATATGTCACCAGAAGAGGGAATTGCACAAAAGATAATTGATTACTGTAAATTGGAAGACCATTCTTTAACATTAAAACGGAATCATAATTACTTCTACCAAGTACAAGGCCAGTTACATATTACTCGTCGTAATTATTGTTATTTTGTTGTGTGGAGTCCAAAAGGTTTGCTGTATGAAAAAATTGAGAGGGACGATGAAATCTGGCAAAAAATCGTTCCACTGTTAGAAAATTTCTACCACCAATGCCTTTTACCAGAAATAATTGACGGTCGCATACCAAGAAATTTACCGGCGAGGGAAAGGTCTGGACCATAAATTGTTTTAATTTCATTGTGTAGATGTTAAACAGTAATTTTTTTTACAATAAAGCGTTTAAAAACAAAAAATATTAGATCATTGAAGAAGATTGAAAATGTCAAGTGATGTAGGAGGTATTCCCAAAAGTGCATTTTTCTGTAATAATATAACGTATTAAAAAAGTTAAATAAAAACTAAACTAGTTATGTGTATGTACCTAATATGTAGCACAATAAACAATATGGTGCCTCTTATACATAGATTTCAATATTCATTTGTATAATATGATATTATAATAACATAATCGATTCAACAACATGTGGTAGATGCATGTACCACTGAACATACGCTGTACCAGCATTCCATCAAACGATCAGTGGTGTATGTACTTACCATCACACATTTTCTTGTAAAATGAAATTTTTTTGAAAAAAATATCTAGAACAATATATTTAGTCAAATATAAAAGTTTTTTTTTGGTTCGGTAGTTGTATCTTAAAAAAAGTGTCCTATAAAGGGATAATATTATGTTGAGTACAACCTTCAAAAGTTATCAAAAAATATTTTAATTAATTTTTGTGTTCTATATCCAACTCGGCAATACGGAACGGAATCATCTCGGGGTCTGTCTGTAACAGGTGTTTTTTTTTCAATTTTTTTCCATTAATTTATTTGACGTTAACAAATTAAATTTGTCACAATAACTTTAGTAAATAAGCTCGGTAAGTATTGGCACACTCAAAATAAGTCACCAAACAGAAAAATAATTTTAAAAAAACATCGATAACTCGGGACATGACAACACTAGTGGACTAGTGTATCGATATAATTATTGAGAATGTCACATCACTTCGTTGACTGTATACGTATTCAACAAAACCCTCTCCGCCCCCCCTCACCCCCGAATACTGAGAGAAAGGGACACATGCACCTCAGCCTGATAATACCTAAATAAAATTGTCAAAATCGAGGTTTTGTAGTCCTCATTTTTCTACTCCAAAACTGAACCAATTTCCAAGATTTTTTTTACCAAATGTATTGGAAGAAAACATTCTATGTCTGTACCTTTTGCTTTTTTTAAAAATACATCGTCTAATTTGTATACTGAACGTTTGTTGATGGCGTTAAAAAAAGGCAATTTTAACAATTTTTGAAGGGTTATAACTCCTATAAAAAGTAACTTATCAAAAAAATCAAAACGTACCGACACGCTTGCGGTCAATATTCATATTATGTAAAAAAAATATTTTCTCTAGTGTCAAAATTCAGAGAGGGAAATGAGGAATACGTTTGTATGGAAAAAACACCACCCGGTTCCCTCTTAATCAATTAATTTTTTTTTTCTTCAAACTTTTCAAACTGTCTTTGTGGCGTTATTTTTAATATAGATTATACAGGGTGTTATACAAAGTAATTTGTTTTCATTTAATTATAATTATTTTATTTTTATTTTTTCACGTTCAGCTGGGCACATGTTTACTGTTTAAAAAGACAAAAACATCTAAATGTTCACAATTCACAACAACAAAATACCTTACAATGCAAGAAAACCAAACATTAATTTTAAATTACGCTGGATTCTGAAACATATTTAAAGCGATAGGCCTCCAATTAACCAACACAGGTGCCGCCGGTTTCGCCTCTGCAAAAATTAACGGTCGGCGCGCCACTTTAATCTTTCATTTTACAAGTTAGGTCGGCTAACTTGTAACCTTGTTATTGTAAAAAGGTGAACATAAATAAACCACATAGTTATTAAGAATCTACTGATCATTGTTTAAACCAGGGGTGTCAAACTGAATTTTCTTAAGGGCCGTTTATAAGATTTAGCGTGTGAAAGCGGGCCAGACTAAAAATTAAAACCCATACTCAATTGTTAAAATCTTTATTTAGCTAGATATGTACCTAGTAATTATAAATTTTCATTAATGTTAAAAAGGAGGGTAAAATGGTAAATTATCTTGAGCTGGACACCTGACTTCTCTTATTTTTGATAAGCTCATTGATTTCGGGTGTCAAATTCGTGGTAGTTTCGATAACTTGATCAGTTGCAGTCGGAATATGAAAAAGGTTATCTCCGCTGTGAGAAGGCTTGTGGACTCTTAAATGTTCCTTTTGTGATCATGAATAGTTGCAGTCGGAACATGAAAATGGTTTTTCTCCACTATGAGTGAACTTGTGAGTTTTTAAAGTCACCTTTCTAGCACATAAATATTTACAATCGGAATATACAAAAGGTTTTTTTTCACGGTGAGACAGCTTGGGGAGAAGATTTGTGACTTTGTCAGCTATCACTGTGACTGGGCGCATTGAGAAAATAGCTGAAGACAGTGAGATACAATTGTTGGAGAGGATTAATACATCACCGTGGTATACACTCCAGGTTGACAAATTTACAGAAAACGACAACAAGGCATAATAATTGTTTATGTGCGATATCTATATCATGAGGGTGTGTTAAGTGCACTATATAGTCGCTAACCAATACCAAAATTTCAGAACTGTTCAATTCACTGGATGGTGATAAACTAAAATGGTCGCGGGCCATATTGATAGGGCCCGAGGGCCACATGCGGCCCGCGGGCCGTATCTTTGACACCCCTTGTTTAAACCTTCACAAGTTAAGTGTTTTGGAGCATGTAAAAAGTACCGAACTCTACAGTTTGCGAGGTATAAGGGAAAAAAATCAAGTTATTAAAGAAATCAAATGATATATATTTTTTTAAATTCGGTATTCAGAAAGACGATGCATAAATTTCTGAAAAGATGAAATAGCTGCCTTGTTTTGTGACCTAGTTGTTAGTAAGAATGATGAATACTCTGTAGTTTGGTTTTGAGAATGGAGGTATTTCACGATGAACTTCTAGAATAATTCCTTGTGAATTCCTAGAAGTAAGACTGTGGAATTATTCTCGAGTCTCTACCATAAATGCCTCATAGTACAATCAGAACTATTGAAGAAATGTAAGGATTGTTGATTGAATACAAACAGCAAAAAAAAAAGATTTAGCGAAGTATTATTTGTATCCTGATGAATGAACAATTGGTTTCGGAACATGTTGATTTGTATCATTAAAACAGTAGTTTAAACTAAGTGTTTCAATATTATTTTACTGAAAATGCTTCCACAATTTTTGAAGAAGTTAATAAAATTGAGAAATTTGTTTTTTGTTAAGCATCCTTACGCAGCCAAACCATTTGTTCATTGATGCGTGAAATCAAAAACAAATTCTTTCGTGGTAGGTTGTACGACAAAATAATTATTCTTTTTTCGTAAATCTTCTTTGATAAACATTCTAAATTTGGTACCATTATTATTTATTAGAGAGATTTTTTGTCAACAACAGATGGTATTTTAATTATAAACATAAATGTTAAATTTACCTACTTTATTTAAATATGCTATCAGTAGCTATCTAGGAAACACAAATGTGTTTTAGTAATAAATTTGGAAAAATATGATATGAAAGCCAAAGAAACTGTGTTAGCAAATTAGAGATTCAAATGGCTCCCTAGGGTACAAAGGTACCCCACCCCTGATAAACAGTTCGAAGCGTTTAGATACGGCCAGTTTTGGGTCGTTTCAATACAATTATTATTAATTTTTAAAATTAAAATTGTGCATTTTATTTATTCAAATAACTAGTCAAGTAACTTTAAATTTTCTACACATTTTAAACGATTTGAATAGTTTATAAAAATACAATTTTAAGGGAGTTTGTGCCTTTGTTGCTTTATAATCTTTCTTCCTACTTCTGCTAGAAAATGGCGTGAATGTTATTTGCAATTCATTTACAATAATTATCGACAAGGAATATTATTATAAATATTATGTGAATGTTATGAATGTTACGTTTGGTCACTTATGGGGTAAGGTTTGTCTAGGGCTTGGCGGCGGATGCGTCTACCCACTTACTGCGTGGCAGGATAGATTGGAAAGGACTGGTTGAGGGAGACCATTTGGCCTCATCGCAATGGGAGGATTGGATTTATACATCCGTCACTCCTGGACGCTCTGACCCCCAGATTCCTACCCAAACCTCATACCTTTTTCCTTCAACATCCTCTCCTTCCTTTCCTTTAAAAGATCCTCCATACATCTTTCACAAAGATGATGAAGGCCCTGAGGAAAATAATTTGCCTCATGGCCCCCTGTGCAGATAATTGTAAAACAAAAAACAAATATATATTTTTGACCCTCGAACAAAAAGGATTATCGATCTGAGAGTTTCTAATTTATTATTAAAAAGATGTATACACAAATGTATGAATATTATATGGATATAATTGTTTATGGACCTATTTGTATTCTACATTTACACATTCTAGGTTGTTATTTATTTTTTCATATTGAGCTAATTATTTTTTTTTTATATGAATACCGCACAAGAGTCTTAACTGCTCCCGTCTGAAGCCAGTGAGACTATGGCATCCCCAATTGGGGTATGTTGTGAGGCTGAGGGTAGTGGTGAGGGGAAGGAGATAGGGAAGAGGAAGGTAGGGAAGTACCTGGCTATTCATATCTGGTCACCAAACACGGCTAATGCCATTTCAAGCAACGTTTCAATTCTGAATGGTGGTCTTACACAAGGGCGATACAGGGGGTATCTTCCACTCTGGAACGTGCCGCAAATATACTATATTTTATTTTAAATTAATAAATTGTGAAATAACACAAATTAATCAAAAAAAAATTATTTGCCACGCCGGGATTCGATCCCGCGACCTTCGGTATGCGAGTCAAGCGCCTTACCGTTGCGCTACGCCGGCCGTTATTGTAATATATCATTAACACTAATAATCTAAACGAAAATACGAAAGAGAACCAGACACAGAAAAATAAAAAATAGCTGTCGCAACTGGAACTCGAACTCATTCTTTGAGAGGTGGCAGAGATGTTCGGGGTTCGAGTTTCAGTTGCGACCATTATCTTTGGGTGTTGTTCTCGTTTATATTTTTTAAAAATAATTATTCTGGTTTTTATTTTTATTTCTGTTATTAATAAGTATTTAAACATCCATATACGTACATTTTTGGGAATTATGCCTGTTTTATCTACTGAAATAAAATAAATTTATAGCGAGAAACATTTCTAGAGTTCACGAGAAACTTGACGGATTACAAAAAATCAACATTTATGCTTGAAACTTTTCATATTCTCCATTTCCCGTAACGACTTTAAGTTGAAAGTTTACGGAGCTCCCAGCTTATTTTTCCCCGTACAAGTCTCACTTACTTCCTTGACTCGATTTACTTCCGGTCGTTTCAACAATAACTGTCTTATTTATGCTTCTATGTTCTTTCAGAAAGGTGTATAATTGAAATACCTACTTTGAAGTTCAGTATCATCCAAACAACAGCCGTTCAATTCATTTTTGGTACACCCAGAGTTCATTGTCATTTTTCAGTAGAGTTTCGATAAGGCGAGACATAACCACTTTTATTGTGGGTTTGCCCAAGGCTTACATTTTAATTTATTTCGGCGAATTCGTAATTGAATTTTCATTTTTATTTCCATGCCTCACAAGGGATGCGAGTTATTTATTAAAGCAGTACGTTGCCATCATTTTTGTAACGTACAACCCCTTTAAAAAATTGTAATATGTTGTACAACTAAAGTTAGGGGTGAGCACTAGATTTTATTTTTCTAGATGATGAATTAATAACTTCGGGAGGTATTCATTTAGAAACACCTTAAATATAAGTAACACGTTCTTCAGAATTAATGTAAATGAACCCGGCGGAAAGGCCAAATCTCCAGGCCTGCTAGGGTGAATTCTACCGTATGTTCGTACAATACGCCGTGCCGCGGGCGCATATTTGTTTACACTTAAGTCGTCGTTAAGATTTCTTACTAACGTAGTCGTTAAGATTCCCACATTATTTTTCTTCTTCTTCTTTTCTTTGATAGGGCAAATTCGACAGTAGGTCCGTCCAATACACGGGTCGCGAGTTGCAATTTGTATACACGGCTTCTTTACATACGTCGTTAAGATTCTGAATATGTGTTAATAATGAAAGGGGTCGGTGTTAATAATGAAAGGGGTACGAAAATCGAAATAAAATAAAATTTACTCATTCATTATTTACATCTAAAAAGTGGTGGACTAATTTGGCTTTAAATGAATCGAAGTTTAAATTAAATATGTCAGCGACATCAGTCAGTTCATTACCCAACCTATGTATTCTTTCTACCGCAGAATTCGTAGCGAAGTTATTGTTGCAAAATAAAATATTCCGTCTAGTATATTTTGGAGGTATGTGTAAGGATAACAAGTTGATAGCGTCAGGGCAGTCCAACCTTGAATGAATAATTTTATACAATAAAAGGAGATCAAATATTTTTCGCCTTTCCGATAATTTCGATAAGTTAAGTTTACTGCGTAAACTGACATAATTGATTTCAATAATAGGAATACCAATTTTGAAATTAATAAAACGTAAAAATTTATTTTGAATTTTTTCAATTTGTAAACAATGAGAGTTGAAATGAGGACACCAAATACTTGAATTGTATTCAACCTGACTTCTAACCAAAGACGTGTATAACAATTTTATGGTTTTTATGTTATTAAAGTCTTTAGCAATTCTGAGAATAAATCCAAGCATTTGTAATCCCTTACTGGTTATACTAATAATGTGATTCAAGAAGCGTAATTTAGAGTCAAAGATAACGCCAAGGTCGTTAAATTCATAGACTCTTTTTAGAGTGGCATTGTTAATTGTGTAGTCGAATAATAAAGGAGTTTTAGATCTATGGAAACTTATCGTTTGGCATTTGTTGATATTAAGATATAATTTGTTTACGATGCACCATTCATAAAGTTTATTTAAGTTCCTTTGTAGAGTTAAACAATCAGAAGAATTTTCGATAGATTTAAACAGCTTTAGATCGTCAGCGAATAGAAGAAAGTGAATATTATCGAAAATTAATGAAATGTCGTTAATAAATAGTAGGAAAATAAATGGTCCTAGGTGGGAACCTTGGGGGACTCCACCTAAGGCAAAAAAAGTGTATGAAGTTGTGGAGTTAATTTTTACAGATAGTTTTCTATATGATAAGTAGCTTCTAATCCATTCGAGAAAGTTGCCGCTTATTCCCAAGTGTTCTAATTTTTCCATTAAAATGCGATGAGAAACAGAATCAAAGGCTTTGCTAAAATCAGTATAAATAGTATCAACTTGATCAACTTGATATACGACTTCTTTCATTCACTTTTCCAAGAGCCATTCAGAATAAAAAAAATATATTATTTGCCCAGCTGAAAGTTGCCGTGTTTTCAATATTCAGAATTCAATTCTTATAAATTATAATAATGTAAGTATTTAAACGTTACAATTACTTAGTAACAAATAAATGTGAATATTCAAACATTACAATTACTAATGTAAGTATTCAAACGTTTTAATTACTTTGTAGCAAGTAAATGTAAGTATTCAAACTTTTTAATTACTTGGAAACAATGTAAGTATTCAAATGTTTTAATTACTTGGAGATAAGTAAATGTAAGTATTCAAACGTTTTAATTGCTTGGAAACATGTAAAAGTATTTATTCAAACGTTTTAATTGCATACTTGGTAATAAGTAAATTTACGTATTCAAACGTGACAATTATTTGAAAACAAATAAATGTAAGTTTTCAAATGATATATGTAATTACTTGGTGTATGTAAGTATTCAAACAAAATTACTTGCAAATAGCTGTCGTGCCAAATAATAACTTGTTAATAGATAAACTTTTTTTTTTTAAATCAAGTAATCATAACAATATTGAAAATTAGGATAAGTATTTTAAAGTTTTAATGGTTTTGAACGGTTTCCACAAATTTTAATCTATGAAAGATTGATGCATTTATAATAAAAAGAACAACATATTTCTTTCTCTATGCTTATTCTAAGAAACAAACTCAATAAGCTATATTCTTCACAGAGTTTTCTTTAAATATGTAAAAAAATTCTGGAAAACTGAGGTAATCTTTTTTAAATTATGTATATCGTTCGAAAAAAAACCGTCGTGGCATTAAATTTCATATTTATGTGTGCTGTTGGTAGGGACTTGTTTTTTCTCCAAATAACAAGAAAAATAATGTTTTCAGTTTTTACATTTAATTTATTAATATTATTTATTCAATTCACTTTTAACTGTATACTCCGATTAAGAACTACCTTAGTAGTACCTTCCCAGTCGAAGAATGATACAGTTAAAAGTGAACGAAATGAATATAGACACCTTAGCTCAGTTGGTAGAGCATTTTCCTATATAAGCAGAAGGTCCTGGGTTCAAGTCCCAGAGGTGCCAATATCTTCATCTGATTTTTTTCGTTAATATTGTCTTCATTTAATTAAATATTATAACTTGAGATTGTGTTGCAAAATAATATTCTCAGTTGAATTCCACGAAAATTACTTTCATTCACAACATTATAATTTATTTTAAATATTTTTACACCACAATAAAAATAACATATGAAAACACTAGGTATAAAATTCAAACTATTCTTCGAAATCATTTTCCATAGTGTACCAGAGCTGAGTAAAAGGAAACAAAAAGCTTGAAGCTCGGAACATTAATCATTTAATATGAAACGCTCGGACAAGCGGGGTGACGTTACGAGAGTATGAGCACAGAGGGTCATTATGAAAAGTAGTTTTCAACAAGGATACATAACTACATCCTAGATCCCTTCCCTTTCGACGTGTCGCATGTATTGGAAAACTTGACTTAATAGAGCGGAAAGAGCGATAAAGGTTTTTATATCAATATTTTCAGTGAATAGTCTTCACTCGCTAGCACAATCACAAATCGTCAAGGACATTTTTGACGGTAGATACCTACTAGAACAGTGGTGCGCAAACTATCTTCATGGGGGACCAGAAAGTTTTAAGAAATTTCAGAGAAGGACCAGGAGTATAGCCAAAATGCACTTTGTTTTAAAATCTATATATTAATTATAAAACTTTATACACAAAGGCTAATATAAATTACAGATTACAATTATTTAACTTGTATTCGAAGGCCCTGCTATGGTAGGTGTGTGAGACATATTAAATTGTTTTTGATTGGCCATAATGTCTTCAAATGCAGGTTTGAACTGCAACGAAGTAACCTTTAGCAGCGAGAAAAGGTGCTCATCAGTTTCGATTTCTGCGTTTTTCCGCAATTTCATTGTCGAAAAAGTCTGTTCGCAGACATACGACGACCCAAACATCGCTATTATTTTCTGGGTGTGAATAATTATCTTTGGATATTCAGTTTTCGGCAGTGTTCTATAAAAATCTAATTTTTTGGAATTAAAAATCAATTTCTTTTAAATTCCAGATCCGCTCGAATGCATACCCACAACTTAGCTATCTTACTTTTGCGTGGTAAAGAAGATCAGAGTAATCGGCAACAACTTCAACCAGAAATTCTTGAAATTGCCGGTGTACCAAGCCCCGGGATCAAATCATATTAATTAGTTTTATAACCACATTTAGTACATGGCTTATATCTAAAGAAGGTTTACAAAGGGCATCCTGGTGATTTATGCCGTGTAAAAATACATATACTACGTGGCTAGTCTAGAAATGGCTTTTTTTTTCAAATTCAAATCATTTAATTTATACAACTGGCTATAATAACCCGCGATAATTATATTTTGACGCCGATGATCCTTCGAAATAATAGTATATAATAGGTGTACTTATAATTTAGAAAGATCGTCGGCGGGCCGGATTAAATACTATTGCGGGCCGGAGCTGGCCCGCCGGCCGTACTTTGCCCATCACTATACTAGAATATGCTTATTTATTCGTGCCTGTTCGCTCTCAGATCCAAAATTGCGACGGAGTCAGATTCGAATATAATTAATCAGAGGTTCGACAGTTATCTATTTATATAAATGAGAGCGTCTGTGGCTGGCGGGCGGTGTTTATTTGATTTTCCATACATCTGCAGTTTTATTCCGAGATTGATGAATTTTTTGGCGATTTTAAAATACAAATAACAACACAATGTTACATTTAAAATAAAAGACAAACAGCAAAATAGGAAATTCTTACGTCGAGGCGCAGTTTATAAGTAGTTTATAACAGAAATACAAATAACCTGTAACGGTTCATGGCTTTTGGATACGCTAGCGTGCTTATATTAAAAAAATGGCATTATTGGTTTTTTTCATGAATGAATTTTTAAATTAGGAAATTTACCCTAAAAAGAGAGCTTTGTGAGAAATGTGTTTTTTGCAGCAAATAATAATATAATATTATCGTATTATTAATTAACCATAAATAACTGCAATAATGTACAGTGCACCCATCTTTTTACCACAAGCTAAGGCTCTTCCACGGAAGAGAAGTGTTAAAATCTAATAATATTTTATCGAATATAAACCCTATTTGTGTACATAACTTATTTATTTCTTTTGAAATAATGCCGTCAGCTTACATTCTCCTTGTACATATTTTGGCTCTCATCCCCCATAGTATGGTCGATTGATAAGAATTGATAGGATAACTTTCGGTAACTTCTCATCGTTCCCTAGCATGACCGATAATCGCCAACAAACTGGGTTCGAGTCCCAGTGGAACCAATATCTTTTTCTGATTTTTCTGTCTTCAGATTTTGATTGAGTTTCGCTAATATTGTCTTCATTTAATTAAATATTATAATTTGAGTTTTTACTCATAAAGTTAAAAATAAAAATAAAAATATTCATCCTAGACTTGCAGAAAAAATCAAAAGATGTCGCGTATTAAAAATAAAATGGATAAATATTTATCCAGACACTATCTAAATAGCATTTAGTTCGGGTTGAATCTTGCAATCATATGTAAAGATAGCAGCCAATAATATATGCGTTAATAAAATGAAGATAGTGTTGGTAGTTCTTAGTCGAAGTATGATACAGTTAAAAGTGACCGAATTGGAAATGGGTTCCATAGCTCAATCGGTCGAGCACTTGCCATGTAAGCTAAGGGACCTGGGTTCGAGTCCCAGTGGAACCAATATTTTTTTCTGATTTTTCCGTCTTCAGATTTTGATTGAGTTTCGCTAATATTGTCTTCATTTAATTAAGTACGTAATAGTTCATAATGGCTAAGTGTTCTTAACATAAGTCAACTGTTGTTTGTAAATGAGCGGTCTGCAGTTGTCCTAGGGAACGATGAGAAGTTATCGAAAGTTATTCTATCAATCCTTATTGATCGATTGTACTAGTAGCCATGGTATTGATTAGGTCGATTTTCCTTTAGCACGATTGCAGATGTATGGCCGGCATTGCGGTCAGAACAGGCTTGCATTACTGCCTCAGTAATGATTGATATATTTTTTCTAACGACTTGAGATTGTGATCAGCGTGAAAAATTATTGTTTGCAATACAAAGGGCGTATTTTAGAAAAGCGATTAATTAACACCTTCGGCGTTATAGCAAACTCTCATAATTACACACCTTACCTTTGTTGCCTGTATTTACAGGCAGGTTCATTAGATCATTATAAAAGGCTGGGTTTCCTTGGGTTGAGGTCAAAAACCCTTGGCATTCTGAATGGTAAAAAAGTACGCCCACATAACACAAAAATTCCAGTTGTAAAAAAAAATAGGATTCTTTTCAGACTTTTGAATTTTTGGGAATCAAATATTTCAGGAATTTTGTGAATGGCATCAGTGGGTTGAAATTATGTAAGACATTAGACAAGTTACTTGAATTTCCCATGATTAAACTGAAATAAGTCCCTTAGGGCACTGTGTTTATTTTTGTGAAGGTACGTAATATAGATATCCTTTAAATTTAGAACATGAAATGGCTCTTTTCTGTTGAGCCTCGGTGTTTCTTAGTTTAGTTATAGATACTGGTCCATACTAATAAATCTGTTTTAAATTTAATTAAAGAAAAAAATCCCTCAGGGCTTGTGTCATCTTTGGAGATGCTGTGGGGAAGGCTTTTTAGGGAAAGTAAGGAGAGGAAATTCTGGTAAGGAAAAAGGTACAAGGGGTGGATAGGAATCTGGGGTCAATATGTCCTAGAGTGACGGAAGTATGAATCCATCTCTCTCACTGCGGTGCAAGGCAATGGGTCGAGAGAGTCCGGCTGGGGTGGTCTAAATTATGTCTGACTCAACCAGTCCCTCCCAATTCGCCCCTCCACGCAGTAGGTGAGCTAATGCATTCGCCATCAAGATCTAGACAAACCTCACCACAAAAACCCGGGCATCCCTGCTAAATCGCCAAACGTAGCAAACCATTTTGGGTGACCTATGGCAGGGAATTTAAAAAATATATATTGTTGATACATTACAATATTTCATAGTACAATCCAGTAATGTTGGCCTCACTGGGTTGTTTACCCGTGCTGAGGCCCCCCATTTATAATAATATTGATTACCCAATAAATGGTAAAACAATGGGGTATTTCCACGTTTTTTTTTATTGCTTACAAAAATTAAGCAAATTTACGACGGTTATAGCATTTTTATTTTATTTTTATGTTGACGAATAAATTTTCTACAACGACTCAAAGTTTCTCATTTTTGAATAACCGCTAAAATGATATGTTGGGGAGTGGCTATCGTATGACGTCATGAGCGTAGACCCTCATTGACAGTGTTTATTTATGCTGGCCCAGCTGTCACAATACGATTTGATAACCACGGGCCTTTTTGATTTTGTCAGTTTTAGATCGTTTTTAAAATCAATAATATTGAATGAAAACATAAAAAAACAAATATTTTTAGTAGGATGATTGAAATCAGAAAAATGATCTTTAAATATTACGTTCATTTTCAACAGAATCCCTCGTTTGTGGTAATACCCCATTGCTGAACAGATTATCAATTTCGTTGATCCGTCCAGGAATCAAATAGGAATGTCTTTAACTGTTTTGTCTGTCACATACCTACGTGTATATCTAGGATGCAGTACAAATCCTTGTAGCCTGAATGATTTAAACTTTAATTAAACAATGAGTGATTAATTTCCACTTGGAAACGGGCAACAATTTCAAGAATTGAATGTATTTGCAGCGAGCACCATTAATTATCTCCTTGTTCCTTTTACAATTGCGGTCGGTGCAATCCACGAAGGGAACAGGAGAATGCAGCCGAGGCTTCAACCAAGCCTCAACACTCTGTTGCACACGTCAGCGGGGAGTTGCACTTTCCCTTCTCCTTTCACCCCCTCCCGCCCCCTCCAACGGCCAAAGCTCTGAGGTGAGGATCGGTAATACCAGCTCCGTGCTTTTCTTTGTAACGCCAAAGCTCTTCTCAACCCCCGAAGTCTTCATTCTTAGCCTGGCTGTGACTAATGCTTCTTTAGCGAAATTACGACCATAAGGAGAGTAGTTTCTTTTGATATTGTGATTCCAACAACAGTGGGTACAAATATTTAATAATTAACGCTTTAACTTTTAAATCATTTTTAAGTCGTGCATGTGTAGTTGAGTACCAACTGGATAGATAAAGAATATTTATTTTTATAAAAACTGGAAGCTGAAGAATGAAACAATAAAACGTGTAAGAGAACATTGTCGAGTTGAGATATCTTTGATCATTTTTTAAATAGTTTTTTTTTGCATAGTTCGAAGAATTTGTTTGAAATTTTGGATCCATCGATGTGCACAAATATCCAAATTCATAATTAAATTACTAAAATTATTATTTTTAATTACTTAATTTATTATTTTAAATAACTTAATTTTATATTTTAAATTACTTAATTTATTATTTTAAATTACTTAATTTATTATTTTAAATTACTTAATTTATTATCTTAAATTACTTAATTTATTATTTTAAATTACTTAATTTATTATTTTAAATTACTTAATTTATTATTTTAAATTACTTAATTTATTATTTTAAATTACTTAATTTATTATTTTAAATTACTTAATTTATTATTTTAAATTACTTAATTTATTATTTTAAATTAATTAAGTAATTTATTATTTTTAATTTCTTTATTTATTATTTTAAGACTCTTAAATTAAACCCGCGTCCTCCGAATTGCTAGTCAAGGGCCTTGCTCCTCTACCACGGATCTGGATTAAATCTGGACGAATTCGGGACAGAAAAGCTATTCATATTTCATGCCGCCTGTATTCAAGTGTTTGTTCTGTGTCAAATTTTCTGCCTTCTTAAGATAATACACTGACATTGTTTCGCTGGGCAAGTAATGTCCTTCCCGCTAATTAATTATTCTCTTAATTCGCTCTTTTTTTAAACGCACGATTGGATGGATTCCACGACTTCGACGAGAATGGTGGATTCCAGGAAAATGACTTCGAAGGGAGCGGTGGATTCTAGAAAAATGGCTTCGACTAGAACGGTGGCTTCCAGGAAAATGAATTCGATGAGAACGGCAGTCTAAGACATTTCGCGTACCGAGTGCAAGTGCCTGATTCATATTTCGACCCTCGCATATTATGTGATAGTAATTAATTTCTCAGCTTGAATAATTAAGTGAAGTTTCAACCCATATGAAGGTAGAAACTTGAAGCACATGCGGGTAATTCAATTTCTTAGAAGCATACAGGGTACAGCAGCAATTTTTATTTCTCTTTCCATTTAACGGCCATTAACCAACCAGTGGCCGAGAATTTAGATTTCGTCGAAAGATTTTCTTAACAGGGCGGTTCCAATGAGAAAGATTACTTTTCTACGTACCAGCTTTTTAAAACAACAACTCAATATCGATTTAATTTCATTCAAAAACTGCTTTAATTTATACCTGCATTCAAAAATGCTCAAAGGCGTGATAATAAAACTATTAAAATTATGTACTTTTTGTAATTTTTTTAATCATAAGTATTTATAATTTTTTAATAATGTCTAAGCAAAATAAAAATGTAAAAAAATCTTAAATAGGTATATTAGTTTGTAAGACCGTAAATAAATAGACAAACTGAAGTATTTTCGTCACAAAACACGTGCGTGATGTTTTTTTTATTGATTTTATTGAAACTAAAATTAAAATTCTGAAACATAGCTTTCTCAGATAATTTATTGATTTATTTTACTGCATAATTATATGATTTGAAATGTGTGTTGTATAATACAATTTTTTTTTTGAAAATTTAACAAATCTGTCAACGACCTACGGTATAACCTTAGTATGCTAAAAATAAACATATTTTCTTATAATTTAAAACATAACTTTACCAGATAAAATAACAATCTTTCGAAATAATTTATACTTTTTTGTGGAAAAGAGTCAACACGGCTAAAATTTGATTTAAAATGACATATTTCCGGTTTAGTCTGGTTATTACCTCTTAATATTAACACGAACACGTAAAAAGACTCCCATACAAAAGTCTTAACAGAGTTAGCAATGAAACGCTTTTTTTGTCGCCATATTCTCAATTTGGGAGGCGTATATGGGTACTATTTATTGGATAACCAACCCTTGCTCTCCTTCCTTTCCAAGATGTTCGCTTGGTGACTTAGCAGGGATGCCCGGGTTGATGAGAAGGGAAAATTTAAAAAGATTTTCATATAAATATTAAATTTTTTGATTGCCAAAATTAGCTGGTATTAATTATATGGTACACCAGTTTGGCCGCACACCACCTCGAGCCGCTCCCAACTATCAAGTAAGTTAATACATAGTTGAACATTTTTGAGGATGCATTATTATAGTCACAATTGATTTCATAGCTTTATTTGGTCCTTTTGATTGCTTAATCGTTTATATGCTAGTTGGAAGTAACTCACTTGTACTATTGCTGAAGGCAAATATCAGCTTCAATGGGCAAGTGGAAAAACATCGATCAGCTCACTTTCAGGGTCAAGGAAAAAATGTTTGAAACCCGATCATATAATTTTCTCCCCATTTACTTATTTAATATACGAGGCAGTTGATAAAATGTAGGCCTCTCGCTACATTATTTTAAGGGCTGTTCGGCCGAATGAAACATAAATTATTATCATTCCATTGACGTGCTGATAATGAATACAAAATAGTTTATTGAACCCCCGTGAAAAATGGATGTCCGAATATATAAAATTAGTTTCGCTCGATAAACTCCAATTCGACGTACACGGTTCAATGGGGCTGGTGGTGCTTTTGGAGTCCACCCAAAAAGTCTATCGATGGAAATTTGACACGATACAATACAATACGCTTGTACCGCCCCAACCAGGAGCTCTCCTGTCCCGATGAGACCGGTAAACCAGAAGGCACTGATTTGTTAGGATTTGGAACAGTGCTCTGGGGAAGGGAAGGAGGTTGGAGTTTTATCGATTGGTGTACATGGAAAGCTAATAACTTGCTTCTGCCTTTCCGTTTCCTCTGCTACTTGCTTTCTATTTCCTGCTTCCCGCTTACTGCTTCTTGGTTTTGGCTTCCCGCTGCTTCTTAATTTCTGCTGATTGCTTTCCACTTGCATCTCACTTCACGTTTCTCGCTGTTTCTTGCTTCCCACTTTCCGCTCCCATTGCTTCTCGTTTCCTGGTTCTTGCTTCTTGGTACCCTCGAGAAAAGTTTCAGTCTATCGTGACTAGATCCTCCCTGTGTTCAAAGCATTTGATCTTCCCAGGTGTTCCTTTACTTTATTTTCCTTGTTGATGCGGTTTATTGTGTTAACTATTTGGGATTTACATTCCAGATATAAAAAACCTTTAATCTAACTTACTTGATTAAAATCGGCCTTCAATTCATTTTGGACAACACTAGGTTGGGTTGTTTTACAGAATTTGAACAATTCATCAAATTTATAAGTTAATTTAAGTGAAAGTTCTATTCAAGTTCTGACATTATTTCAGTTCTGTGAAGTAGCTGACCCACGAGATATAATAAAAGAATTATAACAGATCTTGAAACTTAATTCTAAATTTGAACATTTTATTAAATTTCAAAGAAAATTTTTAAGTTCTGTGACAGTTCTATTCAAAATCTCTTATTATTCAGTTATATTAAACAATTGGTAAATTATGATACAAAACTTCGATCAAACTCGACCCTAAATGACATTCCATTCGTTTCTATTGGGATTGGGATGTTGGCAATTGCGTGCTATCACGGTTTCACTTTTTCAGTTATTGGTCTTTTTTACGGTCCATGTTTCGTATTCATGTGTGTAGTAGATAATGGTCGATTTTTAAAATAATACTTGTATCTAAAAACTCATCATCCCAGTTTTAAGTTTTTGTAAATGTTTTCTATACTTAAGCCTAATAATTAATAAAATACTAAGGTCTGGTATTTTAAATTTTTTTATATGCCAATACCACACAAGAGTCCCAACCGACCCCATCTAGAGCAAGTGATACTATGGCACCCCCAAATTGGGTATATTACCCACGTCTATAAGTACTTATTTGTTAATTTTTATTTTATCCTGACAAAGAAACCATTGGTTTTGAAACATGAAATAATATTGATTAAATATGTTGTCTTTTACAAAGTTATTTGTTTTCATTTAAGTTTAAGTTTTCATTAATTTAATTGTTACTTGGGAGAGGCTCACTTATGTTGTACGGCCCTTCTGTACGATCCTATTGATTTTACCTGGTAAGTCCACATGGTAAAGAACAAAGGTAGGTATAATTAAAAAGGTATTTTGAGACTCAAAAAGGCGCCTTTATTCACTTGCTCCATGTCCCATTTGGCTCACGGCCGGATTCGTTTACACGTTCACACCCACCACTTGAAACCTTTTCAACAATAAGCCGGCATCTCTGATTCAAAATTCCAAGAACCTCGTTTCGGGAGATGGAATTCATTATCGCCCCATTCGAGAAATGATTCCACCCTTTTTGTAATCCGGGAAAATAATACAACATCGAGCGTGGATTTCCCGGGAATTTTTTTCCCATTTCTCACCCGCTGTGACGTAATAAACTAAATTACCAAATAAAGAGTATCGCCCCGGGGGCGGTATTTGGATAACGAAATAACAGCGGGCGGCTGGAGGATTCAAACCATCTCTGGACCTCCGCGGGCGGTTTTTTGAACGGTTTTAGGTGTATTAATTTTTTTTTATATTAGAAAATGCATTATTTGATAAATTTCGTGTTAGTGTGTAGGTTATCTGTTTTATTGGGCAGTGGCGGATTATGATTAAATTCGCGCCGAACGCCAGAAGTGAACTGACTTTTATTTTTAAAAAATTGTTAATGGTATTATAGACAGCCCTGATTAATTAAGTCTAATTATCTTCCATATACCTACAAGAACTACTCGATCCAAAATTATTTTTAATTGCAACAACAACATCAGGACTGAGTCATTTAGATATTCGCTTATACCTAGATTGCATGCAGCTGACAATGCTTTCTCAGAAGTAGTAGATGTGTTCAACTGAAAAGAGAAGGCTATAATAAAATACCTCAATCAATCAATTCTCTCCAAAATAAAATTTTACATACCGACCAGAAATACGAGACAAAGTGCTACCTTTTTCTGTGACAATTTCAAAACAAATTATGAGGCTCATACACCTATTAATAGAATGCATCATCTTGGCAATAAATTCGGGAATAACGTAGACATATTTAAAGATTCCGTATTAGTCACAAAACGAATTCTTTATAATTATTTTAGTAAAATGTATGATTTCACGACTCCGTAGTGAATACACTTTATATATTTCTATTTTCTTTTAGTTTTTATATGTCTTTTTACAAATTTCGCTTTCCATAACTATACATTTAATTTGTCTTAAATTTATCATAAATCAATATATTATATTGAATACTATGTATTTGCTAACACAACTGTATTACTTATATATCTATCTTGTAAAAGCCCACTAGGGCGTAAATAAATAAATAAATAAATCACAATAAACAAAGTTAGGCATGATAATATTCGTCTGCTTGGCTTCAATATCATATTTAAAACAGATTCTAAACTACCTATTTCAGATATCTTAACCATCAGACAAAAGAGTCATAGCTAATTGTTATATCTGCCCTTTCCTCGGCAGATATTAATTATTACAAAGGTTCTTTAATATAAATGTGTTTATTACTTTTAATAACCTAGCTGGATAGCTACGACTGTTTACTATTCGGGGGTAGGTATATCTCTGCGCTCCCACCTCGGGAGCTGGTAAAGTCTATCTCTAGTACCACTTCTTGTACACTAATGCCATCTGGCGAGCTATGGCGCAAGCTAAATGCTTACCGCCATCTATCGTATTATTTCCATATTAAATACCTATTTACTATTCATTACACCCTCCCCGACCTAATCTCAAGCCCCTGGCTACAATAAATACAAGTCATGTTTTTTTTACAAATGATGGTATACAATTGACAAAAATGGGATTTTAAATATTTCATTTTTACACGATTTTATACACTAAATTCAACCAAACATAGTCATGATTTTAAATACTTCAACTTAAGTACTTCTGTTTCTCTGGGAGGGACCTCTATGAACGCCTTAAGCGGAGCCTCCCGTCCCAAGGTCTTGGTTGAGTAGTTTGCTCTCGATCATCCGCTGGTAATCTGAAATCAAGAGAACATCCCGTTAGCCCCTTCAACAAAGCTGAGGTCCCCAACTCGTCTGAAGCGCATTTCGTGACCTCAGACGCGGTGGGTGGGTTATCTTCTACACTCTCCTCTTCCCATTTCACAGATAAACTCCTTAACTGATCAATATGCCTCTTCCAAGTCAACGGAGTACCACAGATTCTAACGATATAAACTTTTTTTCCCACTTTCTTTTCTACAATACCTCTAACCCAACAAACTTTATTCACCTGACGAAAGTCCTTGACTAGACATTTTTGTCCAACATGTAAATTCCTCATTTGTACTGTCACTGAATTAATTGTCTCGTGAGAAGTTATCCCAAGATCGAAACATTCCATAAAATCTCTACCCACAATTAATTCTGTTCCATTTATTACTACAATAAAATTAATATTTTTGTTCCTACCCTTGAATTTCACATCAAAAATCGCCTTTCCTACGATTTTTAAACGATTATTTCCATAACCTGAAATAATTCGCTTGTCTTGTGACAAAATGATTGAGCTAAAATGTCTTTTAAAAATACACTCTGGCATCACACATAAAGATGAACCTAAATCAATCATTGCCGTAAACTTCTTGTTATTAATTTCAATTTCAGCAGTGATAGGACTAATTGACGCAACTAAAACTTTACTGTCCCTGTGATTTTCAAATATGGGATTTATAGGATTATTCTTGCAAAATTTCTGTAAATGCCCAACGCCCTTACATTTAAAACATTTCGCATAACGAAATTTACAATCAAACGATAGATGATCATTCCTTTTGCAAATAAAACACTATTTTTTAACATTACCAGAGGGTGATCTAAAATTCGTACCTGAATTTGATCCTAACCTATATGCTGGTTTCCTGTTAAAACTACCATTGGGGCTCGTCGATCGTTCCCTACGCTGATCTCGCCTGAACCCATCGCTAGTAACTCGCTTTTTTACCAGATTTACTTCTGATTTAACCGTATTAGCACTATCCAAAGTTGATATACTAACTGCAAGTCCTTCTATTTCATTAAACGAAAACTTTTGCCCTTCCACAAAAATTTTCTCTTTCGCGCGACCCGGTAACAACCCGATTGCAAACATGTCTATAAGATTTTTTTCAAGCCTCGTTTCAAATTGACAATACGTTGCTAAAGAACGAAGTCTTACCGCGAAATCTCTTACTGTCTCGCCTTCTTGTTGTCTCGCTAAAAAAAAATTCTCCCGTTCTTTAAAAACTAAACGATTTTTGTTGCAATGTTTGTCAAGAAGCGCTAAAAGTTTATCAAAAGATAAGTCCGTTACTTTACTTGGAAAACACAGATTAATTAATAAGGTTAACGTTTCTGATTCTAGGAGATTCAATAAAAAAGCCCGTTTTTTCTCACCAGACGCTTTGTCATCATGAATCACGAAAAATTGCTCTATCCGAAGTCGAAACAATTCCCAGTCTCCGGAGAGATGGCAAAACGGAGGCATTCTACCCGATTCCATAACTCCCAACAGATAGATCGGCAAAAAAAAACAACAATAACAAATAATCCCTCTCAAAGAAGCAAAAGAACTTAACTCAGGAACTCTTCTGGTCTGGTCCTCTCCTTCCCTTCCCTCTGGGTTGTATCCTTGTCCTCTGATTAATCCAATGATTAGTCCTTGAAACGATTAATCCAATGATTAGTCCTTGACACGATTAATCCAATGATCCACAACCAGATCGCCTCCTTGCGGTATTTTTCTTCTTGTTCCTAGAACAAAAAAAAATCTTCTTCTAGCCCGTAGCCACGGAAACAAATGCTCCTTAATCCCGAGCAGAATCTCTTCCGATTCCTTTGCCAAAACTGCAAGTCACTTCCGCAGTGACTTAGTCCTCCGTGCCCAGCACAAATTATTATTCGCACGCGTAACTTTCCACACAATTATACTTTAACGGCTGCGCCAGTTGTTATATCTGCCCTTTCCTCGGCAGATATTAATTATTACAAAGGTTCTTTAATATAAATGTGTTTATTACTTTTAATAACCTAGCTGGATAGCTACGACTGTTTACTATTCGGGGGTAGGTATATCTCTGCGCTCCCACCTCGGGAGCTGGTAAAGTCTATCTCTTGTACCACTTCTTGTACACTAATGCCATCTGGCGAGCTATGGCGCAAGCTAAATGCTTACCGCCATCTATCGTATTATTTCCATATTAAATACCTATTTACTATACATTACACTAATAAATTAAAAATTATTATATTGTATAATTCAAAATTATTATTAAATCTCCAACTGACAGCCCTGCAATAACAGAGCTAATTTGCTAACTATACCTGCCCATTCAATCCAAGCAATATCAACTTTTAAGGTATCTAACAATAAATTCGTTACAAAATTATTCTATTTTTTTATAAACAATTCCTAGAATTGAACGATTTGAAATTAAATACGAATGTATGAATAGATAAACTTGACTTTGCTCGATTCTTCGATTCTACTTGCTAACAAGTCACCTTTTTTGCACTACATACTTTCATTGTGCGTATATATAATGTTCTGCTATTTTTACATATTACAACATTCTACTCCTTTATTATTTTTTTTGGTTTTACCACATAAATGTATCATATATCTATCTATATATAAGCTTTCATCGTAGATACATCATATTGTTTTATGTCAGGTCTTATATAAACCTAGTATATTATTTAAATACTCTTTAACTGTATTATTTTTGTTATTATTATAATACTGATACCCTCCTGTATAATGTATCACTTGAATGTAAAAGGCATTGCATGGCATTTAAATAAATAAATAAATATTGTACTCTTTTAAACTCCACACAAGAGGCCCTGAGGAAAATAAATCCCCAGGGGGCCTGTATCATATTTTAGGATGCTGTGTGGAGAATTTTCTCTGGGAAAGGAAGGAGAGGAAATTTTTTGAAGGAAAATGGTACAAGGGGTGGGTAGGAGTCTGGGGGTCAGTGTGTTCAGTAGTGACGGACGTATAAATCCATCCCTCCCACTGTGGTACAAGGCGATGTTCTGAGAGAGTCCTGCTAGAAAGCTCAAAAGGTCTCCCTTAATCAATATTTCACGATCCTACCTGCAGACCCATGAAAAATCACTTTCTATTTTAATATACATATAAAAGTATTGATAATTTGTTTGCTAAAGCGGACCCTTGAAAAGCCACTAATTCTGACCTTACTTTGTCAAGATTAATCCCAAGAAATTAAAGAAGAAATACACATTTCAAAAACAGAATTAGAATATATTTTTTATTTAAAAAATGTATCATACTATAGGTACCTTATCGCTTGTATGAAATCTGGACACTAACAGATACAATTTTGAAAATGACGCAAATCAATTGCAAGGCTTTCAAATCGTACCATAAATATCCAATAACAACTTTTATCATTACTATTAAACCTACAGAACTTGATTGTTGTTTGGTTTTTAATTATATCATTATCACTCACAAAAAAAAGAAAAAAAAAGTATTTTGGAATGTTGGTACGAAAGATATTGAAATATAAAGAGATGTGCCATTCGCCGTTTTTACTAGGTGAGACTGCGCTTTCGGGTGTCGCCGGAGTTGTTTACCAATTAACGAATAAACTAAAATAACGAATATACTAAACGAACTCTAAACTAAATTAACAAATTCTTTCCGTATTCAAACTATATTGTTAACCAATAATGATGAACACCTTAAAAAATTATTTTTGTATGCAAACTACGCGATTAGACCGTAGTTCGGCGACAGTCGCGCGGACATCATAGCATATCTCTTTGTATTTGAATATCTTTGGTTGGTACGATAAGTCTCTAACTTTAAGTCACAGTTGTAAATATGTATGTCATTAAGCCACTAGTTTTAAGTCAACTATCATAAGTCTTAGTCATAATTCACTAGCTATAAGTCTTAGATATAAGCCACTAACTACAAGTCTTAGAAATAAGTCACTAGTTATAATTACAAATCTTAGTTATACCAATTTTATTATATATTTACTTGTACAGCGCCCTTGAGGTGATTTTTCACAAAAACAGCGCTATATAAATTAGCCAAGTATTATTATTATTAAATTTAAATGGGATGGCGATGTACGGTGTCAGGCAAGCGTTAGAGAAACAGAGCGCATGCTAATGGGCAAGCACCGAAAGGCAGTGGCGACATCGGTTTTTATTCAAATCTACGGAGACGGCATGTCTAGTGTGTATTATCTTATCAGTGGCCAGAAACAAAATATATTAAGAAATTTATTATTAAGATATTAAGTGCTTTAATATTTTGGCGGTTAATGGATTGCCACGTCAAATTCCTTTAAACATTATTTCAAGCATAAACTTTCTAATTAAAGTGTTTTTAAAGGAAGCGACCAGCCAGATATGTATGTTTTGGTAAATAATCCACAAGCCGCCGCACGCCGCTATACTTTTAACAGGCATAGATTTTGAAAGAAAACTACTTTTAAAGTTAATTACCAAAGCAAACAATGGTTTATTCATTAAAATTAGATTTTCATTGAATCAAAGTTAAAATTTTGAATTGCCGCCATTTTTTTGGATGGATTTGACATTTGCGAAATATCGTTTCAAACTAAATAAGAATGAATTACTTAATTTACCTAAACTAAGAACCTAATAACCTATTTTGTGTACATAAATAGTTGTTTTTTTGTAATAATTGTTGAAATGAAGTGTGATTTCCATAATCCGTGCTGAAAAATGCTGCGGCTTATGGATTATTTAATTATGTTTTCTGTATCTATCTGTAAATAGTAAAATTAGACAACCCTTGAGATGATTTTTCACAAAAACGGTGCTCTTCAAATTATCCAATTATTATTATTATTATTTAAAATAAAACAATGACTTTGTAAACACCACTTTAATTTTTTTATATACTTTATGCCGACCGGGTTTCGCTACAACCGTAGCTTCTTCAGGGCAGTATAATACTCAACTAACATTAAGTTACAAGTGTTATAGATAATATATGATTTAACAAAATGGGCTGGACTCCTAAAGTGAAGGAGGAAGAAGGCATAAGTGTAGATGGAGAATTGGGAAGGGAATGGGCGTGTTCTTTATCAATAGGGAACAATCTTAGTATGGGACTTTTATATAAATTTAGTTGGTTATTAACTACCTTGCTATAAGTGTTTATGGCTTTCCTTATTAAGTGCCTCTACAAATATTATTATTATTCTTACAAGATAAAGAAACACAATATTTTACAGTTTATCACTATTAGTAGCGAATCACCAGCAGAGTAGAAAAATACAATCAGTACCGGTGTGAACCAGAAGCAAATATATGTGTGTAATCATATTCTAAACACTCATCAATATTCTAATATCACACCAAAAAAATCGTAGGCGAAATACATTGTGAAGTCATGAATAATGGTGGAACGAAAATGTTTTCCTAAAAGGGAACGTTTATTATTCATTATTTTGTCTGATTTCTTCCCCGTGTTCAAATCTAAATAATGGCGATCGGGAGATAAATTGATTGTTCTGAAATAAAATTACACTAAGATGTCCAATAATGGTCCAATACAGATTTAGACAGCTTAGAACGAATAATTAGAACTACTTTAACAAAGTTTAATTGCCATCATCCAAATTCATCTATAGAACGAATTTATTTACCTAGAAATTTAGGAGGTAGAGATATAGTCAAAATAACATCTTTAAAACATAATCAGGTAGAAATGCTAAGTTTTTTTTTCCATAGGAAAGCTGATAGTTCAAAAATGCACAAAATAATTTGCAACGTAGATAGAAATATTTTGCCATTCAATTTATACGACGAGAATGCCAGCATTCTTATAAATACCAACCAGGAATTATTAGATTCCTGGTAAAATAAAATTCTTCACGCAAAACACTTCAACTATCTCAACCAAACATATGTTGACAAACTTTCGTCAAACAAATGGTTGAGTATTGGAGAGTTGAGCGCAGAAATAGAAAATTTATGCTAGCCATTCAAGATAGAGTCATTAATACTAAAAAATATAGGAAGCATATCATCAAAGATACAAATCAAATTGATGATTTATGTAGAAAATGTTTGGCTTTTCCGGAAACTATAGAACATATTATATCGGGATGTTCTGTATTAGCGCCGTCCGAGTATACATTTAGGCACAATCAAGTTTTAAAAATAATTCACCAAAGTTTGGTAACTAAACATAACTTGATTGACTGTCGTACTGTACCATATTATGAATATGAACCAAATTCAATTTTAGAAAATGAATTTTATAAAATTTATTACGATAAAACTATTCTAACAGACAGAACAATTAGTCATAATAGACCCGGTATAGTTTTACAGGACAAAATTTAAAAAAAATTACTTATATCATTGATGTCGCTATTCCAAATTCTTGTAATATTCAGAAAACTGTTTCTGAAAAAATAAGAAAATATACAGATTTAGGAAATGAGATTAAAAGAATTTGGCATTCTCAGACTATAAAAATATTACCATTTGTTATTTCGGCTACCGGCATTATACCTAGCTCTCTCATTCAAAATTTAGGCGTATTAGATTTGTCAAAGAATTTATATATAAAAATGCAAAAGTCAGTCATTTTAAATACATGTAGGATTACGAAAGATTTTTTAAATATTTATATTGAGGGATCAGTAGGATTTATCGGACCAGTTAGGATTTCATCAGAGCCGAACCATCTGATATGAAAATATCTGGAGTCGGTGAAATATTTTCCCATTATGTTTCTGGTGGATTGACGAATTGTTCTTGTATTGTTTTGTATTTATTATACTTCTATAGTGCACTTACATTGCGTGAATTTTCTAGATAATCATTTGTGGAAAAGTGTGTGGAAGGGTTTAGTCTTTCATTTGGGAAAGATTTAACCCGGACATACAATCTGGAGCACCGTATTAATATTTTTTTATTTAAGTTTATTAAGGAACATACAGTTGTAGGTATAGAAAGTAATTGAAACTTTAAAGTACTGAAATTAATGACACTGAAACAATTATATACAAAAAATATTCTAATGTACGCATTCAAAAACCAGGATAACTTTACACAGACAAACTCGGGCCGATTCACAAGATCTACATTACAACATACATTCCACCAACCTACAACTAAAATGACTTTTGGACAAAGAAATATGCTATACTTCTCTATAAAATTATTTAATATACCACCTCCTGCAATAAAAACCATTAAAAAAATAATAGACTTTAAAAGATGTATTAAGATATGGATTATGGACATGGGAAGGAAGAATATAGATTCAATTTTGCAACCTAACAAAGATTAATGCTTGTATTGTGCTTTTATTTTAGATATAATTTTATAATTTTCCTCTTGTAATATTTTAACATAGGTATTTACTTATATTTCAAACACTAAAACATGTACAATGTGACCTTAGAACGAGGTACCCCAGTAAGGACACATTTTTCTTTAAGAAATTGTAAAACTAAGAAAAAAAAAATTGTAGGTACATTAAATAGTGAATATAATATGAACCATTTAAGTTCCATTTATAATTTTTTGTTATGGTTAGGTACTGAATAGGCATCAAGTGGTTATTAAACAAATATGTTAGGTATATGTACATGAAGCAATAGTTTCAAGTAGTTGTTTAAAGTTATAAAGGTACACAGTGTTAAGTAAAAAGTTATTCAAAAGAAATTAATAAACAAGAAATAATAGTTTTCATTTAAGTAAATTGTACGGTTAGTTTGATTTTAAACGATTTAAGGGTACAATGGAAAATGTATCTTAGGGCATTATAAGATTTGCAGTTGCAGATACGCCCGAGCAAGGAGTATTGTGCGTATTTCGATTTAAAATGTTGAATCTCTATATATTATAAATTAAAATCCTCCGCCGTCCATCTGTCTGTTCGCGATAAACTCAAAAATACCGAACGGATTTTCATGCGATTTTCACCAATAGATACACTGATTCATGAGGATGGTTTAGGTATATAATGTGTCAAGGTTTTATGTAAAAGGTTTGAAATATATAATTAAAGGATAATGTCTCTATGCGGTGGACGAGCGGGGTCGCAAGCGGGCGATGTGGATTTGATTTGTATGCAAATTAACAGATGGCGGTGTGAGTTAAAAGGTTGGGTAACCATCCAGTGGATGGCGTTGTGTTTCGTTAGCCACAACTACGCGTGGCCGGGTCAGCTAGTATGAAATAAGGTATTCTATCTGGTATTGCGTTCAGGGCAACGGCCACTATTGTCAGCTTCGCTGACGACACTGTCCTGCTATTTCAAGCGAAAGACTGGCCTACCGTTTATTCGCAAGCGGAGGAAGGAATTCAAAAGGTTAAATACTGGCTTGACTCAAACACACTAACTCTCAATGTACAGAAAACAAAATACTTACTGTTTAGTCTCACCAATATCACAAAACCAAACCTCCACCCCCAATTAAAAATACACGAATGTAAAAACTCATCTCCGAACCTGAATTGTAACTGCCCATTCCTTGAACAAGTAAACATTATCAAATATTTAGGAATAACCTTTGATACACACCTAAATTGGAAGCAACATATACTTAACACCACAAACAAAATCCGCAAATCCATATACTTTTTCAAACAAACACGTAATTTCCTCAACCTACACCTTTTAAAAACAGTGTATTACTCACTATGCCAATCACACATCGAATACGGGATTTTAGCTTGGGGTAACACTTATTCTAGTGCCCTCGACCCCATCATTAAAGCACAAAAACTAATAATAAAAATAATCCTTAAACTTCCTCTTACTACCAGCACGGATACGATCTTCAACACCTTCAACGTTATGGACATTAAACAGCTCTACGCAAGATCCATCTTAGTTAATTTACATAAAAACAACATAACCCTATACAAATCAACACAAACTATACACAATACCCGAGCCAAAAACAAAGAACTCCTCCAAACTCCCTTTTCTAAAACCACCTTTGGACAAAGACACTTTAAATACATAGCTTGCAAACTACACAATACACTACCAGCTACGATTAGACAAACCGAATCAATGACCAAATTCAAACAAGTTATAAAGAAATGGATTATAAGTACTGGTCGTCACACTATTGCAAACATCTGTAAAATAAACTACAAATAGACAGAAATATCCATCTACATACGTCCTTACCCATATAAACCAAATTAAAATTATAAATTCCTAAATAATCTAAATCCATAAATAGATTTGATAGGATTTACTACTGTACTGTATCTCTTCCCTCATTTATAAGAAAACTCTCTTTATGTGTTTTACCCACACTTTCAATCATCTTTATGTTTAATTGTAAATTAAATTACTCTTATATATGAAATTCAATTATGTACCTGTACGCCTGTCTCAACACAGGTATACCCTAGCGAGACAGGCATCGAATAATATATTGTAAACATCATGTAAATAGATCAATAAAAAAAAAATAAAAATAAAAAATCCTTTCTAACATGGCCGTTAAGTCAATGAGGCAGTTTGCAATTTTGTACAGAGCGATAGGGTTATGTATGTCAAATGTAAAAAAAAAAAAATATTTGACAGATATCAATAAGATTGACGTCATGTTTTGTAGTCATAGAGAGGCGAGAGCAGCAGCTGTGGATGGGACCATGCTCAACTATTGTTGAAGCACTGCAGTGATGCGGTAGTCGAAACAGCATTCTGTATGCATTATTATAGTGCTTTGCAATTTATTTCGGACCTACTTGGAGGATTGTATTGATACAATAAATACATGTTCATTTTGATACCTAAAGATCATCGTCTTGCTTAAGCACTGTCAAGTTAAGGAATTTTATTTGTAATTATTTTTGTTAATTTCCGCAAAGAATGTTAAAATGGTTAGATTTAGCCCCAGAGTTAGCGGAAAAAACACCATAACGTAACGAAAAGTTGCGTTGCTTGAAATTAAAGGCAAGTTATGCTTTAATCAAAAACCTGAACCACAGGGTACACAATTTTTTTCTTTTTCCTTCCCCTCCCCAAACTAAATCAATCCCACAACAATCACCAAATTGGAGATGCCTCATGTAACTATTTTTCTTCGTTCGGCGGTACCCAAAAAATTCGGGTTCGGGTACCGCCGCATGGGATCCATTTATCCGATAACCAACACCTTTTCCATAGGTCGGTCACCATGTCTGGGGACTTAGCAGGGGTTCCAGGGTTCAGGTGTGAGGTTGGTCCGGGTATTGGCGGTGGATGCGTCTACTCACCAACTGTGTGGCAGTTCGGATCGGGAAGGACTAGAAGGAGACCTTTGGACCTCTCCAGGAGGACTATTTCGACACTGATCCCTTGATTCTTACCCAACACGCATACCTTTTTCCTTCCAAAAATTTCATCTCCTACCTTTCCTAAAAATACCTTCCACACAGCACCTCCAAAGACGACATAGGCCTTGAAGGGAAATATTTTTTTCAGGGCCTCCTGTGTAGAGCTAACATTAAAAAAATCGAATGCAGTTTACACGCAGTAGAAGCGAAACATTAACAAAAAAATTTCAACCGATACTTGAAAACTGAGGTCATAATCAAAGCGGCCAATGAGCGCAGTTGATGCGTCGCAGGTGCAGCAATCGTCATTTCCGTTTTATCCGAAATACAAATCACAACGGGCTGCAGAAGTTTCACTTCAAAATCCATTTAATAACTTTCTAAACTCCGCATCTGAGTAGAGACTATCTTGAAAAATAGCACGTAGACATTTTGTAATGGCTTAAAAACTTAAAGCGTTTAAGGAATACGAATGTTTTATGTTGGAAAAATTCGGATTGCGCAGTTTTGAAGCAAACTGAACACCGTTTTCGTATTTACAAAATAATAACATCCTTTTGTATGGATAAAAATTGTCTGAGAGTTTATAAACCAGCGGCGGCATCAGAAGAGTTTGTGTTTCATTAACTAAGAACCTAAGAACAATGAGCTTCCCACCGAGTCCGGTCTCTCATATTCTGCAGTCAGTCGATAACAAAAAGGAGAGCTGGGATTAAATCTCCATCAGCGGGAGTTATAGGGGATTGCTTTTTGCAGTGGGCGCACTGTACAGTACGCTCTATCTTATTAGTGGGACGAAAACAGGCAAAAAATGGCTGAAAAGCCTTTTATCTTGTAAAAAATGTTATGTCGGTTTTGTATGAATCTATGAGAGATTGGAGTTTTATTAATGAATAAGTCTCCGGCGTTGTCCGGGCTGTACCCAGAGTATTAAAAATCAGATGTTGACAGCGATTTTTTGTTTTATCTTACGAATATTTTAAACGCGAACGTTTGCATGGATGTATGTGTGTTTGTTAATCTTTCACGCAAAAACTGCTTAATGGATTTTAATGGAACTTTACAATAACATAGTTCATTCATCTACCTAAATAAAAAAATAGGCTATATATAATGGTAAGCTCTGTCGTTATGAAATTTGTATAAATGAAAATGAATGGCAGGGGGGTAGGGGAACAGGGGGGGTGAGGTTCGTGGAGAGGGAAGAGAGAAGGGAAGGGGAATGCGGGGAAGGTGGAAGGCAACGGGGACGCACGGGAAAGGACATGCAGGGAGAATCAATTTACTTCTTTGAATGGCATTGCAAAGCATGCCGGGGACCAGCTAGTATTTTATATTTAATAATCTTACTATAATATTATAACCGCTAAAGTTTGTGTGGACGTATGTGTGTTTGTTATTCTTTCACGCAAAAACCACCGAATGGATTTTAATGAAACTTTACAATAATATAGCTCATATATCAGAATAACGTAAAGGCTATATATAATTGTAAGCTCTGGCGTTATGAAATTTGTATGTGTATTTCATATATTTTAGCGGCATAGAGGAAAGGCAGGGGAAGGGGAACAGGGGAGGTGAAGAGACGAGGGAGGGGGAAGGCCGGGAAGGTAGAAGGGAACGGGGACACACGGGAAAGGATTTGCAGGGAGAACAATTTACTTCTTTGAATTGCATTGTAACGCATGCCGGGGACCAGCTAATAATTATTTATTTATTTTGACGAAGAAAGCATTGGATTCGAAACATGCTTGTTGATTAAATAGTGGAGTATGTGTGTATAAAGTGTTTGATATTCAATCAAAATGACGCCACAAAATGTCATGGAATTTTCGATTATTAAAGAAGTTATTTATTTTTTACTAGCTGGGTTACCCGGCTTCGCTCAGGACAACATTCGAGAGTGTTCTGGAATGTTCCACACTGATGATCCCGATTCCCTATTTCCGAAAATTCCACGACATACTCCGCCACTCCTTCCAGAATTTTCTAGAGCTCTATGGAACCTTCTAGAACTTTCCGGAAGATTGTTCTCGAAATTTTAAGAGGGCGAAACTTCCACCCCTTATATCTTTAAAAGCATGCCCTTTAGGTAAAAACGGTTACCCTTATTCCCTAGGGGGGATAGAGATCTACCACACCATATAACTCCTTTGATCGTACAGGGACTCGTTTCTGAGTTTTTACGGTCCGCGCGTTTTTTTTTTACTTTCTTTTATAATATATAGCTGTTTCCCGGCATGCGTTGCAATGCAATATTAAAATAAATAAAATTTTATTCCTTGCATGTCCTTTCCCGTGCGTTCCCCTCCAGCGTTCCACTTCCACCTTACCCGCCAACGCTCTCCCGCTCCCCGTCCCGCCAACCCCCCTGGCACTTCATTTCTTGACTCTTCTCCCGCCCGGCCCGTAGCCGAAACTTTTTTCTAATACTAACATTTTTAAACTCGTGATATCTTTCTAATTAAATATCCGAATTGAAAAATTCAAAAAGTTAAAAAAAGGTATTGAAGCTGTCTTGAATATGAAGTAATTTATTTTGATAAGGATTAAAACCAAGATACAAAAAAAGAGCCTTTTCAAGCGGCGACATTTTAATTAAATTTTTAAAATAAAAGAATACTTATTGTGGCATAACCATAATAGTTAGACATATGCTGTCGCAACCTTTTTTGTAAATAATGATTTGTTCTACAAAGTTGAAGTACATTATTTTATTCTATCATCAATAGGTTTCGCAGCACACGCGATGTAAAGAATATTTTAGGTAATTTTTTTATACCTTGGGTTGCATTATTGAAGTTTTAGTAAAGATGCCTATTTTTTTTGAAAATATAATATAGCTTATGTTACTCAGGGATAGTGTAGCTTCTCAACAGCGAAAGAATTTTTCAAATCGGTTCAGTAGTTTCGGAGCCTATTCAATGCAAACAAACAAACAAACAAACAAATCTTACCTCTTTATATAGTGTATAGTAGAAGTAGATAAGAAAAACTCTCTTTTTATAAGTTTCGAAGGTTATTCCCATCAATGTAATATATCATTGAAGAAGAAGATAACAATAATAATCTAAACGAAAATATGAAAGTGAACAAGACAAAAAATAGAAAAAGATTATGGTCGCAACTGGGACTCGAACCCAGAACCTCTCGTCTAACCGGGACGTGCGCTTTTACTAATTCCGCCATTGGCACCTTCTGTCAAACCGTCTTATTTGTCAATCTCAAATTAAAAATGTTTGAATTAACAATATTATAATTAATTTATTTTTTCTCATATTATAGGCAATTTCCCTTTTTTATTGGAAACAATCATTCTAAGAATTGACTTGTAGCCTAGATAGTGTCTTGGATAAATACCTATATCCGATTTTATTTAAGCATATTATGGAAATATCGACTATTTTCCTCTAAGCAAGATAATTATTAAATCTGTGCTAATTATTGTAACACAAAATTTCATTTGTAAATATATTTGACACGCGTTAAATCAAGAGTTCTTATTGAAAACCTCCACAATATAAGCATACAATTTACAGACGTGGCAAGGTTTGTAAGCTGTCAAACCCTCCGGTTAAAATATCAAAATATACCAATATTGCCAAAGTATCATAACGTCCTGTTTTGTTTAATATTAACAATCTTACTCATCACGACCCTGTAAAAAAATAATTGCTCAAATGAATTACATTTCTTACACCTGTTTATGCTGGAAATTTGTATGCATTTTGTTTTAGCCGATGTTACCTTGTTCATGTTCATCCCAGAAACTTACCTTGTTAAAGTCTGTGGCGAAGGTAGCTTCATTGTTTCTTTACGGCTGCATTCATTAACCGCCGGGATAAATGAATACCGGTGAATTAGCATTCTTCTCGCGCACAGGTCTTAAAAAAAACAATACTTATCAAAACCACAAACGTTGGACGTGGAAGGTATGGCAAATTAACAATTTGCTCATATTCTGGAAGATTGAAGCGCAAGACCAGGGGTTGGGTTTGAGACGGTTGCGCTGGTTCAGTTTTACCCTTTCACCAAGAAAGCGATTTAGAAACAGTTGATGCAGAATTATTTTTTTGAAGTGAAATTTTTTAGCCCCGTTAGTGATTTGAAATTCGGATGAAACGGAAATGCGTCACTAAAATTTATTATTTGATGGGTCGTCAGTTCTAATATAATGCGGTAAATTCGTACCTGGGCGCGGGCCTCATATAGCGCAGCGGGTAAGGTGCTTGACAAGTCTCAGCGGCTAGAGAGACCGAAATCAAGCGAACGGAGGTTCAAATCTTACGAAATCCAAAAAAAAAAAAAACATTTTTATTTTTGTGAAATCAATATCCAATCTTTAAACCACTTTGAAATAAACAAGCAAAAGAAAAGAAAGCGATATCTAGCGACTTTCTAGTTTCACTTCTACCGTGTGTGAGAATAAATGCTTCCTTCCACATAGCATATCATCTCCTGTGTGGAGTTAATGTAAAAAAAAAGTTATCGTGTTGTCAGTTTATTGTTTATTTTAAATATAAGGAGACATGTAGCAGTGGCGATCCGCGACTTTTCAGTGAGCTAGAGTGCCAAGATTGAAAAATATGACGTTATTGATGTTGTTGTAGCTGAAAAAGATTTTTTTTATACGTGTATGAAGATCTTTCAGTATGTGGATGCGGCGAAGAAAACATTGTATTTATATAGTTTTCTTAATGTTAATAGTTTTAGTACATTAGACACGAACGGCAACAGTTGCCACTCTTCTAAGGTACTACTTAACGGACATGTTTGAGACACCTCAAAACTACTTATAACTATCTATACTATCTGTTGAAGGATGTTGAAACTACATATATAATCCTATACACCACACTTATCATTTTCAGAAGCAGAAAAGCTGTGACCAAGATAGTAAATGATTGTCGATGTACAATGCTTTTATAATATGGTTTACTACACTGCATCCCAATGACATAAGTTAAAGGTTGCTTACAACAACGCTTATCGCTAACTTTTCCACCTACCGAGATACCGGAAATGTTCCTGGAGGGAGGAGTGCACACTTGCCAAGCGCTTCTGCGCCACCGCATGGGAAGTTTATGGCGCAGACTACGCCAATCGAAGAATGCAACCATCACCGCCATGACTGCCTGGATGGAGTCCCCCTGATGGCCCTCTGCAGACGGGAGACGATGAAATACCCCCCGTAAACATCTGCTTGAATTCATTATAGTGTTTATTAATTTTTCAGTTTCATTTCTCGTGTTTTACATATTTATTCGTTTTTTTTTAAATTTTATTTATGTGTTGTTATTTACTTTTAAGCTCAACCTATTATTTGTCTAATTTCTTTTGTTATTTCAAAATATGGAATATATTGCTTGGCACTACCCCTACATACATTCTGGAATAAACTATTATTATTATTATTATATAAAAAAAATAGATTGACTGATCTGGTGCATTTTCACATATTACCAGTTCAGATGAACCGGACCAGATTAAAATAACCAGGTGAAAAACTGAAGCACAGTCTAGCTTTGCCGGACCGTCTCCTATCCCAATCTGAGTGGTTCTAATCCTGAATACTGCAGGAAAGAATCATTCTTTAGTATACTGCAGGAAAAGAACCATGGAAGCACTGACACAATTGCAGCTGCTAGCTCATGGTGGATAATTCACCAGCAAACTGGTCTTACTCCCTCCCGTCTCAGCAGCGTGGACTTAATTAAAGCGGGCCAGTGTATGAGGTTGCTACCTTTTATATATTATTTGTTTCTGCTGCACGGGGGAGACGGGGGCTGATTGCAGCGCAGAGAATATTATGTTACATCGCTGTTTCTCCCCATCTTACTCTATTGGGATTTAGTGAGGTTCACACAACGGGTTTTGAGAATTTTTCTGGTTTATTTAATAATGAGAATTACAAAGTTTATAATGCAACTATATTAAAAACACAAGAAAATAACAAAGAGGAAACAAACGAAACGCGCACGAATAAAAACATATCCATAATAAAAAAAAACACAAGATTTTTTTTCTATAGATAAATACGAACAAGGATCTTTGTCATAAGATTCTCGAATTTTAAAGAGCTTCACATAAAAGATGAAAAAATCTTTACTTACGTAAAAAAAAATTATACCGGAAAATTAGGCATTATTTTTCTCGATTTTTCTGCGTTGAAAGAACGAACTGCTTAAATTAATAACCCACGACTTTTGTCAGCTGGTTTTCTTACGTATTCGTTAATAATTGAATCTTGATAAAAAAAAGTTATTTATTTTTTTTAAATTATAATAGCTCCCCACAGGAGGCTCTAAGGAAATAATTTCAGTCAGGACGTGTGTCATATTAGGGGATGCTATGTGGAGGGTATTTTAATGGAAAGAGAGGATAAGAAGTTCTGGAAAGTAAAAATAAATGTTAGGGGTGGGTGAGAATCCGAGGGACAGTGGGTCCAGGAAAGATTTATTTATTTGTTTCTCTACATGGCACCTAGGTCTAATGTTAACAATTCAGTTTATAACCTCACTAGGTCAAGCCTGTATTGAGGCTAAAAACTCTACAATTTAATAAAATAACACAAAATAATACAGTTATTGAAGAACAATATTGTTGTATGTTTCATGCAGATTATGAATATAATTAGTACCTAATTAGCTGAAGGCGATAGTACATTACAATGAAAGCATGCAGGGTGACCATAATGTTGAGATTTGACTTTTAGAAAAAAAAAAATTTTTAAAGAATTAAGATGAGAAATATTTATTTATTTATATATTGCGCTACTAATTTAGCAAGAGAAGGATGAAAAAAATAGTTAAGACAAAATAAAATGATATTAATTTAGAAAGGATAAAGTAGTGAAAAACTTACAATCCTCGGCTAACACAAATAATCTGACAGTCTTTTTAAAAATGCTCAAGGAATTAGATGACTTAATATGATCTGGAAGGCTATTAAATAAGAGTGGAGCCCGATAAAAATAATTCCTTTGACCAAAAGAAGATTTAGTATGAATTGCCATAAAGTTCAGACCAGAGCCAAATCTAGTAATACGAATTTGCTGTGTTCTTTCTGAAATACCAATATTATTAAAAAATATACAAAGCGTTTGTGTAATATATAGCTGTTTAACATTCATCACATTACATTCCTTTTGAAGTAAATTAGTTGGATATCTAAATTTCTTTTTAAACATAACTTTAAGAATCAGTTGTTGTGCAATATTAAGTGGTTCTATATGAGCCTTTTGACAGGATCTCCAGCACACTATATTATAAGAAAGCACAGACTGGATTATTGCAAAATTAACAGTTTTTAATTTTTCTTTGTCTAGTATTTGTCTGAGTTCTTTAAAGATATAGGTAAGTCTCCTAGTATTATTTACCAACATATTGACATGATCATTCCATCTCAAAAATTTATCTATTATTACACCAAGGTATTTTATGTTGGTTACATTTTTTAAGGGGTTGCAGGACATGTTTGCCAGCAATTATGTATAATCAAATTATGAATTGCAGAAGGCTGACTTTTACATGAAATACTTAAAGTAATATATTTGGTTTTCTGTGTGTTCAGAGTTAAAATATTATTATTCATCCAACTATTTACCACTCTTAAACCTATATTGCATTTGTCAAAAGTTTCATCCCAAGTTTTCCCCTCAAATATTAAGGTAGTGTCATCAGCAAAACTAACAATGTTACCAGGATATTAAGACGGCATAAATAATTTATATAAATTAGAAACTATATTGGCCCAAGTACACTACCTTGCGGGACTCCAAAGGAGATGGATTTACTATTGCTTAACACATTATTTATCTCTACTTGCTGTTTTCTATCACCATGATAAGACCTGAACCAATCCATTGCTGTATTATTAATGCCTAAAGATAAAAAAAATTTAAGGAGCAATTCGTGGGAAACAGTATCAAATGATTTTGGCATCACTCGTACCTTTATTCTCTCTGAAACCGAATTGATTGTCGGAGAGTATTTTGTATTTTTCTAACAATGAAATAAAATGATAGACGTATTAATTCACCCCTCTCACTGTGATGCAAGGTGGTGGCTCGAGAGAGACCAATTATTAATAGACTCAAGACAATGAGACGATAGAGATAACTGCTAGTAAGATTTCAAACACACTTTATCACTACGATACATATTGTGGTAGGGACTCGAGAATTGCTTCCCCAGTTTACATTCTACATTATTTCCGATAAACAAGTAAAACTCATTACGTCGTTTCTAGATTCTCTAAGCCTAACCTCTGACTAAGTGCCTATGTGATGTTTAAATTCAGTAATTATTAATATAAGATGTAGATGGAATTTAATTTCCAAGTCTCGATGAATAACACAGGATTTTGTCAATTGCCAATAATAATGTTTGCTAACGTCGATCGCAGCCGAATACTTGAAAGAAGAAGCCGTAAATCCGAAGATTTGCAGTACAGCCCTTTTTAATAAGCACACGTTGTTTTGAAAAGTACACAAGACAGTTGTCCATCAATTTGGACGTTTACCTATCAACGATCATGTTTGAGTATCGAACCTGGCCAGTCCAACTGCTTGTCGACCTTCCTATTCATCAGGCTATTGACCGCATTATTTCAAGCAACGAATCGGTTCTAAATGGTTGTCTATCAACAATTTAATACTGAGAGTATCTTTCATTCTGGAAGGAGTGGCAAATAATGATGTAAAAACTCATCTATTTTTATTTATTTTCCAATTGCGTTTTGAGCCCAAAACCTGTGGATACAAAGTCACGTAGTTTACCGATATGTAACAGAAAATGTCATGTGCTTGATATTTTATTTGCAATTAATTCTATTTGTAATTTATTTAATTATTTGTTACCCTTTCAAGGACTTTTACAGTAAAGTATACATTTATTTTCCCTTTTTTTATACATAACTGAACTGCCCCAGCAACATTTTTTTGTATTAATTAAAGGATACATTAAAGATGTCCACTGACTCGGCATAATTATTTCAATCCATTAATATTCTGCGCAATGAGGGTTACATATTTTATTGTATTTAGTACTACAATTACTGCACTGAAATAAATACCAACTTCCAGTATAACCTAGCCAACCCAGTGGAATCCGAAAGCTTATCAATCCAAGAAATTCTTGTCTATGAAATGTATAATTTAGAATTTTATATATAAATAGGTAATAGTTACAAGGAGGTCTAGCATGGACCATCGATAAAACCACATATAAATACGATATTGACTAAATCCGTCATCTATGGTCAGCTATGAATATTTATGAGCTCAATCAACGATAGATAACAGATATTCCGACCGACGCGATGCATCGCGACGATTGATAAATTTTAGTGCGACCTTTATAATATCAGGTAAGTTTCGGTTAACTGTACATATATATATACATATATATATATATATATATAAATATTTTTATTATTTATATAGACTTGCTTAATGAACTGATTGAACTGACGAATCTTTTGGAACTGAAAGAAATCGTATGCGCGATCCATGGACTAAATAATGCATCTAAGACACAATCAATTTATTCCGTTCGATCGTTTCGAAACGAAAGTGGTTGAAATATGCCTAAAGACCTCATTAAATAATTAACTCTCGTTTAGTGTCAAAAAGTAAATGCAAACTACCAATGCTTTTTAATGTTAGTATTTCAATTCAATAATGCCAATTTCTTAATATTTTTACTTGGCGTTTGACGTTTAGGAATGTGAATTCATAGAAAACTCCTACATATTTGTCAGCGTACATCGATTTCTTATTTATTCCCTGTCAATATCGGTTCAACTGTCATCAGCGAAACCATGCTTGGTATATCGATATAAAATATTCGGAAGTTACGCCTATCGATACGGTATTGTAAAGTCATCGATTTCTCCGCGCTTGATTCTCCAGAGTACTTTCGAGGACATCACCACATCTTCCAATTATAATTACTGAGACCATAAATCTGTAATGATATACAAAATAGTTAAAAATGAATTTAATAAATTTTTTTTTGCATTATTAATGTAAGATCACCACTTAATGAATAGTTTGCAAGGCCATTTTAAAAATCATCTTTCTAATACTTAAACTCATCATTAATTAAACCACTGTATGTTTAATTAGCTTTAGTTTATCTTTTTACCCAGACCTCCATATTATACTTCGTACAACGTATTAAATAACCCATGAGAATGAATGGCTGAGTAACTTAATACAAAACGTTGGGAATTTTGCAGGAACAATTTGTTAAGACTGATGCAACGGACGAGTGTTTTTGAAGCATTTAGAAAATTCCCAGAGTTACCTATTTTTAAACCGTTTTACCGGAGAATATGAAAAAAGACCGGTTCAGCAAGCTAAAGGAAAAAGTATTCATGGTAAAATGTTTAACTGCTTTTGACAAGATAGATAAAAGAATCCAGGATTTAATGAAAACTAGAAAATCTAAAATTGTTTTTTTTCTTCTTTTGAACATTTAAAGTATTCAAAATATGTAACTCATTGTTCTCGATATTAAATTTTCACATTGGCTATTTTTACATGGAAAAGATGCGCTAAAATAATTTAAACATGAAATCAATGTAGCTCACGTATTTCATATTCACAAAACCAAAGGATTAGTGTATGTTGAAGTTTTAGTTCCGTTAAGAGGGAATAAATAACCAGAGAAAACCGGAAAAATGTCATTTTTAAATCAAATTTAAGACGTATCGGCTCTTCTCCACGAAAAAATATAAATTAATTTCGAAAAACCGTTCTTTTATCTAGTAAAGCTATGTTTTAAATTTTGAGAAAATATGTTTATTTTTGGTTCAATAAGGTTTTACCGTAGGTCGTTGGAAGATTTATTTAATTTTAAAACAAAATTTTGTATTATACATTTATACAACACACATTTCAAATCATATAATCATACAGTTAAATAAATCAATAAATGATCAGGGAAAGCTATATTTCAGATTTCATTTCCTCCTCTTGTTTTGAATGTCGAGTGGGCAAAATTTCATCAATCTCGACCTAAAACTGTAGATTTGCATAAAAATCAAATCCACGCCTTTCGCCGTAGACCCTCTTCTTTATATACATTGATAATTTATGTAAACAGATAATTCAATTTAAGAGGCGGGTATGGGTACCGCCGCCCAGAGAACCATTTATTGGATTACAAATACCTATGCCATTGGTCACCCCAAAAGGTTCCCTACGTTTGGTGACTTATCAGAGGTGCCCGGGTTCAGGGGGTGAGGCTTGTCTAGGTCTTGGCGGCACAAGAGTTTGCTCACCTGCTGCGTGGTGGGCCGGATCGGTAAAGACTGGTTAGGGGAGACCTTTTGACCTCTCCAGCTGGACTCACGAACCATCGCCTTGCACTGCAGTAGGAGGGATGGATTCATACGTTCATCACTACTGGACACATTGACCCCCAGATTTCTAGTCACCCCTCATAGTTTTTTACTTCTATAAAGCCCATTTTTAAATTTAAATTCCTTTATTATTTATTAACATTTTATAATTGAGTCCCGTTAAACTGGTTGATATCAGTTTATTAACGGGTTTATATAAACGGATCCATTCACTAAGAATATATTTTCTGAAAACAATTGATTTGGTATTCGATTCGTCTTTTGGTAACGTCCTACTCAGCAATCTATCAGGGTATGGACCACGTAAAAACAAATTAAAGACAAAAAAATTGTTCAATTTGGATAATTTTTTATTCCCAACAACTTCATTTTCTTAATTCCTATCTTAATTAAATAACATTCGGACTGCGTTAAAAATGCTAACGGGAGTTCTTTTCTAACCAATGAAAGTCACTAAAAAGTTTCGCCAACAGCTTTTTTTCTACAAAAAGACGCCGGGAGTCTTTTTACTCCCCATCTGTAAAAGGCATAATTGGATTAATAATTAGGGTCTGTCATTAGACAAGGGGGAATTGTTTACTCTCTATTTGAACAAAGCCTACATGTTTAAACAACAATGTGGTCTCAGCGTCTTTGCAGGTATTTGCGAATAGTGCTGTTCCTAAAGTTTATGTTTTGATTGAATTTTTTTTAAAATTAGTGTTATCAATTTTGAGTTCTACCTTTAACGCAGGTCTTACTTGAATGTCTGTGAAGGCATTGCTGTCAAATATTTTTAAATGAATATTGTACACCAATCTCTTTGTAAGGATCCCAAATATATCTAAGTGTGTAAAACAAATAAATATGTATGCATATGTGATACAAGATGGGAAACCTTCTTATTATTTTTTCTTTTACGTTGAAAATTATTTTATCGAAACGAAACTTGCACTTTGGCACAGGATATACGTATTATTTTGAACCAAATTAAAAACCATTTTCTTATTATTATAATTTTTAACACATAAAACGTCACTAAATGGCCCAATACTGACTTCATCTTTTGTTTACAGAGTCCTATTACAAAGTAGGCTCTAATTTTGGACAATATTTTTCGATACTACATAAAAAAGTCATTCATATAAATTTGGTAGGCGGTAATTTATTAGATAACCAACACGTCTGCATTGGTTACCCTAAGTGGTTCGCTACGTTTGGTGACTAAGCGGGGGTGCCCGGGTTAAGGGGTGAGGTTTGTCCGGGCCTTGGCAGCGGATGCGTCTGCTCACCAGCTGCATGACAGGCAGGATTGAGAGAGAATGGTTGAGGGAGTCCCTTTTACTTCTTCAGTCAAACTCTATCGGAACAACGCTTTGCACCGCAGTGGAAGGGGTGGATTCATACGTCCGTTACTCCTGGACACACTGACCCCTAGATTCCTACCCACCCCTAATACCCATTTCCTTCCCAGAAATTCCTCTCCTTCCTTTTGTTAATAGATCCCCCACAAAGATATCACAGGCCCGATGAAAATAATTCTCCTTTGCGGAGCCAATATTAAAAAAAAATACACCTTGTTTTCAAGCGTGTTCCTTGTTTTCTCCCGCCTGAAGTGTGCAAAGAATCTATATTTTTCTAAAAAAAAAAAAACCAAAATCTGCCCCGTACTCCATGTTTTTTGTGTATTTGTCATATAAGTGTAGAAAATAAACAAAGTTTTTTAAATTTTTATAAGAAAAACTTTCTTTTTATACTTTTTTGAAGGTTATTCCCATCAGTGAAGAATATATTAGAATAAGTTAACAATAATAATCCAAACGAAAATATGAAAGAGAACAAGACACAGAAAAACAGAAAAAGACAATGGTCGCAACTGGGACTCGAACCCAGACCTCTCCGTCTAACCGGGACGAGCGCGTTAACCAATTTCGCTATTGCCACCTTCTGTTAAACCGTCTTATTTGTCAATCTCATATTTTCAAATTTTTAGAATTATATTATTATCAACTAATTATTTTTCTCCATATTACAAAAGTTTTTTAAAACCGTTGGAGCGACTTAAGTCAAAATATGGACCACTTTTATTTTTCTGCGATTGACAGCAGTCCAAAATTGGATCACATTTTTTTTAAACAAAAATTAACGATTTTATAATATTTTTTTTATAAATCCTACGAATATGTGATAATCAACAAAAGATAGGTAAATTCATTGGCTATATAGAACTATAATCAGTTTGTATTATAATTTTATTAAAATATTAAAATTCGGAGGTATGATTTTTTTTTTATGTGGGTGGTAAATATTCAAAAAAATCACAAGCAATCGGATGAAAAAGTTTTTCAATCGCGCTGTCGCTCGAGTGGCTAGATACATTTTTAAATACCTTACCGTTTTCTTTGTCATTGAAAAGTATGTAGATAAACCTATTGTATATTAGGTGCACTACACGTACCTACATTCTGAAAGGCATTAACTCCTACGTTTCCATTAAATGAACTTGTGGGAAGTCCTGTGAATAAGTAAGTGAAGGAATAAATAATTGTTCCTTTTCCACAAAAACTCGAACTAGCACTTATCAGAACGTATCTACGGTAAGATGATTCAACTGCTTAACCATTCCCCATCGACCGTTGACATTTTAAATTCCTTATATTACGTTTGGACGGTTTTGTGACAGTATTTTGTAGCATGTCAGATTGATGTCAATATCTAATATATATAATCTCTTAACGTGGCTATTTCTGCACACCTCTGCCATATGTCACCCCAAGCGGTTCGCTACGTTTGGTGACTTAGCGGGAGTGCCCGGGTTCATGGGGTTAGGTTTGTACGGGTCTTGGCAGCGGACACGTCTGCCCACCATCTGAATGGCAGGCCGAATCGCGAGAGAATGGTTGCGAAACTTGCACTGCAGTGGGAGGGATGGATTCATGCGTCCGTCACTCCTGGACCCGCTGGCATACCCTTTTCCTTCCGAGAACCTCCTCTCTTTCCTTTCCTAAAAAGACCCTCCGCAGCATCCCCAAAGATGACATAGGCCCTGAGGGGAATTATTTTTCTTAGGGCCTCCCGTGTTTAAAAATGTAAAAAAAATAAGCTCTTAACTACTAACTCACTAACCATAACGCCGTTTCCCGCAGGGGTAGGCAGATAGGACGGACCGCCAAACAACTCGGTCTTGGCACACACTCTTTGCCTCACGCATATTCATACATCGTCTCATACTTCTTCTTCTTCTTCTATTATTCTGGCTTTTGACATGGCCCGACTCAAGTATCTGATTCACTTGGTCGTGCCATGTCTTTCTCGGGAGTCCCCGGCTCCTTCTACCATTCATATTTGCGTCATATATTCTCCCTACACTCCTTTCCTCGTTTATTCGCTCTACACGCCCAAACCATCGGAGCATTCATTTCTTGATCTTACTCATTACGCTTACATCATCTTTGCATTCTTTGCGGATCTCCACATTTTTCACACATTCTTATATGGTTTTACCACACATAAGCCTCAGGGATCTCGTTTCCACAGCTTTCAGTCTACTTTTATCCTTCCTCTGCCAGTTCCATGCCTCACTGCCATACATCAGGGTAGGTACCAGTACTCTTTTATGGACGACTAGTTTCGCGTCTTTGGACAGTTTTTTGTTGGTGCCAATGGCGTTCAGTCCTCCATTAATAGAGCTACCTGCATTCACCCTTCTTTCAATATCTCTATCAGCCTACCCATCTCTCGTAAACAAATACACAAACTCATCTACAAAGCTATTAACGTTATGTAAATAATGACAATTAAGTAGTTAAAACAAAGCTGTACTAGAAAATTATGCTAGACATAGAGTTATTATTGCGATAAAACCGCTAGACATATACATATGAACAGTTTTGCTGCACAGAAATATGCTACAACGTTAGATTTGCGGCTTTTGAAATAACGCAGTTTGAGGCATTCTTCATCGGGTAACGACGGCGCTGTCGAGACGTAATTTACGCCGCGTAGCAGCGCCAATCCAGTGCCCGGCGTTCCACAAGCGCAGCGCCGCGCCGCGCTTGTAATGACCGACGTTATACAGCACCGTAACAAAAACGGCAGACCACAAAGATGAAATAACAAAATTTAAAAAATTCGAGTTTAGTATACACGCGGTAGAAGCGAAACTTTACAAAAACAATCTCAACCAATACTTGAAAAGTGAGATCATAATCAAAGCGACCAATGAGCGCAGACCTAGCGTAATTTCCGGCGAGTTAGCGGTATCGCCTTCTGAAAGCATTATCAATTTCATATTAACAAGCGTGCAACTGGTTTTTATAAATGGAATAATAATATTTTTGACAATTTAAAAAAAACTCAAAGAACACATTCAAATAATGTCATTTCTCGTGTTTTTGGAAAAAAGTGTCAAAAATTATTTCTGTATTCAAAATAAGAATTTGTTCTTTTTTAATAATATTTAAAATAAAAAAAGTACATTTTACATTAATAATATATTTTAAAAAAAATCCTTTGGCTCCATACTGTAGGTCCTGAGGGAAATAATTGAAATGATATGTGGAGGGTGGTTTTAGAAACAGCAGAGGAAATTTATCCCTCCAACTACGGTGCAAGACGATATTCGGAGAGAGAGTTCTCCAGGAGAGGTCGAAAGATCTTCTTTAACCAATGCGCAACGCAGTAGGTAGGCGCAAGATCCGGAAAACCTCACCCCATTTAAAATATATATATGAATACCCCACAAAAGTTCCTATTACTCTCAACCCTCTGGAGCCAGTGAGACCAATGTTTCCCAGTTTTACACAACGGAGATTTAATAGAAAAAGAAGAAGAAAGTAATTATAAGTAATAAAAATAAATACGATTATAGTAGTTTGAGATATTTTTTAAATTTAAGGTGATCCCCTAGTACTGAAACCATTCGGAATCGGGGAGAGTTAAGGACTTTAGGGCGTTGACATTGTTGGCCAATAAAAACCATAATCAGTAGCCAACAACGGTTTGCAAGTACAATTTTACAGAACGAAGCGAAGCGGAGAAAAGAGCAACGTCTTTTCGGCCTCGAAATCCGGGTGGCAACTAACTGTGAATATACTACACGCTATGGGCCCTTCTTCAGATGGCGTAGGGATTATATTCATAGTTGGGTAACGCCTCTCTTAATGCACTGGGAAAAAACACCGCCAAAATTTATGTTTTATTTAATTTTGTGAAGTTTGGGCGTAAATACCAATTTTTATGGCGATTTTTATAAAATAAACTGAATTTGCCACATTAAACAATAAAACCATATCCGAAAAGGGGGTTGTAAATAGGAGAGTTAGGACTTGAAAGTTTTTTTTATAGATCTTATAGTATATTTTTTTGTAGGCTTATTAAAAGACTTATAAAAATTATAATAGACTTATAAAAATATTTTTAAGGGCCAAGGTATTGGAGCATCTATAATTTTCAAATTTTCAAAACAAAAACACGTGATTCTGTTCGATTTTGCATTATTTAGTATGGCTTCATCTTTAGCTGAAAATCAAGAATATTTTGGACTATCTCAATTAACATTAAATTTACTAGATATTATTGTGAAACCGTCTAGACAGTTTTGTTTACGCAATCCAATCTTCGTACGGTGCCCTTTACATTTCCAAAATCAAAGCCATCCCGTTCCCTACAAGTAACGAGATAACAAACGAGTTGCGGCTATATTGCTAAAATAACATAATAAATCTTTTCATATGAGGAAATTGAATTGAGAACGTATTAATAATGTTCGCCCCAACAAAACGCTAAATAATGAAACATCAATTTTTATAACTAACCAAAAAAGTATTTACTTGTACTTCTTCTTTGTGCGCCCTATCAGGTTCCCCTGACGTTAGCGATCACTCTTGAAAATGTCTCTCTGTCTTGCGCTGCCCGGAATAGCTCCTCCACACTTTTAATGCCGGTCCACTCTCATTTATTTCGCAGCCAAGACATTTGTCTCCTACCAGGCCCTCGGCGACCCTCTATCTTGCCTTTCAATATTAAATGGAGCAATGCATACTTCTCCCCTCGAAGTATATGACCCAGATATGAAATTTTCTTGATTTTTATTAATGTAAGAAATTTTCTATCTGCTCTAGCCCGCCTGAGAATTTCTGTGTTGGTGATCATGTCGGTCCATGGGACCTTGAGCATTCTCCGGTGAAGCCACATTTCAAAGGCCTCATGGTATTTATTTTAAAGGTCCATGTTTCTTCTGTTTTCCTCCTTTCATGGTATTTATTTTAAAGGTCCATGTTTCACATCTATATAGCAAGACCGACCACACATAACATTTTAGCATTCTCTGCCTTAGTTTTAAACTGATATTGTCATTGCAGAAGAGGGATTTCATTTTACTGAATGTAGTTCTTGTTGCTTCAATTCTGCACCTTGTAATTATTGTGCTGTAAATAATAACATTTATTGGATAACCAGCACCTCTGCCATATGTCACCAGGTACCCTGTGCCCGGGTTAATGGGGTGGTTGTGACTGCCCTCCAACTGCTCGGAAGGCCGGATCGGGAGAGACTGGTTAATAGATCTTTTAATCTCTCCAGCACGACTCTTTCGGAACATCGCCTTACAACGCAGTTGGAGGGATGGATTCATACGTCTATCACTCCTGGACATACTGACCCCCAGATTCCTAACCACATTTTTCCTTCTCAGAGCTTTCTCTCCCTCTTTTCCTTAAAAATAACCCCACAAAGCACCCCTAGAGATGATATAGGGCCTGAGAGGAATTGTTTTCCCCAGGGCCTCTTGTACGAAACTATTGTAAAAATAAAATCACACTGAAATTTTAATTATGTTCTTATGTTGTCATTGAATTAAAAGAACGTGGAATAAGCAATGACGTTAATACTGGACGCGGGGTAGAAATCTCAAAGTGGGAAGCCAAATACAGGACAATTGTAACGGTCTCTATTTCTAGTACTTTAGAACTAAACTGCTACGCTTCGAGTAAGGTCGTGTCTTACCAGCACTTACCAGTAAGTAAATTGCATTGCAAAGCGCCAAAATGCCCTCCTGTGTGATGAGAAAATGCTTCAATTACACGGCAAATAGTCGTAAAGGCGATGGAATAACACTTCATTTGTAAGTACATGCAAATTACTTATTATTATAAATTATTATAAATATTACATCTAATTTTCATGTTTCCCGCCCGCGGTTTTACGCGTCATCAGAGAAAATTCAAGGCCTACTAAAGTAAAGGGTCTGGACGCGCAACAGCCAAATTACTGTTGCTAAGTAAACTTTACTATTTAAAAATAGACTCATCAGCCTATACCTCTGTTTATTTGTTTGCTTGCAGTAAAACAACACATAAATCAGCAGTTCCAACAAGTATTGACGACAACCGCCACCATTTGAAAACTGTCGTTGCCCTATTGTATTTATGGTGTAGCTCGACACATCAAAGTCCGGCAGGCATCCGGACCTTTTTAGTTTAGTGGGCCTTAAGTTGTGATAGCAGTATTCGGCGAAGAAATTAATAACCTGCCCGACCATATATCTATGACATTCACACACAAACATTCTTTGATTGTCTGTCTTTATCACACAGGAATAAACTTTTGAATTTAGAAATTATACTGAAAACCGCTGAAAACAAAAGAGTGTTGCTTGCTTTCCACATTATATTGTGAGTATGTGAGACTATGGCGAGTTTATTTATAATATATAACGTCATTGGGAATAAGCGTTAGTATAAGTTTTTTTTTCGAAAAACAAATTCAATTCAAAATTCTTGCCTTATAAAATTATGTATTGTAATAACATTATTTCTGATTCAATTCAATTGAAACTAAAATAAATATATGTATAACTTCTATTAAAAATGTATAACTAAACCGAATACCTACATAAAGTGTATAGATATGTTTTAAAATATTTCTTGTTGTACTTAGTGAGGCAGACTATGCGCAACTTAAAATATATATTATGTTACTTCTATATAACAGTTCTTACCTCCATATCTTTTTTCCTATTTTGATATTGCTTTATTGGCATCAATTATTATTATATTATTCCTATAACAATGTTATTAACTTACAGATATTAACTTACTAATGCATCATTTATTACCTTATATTTTTAACTTTGTAAGTAACATGTTATGGTTATTAAAATTATGTTATTATTACTACTGTGTGAAAGAAAAGGAAGAAAATAAAAAGGGTAAATTAATGTATATGATAATATATTATATATTATATTATATGATATTATATTATATAACGTATTGTTATATGTATGTATATAAAGAAAAAAATATATAAATTTATTTATTTAAACTTAATTATGTATACAATTAGGGATCCCTAAAATAAAATATATAATAAATATTATATTATGAAATAACACCACACACATATAAATATTATAAAAATTATATTCGCCTCCTTATACTATTTTACGTACAGGTCGAACTAGGAAATCGAAATACAATAGTAAAGAGCTGCAGAAATGTTGTGATATATTATAATATTGAGTAGTGAGTGAATTTCAAAAATTCAAAACGTCAAATGTCAATGCGCTTATCGTTTTGCTTTTTTTCTTAAACATATAATGCTACCCCTCTTTCTTACACACTAAATTTCAACAGTCAAAAATGGGACAAACGGTAGACGTATGTCTGCACCCCCTTTAAATGAAAAATACAATAATTATAATAAACCTTCGTATAAAGAAAGTGAAACACACTTCCCATTAAGTAAGTGGAAAATTAAGAAAATCGCAAAAAATATAAATCCGTTCACAATGCCATCTCTGATATTGACAAAAACAAAACACGGACAGTTGCGCATCGATAATTGCTTCATTGTATAATTTTTAACTTAATAAAAAAATAATAATTCAGCTTATAAGTTAACACAACAGTTATTGATTTTGAGGCGGTACGAAGTTCTCCGGATCAGCTAGTTGTTTATAAAATTTTCCGCAACTTATATCAAAACGTACACAACCAATGGCATCAAATTAACAACAAAATAAAGCATTACAATGAATATTTCTTACCATCAAATTATCTACACGTTTTTATTTAGAAATGAAGATACATTTTTGAATTGTAAGCGAACTGGATTTTTAAAAATAAGGATAAATAAATACAAGAAAATGACAGAATAAACGTTGGATAATGACTTTCCGCGTTCTCATAAAACCGTAAACGTCTCTTGTACCGTGGAGGTCCTTGTAATTTTATCGGTTCCCTCAACGATTAAATATTATTTTACAGTTCAATACGATTTTTATAAACTCTCTCCAGGTAGCCATTTTCCCCTTGATGTTTTTCCGTGAAGATTAGTGAAACTTTTATAAGGGTTGTTGTTCTAAAGATGCAAATAACGCTGAAAAATACGGTTATTTTTGTTTTCTGAGTAAAAATCTGGGTTACAGGGTCGGCTTTTACAATTTTAGTACCGTGCAGAAAGTATAAATAGGAAACCGCCTACACATATAGCTTTCAGTGTAACGATGATTTTATTATTTTTCCATAGACATATGAATATTACTAGACGAGAACAGAAAGGTGAAGGGTAGAAACTAACTATAGCAGGACGCAGAGGGGTAAAATGACTTTGATGATATGTGATTCTTCAAAAATCAATCAGACAGTATATAGGCATCTCGCATTATAATATCACCATTTACTTCTTAAAACTAAAATCTGATTTTGAATGAATAGACCTTTTTACATGGGAGCGCGAATTGCTCGCAACGTTATGAAAAATTATGCAAAGTCCAAATACGGCAAAGTAAAGTTCGCCTGTTTTCAGAGTCAAATATTTTGTTGCCGTATTTAGTTAAGACAATTTTACAAATTTTTCATAATTTACTTACCCCAGAAAACAGCGACGAGCACACGCCATGCATCTCGAGTGATAGTATATGTTACTAAATCTGATCATATCATATGATCTGAATAAGCTTAAATAAAGTAAAATAATGCTTACTCTCACCCCCTGAACCTGGGCACAACTGCTAAGTCAACAAATGTAGCAAACCCTTAAGGTAACCTATGACAGTGGTATTGATTATCTAAAAAAATTCAAGGCGGCGGTACCCATACCCGCCTTCCAACTTAATCTGTCTCTAATGAAAAAATAAAATTGAATACATTTTTTATGCTCAACTCGCTCATATTCAGGTAATTTTATTGGGTGCCGTGAATCCTTACCATGCAGTCGTAATAAAAGTGTTGCCAGACAGAAAACAGTACTTAGGGCAATTAAATATAATATATGCAATTATTATCACGCCACTTGGCTCATTATGCATCGCATGCCAAAGTACTAATTAAATAGATTACCTATTAAATAATAGTTTAATAACAGTTTCCCTTTATGTGGGTTCCATAAACCAACTGATAAAGGGTGAAACAGTAGATCGTAGAGCCATCTTATGTGCAAAAATATATTGAGCCATTATTTTTATAAGTAGTTTTTAAATGGTATGTTTTTAGATTTCCACGGCCAAAAGCATTTTTGTTATTTGTTTTTGGGGTGTTATGCCGTGATGCGCTACCTCCTTCTTTAGCCAAATTTTTTGACAGCATTGTAGTGTCCGTCATCAGGGCAGATCCGACAGTATTTAAATGTTTTTTTCTTCATTATTTTAAAATTACATTTGATTACAGTAATGACGTATTGCCCATCTCATTAGTGTGAAACGCCTGTGTTGAGATGAAAATTTACAAAGTGGTTTTTTGCTAGGTTTTTGTTTAGATAATATTACGAAAAAGATAGTTAAAAATAAAATCACTATATTTTTATTAAATTATGCAATTCTAGTATGAATGTAAAAGATTATGGCAAAGCAAGAATAATTTTGAAGCAATTAAAATTTTATTTGACAAAAAGACATAGTGATAAATGATAAGAAAAACGGCAAGTAAGGCTTATTCATATGTACATACCTGCAGTACATAGTATAAATATGTACACACAGTAGGCATAAATGTAAATATGTTATGAAATAATCCTGATGGATATGATTATTAAAGGTAATCAATGATTATACTTTTAAATGAACTTTTGTTTGCGTGTTTCTAATATCAGTAGGTAGAGAATTAAATAGCTTAGTGGCGAATACAGAAAGGGGGAGGGGGGTCCACGGGACGGGGGAGGGGGGAGTAGAGTGAGAAGAGGGAAGGTGGAGGAGGAGTAGTGGGAACGTAAGAGGGGAAGGGGACACGTGTGAGGGGAAGGGGACGTGGGAGAGGAAGGGAAGGAGGAAGGTGAATGGGACGAATGGGAAGGACGCGCAGGGAGAAACAATTTCCATTATTAAATGGCATAAAAACAAGATACCATTCGAAACTTTAAAAAAATCGCATAATTATAAGTAGAAGCACAGTTTATAATAAGATCAGTATATAAGCTAAGGGAAAGGTAAAAATACTAATAAGAACACAACATCATGTCCTGCCTAAGCACGGCGTTGTAAATATATCAACTTTAAAAACATCTGGGGTAAAATTACAAAGAAAATTACGATAAAACTTTCACGAGGAGAATTTTATTACCCGTTGTCGCTTTCTTTTTCCTACTTGAAAGCCTTTTCCGCAGAACACAATAAAAGTTATTTAAGTATGACACATTTATGTGTTCGTGTGTGTTCACGCTTGTACCTAACTCACCGAATAGGAACGTGTTACCTTCAGAGATGAGAACGACATTAAAGTATTAATATTTATAACATTTTCTAAAAGGTTTTCCTTGGATCAAAATAACCCACTTAGGGGTACCTTTATCAAAACATTTTTTACAATAGGAAGGAGACAATCGAAAGGTGCTTTTTTATACCCTCATATAAATTTAATAAACGTAGTTTTGCGGTTTTTCTGGTAACCTGTTTACCAGGTATGACGAAATATTTTATTTTTTTATATAACTCTAATTGATGAATTATAAACAAAAACATTATGTTCCTAAATAATTGTTATAGAATGTTCGTGCTATATCATAGGTTAACATTGTTGGTCAGCATATATATCAATGTATACAAATTAGTCATTCGTATGACAAGAATAATGAATTGCAACGATTGATTAGTAATTCAAAGATATCAAAATAAATAGACCAAAGAAACTTTGAATACAATGTTCCAAAAATTAACAACGTGTTCCTCAATTTTATAAAAAACTAGCTGACCCGACGAACATCGTACCGCCTCAGAATCAATAACTGTTGAATTAAATTCATTTTTTTTACTAAGTTAAAAATTACACAATGAAGCAATCATCAATGCGCAACTGTCCGTGTTTTGTTTTTGTCAGTATCAGAGATGACATTGTGTACGGATTTATATTTTTGTGATTTTTCTTATTTTTCCACTTACTTACGGGAATTTGGGAGGCGGGTATCGGTGCCGCCGCCCCGGGAACCATTTATTGGATAACCAAAACCTCTGTCATACGTCATCCAAAGGTCACAATTCCCGCAGCTCTTTCAAAATATGAGAATTCGTTCCAAACAAAATGTATGGGGAAAAGAATTTTCTTAATAACAATTTTTTTCGTTAATTTTTGTGATATAGCTATTATGTTATCCGGTGCGGGGACAAATCCAACAAATCCTAGATAATCATTATCGGTTCAGCCGTTCTCGAGTTACAAATAGTGTAACTAACCCGACTTTGTTTTATACATATATTAAGATGAACCAATTTTCAGAAGGAGCTGCATTCTGAAAAAATAGTTTTGTGAAATATATTTTTGGAAAAAAAAAATTCTCTGTATTTTATGGCACTATATTTTATTTTTTCTGATTTAATATTTGTAGTGTTTTTTTTTTTCAATATATCTAATATTTATTATTTAAATAATTTTGCTATAAACACTCCGAGTATATTATCGGTCAGTGGCTGAGTTGGCATCACGGTTGAGTGTGGGCCCAGGCGTCCCGTGTTCAATTCCTCAGCTGGCTACGCCCTTCATCACGACACAAGCAACATTTTCCGCTAGTAGTAGATTTTCAGATATTGTCGGGTTATTTCAAATCCGAGAATTTATGTCTGTCTTTAAAAAATAAATTACGATATTATTTTATAGTGCTCGTAATACCGATCCTAAATTTGAAAAACGTAGATTTTTTTAGGAACCCGCTGACGAACTAGCAGTTTGACGGGAATTAATTATAATTATTTAAAAATTATATATATTTTGTAAATAACGATACGACGTAGGAGTTCCAACCGCCCGGAATCAAACGTAAATAGGAGACTAAATAAAATAAAACGACTAAATAAGTTTTCGATCAGTGGTTGTTTTTCCTATTGGTGCTGTGAACTTCCGTAAAAAGATAAGAAATTAAGGTAAACCTGCATGTAAATTTAATGCACTATAAACATCGCGCCACTCAAATTCCGTGTTAAAATATCCACCCGTTCAAATTATACTGCCCAATAGAGAGTGTAATGATTCCTATTTGTGCTTTACGAATGTCAGCTACTGTGGAACTTTCTGTTCTAAGAAATAGTTTATACAAACACACGGTGGCACCAGAGCGGTAGAAGTGCATACCTTGGGTTTTTACTAGGTGACCGTATGCGCAGCGATCACGGGTTTTTTTAACACCAAATTTGTACGGAATAGTATTTTGCAAAAATCGACAGATTCTTTTCTACGATCGCCGTGTTTTGTGTAGTTATTAAAATTAGATTAATTACTGAAGATGTTACTGTAGCGACTCAAAATTTAGCTAACCGAGTATTTTCACAGTGCTATTATTATTTCTTTACACACTGGCAAGACCAGTAGTTCGAAAAGGTTCGAGAATCTTACATCGGCCCATTGTGAAATCTGTACTAGGTTTGATAACACATGTATCTTGTTAACATAAAATCTTCTGATTATTGTCGCGCTTGTTTAAATTCTAAACTTGTACAGATATGTAAAAAGTTACAAATAAAAACCCAATCATACGAGCAAAGTGCTTTTATTAATAAATTTCCTCGACCTCATAAGATTAGTATATTCATGGTAAGTTAAACTATATTTTGACATCTATATTACTTTTTTATTACACATAGCACTCTCTTTAGGGTGAATTGCCTTAAAAAAACAAACAAACTTTTTCATTTAAAAAAATAACAGTTTCTCTTGTAAATTGTGATTGTCGTATTTAAAAGAATTTTTTATTACGAATTTATATTGTATTCATTAATATCTGGAGCATATATGTGATGAGATTCTTTATATGTAGGAAGAAATATAACAGTGAAACATTGAAACGATCTACACACGATATTTTTCATTAATCTGAAGGGATTTTTTCCTCCCTCTTCTAACGTCCAATGATATATTCCACGAACCGCTACTGTCTGCTATTAAATTTAACATCTTATTTAATTACAAATCACAAGCTAATTTAAGGGTATGAATCCGACTGATTCAAAAGTGGAAGATAATTTATGAAATTGAAATAATTTGAAGGGAAAGCCTTCTTTCTCAAAGTTTACAGAATGTGCTGGTTATGTAAAGATATACAAAATTAGCTCAGGGTCTACTGAATTCTTTTAAAGGGATGAATGTTTTAAAAGTTAACGTTTTCCTTTTAGAAACTTCTTTTGGTTGAGGTGAAAACACCCTACTTTTTTTTTACATGAACACCGCACGATAGTCACAACTGCTCCCGTTTGCAGCTAGTGAGACTATGGCATTCCCAATTGGGGTATGTTGTGAAGCTGAAGGTAGTGGGGAGGGGAATGAGATAGGGAAGAAGAAGGTACTTGGTTATTCAGATCTGGTCACCAAACACGGCTAAAGCCATTTCAAGCAACATTTCAAATCTGAATGGTGGTCTTACACCAGGAAGATACTGAGAGTATCTTCCATTCTGAAACGTTCCGCATGTATACTATATATTGTTTTAAATTAATAAAAAGTGAAATAACACAAATTAATCAAATAAAATTCGATCCCGCGACCTCCGGATTGCGAGTCAAGATCCTTACACCGGCCGACATATTATTTATATGGCCTGGCGATAATATTATTACTATGGTAAATGAATTATTATAAATTTTGTTTTATAGAAATGTCAAGCATTTTCGTCATAATATATTGTAAATAATTGGTTTCATCAAAATCATTATATAATATATGTTTTGTCAATATTTTGTTAGTAACATAACATTACGCTATGGAATATTACTTTGCATAAGTTACGTCATGTTACGCTGTTACACGTTTATATATCCCTCCTATACAGTGCTTCCTACCAACCCACCTTTAAAGTAAGTTTATTTTTATTTTTTTATTTATAGTTTTTTGAATAATACGAACAAGATATAAGATAAAGGTTCCATCAGGTATTGCATAGTGTAGCAATATGTTGAACGCATTTGAGGACCATCAAACTGTTCAATTTGTTAGGCGGCTATGGGTACCGCCGCCCCGAGAATCATTTATTGGATAACCAACACCTCTGAAATTGGTCACCCCAAGTGTTTCGTTACGTTTGGCAACTTGGAAGGGGAGCCTTTTATTGGGTTAGGTCTAAAGTCTTGGTAGTGGATGTGCCTGCTCACAAGCTGGGTGGCTGGCCGGATCTGGAGAGGTCGGTTTTGGAAGACCCTTTAGCCACTCCAGCTGCTTGGAGTTGGAGGGATGGATTAATTGGTCAGTCACTGCTGAACACACTGATCCCAGGTTCCTGCCCACCCCTCATAGCTTTTCCTTCTCAAAATTTCCTCTCCTTCCTTCCCTTAAAAAGATCTTTCACACAGCATCCCCTGAAATGACATTAGTCCTGAGGGAAATTGATCAAAATATTTGTTTTTCTCAAATATTGTGAAAAACAAACATTTGGATTGTTTTGCCTAGCTTTTTTTATCTAACCTTTCTCACCGAATGAATAACTTGAATCGTAATTTTTTTTTCTAAATGATTAACGAATGAAAGAAATGTCAATTTTTTATGCACGTTTCAAATTCATTCATTTTCAAGAAATTAATTACTTTAAAGGCAAGTAAGAAATTCGTTTCTCGGAATAAGTATCTGCACTTTTGCCAAAAAACTTCTGCAGCAAGACATCCAGACAGCACTTAGCCTGAGTCAAGTCACCAAGTCTAGTAACGGTGTTGACTCGCGAACTACCTAAGCTAAAAGAGAACATCACGAAACTTTTAAGATGTTCCTAAGTCAGGATATATAGAAACTTACGAATTAGGTTTGTATGTACATATATTGTGTATGGATGTCATATCAGGGATCAAGAGATAAAAATTGCAAGAAATTTCCTTTCATATTGGTGAAACTAAATGATAATTAAAATTATATTAATCGGTGGATAACTAATTTACTTATCTATTTATTGTTATAAAGTTTAAGTTGTAGAACTCCATTTGAATGTTAAGTTTTCATTTTGAATTAACTTTTACTCTGGATCCATTTATTTTTTTACAAGAACAACTCTCTTTTTATAACTTTTGAAGGTTATTCCCATCAATGTAATATGTCATTAAAGGAGAAGATAATAAACGACAATATTTATTTATTTATTTACGCCCTAGTGGGCTTTTACAAGATAGATACATAAGTAATACAGTTGTGTTAGTAAATACATAGTATTCAATATATATTGATTTATGATAAATTTAAGACAAATTAAATGTATAGGTATGGAAAGCGAAATTTGTAAAAAGACATATGGTTACGCCAATACACATACCTACACATACACACACCTACATAGCACGCATACATACTGTTACTGCTTGGGATTGGTATTAATATTGTTGCAAATCCTGTCCTACCTTGTTCCAAAATCCGCTCCTAAAAATATTATCACCACGTGCTCCAGTCTGCAATTAACAGCACCACAAAAATCAAGGTCCTTCGTCAGTCAATCTTCGCACATATCAAATCCACTCTACACACACAATCTCATTCAACATATAAAACTAAAAGAAAATAAAAATATAGAGTGTATTCACTACGGAGTCGTGCAATCATATATTTTACTAAAATAATTATAAAGACTTCGTTTTGTGACTAATACGGAATCTTTAAATATGTCTACAGTATTCCCAAATTTATTGCCCAGATGATGCATTCTATTAATAGGTGTATGAGCCTCATAATTCGTTTTGAAATTGTCACAGAAAAAGGTAGCACTTTGTCTCGTATTTCTGGTCGGTATGTAAAATTTTATTTTGGAGAGAATTTCAGGGTTGTTAATGCAATTATTAATAATTTTATTTAATAGTACAAGGTCAAAGATGATCCGCCTATCTGACAGCGTAATTATATGGAGTTGTTTCATCAAAAGGACAAAGTTAATATTTTGAATTGGAATATTCAGCTTAAAGTTAATAAATCTTAGAAATTTGTGCTGTACCCTTTCTATACTGTTGGAATGGATTTTATACATTGGGGACCAAATTGGCGAATTGTACTCTACCTGGCTTCTTACTAAAGAAGTGTACAATGTTTTCAAACATTCTAGTGACTTGAAACCACTTGCTGTTCTGCATATGAACCCTAGCATTTTTAAAGCTCTATTTGTTATTTCATTTACGTGCAGAGTAAATGTTAACTTTTCATCAAATATAACACCTAAGTCCCTGATCTGAGTGACTGGTGTCAATTTTACATTATTTAAAGAGTATTCATAGGTAACATGACTTTGGATTTTACGAAAACGAATAACTTGGCATTTTTGAATATTAAGAAATAACGAGTTGATCACACACCAGTGATACAATTTATCTAAATTTGATTGTAAAATATGACAATCCTCTATACTACGTATCATTTTATACGTTTTCAAATCATCAGCGAAGAGAAGGACTTGCACGTCTTTAAATAAACTAACAATGTCATTTATACATAATAAAAAAAGAATTGGTCCTAGGTGAGATCCTTGGGGAACCCCACTTGTGGCTTCGAAGATATAAGATTCTACAGAATTTATTTTAACACAGAGCTTTCTTTTACTAAAATAACTGTTAATCCAGATCAATAGGGTTCCTTTAAAGCCCAACATACTTAGTTTATGTACTAGAATATGTCGTCTAACTTTATCAAAAGCTTTGGAAAAATCTGTGTATATCGCATCTACCTGATGCTTAAGGACAAAGGAATCAGTTATATAATTTTCATAAATGAGTAAGTTAATTAAAGTATTTCTACCTGTGATAAATCCATGCTGATTGGGTACTATTATGTTATTGATTTGTTTTGTAATGACATCTAGGACTAATGATTCAAAGAGTTTGGGAATAGCGGACAATATACATATTGGTCTGTAATTTGATACATCGCTTTTATCTCCCTTTTTGTGAATAGGCGTTAAAAAGCTTTTTTCCACTGATCTGGAAAACACCCTGACGACAAAGACTTGTTAAATAGTATAAATAATGGATAATCCAAACTGGCTATACAAGATTTTAAATATATTGAAGGAAAACCATCTGGTCCAGCAGATTTATTAGAATCTAATGATTTTATACCCTTTTCTATTGCAGCTATTTCAATGAAACAATGGCTTAAGTTGAGAGATTCTTCAAGTGATATATCATTAGGAGTCTCACTATCAGGAATATCCTTGACATAAACACTTTTAAAGGAATCTGCAAAAAGATTGACTATGCTTTCGGCACTATCAGCACATTTGTTATTAAAATACATAGTATTGGGTAAACTACAGTCATTCTTTCGCTGTGCATTAGAAAAATTCCACAATCTTTTTACATTATGTTGAACCTCTTTTTCCATTAAACTAACATAATCATTGTAACATTTTCTGGATTCTTTTTTGCATTGCCTTCTTAAGTTAGTAAAGTTTGTATAATCGTTAATGTTTCTAGATAACTTATATAATTTGTGCATTTGTTTTTTATTGTAAATTAATTCTTTCAATTCTTTTTTAAACCATATGGGGTATAGAGAAGCCTTAACATAAATTTTAGGAACATAAAGTTCTCTTGAAGTGTTTAATAATGAATAAAATTGTTCTACTTGATCAGTTATATTGTTACCAGCCTCTAAAAATGACCAATCTAAATGGTCAAGATAATCAATAATATTTGGGTTGTCAGCTTTAGTAAAATTGTACGTTGAAGTTTTTGAGTTCTGCAAATTTCTAGACTTATTTGTAATAATAATGTCTAACGCCGGGTGATGTTGATCAAGAGGTAATAACAGTTCGTCCGGATGTTCGACTATTGTCTTTGGGTCATTAGAAAATACTAGGTCAAGCATTCTATCATAAGAGTTATGCACTTTATTTAACTGTGTTAGTCCTAGGAAAAAAGACATGTCCAGTATTTCCTTTGATTTGGCACACTGTGCTTCCGTTTCGTTAACAACCACCTCTTTGTTAATATCGAAGGACCAGTCAATTTTTGGTAGATTGTAATCGCCAGCAATTATAAATTTGGCTTTAGGATATTTGTATTTCAGTATCTCTACATCCTCATTGTGGTTCTTGTATATTTGTAGATCTGACGTTGGAGGAATATACGTACAAGCGATAATAATTTTACTGGTTGAAATATTTAGCATTACAAACATCTGTTCAACGTTTTTGTGCTTAACTGGTAATTTTCTGGAAGATATTTTTTTGGATATGCACACCATTACACCGCCACCTTTTGATTTATTGCTTGTAGTGTGGTTACGGTCAAGACGATAAATGTTGTATTGATTGAGGTCTAATTCCAATGAGCTTATATACTCATTTAGCCACGTTTCCGTTAATAATATAATATCGTGTGGAATAGTGGGAGAGATTGTTTTAAGGTGTTCTAATTTAGTTTTCATCACACGAACGTTTTGGTAATACCCAAACAATTTTAGGTGGTGTTTAAGTTTTTTGGGATATTTTGAACTATTTTTGGTGCGGAGTTAATATATTTTATTGCGATGTTAGTTTCCCCATCAGCTTTCCTTATTTCGAACTCTTTCCATACATCAGATATTTGTTTTCGTTGCAGCTCCGTTAAATCCTGTTTAATTTTAGTACCGTTCGTCAGCTTATATTTATTGAGGAAGATTTCCCTAGCTTGATGCGCGTCTTGAAGTTCTACTTAGATGGGCCTTATTTTATCGGTTTTTCTTACGCCAAGTCTATACATTTTAGATATATTTATCTGTAATATACCGTCGATACTATTGAAGGTATAACAGACTTTGTTGTTGTCATCAGATATCCTGTTAGTTTGATTTTCAGCGCCACTTTCAGGTATGTTCAGCAGAATGAAAGAGAAGTCACAGAAAAATGTTGTTAAAAATATATATTCAGTTGCGACCATTATCTTATTTTTCTGTGTTTTGTTCTCTTTCATATTTTCGTTTATATTATTAGTATTACCTTCTTCTTAATTCAATTTGGCCTCCGCCCCGGGAACCATTTATTGGATAATCAATCTCTGCACCCCAGGTCACCCCAAGTGATTCTCTACGTTCGGGGACTTAGCAGGGGTGCCCGGGTTCATGGAGTGAGGTCTGTCCGAGTCTTGGCGGTGGATGCATCTGTCCACCAGCTGCATGGCAAGCCGGATCGAGAGTAATTTGTTGAGGGAGACCTTTTGACCTCTTTCGGATCACCGCCTTACACCGCATTGGGAGGGATGGAGACACTAACCCCCATATTCCTACCCACCCCTCATATCTTTTTTTCCACAATGATCCAAACTTCATAGTCGGGGATCGTCTTTACCTGTATTAGGAACATGATCGTCACGGGCTCTTGAACTAATAGCTATTTTGATGAAATTAATGGGAACACTACCTTTAACCCTAGAAAGATAACGTGCGCCTCAGAGGCGGCCGCGAAACTGAGATATCGCTGTATTTTTTTAACCGACGCGTGTACAAGCTTGAGTTTCCGAGCCAACTCAGTCGTCGGTCAACACTGCCGAGGGACGACTGCGGTTATTCGGTAAGTACCACAGTTTTGCTGCTATGACAACGCATTGCGCTCGAGAGGCGCATGTTTATCTTCTGTGTAACTTTTCCACAGTTCTAAAATTTTCATGTTTTTTGTTAGAAAGTAAAAAAGTGAAGAAGAGTGTCGAAACCCTGTTAAAGCTCTGTGGTAACTAATAAAAAAATACAGAAATAGTATATTATTGAAAGTTTTAATCGCGTTTGCGTTGCGGAAATCAGATAATATAAGTACGCTAATAGATTTGTAACACATATTTACAGTGTATAATTATTCAACCACAAAATTAGGTTTGTAAATGAGGCCACACGGATTCAATATTGACCCATCACTGATGACACAATCGATATAATAATTCGACAATGAAAACAATTTTGAAGGTATTCATTTCAATTAGTGATTATCCAAATTGTAGCTAATGGATGATAATGGATTGCTTACTAGCCTATGTTTTCATATATAATGATCTGCTCAATTACGAGAGATTGATTACAATCTAACATATTAACTTAAACACAAAAACCGCACATAATCTAAACAAATAAACGGTCCAAAATTGTTTATAATTTATATTACAAATCTCTTACTTTTTGCTGATGACTTTAAATTTTTTAGAATTATTCAAAATGTTTACCATTGTAACATTCTTCAAGATAATATCAACAAATTGTTATGTAATGAAAATAGACTTCACTTAAATCAATAAATGTCAAATAGTCAGATTTTGTACAATTATAACATTGATAACAATGCTCTTGAGACTAACACAAATTAAAGACTTTGGTGTGACTTTTCTATCAAATATTTTATTTTTAACCACATGAGGGTAATCTCTAATAAGGGTCTTTAATAATATGGGATTTATTACTAGGCGAACTAGAACTTTCAACAATATTAATAATTCAACAATAAATGTATTGAACTATTATATTTTGCCTTTATTAGAAGTCAACTTGAATACAATTATCCCGTCTGGAACCCACATTATAAGATTCATTACAAGCTATTGAAAGATTTCAAAATAAATTCTTACATTTTTAAAATGGGTATTCCAGCAACTATGCTGAACTACAACACTCTTTTAAGTGATATGAAAATGCTTAAATAATTGTCAGACAGAAGGATTTTTACTGATTTGATATTTCTATGTGAAATATTAAATTCTGTGGTTGACAGTCCAGAATTGCTTGCATATATAAGCTGTCCGATTCCACTACGTAAAACTAGAAGTCCGGATTTATTTCACTACACAAATTCTGTTACCAATTACCATACGAATTCCTCTTTGCCTTGATAACTAATAGTGGGAAATAATTATACTAATTCAGTGGACGCCATCAATTTTTCACTATACAAATACAAAATGTTATTGCTGAAGTACTTCAGATACGTATAACAAATATTTTTTTCTATCCATACGTAAAAACCCTAAAAAGGGCGTTAATAAATGTATTAATGTAACCTGTTTGTCTACAAAAAAATTCTAGAACGCACAATTACAATATAACACTTCTACTAAAATTCTACTACTAGAACGCAATTTTTTTAAATAAACAGTTTTTTTTTCTTTCTTCACTGTAACATTTTTTTTATGAGATCCTGCGGAAAACAATTCCCTCGGGACCTGCGTCATCTTTGGGGATGCGGTTTGAAGGGTCTTTTTAATAAAAATCAAGAGAGGAAGTTCGTACGAAATTTACTTTACCTAAATTAAAAAATATATTTATACAGTCATCGACAAAAGTTATAATATATTTCTTTGTAGTCATTTCTTCGCAACTCGTGAAAAAGTTGCGTCAAAAATACTTTTATACAACTTGAACCAGAAATCACTGCCATTCTTTGTATCAAGTTACAATAATTGGGTTAAAAAGAGGGCATAAAAAACAAAGAAAAAGTTGGAAGGACCCGAGGAAGTTTAGGCGAGGCTGAAGTGACTTAAAAGGATAGAATTTATTTTATTTATTACAAAAATTTCTGTTTCCCCTTTCGGGGAGAGAATTTTCTCAGGGAAAACTTCATAGACAGAAAACGTAATAAAACTTTACATGTTGGCGATGTTTATTTGATTAATATTTATGTAATGACATTTTGCCTGTTGTAAATTTGTTCCCTTAACACAGAACACGCCTCGCCAAATAAACTTTAGCCATTCATAATTTTTACCTGATTAATGGCGTACAAAGAAACAGGTTGCCTCAGATGTTTAATTTGCTCCAACTTTATAGCTTATTTATTAGTTTAATGTGGACTTCGCGAACTTATTAAGTAATATTGATGAAAATTTACCAACTATGCCACTTAGAAACGTTTTGAAGAAGGAAACTTAAATTTTGTAATGAGTTTTCCATACAAAATTTCTTTTGATGCAAATGGAACGTGTTTTAATCAAATCTACAAACAATTTTCATTTCGTACCTAGTTGTAAGAATGTTTTAGTGGTCAACTTGATCACTAGAGTGCAAGAGCGAGACGGCAGATGCTGTAGGTAGTATTAACAGTGATGTTATCGTAGTACTAGCTCTCTCTTTAGCCAGCTCTCAGTTCGTCAACACGCTATGTAACGAATTCGGTGCAAGTACAGAGTTATATTCGACCACGCGCGTATTTTTTGAAGGAAATATTCTCTTCTAAAGATCTTCATCTTTTCAACTGTTAAAATAACACTAGTAATCATTGAAAATTCTGCCGTTTTTAGTTTTACCATCCGATATTAAGATGGTGTGGAAACGTGGATACTTGGAGCTAGCGAAAATAGGCAGATAGACGTCTCAAAATATGGTGCTGGAGGAAATGCGCAGGATTCAACGGAGGGCCTGGCGCATAAATTTGTCAATTCTTAAAGAGCTAGAGAATATATTACATATTAATATTAAAATATTTTCAGCATTAAACAACATGTGTTCACAATTATGTCCTCTACGTGCGAACTCTATCTAAATTTCTTTAAATCTAACACACTATATAAAGAGGTAATATTTGTTTGTTTGTTTGTTTGTGTGTTTGTTTGCATCGAATAGGCTCCGAAACTACTGAACCGATTTGAAAAATTCTTTCGCTGTTGGAAAGCTACACTATCCCTGGGTGACATAGGCTATATTATATTTTTAAAAAAAATAAGCATCCTTACTAAAATTTCAATAATGTAACCCAGGGTGTAAAAAAATTACATAAAATATTATTTAAATCGCGTGCGCTGCGAAAACTATTGATGACAGAATAAAATAATGTAGAACGACTTTATAGAACACATCATTATTTACAAAAAAAGTCGGAACAGCATATGTCTAACTATTATGGTTATGCCAAAATAAGTATTCTTTTATTTTAAAATTTTAATTAATATGTCGCCGCTTGAAAAGGCTCTTTATTTGTATCTTGGTTTTAATCCTTATCAAAATAAATTACTTCATATTCAAGACAGCTTCAATACCGTTAATTAACTTTTTGAATTTTTCAATTCGGATATTTAATTAGAAAGATATCACGAGTTTAAAAATGTTAGTATTAGAAAAAAGTTTCGGCTACGGGCCGCGCGGGAGAGGAGTCAAGAAATGCAGTGCCAGGGGGGTTTGCGGGACGGGGGAGCGGGAGAGCGGTGGCGGGGAAGGTGGAAGTGGAACGCTGGAGGGAAACGCACGGGAAAGGACATGTAAGGAGTAACATTTTATTTATTTGAATATGGCATGTATTATAAAAGAAAGTCCAAAAAAACGTGCAGCTCGCAAAAACTCAGAAACGAGTCTCGGTTCGATTAAGGGAGTTATATGGTGTGGTAGATCTCTATCCCCCCTAGGGAATAAGGGTATCCGTTTTTACCTAAAGGCCGTGCTTTTAAAGATATAAGGGCAGAAAATTTCGCCCTCTTGAAATTTTCTAGAACAGTCTTCCGGAAAGTTCTAGAAGGTTCCATAGAGCTGTAGAAAGTTGTGGAAAGAGTGGCGGAGTATGTCGTGAAATGATCAGGAATAGGGAATCGGGAACATCATTGTGCAACATTCCAGAACACTATATTATTGTCCTGAGCGAAGCCGGGTAACCCAGCTAGTAGACAATAAACAGTGTTAATTTCAAGCGACCTCCCGGTTAAGTATGGTCCTGTATTAATTCATTTTTAGGCAGCATCGGGTTCATTGGTCTAAATATTGTATATATATTTTCGTATCGGTGATCAATGAACCGGTGTATGCAATTTTTAGCCATAAGTTGTTTTTAATTGTTTGTCTAGCTTGTAGTCTTTCTAGATTTTAGGCATGTATGGTAAGTTTGTACAGCGCCCTTGAGGTGATTTTTCACAAAAACGGCACTATATAAATCGTCCAAATATTATTATTATTATTATTAGAGATTCACAATAGGCTTTCAACTGTATATCACGTATTTTAAGATACTTTGCTAGTCCTACCTGGAGAAACTCATAGTTACCTGCAGAGTGTTTGGTAGGAGAAGCAGAGGAAGGTTACCAATGCGTTGGAGTGATCAATTATCACTGGCGTCATGTATGTCAGTGTAGCGTAGAACTGCGAGGGAGTGGAGGGACTAGTCCACCATGAAAGTTGGGGTGGGCTCACGATCGTCAACAATGAGGAACCGACCGAACGAGAATCAAGATGAGTGTTTCAATAATATTATTTAAATCGAATGATGCAGTACCAAATCTCTTCTTCTTCTTGTGCCCTGTCCGTTCGACGGACGTTGGCTATCATGTTGGCTAATCGGACTTTGTTTACTGAGGCTCGGAACAGCTCTACAGTAGAATGGCCAAACCACCGTCTCAGGTTTTTCAGCCATGAGGTTCTCCTTCTTCCAGGGCCCCGTCTTCCGGCAATCTTTCCCTGCATTATGAGATGCAAGATCTCACACTTCTCTGGATGTCTCATCACATAGGATGAGACATCCAAATCTAATTTACCAAATCTCTGTAAAATTATATTTTTTTTAAATCTTTGCAAAACATAATATTATGCGTAAAAAGCTTATTAAAATTATATTGGATGCATAGTGTTCAGTTAATTGTAATAATTATTTGGTCAAGCGGGTCAAAGTTTAGAGTTACCCAGGCGACGCGGCATATTTTGAAAATATGCAGAACCATGCATGTTAGAACCATGGAGGAAAAAGATCTACGGAGATAGAGCCAAAAAGTGCAAAACTTATGCTAGCTGATGAAATTTCTCTCTGTCAAAAAATTCACGGGTATTTTGATAGAGCGAAGAGAAATTATAAAATCCATATAATTTCAAACGAACCTAATTTTTATTATTAAATAAAAAGTAAATTTTCGAGGAGTTAGTTTTGTAACATTTTTTATTTGAATTTTGAAAGTACACAGTGTCAGAAAGCAGATGAATGCTTTTTAAATAATTTATTTCTGAAAACTTCTGAAATCATTCAGTGTAGTACACCAGTGTTGTGTTTTTTGGCCTAATGTACATTCAAAATATTCGTGCACCAATCGAGGGTAAAAAGTTATGCTAGAGATAGTATAAAAGAAACCATATACATTCGTACAGTGCAAGTACACTATGGGTGCGTTTTGGCCTTGCATACTTTCAAAATATGCGTGTAATTGTATTCGTCCCGATGTTGGTAGGACGAAATTAAATAGGTATTAGGGGGTATCCATTAATTACGTGAACTGTTTTTTTTCTTCAGTTTAGACTCCCCCCCCCCCCTTGGTGAGATTAAGTGAGATTTAGTGGGACACTCCCCTTCACGTGAGATTTACACAACAGTTGTTAAAGGACTACATTTATTAGCAAATTTATTTAAATTTAATAAAATTAAACGTAAAAACAGACAACACCACCACCTTCCTTTATTTCTAATCATTTTTTTTTTTTTAATCTCTGTAATTATGTACTTATATTATTTTAAAGTTGACATGAGATTTTTATTGACCCCCCTCAGTTTAAATGAGATTTGATGAGATTTTACTGGAATCCTTCCTCCATTTTGAGCTCACGTAATTAATATATGCCCCCTTATAATGTTATTCGTAGCCTAAAAAAGTTTGTCTTTCTTTAAAATATAAAATGTAAACAAAAATAAAATAATTACTCCAATTTGAACACCTTATTAGATTGTTGAAATTATCATAGCTCTTCATTTCAAGATATCAAAATAGAATTTAAACAATAAAGAGAACATTTTCACTAAACACACAAAATGAAAAATGGTGCACATTCTCATAAAATGCAGGAGATATGAGCCATTCTGCGTCACAAGGCTTAAGAGCTTTCAAGGCTTCTCTTTTACTACCAGCTTTACCATACAGGAGTCAGTGGAGGCGGGGGTGGCTCGGTGGCAGGGTGGATCTGATCTCAGTGCTACAGCCGCCCCCAGGTAATACCATAGTAAAATAAGTCCCCTTGGTGTCAAGTCGGTCACGAATCATCAATATTGCGCTGGAGAAACGGTGCAAATCGTTGATATATTAAATTTAAGATAAGCAACGAAACGAATAGCAGTTTGAAGAGTGAATGCTTGTTTAGTGTGCGTTTTTTATTGTGTTGATAAGTTTCATGTGAGCCATTTTATAGCCATTCAAAACTGAAAATGTAATAAAGTTTCTACAAATGTCTCTAAATCGATCTCAAGCAATTGACTTGCCGCTTAATGCTCCCTTGTAACCGCTTTTGTGATTTGAAGAGTTTGCATTATCTATTTTTTTCCCTGATGAAATTTAAAGATCCCGCGAACCCCCCTCCCAAGTTACCCTCCCCCTCCCATTGTCCCCTTCCCCCTCCCAAGTTCCCCTCCCCTCCCCTCCCGTGATCCCCTACCCGAGTTCCCCTCCCCCCTCCCAAATTCCATACATTCAGTCCCGGTACATTAAGTTTTCAAACAGCTCGTGTACCACCACACATTGCCATTTTTTAAATACAAATTTCATAAAGCCAGAGCTCAACTGTAGTAGTGCAGTCATTCGGAAGTTATGCGCAAACATACATTTCGGCGATTCTTTTTTTATTTATATAGATAGATAAAAGATAGATAGATGGGCAGTAAAAATAATGAAATCAATACATAGTGCTAGTTTATTTATTTATTATCATTGAAAAAGATTATATATAAAAAAAAAAGATATCCGCTAAGTAAAATTATGAGAATTACTTCTAGCACACCAAACTTATTTTCTGGAACTATTTTAATTAAAAATTATTTAATTAGTTTTATATTATATTTACTGATTTTTTAAACAATAAAAGTAATTAATAATATATTTTGAGTTTGAGAATTAGTTGAGGTTAATATTGCTAATTCTTAAATTGAAATATGAGAACGATAAAAGTGATGGAAAATAATCAGGTCTCGGTAGCGCTGTGGTCATTACACAGTATTGTCCCAGTAACACAGAGATCCGGGTTTTGATCCCTAGTTGCGACTGTTACCTTTTTATTTTCTGTGTATTTCACGTAACGCTTAGATTAATCAACATTATTTTATTCTTCAATGAGTAGGGAAATATTACGCAGTTGTGGATAACCTTCAAAAGTATTTCCGTTAAAAATTATTTATTATCATGTAAATAAAATAAATTATATTGATATACGCCAAGCCAAAAAACGCTGGCGCAATTAACGTTAGGTGTGATACTAGCATTATACTTACCTAAACTTTATCATTCAAATTTCCTAAAGTCGTCATTGTTTTGCGTTAGTCCTGCGTGAACTCTGATTTTAATTTTAGAGTCAAATTCATAATTGGAACTGATAGTGTTAAGAATTCAGACAAAAAGCGTAAAGTAGGTACCTACCTGAAATATAATATTTTCAATTTTGGAGGCGGGTTTTTGATGGATAAGCAACACTCCTACAATAGGTCACCCCAAGTGGTTTTCCAACGTTCAGTATCTTTGCAGAAGTGCCCGGGTTCATAGGGTGAGGTTTGTCTAGGTCTTGGCGGCCAATGCCTTTGCTTACCTACTGGGTGGCAGGCTGGATTGGGAGAGACTGGTTGAGGGAGACCTAACCTAGACCTCTCCAGCCGGACTCTCTCGATCCTACGCCTTGAACTACAGTGGGAAGGAATTTATTCATACGACCGTCACTCGTGGACATATTGACCCCCAGGTTCTTACTAACCCCTCATACCTTTTTACTTCCCAGAACTACCTCTCCTTATTTTCTCTTAAATAACTCTCCACACAGCACCCCAGAAAATTAAATAGGCCCTGAGGTAATTCATTTTTCTCAGAGCGTCCTCTGTGTGAAGCTAATGTAAAAAAACAAACCCTCAAAATAGGAAATGATTTGTCAAAATTTCATACCATTCCGTGATTTGTCACTGGTACTGGCTTATTTTATTTGCCTTTACGGAAGGTAACCGGACAATGTGTAACTTTATCACTCCTTTGAATAGTCATTAAACGTAATGGAAAAAAAAACGATTAAATAGGTTACGGGATATTTTTTATTACTTTTAATGACTTTTCAAAGGGGTGTTTAAATTTCGCTTTGTTGTGTAGTCATCGAACATACGAAAAGATGCAGCGGCTTGGTTTACCCAACACTAGCAAAATCATATGCACATCATTATTGCACACACCACGTGACCAGCGAGCTCGGTGAAAAGCGAGTGAAGCGAGTTTACCTACTAATCAGTTTGCGTTTGGAAACCTGGAAGAACACTCATCCGCCGAGCAGAGGAACGCTTTGGGATTCCGGACTACGGAGCCACACGGAACTACGCGTAACGTTTTAATTTAGTTTCTAATATTTCATCATGGTTTATCGTTAATTTAAATATGTTTTTCAGGCAATCTTACATGACCACATTAAATTCATTTAATAATCTTTATTACCTACGTGAAATTAATATCAGTTTTACGTTTCCATTGGCTCTTCGAGCGACTGGCACGCCCTGTAGATTCTCGATGAATTGATTTTAATGTAATAAATTATGTCTCAAGCTTTGGGTTTTATTAAATACTTACAATAACTATTTACATATATGGCTACAAACGTACTAAATTATATAATAGAACAAGCCAATATACACCCAGTCGTATCTTAATCCTAGCAAAGCACTCTGGATGTTTAGTGAATCGCATAGAATATTTAAGATATTGCAGTTCTGCCACGCGTTCTCCATTATCTGCCCGGTTCGCGCCCTGCACCGGCCAATATCTTCACCAACATAAATTCAGGTGGGGTTTTTTTACGTCATTTTGTTTTCATTTCGCAGAGTACAGCCGCGATCGTGTGCAGAAAATTCCCGGAGATATAGGATACTCGGTAACTGAGGAATAAAAATTTATCTCATGATACAACGACTGGGAAAGCGGTGGGAAAGTAACACATGTATTGTTTTTAAGCGTGAAAAATATTTTTGAAGACAAAAACTGTAGTGTCATTCTGATTGGCTTTTCGCAGCAAGGAGATCTCACGAAGTTTTACGTTATGACTAATGATTACACATACAACACCATTATACACACCAAGGAAAATACTTCTTCAATAACCTACCAGTAGAAATCAGAAGGATTAATGACAAATTATTTATGAGAAATAATCAACGGGAAAACTACTTCCCCTATTTCCACATGGATGTCACACCAAAGCTTATACTTGTTTTTCTTCTAACTGAATACATGCATGTTAGTGTTTTTTAGTTGAAGGGTCTTAATTGCGATGTGTTTGTACTGTACATATGTGAAACACGTGACTGTAGTAATTGTACATATATGAAATGTATTAACTGTATTTTGTTTGCTAACAAAGATTAATGCTTTTATTGTAATTTCTTTTAGATATAACTTTATAATTTTCCTCTTATAATATTTTAACATAGGTCTTTACTTATATTTCAAACACGATAACTTGTACAATGTGACCGTAGAACGGGGTACCCCAGTAACGACATTTTTTTGTGTAAAAAAATAGTAAAAAAAATAAATATTAACTGGATTGTATTAACTCTACCTATATATATGTGAAACACGTGACTGTATCTGTACATATACGAAATGTAAACTCTTCTTCCATCCCCAAGCAAATGCTTTTAATGGAAGACTAGTTATATTATAATATGAAGCATTTTAAAGATAAATACATAAACAAAATAAAAAGTTATAATAATAATAATAAAAAAATAAAGCTGATTTATAAAGCGCCATTTTCGTGAAAAATCATCTATAGAGCGCTTATGTTATGACTATTCAAATTTATTTAATTTGCAATAGAACAAGTCCAACGGACTAAAGTGACTGGTAGTCGGCAAGGCGGCTGGTTGTTTACATACGTATTTTTCCTTAACATTGCGGCAGGTTTCGTTCATTGCCTTTTAAAACTGTTAACGAATTACAACTTCATATGTACTTATAATAGACTAAATAAGTTCTAAAAATAAAACGAGATGAAATAATGTTTGCTGGAATTGGGTGATAATGTGTGAAGGAAAAACAAGCTAGGAAAAGGGAAAACCAATCACTTACCACTGCATCTCTACGAAGGAGCACACGACACAACCACAATATAGTTATAACCCAAACTAAAAACCTACTTAATTTTATTTGTTATCTACCCTTTGTGCTATGCATAAAAATCTTGTTTAAACGTTAGTTTATCAATTAAAAATAATAATTAATATTTGACAAGTTAAAGTATTTCAGCAAAAAATGCAGACATAATTAGTCTCGACGCCACCTAGCGGGAGATTTAGTATTAAAAATACCTCTCTCACAAAAATAAAGTTGGTTGTTTTCAGTTGGAAAAATGTAATAATGAGTAATTGTCGAATGAAACAATAGTATATATTGAATTATTTGGCGGGTATTTGATAAGCCGCCATAGCTCAGTGGTCAGAGCTGCTGACCGGCAATCAGATGGTCACGGGTTCAATTCCCGTTGGCGGCCAGTATCTTTTATCGGAAGATTTTTTCAATGTAGATGAGTGTTTCAGGCTGATAATTATTGATTATAATATTTGTTAAAAACCTACCTTTTCGGGCTCTCATACCCTTAACTTAATTTAAATATACCTATCTGAGAGTATCATACTTGTATTGCCTATGATATGTCTTAATCACACTTTTCATACTGAATTAAAATTACACATCAATCTGTCTCTTGGAAGATCAAATCCTTGTACTACTGCACCGCCCACCATTAAATGTTGCTTTTACTTTCCAAAATACACTCATTAAAGAATATATTACATATTAATATTAACATATTTTCAGGATTAAACGACATGTGTTCACAATTATGTCCTCTGCGTGCGAACTCTATCTAAATTTCTTTAAATAGACAATAAACAGTGTTAATTTCAAGCGACCTCCCAGGTAAGTATGGTCCTGTATTAATTCATTTTTAGGCAGCATCGCGTTAATTGGTCAAAATATTGTACATATATTTTCGTATCGGTGATCAATGAACCGGTGTATGCAATTTTTAGCCATAAGTTGTTTTTAATTGTTTGTCTAGCTTGTAGTCTTTCTAGATTTTAGGCATGTATGGTAAGTTTGTACAGCGCCCTTGAGGTGATTTTTCACAAAAACGGCGCTATATAAATAGTCCAAATATTATTATTATTAAATATTATAATCAATAATTATCAGCCTGAAACACTCAATAGTTTATCAATTAAAAAAAAATAATAATTATTATTATTATTATACAGTTCCTCGAGGTAAGTATAGCCAAAACAAAACGACATTATTTACTTACATCACATGATGGTCAAATCACTAGCTCCAGACGGTTTGGAGCAGTTGGAACTCCTATGCGCTACTCACCAAAAAAATAGTCTTCCATTATCCTGGCGGCAGACTATTAGGACGGTACCGAGAATCAAAAATTATTTTCCCACCTTTCTCTTCCCAATCTCCTTGGACTCCCATCAGCCTCCCTCCCATCGATAACCCAATTGGGGATGCCATGGCCCCACTTTTTCCAGACAAGCTAGAACTTATGTATGGTTTTAACATAAACAAAGATTCAGCCGCCTATTTTAAGTAGTTCACTGTTTGTTTAACCTTAATCTAACCAAATTCAACAAACATGTCCACTCAACGATCAGCGTTACAAAACCTTGTAAGCCCACTTCGAAACAATGTTGAAACTTTTACCGTATGAACTGTGCCTTCAAGTATTTCTCAAAAAACTTTACTTCAAGGTGATCTAACCTACACTTTAAAGTAAGAACTACGTGGAATTTAAGAAAGGAAATAAATTTAAAATTTTATTATAAAAAGCTACGAGAAAAATCCACCGAAGGGTTAATAAAAGTTTTCATAGGAAAAAATAAATAAATGTGTTTAAGAAAAGCCTACCTACATGCTTTACTTGTAACTTATATTATTATTAGAAGTTTGCCCTTTTTCTTCCATTTGCCTTCCAACCATTTGTGTTCGCATAACTCTCGAACAGCTATGTAACTCTTTTGTACGGAACTTAAAATATAACCTCTAGTTTACTTTCTGGAAATGATTTGCTTATTTAAATTCTCTCGAATTATTACAGCTAGGAAAATGTAAAAGTTTTTTTCAGATAAGTATTTTTCTTATTCGAACAGAAAACCCCTTGTTTAGGTACATAAACTTCACTTAGATAGAAAATTTTGCAAAAAACAAACACATTCCAAATCCGTATCGTATTATTTTGCGGTAGCGTCGAAATCCGATATTAAATAATATATTGAGTTCATTTACCAGCAAAAAAATATTTTTAAGCTTCAATAAACCCCGACGTATGGGTATATTATTGGTGCTAAAAAAATTGCACAAAATAATTGGTATTCTACTATCTATACACTATATAAAGAGGTAAGATTTGTTTGTTTGTTTGTTTGCATTGAATAGGCTCCGAAACTGCTGAACCGATTTGAAAAAATTTTTCGCTGTTGGGAAGCTACACTATCCTTGGAAAACAAAGGCTATATTATATTTTCAAAAAAAATAGGCATCCTTACTAAAATTTCAATAATGTAACCCAAGGTATAAAAAAATTACCTAAAATATTCTTTACATCACGTGCGCTGCGAAAAATATTGATGATAGAATAAAATAATGTACTACGGCTTTGTAGAACACATCAATATTTACAAAAAAGGTCGTAGCAGCATATGTCTAACTATTATGGTTATGCCACAATAAGTATTCTTTTATTTTAAAAATTTAATTAAAATATCGCCGCTTGAAAAGGCTCTTTATTTGTATCTTCGGCGGGAGAGGAGTCAAGAAATGAAGTGCCAGGGGGGTTGGCGGACGGAGGAGCGGGAGAGCGATGGCGGGGAAGGTGGAAGAGGAACGCTGGAGGGGAACGCACGGGAAAGGTCATGCAAGGAGTAACATTTTATTTATTTGAATATGGCCTTCCAACGCATGCCGGGAAACAGCTAGTCTTTAAATAAATTTATAATAAATCAACAACTAAGGCTGTTATATTTCACAACGTTAATTTTTTCTCTAAATAATGGCATTTTTCCAGGGGTCGACAAAATATTTATTTTGTGAGTTTGTCAGTTACATGATATATCGATAGCGGAAATTTGAAGTGCCGTAAAAAACAATAAATCCAAAAATGAGCTAAACATGTAATTTTCCCCCGTTTTTTTGTCTTTCGAGCTGCGTCCTCCAAATATATCTAGGAAAATACGTTCGTTTTTTTACGACGTGCATTTTATAAAGTTTTATTTTTTGCGAAAAATTAAAAATAAATTAATTAGTGTTATCAAAGAAATTTACAAAAAAAAATTAGGTATTCTGAAAGATATTTTCAATGTTATTTTATAATAAAAAGTCAAGATTATGGGCAAACTAAAATAGGAGATATCGATACGAGTTTTCGCTCTCCTAAACAATTAGCATTTTTACCTTTAGAGCATTTCATATTTTCGTGATCGAAAGAAGATAGCATAGAGAGGAAAAAATATTAGAATACAAGAGATTTGGAAAGGTTTTGGCTAAATTGAATTTGTGTTTTGGAAATAAGTTCTAATACCGTCGTAACTTGTCAAAAAAGTTAATTTTCTTAGAAGACTAAGAAATACAGAAAATGAAAACACTATGGAGCTCACATTTAAAACAATAGCTCTTACATATTTAGGTTACTGCTCTACGATATTCTATTTGGCCAATGAATAAAACTTTAACAAAGAAATTATTCAAAACAGAGCTATGAGATGTACAGATGTACACTAAGGCAAATATGAAAAAATTAATCAAATACTTTAATAAAAAAGAGAATGCTATAAAACAGAATTTAATGTGTTGCTCATCAAATATAAAATTGTGAATAATCGCATGAGGAAATAGTTTCGAGAAGAGATGTTTTTAATAAAATGATTATGAGACCAGAAATGAATGCAAAAAGATTGCCGCATATGAGAAAAACATCGTCACAGAAGTACTTATAATGCCTAGAGGACTAAAAATATATGATGAAATGCCTGCAAACAAGAAGAATGACGGAAGGATTTGTAAAAATCCGAAATCGGTCGGCTTTAAACAAATATACAAGTGGTTCAAACAAAGCAACATTGATTCATTTATCTATAATGGATAACCACAAAGTTATAGCTACATTAAAAAAATTGTTAAGCTTACTACAAAAAAATAATTCTATGAACAATACACTGTAACCATAAACATATTAGTTTGCGTATGGAAAATGTAATATAAACTTACTCAATTAAAAATTAGTAAACCATCAAATATCTTAAGTAGTTACCATTTGAAACAAACGCAATGCTTCGTAAGGCCATATTCAGGCAAGAATGTCAAACAAAACATTTTGGGTTCAGCCTATTATTTATTGACTCTACAGTCCATTTAAAAAAAACACATTGGGATAACCCATGAGAACAAACCACCTAAGTAGTTCTATAAATTCATCCGTAAATTATTTGTTTGTGCTTTCCTGAAAATCTATTTTTTGCACTCACCGTGGGATTTACGAGTACAACGAAAAATCTTTGGAATATGAATACCTATGTATATTATAATTTTTAGATGCTGTAACATGTAGCGTTGTATTTGTCTTGTCAAGAATGTAATGGAAAGGCACTCGTCAGTTTTGATCTAGCGTAGGTTTTGGCAAAATTCCAAACATTAAACCATGTATTTATGTATGAATATGTCTTGAACTCAACGGAACTCTGCTGATAACGTCACTTTATTTCGCATTTGGTATTTGGTAGGCATTTCAAATAATCTCTCTTCGTATGTTGGTTACGGCTTGAATTATTTATATCTTTGTTTTACTTGTAATATCCATTTTTGTACAATGTTTTTTGATTTCAGGGTTTTAAGTCTGGATGGTAATATGATATTAGCTACGGCTTCTTTAGTTATAATTATTTGAGAAACTCGATTTTACTGAGGAAATCGATTCTGGAAACTCGATTGGTGGGATTCTTATTCGCTGTTTGGGAAAATTACTTGGGACGAGTTGTTTCACAGAATTTGAACAATTCATCAAATTTCGAAATTCCCATTCTGATTTTGTTTTTAAATAAAATAAAACAACATAATAAAAAATAAGAATATCTTTTAAAAAATGGTCGTGAGAGTAAGAAAATAAACGTTTTATGGATCTAATTCTGGTGTAATTGAAGATGTCATATTAAGATAAGATATTAACGATAAAAATAAGATAGGGAACAACATTAATTAAGTTCAATACAGAATTATATAAAACAATAACAATAAAAATCTTGTCAATAAAATACAGAATAACATTTTAAGGATAGAGGAGCGTGTTGAGCGCTCCGGTTCATTAAATTGGGTCTTATTTAGCAACTCTGGGCGTTGAATATTATTATTAACTAAATTTTCTGTATAAATATACAGAAAATTTATAATAAATTAAACAATTTTAAAATATGAAGCTGCTTCTGCAACTATAACGTGAAATAAATAAACGTAAATATTACGTGTTACAAAGGACCTGCAACAAAGATATTTTTTGAATCGCTTCGATTTTGTTAATGTGAAATTTATAAAATGAAGAGCAAACAATTTATGCAAACACCAGATACGTGGGCAAAGTAAAGTTGCTTAATAATATAGAAAGTATTAAAACATTTTGTGTTTCTAATTATGAAATTTTACATTTTAACAGATTTATTCATAATTTGTTGCATATGTGGATTATTTTGTGTTTGCTGTCAAGGTTTATTATAAGATGATGAATATCTGAGACTGTTGGAATGCTGTTGTTACAAGAATAATTAAATAATATTTTTATTTTGCGAAGTATTTAATATTTTGTTTATATTTCTGGAAAAGACAGATATTATCCAATTACTGTGAAAAAACAGCCCATATTGAAATAATAATCGAATTTGAATGGGACTTTCATAAAACTGTAATTGTTCAAACTCTTTGACACAACCCGCCATTAGATATAACCCATTCGAGTTCTGAATGTTCTACTCTTTTAAGGACTTATCAAACTACTTATCTCTTACTGTGCAATTTTTTTTTGAAATCCGATATTGATTATGCCCCCTGTACTAAACACCCTGGTAGCAGAATTGGTTTGCGCCTTCTCAAAAGATTAAAACAAAGATATAACCCTAATGGTAACTAGCATTTTTCACTTAGCGTCCGCAACAATTAGCCTGCCAACCAGAAAACAGAGACGAAAGAACAATCGTTTGCGACAGTTGCATCCCTAGTGCAAGATTCCGGATTCATTACATTAAAAACACTTCAGTTGAGTGTAAAAAATGAAACTGCGGTAATAAAAGAGCAAAAATACCAGTCACGTAAGTGGTCATGGCTCTATTCTTTGTTTTCCATGGGATGCCACATTCAAAATGTTTGCGACCATGTTTCATCACGAAGATTTCTATCGACGAATGTTACTCTGTCACGATAGTTTCCCATACCCATCGTTTCTCTCCTCCTTTTATGACCCTTTTATGTAACTCGTTGCACCCTGGCCGTAAGAGTGTCTTTAGAACATTCAGCTATTCTTCATTAATTGTTTTTAGGGAGTTTTCTTTCCTCGCTGTATTATTTAAGATCCTGTTCTTTGGGTCTCCTGTGCTGTTATTTCTACTTAAGAGAAGATTTGATTAAAATAGTGAGTATTTCCGCAGATGCTCCTCATTATGTGTCCAAGAGTGTGTTCATTACTGAAGTGGCGAATGACTATTCTATGGCTACATTGTAAGAAAGCTAGATTGGAAGATGATAGTAGGCCTACTTAACAAGGAAATAAGATTTCAGATTACAAAGAAACAAAGGAAAATAAGAGCTTGAAAATCGATTAGATTAACAACATTCCTTTCTATTTATTCCTTTTTATTGTTGGTCTAGTTCATAGGTTCTCAACGTGGGCGATAACGCCCCCTTGGGGGCGTTTCACATATTCAGGGGAGCGGTAGAAGACCAAGAGAAAATTGAGGGGGGGGGGGTTCAGACTTATAGGTGGGCGGTTAGGAGACCCATCCTATCTTTCCTCATTCCATCCCATTAGGGTCCATCCATCCACAACAATATTTTCCCTATTCCATTACGTCTCCTCCGTTGTAGCAAATGTAACCCCATCGCGGTATCCCATTTTACACACCCCTTCGTCATGGTATCCCGTCTCGCCCCCTCCGTTATGGTAAATGTAACCCTATCATGGTATCCCATTATGCTCCCTTGTTAGGGGGCGCTAGAAATAAATATATTCTCAAAGTGAGCGGTGGGCAAAAAAAGGTTGATAATCTATGCTAGTTCATGGAATGAACCTTTATTGGTCTTGTGTTCATGGAATCGATTAATTTTGCGTGCAAGTAAAACTTTTTGTTAAAGTGTCTTTATAAAAACACACATGTGTAATAAAATACAAATCATAATATGACTGATTACCGAAAGTAATCAACACTAAATGGCCTATCTGAAGTCGAGAAGTGTAAAAATCTAAGAAAACAAGAACATTTCCGAGTAAAACGAGTCAGATCCATCTTAATCTCCCCATTCCTAATTCTAGAAATTGGAGAGTAATCACGTTAAGTACCTCAAAGCCATACCTAGGCCAAGTTGTTTTTTTCCGCTCGAGACGAATCGTTTCCTCGCTTTTCTTCGCAATACGGTTTTTCCGGCCCAAACCGTCAAAGTTTTGACGGGAATTCAATAAACAAAACGGAAAAAAATCATTCATCATAACGGAATCAGATTTACGACTGAAATACGATGCTCATAAAATATTCGTGAAGGACTATTTTCGAGATTTCGTAAGTAAGAATGTGAACACTATAAACAGCTCCGGTGCCTGAAAACATAACGAACTGGATTTTATTTAATATTAAGATTAACGATACAGGGTAGTAGTATTTTTGGCAGACGATGGGATGTGATATCAAATGGCGATAACAAAATTATTTATTTCGCAAAAAGGAATTTTGATAAATACACGTTAAAAAAAACTTACTAAGAATTACACTATTTCTCTCGCTTAGGCAGTTGGAATGGAACGGGGCTCATTTTTCACTCACGGCGTGGCCTTCTTCTGGCATAAAATAAAGTAATCCATTTTTTTTACATAGTTTTTACAGTACGGATCTACCTACTCTTCAGTTAATCTTCAAATAAAATTTTCGGCATGACCCGAATTACGTATTTCACTTGATCGTCAGATTGATTTTTGATCTCCTCGTTCGTGATACGGTCCTGATGTACGTAATACATAATTTTACAACGTGTATGCCTTATGCGATCTCATTTCTACTTTCTGTTGTTTAAACTCCTCTTCCAAAATTTAACAGTGACAATTTTTGCAACTTGTTTTAGGGTGCTAGATACTCTCAGTTTCTCTTGAAATATAAATAATATCTCGGTAAAAGACAACCAATCAGAAACGTTGATTAAACTGGTTTAGACGTGTTACCATTAAACCTGTGCTATTTGTAGTACCATTAACCTCACTCTACTTCGTAACCATCCCTTCCTCCCGAAACTAGCTAGTTTCCGAATGTCCTAGTCACGACAGCTAAAACAAAGTAATTTCGGAATGCCATAGTCATGCCAACTAAAACAAACCAATTTTGGAACGTTCTACAAACTAATCAGCCAAAATAAACTAATTTCGGAGTGCTGTAGTCATTAGTGTCAGTTAAAATAAAATAATATTGGGTACTATAGTCATGCCAGCTAAAACATACCTTTTTCAGGATGTCATAGTCACGCCAGCTTAAACAAACCAATTTCCTGATGCCATAGTCGTGCCAGTTAAAACAGACCCATTTTGAACGTCATAGTCATATCAGACAAAATAATCCAATTTCGGGGTGCCGTAGTCATCCATGTAAGTTAAAACAAAAGAATTATGGGTGCCATAGTCATGCCAGCTAAAATAAACCAATTTAGGGATGCCATAGTTATGCCAGCTAAATCAAACCAATTTCGGAATGCCAAATCGTGCTACCTAAAACAAAACAATTTCGGAACGTCATCGTCAAGCCATATAAACCAAAAACCCATTTCGGGAGGCTAAAGATAACAATAACCACGGGTAATAATGAGGTATACACACTTTTTTTCTCGGCGAAAGAAGGAAGCTTCGAAAATCTGTCGCGGGTGGTTTGAAGAAATGGTTAGTTCAATTTTATCTACGTTTTACGAACATAGGTAGGTATTAATATACCAAATGTCGAAGATTTATCTCAGTTTGTAATAATATCAGCTATTATTTGTATCTCTCAAATTAGTTCACCGTCACTACTAATTTCATATTGTACCACTGTAATAATATATTAAACGTGATATTATTGAGATTCCGGCAACATAAATATAATCAAATTGAACGTTTCCAGTTTGTTGATATTGCGTGTGTTCTATGAAATGATCCGCGGAACCGCATTCAACCAAATTCAACTCGAGCAGCACCCGATATCTTTGATCAATTATTCCAGACGCAGAACAATACGTGTTTTGTTGTTTGATTCTGGATACAGCGATCAGGGGGAAATTACCCGATTCTGACTCGCACCCATTGATTTACCGCTTCACTAGCATCTGTCTTAGAGCGGATTGGTTATATTTCTAAAGGCTCTACGGAGAATCTGATATATTCTGCTCGTGTGTAATGATTTTGTTTTTGCTTTCAAAGGCATTTTTATGCACCATATTATGAAGTTCAACAAATAATTCTTTCAACTACTGCCTACCTTACTAGGGAGAACTTGGCCTGAATTTGTCCGCGAGTAAGATTTTATTTATTTAACGCCCAGAGGGCTTTTCTAGGTATGGTAGTACAATTAATTCATGACAGATAATTTTGAAACAGATAAAAATAAAATTAGATAAAAAATGCAGACAAGTCATAAAAATACAAAAATACGTATGTGTTTAGGAATAGTGGAATATATTATTCACAAGATCGTCAAAACTCGCTAAGTTGATATTAAATATATCAACTTCACCTAAGTACTGATTTCCTATATTGTGAAATCGTTGTATCGGAGAGTGGGCAAAGTAATTTTGCTTATGAATCCGGCAGTAGAATAGTGTGTTTTGTCGTGTTGTTACAGTGGATATTCGTAATATTCTTGTTTATTTAACTTAAATATTCATGTAATCCCTGGTATTAAATTTATAGTATCGAATTATGAAATGAAATAACAAGTAAACATATTGACTATGGACAAACGAAGCGTTTTAAATGATTATTTTGTAAAAAATATTCTCTTTAATGTCCTTATTTTATCAATTTTGATTTTTTTATTATACGTTAGTGAAAACATAATAATAACGTTTTTATACCTAGGTAATAAAAATTGAGAACTGAAGAATTAATGGTTACGAAATGTACCAATAAGTACGATGACAGGCCATAAACATGTCAATTAAAAATAATACCATTGTTATTGTCGAATATAATCTAAGAAAGTGGCTAAAATTGACAAATGGTTTATATGATGTTCTACTGAAGCCTTTGTATTGTAAATTGGAATGCAAATTACGACTTATAATTTTATTATTCCCCGTGTACCAACCTATCCTATATCTATGAAACAATTGATGAGACTGTTCATTTGTACCAGTTGCTTATATTGTAGTAATGAATATGTAAATATATCGATCGTCAAGTTGATTAGCCAGACATCTTCAAATAATAAGTTTGCGATAATGTGGAAAGCAATATTAGGATGCTGTCTGTGTTTACTTATTATAAGCTATAAAATAATGCTGAAATACATAACGATCCGATAAATTAGTAAGACATATTGAAACATCCTACTAATTACAAGTGAGCCAGAAAAAATCTACATTTTAATTAATTCACTACAAGATATTCTGGTTATAATTGATTATCGTGTTTATGAGTATTTTATCAGACGGAGGGTACACTTTTACATATAACTGCATACTAAATTCAAATTTAGATTTTTGGGAGAAGTCTGACTAACCACCTGGACGATCGATATATTAACATATTCATTACTATTCATTTAACCCAGTGGTTCTTAAGAGGAATATAAACGCTAGAAATATTTCGATTCTCGTGCCTGCAAAATTTGCAATCGAGCGTCTCATTTGCGCGCGGCAAGTAAGCGAAAAAGTGGTTTTTATTTATTTTGTCCATAATTTTATAAGTGTGAAAAAAAGTTAGAACATAGAAACCTCAAAAATGGTCTTAGCCATAAAGAGGTATTTTTATAAAAATGTTTCTGTATTACTTCATAGTTAAGTCATGAAAAAACATTTTTTTTGTGGTTTTCGTTAATTTTTTTGTTATGTAAATAATAATTTTATTTTAATTCCGTTACATAAAAAACCTAGTTAAAGCTTCAATTTATCCGTAGCATATTTTTTTGATGTTCATACTGTAAGCCAATTCGTTGTAAAGATTAATCCAAATAGTATCTAAACAGGATTTCACGTATAACTTCACCTTAACCTGGGTTCGATCGTACCACAGGGGTTCGGTGAGTCAGTCTCGCGGGTTCGGCGGAGGTCAAGACACACCCCTGATTCATATGATTCGGTTCGATTTCAAATTAAGAAGGGTTCGGTGAATGCGCATATGAAACTGGTGGGGGCCAGTACCTCCAACAAGGTTAAGTACCACTTATTTAACTTAAAGATCTAACCGTTAATTTTATGTGGAAGATATCATTATATAAATATCTAACCGTTATTCACAATTATTATACTTATTTATATAATACATAGGTACCGTTTGTCCGAAACGTTGAGAAAAAATGAGATATTGCAACATGGCATAAGACCCAAAAAGTAAATAACTACAAAGTACTTTAGCAGGTTTAAATGATAATAAAAAAAAATAAAATCGAGTGCAGTAAACACGCGGAAGAAGCGAAAATTTACCGGGTACCGCCGCCCCGGGAACCATTTATTGGATAACCCTCTGCCATAGGTCACCCCAAGTGGTTCGCTATGTTTGGTAACTTAGCAGGGGTGTCCGTGTCAATGGGGTGAGGTTTGTCCGGGTCTTGGCGGCAGATGCGTCTACCCATCAGCTGCATGACATACCAGAGGGATGTATTATCACGAGCGTCACTCCTGGACACAGTAATCCCCAGAGTCTTACCCACCCCTAATAAAAATAATAATAATAATAATTAATAATAGTAATAGCTTTACGCTTGCCATTCAAGATAGAGTAATTAATACTAAAAATTATAGGAAGCATATCATCAAAGATACAAATCAAATTGATGATTTATGTAGAAAATTTTTGGCTTTTCCGGAAACTATATAACATATTATATCGGGATGTCCGAGTATACATAATAGGCACAATCAAGTTTTAAAAGTAATTCACCAAAGTTTGGTAATTAAACATAACTTGATTGACTGCCGTAATGTACCATATTATGAATATGAACCAAATTCATTTTTAGAAAATGAATTTTATAAAATGTATTATGATAAAACTATTCTAACAGACAGAATAATTAGTCATAATAGACCCGATATAGTTTTACATGACAAAAATTAAAAAATAACTTATATCATTGATGTCGCTATTCCAAATTCTTGTAATATTCAGAAAACTGTTTCTGAAAAAATAAGAAAATATACAGATTTAGGAAATGAAATTAAAAGAATTTGGCATTCTCAGACTATAAAAATATTACCATTTGTTATTTCGGCTACTGGCAGTATACTGGATTTGTCAAAAAATTTGTATATAAAAATGCAAAAGTCGGTCATTTTAAATACATGTAGGATTACGAAAGATTTTTTAAATATTTATATAGAGGGATCAGAAGGATTTATCGGACCAGTTAGGATTTCATCAGAGCCGAACCCTCTGATATGAAAATATCTGGAGTCGGTGAAATATTTTCCCATTATGTTTCTGGTGGATTGACGTATTGTTCTTGTATTGTTTTGTATTTATTATGCTTATATAGTACACTTACATTGCGTGAATTTACTAGATAATCATTTGTGGAAAAGTGTGTGGAAGGGTTTAGTCTTTCATTTGGGAAAGCTTTAACCCGGACATCAAATCTGGAGCACCGTAAAGGTGATTCATGAGGAACGTTTTTAGGTATTTAATTTGTAAAGGTTTTGTGTAAATTGGTGGAAATATATAAATAAAGGAATCGGGCAGGCAAGCGGGCAGCGAGCAGCGAGCATCGGGCTGGCAAGCGGGCGTTGTGGATTATGTTTAACAAATGGCATTGGTTATACAGGTTAAGTAATTGTGTGGCGTTGTGTTTCGTTAGCCACAGCAACGTGTGGCCGGATCTGCTAATATTTCTATAAAAGGATTGCATACGTAATTTAAAATTACACGTGGAAATAAGAAAATATAAATACAGTATGTACATGATAATTAATATTGTACTATCTTAGAACACAACATCCAGTTAAGGTGAAGAAAAAACTATTTTCATATAATAATATGTTGTGACGGGATTCGGTTGGTTTGAACAGGTTAGCCCGGGCTCCTGGCGTACATCTCCGCGCCACTGTTTAAGATCTCAGTAGCACCCCCGCGACCCGTTAATCCATCAGGAGATTACTCAGACCTATTAAGACTGTGCTGATTAAGCCTAACAAAGTGTCGCCAATGGCGCCGCCAATTATTGCAGCTTAACTCGGGGCAGACGCGAAGGCACCGGCACCGGCACCGACACCGGCACAGGGCGCCTGGAGACGTAAACAGAACACGGAAAGCAGAGTTAAAGGCGCCCTGATAAATTACAAAGCTAATTCTGGATTAATTCAGAACGCAGTGAAACTGAGAAAGGTTACGGGAAAATGGCGAGAGATTTTGATGCAGATATACAACGTGTTTCACTCTCAAACAAAGAAAATTCAATCTGAAGAAAAATCTTACTTTTTATTTATGTTAATTATGGAATATACAAAGTGTTAATAGACGTACTTGATTTTAGAAGTGAAATTTCTATAGCCTCGTTGTGATTTGAAATTCGGAAGAAACGGAAATGACGCATTACAGTAGCTGCGAAACATCAAAGTCCTATCAAGGCTCCTATTGGATGAGATATAAAACGAGAATGACGCTAGGTCTGCGCTCATTAGCCGCTTTGCTTATGACCTCACTTTTCAAGGCTCCTTGGTTCTTTATTGAGATTGTTTTGTTAAAGTTTCGCTTCTACCGCGTACTAACTGCACTCGATTTTTTTTCTCTTTATTATCATTTAAACCTGCTAAATTACTTTTGTAGTTATTACTAAGTGTTGTAATATCTCATTTTTTTCCTGTGACTCATCATCTGAGTCACAAACGTTATTGCACTGCAGTGGGAGGGACGGATTCATACGTCCGTCACTCCTCAGGGCCTCCTTGGAGGCCCTAAAATAAACATAAGTAATAGTACTAGTGAAACTCATACAATCGAAAAAAAAATCATGGGAAATTTAATTTTTATACTTAGTAAAGAAGCGGAAAATATTTTTACTTTTAAACCGTAATATAATATGGAATCCCATCACAAACTACTACCTAGTTAATTTTTTTTATGCTTATAACTTTGATAGTGGAAGGTAATAGATTTGTTTTTATCATCTGTCCATTTTTCAGATCATCGGAGATTTTAGGTATCATAAAAACTTTTTTTTTTTTTATTATTCGTGTTAAACTACAAAACATGATGGAACGAATAAGCATGTGGCGTACATACTAGACATGGGCAGATTCATTCCTAGAACTGAATCGATTCAGTCTGATTCCCCCGGCCTTTTGAATTGATTCCTTTTATTCATTCCTTTAATTCAAAAAAAAAAAAAAAAAAAAATCACTAAGAGGAAATTGATGATACGATCTCATTATATCGCAGATTACATCCTTTAGATGAATGTGTTTATTTTTCGTTTCATCGCGTTTCAAATCACAACGGTGTTAAAGAAGTTTTCACTACGTATAGGGTGAATTTTGTCGTTCTGAAAAATTGTAGGTACCAAAAATATTATTATTTTGCAAAAAAAAATTTTTTTGATCAGAAAAATATATTTATAAAGGCTAGCAATTAAATCTTAAAATTAAACAATTTTTATGGTTCACCCTACAGTTTCACCAATTTTGTTTTATTTATTAAACTTAAAATTGTTTCACTTTACGTGATCTAAACTTCCCACTACCTTCAGCCTCACAAAATATCCCAATTGGGGATGCCATAGTCTCATTAGCTCCAGACGGGAGAAGTTGGAACTTGTGCGGTATTCACATAAAAAAATATATATATACTATTATCACGCTTTCGTATATCCGATCCGGTCACCTGGAATAAGCTCCACTCAAATATATAACTGAGTTTTATAACTGGATTGTTCTCACGTAAGTGCGAACATCTGTAAAACCCAGTATAAATAAATATATTTTTAAATGCACCTACCTCAATGGTGAAGTAAAAACCATGCGTCAAATATAAAACTAATTAAAAGTCTGAGCGACACGCGTCATACAATTTATTCCAAAAATAAAGGAACAAATCACTCGATTATCATTTATCACGGTACGACAGCGACTGATGTTTGTTTTGTTTACGGCTATCGGCTAGATAGACAATATCATAAAAAAACAATAATACATAAACATCGTTTTGTTGCTAAACGCATTGCATAATTTACGCACGTGTGAGGGAGAAAAATATAGGATTAACTTTCGGCTTTTTATTAGCAGAAGTTCAGAGTCCGAAGTGAGAAGTTTCGCCCTAATATGAGGCTTGGCGCGCGAGGACTAACGACGAACCGATTCTCTGCGGGCATATCAAGGAATAAATTAGGAACTTCTGACTAATATGTGCTGTTTGTCTTGCTGTGACTTGAATAAATTGCATTCCGCGGACCATAGCCTCGATACAACATATGGGAATTGAATTGTCGGCCGAATCAACTCGATACGTGGGACATGGGAATTGGGACAACGACGTCACAAATGAACAAGAAACAAATGTTTTGATTCCTTGAATAAAAATGAAACATTGATTGAAGTTGAGAATTGAACGCTACGGTCCGCGTAGACCTGTACGACTATGATGAATAGTGGGACCGGCACGCTACACTCGAATCTCAGAATTATTTGACTCCTTGCCTCTTGGCTCTTGGCTGATTCGGTTGGCGGTTATGTCGCTTGGATTAGTGACTCTATGGCCGACGGGGTTTTGTTGTGTGGATTTACTGCGCGGGGTGCGGGATACTTACTACACGTGATAGACAATTTCGCGGCGCGCCGCCTGTAGTGTAGATACTTGTACCTATCCGCGCAACAAATATGCAGAATAATATTTAAATAAATTCCTACGAAACACTACAATATTTAAAGAGTACATTATTATTTTCTTACCTCAATATAACATGAAATAATTTAACTGTAAAATAAATTAATACAAATAAAAATAAATATGGTGCAGTTAAAAAATCGTAGGATGCAAGGCCAAGAGTAAGGAATAAAGATTTAATTCCTTTTGAAAATGAGAATCAGATCAAGTGTGTTACAAGATTGAATTTATTCATTTAATTCAATCATTCAATTTTGCCCACGTCTAGTACATACCATTGTGTATTTATTTATTTACTCCCTTAGGGTTCTTACGTAAACAAGTCTAAATTACACATGTATATACAAATAGGTTTCAACAATCACCAAGAAAAAGTATAATAATCTGACTTTCTATACTTTTTTAACATATCGATTATTTATCGTGGTGCAGACAACTCAAAACCAAGTGAATGTTGTCAACACGCCACTGACTATAGTTAGGTATATGACAATTGTATTTTAACTTTAATAGCCCACTCTGCGAATTAAAGTTGATTGGTTAGGGCAAGACGGATAGTTGTTAGATTTTTTTTACATTAGCTCCACACATGAGGCCCTGGGTAAATTAATTAGATGCTGTGTGGAGGTTTTTTTAAAGAAAATGAGGGAGAGGAAGTTCTGGGAATGAAATAGGTATAAGGGATGGGTAGCAATCTGGGGGTCAGTGCGCCCAGGAGTGACGTGAATCCATCCCTCCAATTGTGGTGTAAGGCGATGGGTCGCGAGTGTATGACTGGAGAGGATAAAAAAACCTCCCTCAACCAGTCTTTCTCGATCCTGCCTACCACGCAGCAGTGAGCAGGCGCATCGGCCGTCAAGACCTGGACCTAAGTTACCATGCGTAGCGAACCACTTGGGGTGACTTATATCAGAGGTATTGGTTGTCCAATAAATGGTTCCCGGGGCGGCCCATACCCGCCTCCCAAATTGTAGTTTAAGCGTAACATAAATAAAAATGTAATTTTTATTTATTTATAGGAAAACGTAAAATATAAACTTCTAGGAAACGTAAAATAGCGTTTATATCCGATGTTCGTTAAAGCAGGTTTGCTGTCAAGGCGTATTCACTATTGCAGAACAAATGTAAAAAAATACTATTCAACGCATTCTGCATATCCCTGTATACGTCAGAACTGTGGGTTGATTCCAGTGGCAAAAACTAAAAGTCACTTACAATAATGCTTATCGCCAATCATTCCGCCTACTGAGATGCTGCAGCGCCACGCATATGTTATAAAAGGGACAAGTGCACTCTTTCCGAACACTTCTCCGTCAACGCGTGGGAAGCTTACGGCGCAGACTAGGCCAGTCGATGAATACCATCATCACTGCCATGGTTGCCTGGATGGAGCCCCCCTGATGCCCCTTAGGAGATGGGAGACGATCAAATACCCTTCATAAATGGTTATTTGCATTTATTTTTATATTCAAAATATTCATTTCTTTTCTGTTTTTATTCACGTTATTTTTCTTTTTTTTATCATTTAGAAATATGGAATAATCTATATTTTACCTTTTTTTATTATTCGCTGTTGTTCCACACTGAGAATAGTGTGGAACAACAGCGATAAATAAGACATCATTCTTAAATAATAAAAAAACTTCTTCCGATCCGGAGGTCGTGGGTTCACAGCCCTCTGAAGAAGAAGATACTCTACTCAGGATCACCCAGTTGAGAGTTGGACAATTGAGAATTCAAACGTTGGCGTTGCTTGAAATAGCTTTTGTTCTGTTTGGTGACCAGATATTAATAGCGTCTACCTACCTCTTTCCATCTCCTTCCCCTCCTCCCCACCATTTTCAGCATCACAACATACCCCAATCGGGATTGCTATAGTCTCACTGGGTCCAGACGGTTGACAGCAGCTGGGAATTTTTTGTGGTATTCTCACAAAAAAAGTGTTTGAAAAGTTCGTATTCACCGTTGACGAGTTTATTGTGAGATGTACAAAATGTTTATGCAATTTATGTTCAGACAATAAACATTGTTTATGTAAGCATTTCGTCCCGACCGAGGATGGCTGCCAAAGGCTTTCGAGCGTATGCTACGTAACGTATTCGTATATCATGTTGAACTATTATTTTAATGTATTATTTAACTACGTTTGTTTATTTTTGAAGTAGAAACTTCTTTAGCACCGTTGTGATTTGAAACTCGATCAAACGAAAACAAGACTAACACGTACATCTGTTGGATTTAGCCTGCGAGAGAATGAGATAAAATAATCGGTCTCCTCTTTGTGCAATGCTTCGTGGCTTCCCACTCTTGTCTAATGTGTTGTCAGCGTGTGTAAACTTGTATTTTTTTTAATTGCATTTATTCCTTAGCACTCTTTTTATTTTTTTACTAATTTAGAATTTATCTTATTTACACAGGTTTTTATTGAGTTTTGCCATTATATTCATTTTATTGTTGTGACAGCTATTTTGGCGTTCAAATCCATAATCGAACTGTATTTATTTATTGTTAGTGTTTAATTCTTCTAATTAATTAATTAAGAATAAAAACAAAAAAAAACAAATATATTATTGATGTCTTACTCCACTTACTCGTTAATACGGAATATTTTTTATTCAAACAGTTAGATTTAGCTTTATTATAACGAAAAGTGAGTATTTATGTCTCGGGAGACAAAAAAACATGCAAAAAATATGCATTTAACATTTTAATTTTGAAAAATTTAATTCGCTTACGCGGAAACGCCATTTTGATTTTACCGTTTTTATTTCATAGACAATCAATCATAATTACACAAACCCGCTAGGATATACCCTGCCTTGCCAAACATTCCATTCAAAACCTGGGATGTTTTTTTTAAATTATGATGACATGAAGCTTTTGTAGTTTAACCTCAACCTAAAAAACGTTCCGTATTATCCGCGAGGTGGACCAAATGCATATTTACCAAAAAATATTGAAGTATTTAGATTTTTATATTGTGACAGCAGTTTTGGCAGTTTTTTCAATGACGTTGAACATAAAAACAGCTATCACAATAATACAAACTTAAAAACTTGCTAAAACTCAGTAAAAAACATTATTAAATTTTATTTTAAAACTAATAATTTTAAAAAAATTGGCTAGAGCATTTCTGAGACTTGTTAATACAACACGGCATAATAACCCGAAAAGTAATCACAGCAGTAATAATAGTGCTCCTAATCATAATCATCGAACAGAACATTGTCAAATTTATCGTGGGTACATCACAAGTCTAATTACTAATTACTAACTACCCAAAACGCTAATCACAAACCGAACAAAATGCACTTCATCAAATCAACCTCACAATCGAATTAACTACTTTTATTTGAGACTGTGTGCGTCTGAAAATAGCTCAAGACTCCGCCGTAATAAACCCTAACGGCGAGCAACGGATTCCGTAACGACTGACATTAAAGCTAACGGGCCGTTGCAGTGGTAGTCGGGTGCTCACGGCGCGATTACGTGGCGGGCGGGCTGGAGGTGCAACAAAAAGATTGTGAATCCAGTAATGGCACAAGTTCTCAATTCTGCTCTTTTTTTGCTACCGCGCAGTGGTGGATTGTTCACATATATGGGACATTGCTATTAAAAAATATATATTATCAAATATTCATTTTTAGAATACCATTACATTTAACGATTTACCGTAATTTTAAATCAATACGAAATTGCAAAATGTATTTATTGTTATCAAGTTTAATTTGCAGGCCACCATTTTTATTTTTATTTCTTATATAAATTCAATAATATTATTATTTAATTTATAAAAACAGTTTATTTAAATTCTGCTATACAATTATTCAGTAATACCTTCAGGCGAAACAGCTGTCACGCGTAATAACAATTACACAGCAGAACTTGTTTATTAATAAACTGTTTTTTTAAATAAAATAATTATGTTATTGAATATTTAAAATAAATAAAAATTGCGAAATGTACATTGATTTATTGTTTTTCAGCTTTTCAATTCCTTGTTTTAACTTAACTCAAACTTTATTTTCTCTTGTTTTGTTTTTATTATTTTACACACTTCTTGTCTTATGTGTACATATTATTTTACATCCTTTCCATTTTTATACACTTGTATTTTTATAAACAAAACTAAAATAATATAAAACCTAAAAAGGAACAAATTTTCCCTAGATATGATTAGAGATTTTCACGGCCAAAAATATTATCATGAATTATTTTTGGGGTTTTATGAAATGTTGCACTACCTCCTTCTTTAGCCAACATTTCGGACAGCATTGTAGTGTCCATTAACAGGGCAGATGTGTAATAATTTTCTCTAGTTTCAGAAAACCAGAATATATCTACATTCTGCATAATTTTGTCATAAAAAAAACCCTAATTTATAGAAATGATAAAGGACAACAATTGTACAGGTTTGAACACGCGATGGCCTTTTTAATTTCAATGTTTTGAAATCCAATCAAATAATTAAATATCTAAAAGTTTCGGTGGGCAGTCAATTAAAAAATTTAACTTATTACACACCATGAAATAAATCAATAACCTAACCTCAACCCAAGATTAATGCTAGTTACGTTATCTAACAAATTATATTATAAAATATCTTTTACTACCTACCAGACTTTATTATAATATTTTCTCTCAGATAACTGTATATGATCACTATTAAAAACTAGGCAATGCTTACAAACAACTAAGTTATACTGTAGCAATTCAAATAAATCCGGAAGATGTCGAAATTGTACATAATTTGTAAAAAAAAAACGTTGTGGTAAAATGATAAACTTTAATTAATTACCATCTATGTCTGGATATTCCACCACAGTGCAGCAGGAACAATCTTCTTTACTTATTCAGACCTAGACTGCAGAATTCATGTGGGAGGATTAGAAATGAATTAAGATTGCGAAGTAACTTTTCGGATTGATTATTTTTTTATTAATCTAAGATCAGATTACACGTGTACATCGCAGATGAAGTAATAGTAGTAAAGTTGAGATTTTAATATGATAATTCGTTACTTCAAATTGAGATAGCGTAAGTGATTAGTAACGGGCCATGAGTTTTCTACTTATTTATTGTAATTTCAGCGGTCAATAAGTTTTGTCTTGTATTTGTAGTCTTAAGTCTTAAGTCAATAAGTTTTGTCTCGTGTTTGTGTCTAGGATGAAAGAAATATGTTTGAAAAATGGTTATTATACTCATGATGAATGATATAAAGACTAAAATCTTGGTGTTTGAAAGAGAGAGTACGAAAACTAAATGCAATGTTTTTGTGAATGAAGAATACTTGGGGCAGGTGAATGGGTTTGTGTACTTGGGAAGTATGTTTGCAAGAGATGGAAAGGCTGGTAGAGATATTGAATGAAGGGTAAATGCAGATAACTTCATTAATGGAGTACAGAATGTTGTTGGCGCTAACAAATAACTGTCCAGAGAGGCGAAGCAAGCAGTTCACAGTGGAGTGTTGATACCTATCCTGTTGTCTATCGGTGAGGCATGAAGCTCGCAGGGGAAGGATGGAAGTGGACTGAAAGCTGTAGAAATAAGATAATGAAGCGTGTGGTAAAACCATATGTGATCGTGTGAGATCAACAAAAATGCAACGCTGTTGTAAGAGTAATGAGTAAGATTAGTGTGACGAGAATATATGACGCAAATGGAATGGTAGAAGAAGTCGGCGACACCCGAGGAAGACATGGCAGTATCAAGTGAATTAGATACTTGAGTCGGGCCATGTCAAGAGTCAGAATAATAGAAGAGTGTGTAGCGACAACGAGTTGTTTGGCGGTCGTTCCACTTTGCCAACCGCTTAGAAAAAAGACATGATGGGTAGTTAGTTAGTGACCAGATCGATTTTTTTGCCCCCATCATCTTCCTCTCCCCATTTCAGAAGCTAAATCAGTGGTTCTTAACCTGGGTTCGATCGAACCCCAGGAATTCGGTGAGTCAGTCTCGCGGGTACGGCGGAGGTCAAGACACACCACCGACTCATATGATTCGGTTCTATTTCCAATTAAGAAGGGTTCGGTGAATGCGCATATGAAACTGGTGGGGGGTCAGCACCTCCAACAAGGTTAAGAACCACTCTAAATAATTCCCAAATTGGGTTCCCATTGTCTCTACCTTGGGACTGCAAATTACATTGCTAAATGTTTGTCAGCACAACCATATATTTTTTTCGGAAAACGCATTTGAAAATTGACATTTTATTAAAAAAAACTTCAATCCCTTCCAAATGATGAGATATTTTAATCGGATACTAATGCCATTAAATCATTTAAATTACTAATATAAGTATAATTTTCAACATTTTAAGCACCCCCGACACAAGAGAGAGCTGATGCCCTTAAAAGCCTGAACAGATTTTCATGAATTTCACGAGCAAATACAAAGCAAATCGAATTAATTATCGGAGATATGAAAAATTCCAAGACACCAGGCATAGATTTAATTCGTATGTATGATATGAAAAAACATGTTAAATTACTTAGTCCTATAATCGCCCACTTAATTAACAGAATAATTGATAAGGGCCATATTCCCGATGAACTAAAATATAGCATTGTAAGGCCTATCTTTAAAAATGGAAAACACTCTTTAATAAATAATTACAGGCCGATTTCCATACTACCTTCATTAGAAAAAAAATTAGAAAAATATATATCAATAAATTTAGATAAATACTTAAATAATCTGAGTATTATTGATGAATGCCAGTATGGCTTTCAAAAAAAAAAAAGTTGCGATAAATTGCTCCTAAATTTTCTAATCATATAAATTCACAACTTAACTGTAAACAACATGTATTGGTTCTATTTATTGATTTCTCAAACGCTTTCGACACACTTAGCCATATACAAATAATTAAAGTACTTGAATTTATAGGTATCCGGGGTAAACTCCTCTTATTCTTTAAAAAACTATTTGTCAAATAGAAAAATGAGTGTGAAGATTTTAAATATAATTAGTAAATCAAGATACATCAAATCGGGAGTACCGCAAGGGTCAATTCTAGGTCCAAAATTATCTAATCTAACACCCTATATAAAGAGGTAATATTTGTTTGTTTGTTTGTTTGTGTGTTTGTTTGCATCGAATAGGCTCCGAAACTACTGAACCGATTTGAAAAATTCTTTCGCTGTTGGGAAGCTACACTATCCCTGGGGTACATAGGCTATATTATATTTTAAAAAAAAATAGGCATCCTTACTAAAACTTCAATAATGTAACCCAGGGTGTAAAAAAATTACCTAAAATATTCTTTAAATCGCGTGCGCTGCGAAAACTATCGATGATAGAATAAAATAATGTACTACGACTTTATAGAACACATCATTATTTACAAAAAAAGTCGCGACAGCATATGTCTAACTCTTATGGTTATGCCACAATATGTATTCTTTTATTTTAAAATTTTAATTAATATGTCGCCGCTTGAAAAGGCTCTTTATTTGTATCTTGGTTTTAATCCTTATCAAAATAAATTACTTCATATTCAAGACAGCTTCAATACGTTTATTTAACTTTTTGAATTTTTCAATTCGGATATTTAATTAGAAAGAAATCACGAGTTTAAAAATGTTAGTATTAGAAAAAAGTTTCGGCTACGGGCCGCGCGGGAGAGGAGTCAAGAAATGCAGTGCCAGGGGGGTTTGCGGGACGGGGGAGGGGGAGAGCGGTGGCGGGGAAGGTGGAAGTGGAACGCTGGAGGGGAACGCACGGGAAAGGACATGTAAGGAGTAACATTTTATTTATTTGAATATGGCATGTATTATAAAAGAAAGTCCAAAAAAACGTGCAGCTCGCAAAAACTCAGAAACGAGTCCCGGTTCGATCAAGGGAGTTATATGGTGTGGTAGATCTCTATCCCCCCTAGGGAATAAGGGTATCCGTTTTTACCTAAAGGCCGTGCTTTTAAAGATATAAGGGCTGAAAATTTCGCCCTCTTGAAATTTCTAGAACAGTCTTCCGGAAAGTTCTAGAAGGTTCCATAGAGCTGTAGAAAGTTGTGGAAGGAGTGGCGGAGTATGTCGTGGAATGATCAGGAATAGGAAATCGGGAACATCATTGTGCAACATTCCAGAACACTATCTTATTGTCCTGAGCGAAGCCGGGTAACCCAGCTAGTATATTATATATGTAATTGTTATGTGTAAGATTTTCAAAAAAGCTCGTCGATTCATTTTTGCTGATGATACTGCTCTTGTTGTATCAAATGAAAATCCTAAAATAGCTGTACAAGAATTACAAAGAGACTTTAACGAGCTTCTCAAATGGGCTCATGATGTAGGATTAATTATTAATGTTAAAAAATCAAATGCATGTACATAAAATCACCAAGTTTGAAAATGTGGAATATTCCTAAAATAACCGCTCATGGCTTTGACTATATACATAGAGGAATTGTTAATGTTTGTGACTGTGAAAAAATAGATTTTACAAATGAATATACTTATCTGGGAATAATTGTTGATAACAATTTTAAGTGGGATAAACAAGTGGCAAAAATTTGTAACCAGCTCCGTTCCTTAGCTAGTAACTTTTACAAATTAAAATTTATTTTGCCTCATTGTACTCTTAAACTCATATATTTTTCTATGGTCGAATCCATCCTTAGATATGGTATTCGAACTTGGGGACATGCAAGCACTACTTACATTAAATATATTCAAAATTTACAAACTGCCATAATAAAAAAAATTGTCACAACAAATATTTACAAACAGAGACATAACTTAAAACTACTATATGGCTCAGAGAGCCTACTTACAATAAAAGGTCTCCACTGGTTCACTACTATTATGGATAATATGGGGGAAAGCCCTTACAAACACCTACTTGTACACAAACATACCACAAGATTTAGAGAAGGAAAGGGCCTAAAATCTCCTCGAATATTAAATAAATATGGAAGCCGTACTCTTGAATATCTAATACCAGTGATTTTCAATAAAATCAATAAAAACATAAAATTTGAAAAAAATGAATACCAGTGATTTTCAATAAAATCAATAAAAACATAAAATTTGAAAAAAATGAGAGACTATGTCCTAAAATGATAAAACTGTGCTTAATGAACGAAAACTCCATGTATCTTTGAATATCTTAATATAGCTGCCTACATATCTTGTTATTAGGCAGGTATATTGAAATATCTTATATATTTATAGATGTAAGCTAAATTATCTAATATTACTATGTGATCTATTCTAATGTTTCCTTAAAACTATAAATTTATTTACAAATATTTTCTTAGATATTATTTTAAGAATGTTTAAATTGTTAGAACCTGTAGACAAGCTGCTATATGACAGCTTTGTGGGTCTACTCAAATTTTTGTACAAAATGTATTTTGTTATTTAATAAAAAATAAAAAAAAAGTTAATAACTATCTCGATCACGACCTTTAAAACAAAAAAAAACTCCATCACAATCGGTCCATTCGTTTAGGAGAGAAAGACACACAGACAGTCAAACTTATAACACCGCTCTTTACGTCGGGGGTTAAAAAACGATAGAAGATGGATTTTTTTTTATATTTGATATAAAGCTGAAGAATTAAACCAAAAAAAAAATTGCCGAATTGAATCGTGAGTCCAGATTTAAACGCAATTCATAAACGCGACTTGCACCCATTAACTTTGGGCATTTGGGGGGTAAAAAGAATTTTCTATACCTACAAGTTCGAAAAACTTTTTCGAAAATTTCGGTACAATCGGTGTGCACAAATATATTCACATGTGTCAACTTTAAAATGATTAGTCTGTACTCGTATATTATTAATCACTTTACTTGGTGTATGTTTGGCCTGTTATTTCCGAATTAATAATTCGGATGTCTCAATTTAACGACCTTTAGTCAAATTTGAACAAAACATTAAGTGGAAAAACTTTACATGATAATAACCATCAATAATTTCCGACCATTTACTCGGAAATCAGCAAGGGCATTAGAAAGCAATTTTATTTTAATTATCAGTAACTACTTTAATAGTATAGAAGTAATATCGACGCTGGAAAGGGTAAAACATGACTAAAGCGCCGTGCATCTGAAAAGGAAGGAGTTGTATGGCGCTTGAACCATTCTTCCTTTTCAGATGTATAGTGCTTTATTAGCCATTTGTCCTTTCCAGCGTCGATATAAGTAGATCGTCCGTAAGTGGCCTAACCACAATTTTCTAATGCCTTCAGAAGGCGAACAGCTGCCACGCGTAATAATAATTACACAGAAGATCTTGTTTATAAATAAAAGATTTTTATAAATTGAATAATTATAATATTATTTCTAATATGAAAATATCTGGAGTCGTTGAAATATTTTCCCATTATGTTTTTGGTGGATTGACGTATTGTTCTCGTATTGTTTTGTATTTATTATACTTATATAGTGCAATTACATTGCGTGAATTTACTAGATAATCATTTGTGGAAAAGTGTGTGGAAGGGTTTAGTCTTTCATTTGGGAAAGATTTAACCCGGACATAAAATCTGGAGCACTTTAAAATATTAAAGAAAAACACGAAATGTTTGGTATGTGAGGTCTGCACGGGATACCTAGTTTAAAATCATGAAATATGAGTCTTGGTTGGTATGAGAATGTTTGGTAGGTATGTGAGGTCTGCACGAAGTAGTTAAAAATCATGAAAGATGAGCGCTTTTATCCTTTTATTAATTAAAAGATTGAATTCTGGGGCAAAGCCTGGTTCTAGAGATGGTTGTATGTAAACGGATAATGAAAACAACGCACTATCATCACGTGTGGAATTCTACCCTTTGCGAAACTCCAGGGAAAACGCCCTTCTGTTATTCTGCTATTTTGGGTAAATCTAAATATATGTACAATGAACATACCTGGAAGTAAATATGGGTACGAAATTAAGCAGGGTTATTATTAAGTCATAGTTTCATATTACAATTCCTTATGAGTTATTAATTATTTACGTATCCTGCCGGCCACATAGTTAACCAAGCTGCGCTACTAACACATATTTATACATATCCCGCTCATGTTATTAATTTTGCGAAATTTATTTTCATATTCGACTTGGGTATTACATTAATTTATCTAATGTACTCAATTTAATAAATAAATTAAATTAACAGTCCCGGAGGTGTCAGTATCTTTTTATGATTTTTCGTTTATTTTCGATTGAGTTTCGCTAATATTGTCTTCATTAATTAAATATTACAATTTGAGGTTTTACTCATTAAGTTAAAAATAAAAATAAATATTCATTCTAGACTTGCAGAAAAAGTCAAAAGATAAATTGGATACAAATTTATCCAGACACTATAGATAGTATTTAGTTCGGGTTTGAATCTTGCAATCACACATAAAGATAGCAGCCAATACAAACATGCGTTAAGAAATTGAAGATAATATTTTTTGTAGTTCTTAGTCGAAGTATGATACAGTTTAAAATGACCGAATCGGATAGTAACACCTTAGCTCAGCTGGTAGTCGCGGCCCGGAAAGCCGAAGGTCCTGAGTTCGAGTCCCAGACGTGTCAATATCTTTTTCTGATTTTTCTGTATCCAGATTTTCAATTGAGTTTCGCTAATATTGTCGTAATTTAATTACTTAAATAATTAATTTCGATTTCAAAATAACTGGAGGGCAGTATTAATGAGTTGCAAATATAAACGCAACTCAATTAGGATAACATAAATGTATAACATATTTTTAGAATAATTAAGTCATACAAAATAATAACTAAATAATTTACTCATACACTTTGTTTAAAAAAGTCCAATGTCAAAATCACATGTGAAATACGATTAAAAAATGAAGCAATAAAAATTTAAAATTCGACGACAATGTTGCAGATGTCATCGTATTTGGGTAAAGTGGCATTTTTCTTTGAATATGAAAAAATATTTTACAACAGTTACAAATAGGAAGTCAGAGGGTCTGGACGTTTGTTTCTACGAGAGAAGACACATACTTCGTTAGTTTTTGTAAATAATAAGTAAGGCTAGAAAATCATAAATTTTAAAATAAAAATCATGATAAGTTTAAAAAATCGTAATATAAATTTTTAAAAATATTATGAATTAATGAATCATGTAAGTTAGTAACAAAAATTATTGTAATAAGTAAGTAAAGGATATGTAAGAAAGAACGCAAGATTTACACAATAGTAGTTTTAAAGATATAGAAACGAAAAAATGATGGAGAATGAAATATTTTAATTTGGGCTTAAATTCCTGCATATTTTCGATAGTTTTAAATTGTAATGGGACGTTGTTATAATAGATTATGCTTAGATAAAGACAGGAATTTAGAACGTGTTTAGTATTAAATATCGGGATTTTAATAGTTTTCTGGTATCTTGCTGATGTATTGATTTTAAGTTTATTATAATATTTTTGATTTACCATTTAATATTCTGTTCAATTTGAACTGGCGCCGCCCCCCCGTCTTGTAGTAATTTTCTTATCGTGATGATCTTTAAAAAAAAAAAACGATTTTATTTCAGAGGCCGGTATTCGAATTTCTGTTTAAGACAAATTATCGCGAGATTTTTGCTCTATTTTAAACGAGTCGTGTTTTATTAAAGATTTTCATGATTTTTGCATCGATTTTATCGTTGTATGTTAGCGCGCTCTTCTAACATTCGTAATTTCATATCTCTCCGTCTTCTTCTTTTTGGGGCCGGGAACGGAGCCTTAAGAACGCGACAAGCTATCGATTGATTTTATTAGTTCTATAACGATTTAGTTTCTTTTGGCTAAACACGACCCTGAGTGAAAATATTAGAATAATAATATTTTGTTTATGAATTAGTCTCATGTTCTGGTGTCGTTATTATTGAATAATATAATTTTATTGTTTTACCATAATTCTTTTTATTTTAACTATAAATGTCTTATTAAAGTGTTGTACCGTTTATCAAGCATCACAAACATAGAAAAAAACATACCCTTGTGTGTGATGGAAAAATATAGGTGATGCTTTCCGTATGTTAAATAACAAGTGATAGGTATTTTTATTTCTTTGCTTACCAGGTGTTATAAAAGTTTGTGAAATCAGAAAAATGTTAACTTTTCCCCTAGCATGTTTTGGAGTAAACGCAGTTCAAAAGTTTGACATTCAAATATCCGGTATACTGCAATCCAATGATGAAACAAAACTTTTGATACTTCTATCAAACTTAGCTACAGTTGAAGAAGAAGACAATATTTATAAATCTAAACGATACATGAAACATAACAAGATATATAAAATAAAAAAGGTAACAGTCCCAACTGAGAATCGAACCCAAGATCTCTGCCTTACGTGGAAAATTACTTTCGACGTAAAATAATCAAATGGCCTAGTGGTTATAAGCGTTTTTTTACATTAGCTTCACACAGAAGACCCTGAGGAAAATAATTTCCCTCAGAGCCTAAGTCATCTTAGAGTATGCTGTGTGGATGATGTATGTTTTTAAGGAAGGGAAGTGTAGGTAGTTCTGGGAAGGAAAAAGTATGAGGGATGGGTAGGAATCTAGGGGACAGTGTGTCCAGGAGTGACGGACGTATCAATCCATTCCTCCAACTGCTGTGCAAATGGGTCGGGAGTCCAGCTGGAAAGGTCAAAAGGCCTCCCTCAAACCAGTCTCTCTCGATCGGGCCGGCCACGCAGCAGGAGGGCAGAATCATCCGCTGCTAATACCTGGATAAACCTCACTTATGAACCCGGTAACTCCTGATAAGTCACCAAACATAGCGAAACACATGGGGTGACCTAGATTCTCAGTTGCGACCGTTACCTTATTTTTACTTTCTATGTCTTGTTCTGCTTAATGTTTCATAAAGATTTATTAATATTGTCTTCTTCAATTATTAAATATATTACATTATTGGTATAACTTTCTAAAGTTAGGTTACCTACCGCAGTACTTTTAACTATAATTTATATTAAATTACCTTTAGTTATTCCCCTAAGAAAAAAAATTTGGATATATTGAAGAATTTTGTAGTAAACCAACATTCTGTTAACTCTTTTTCATTATAGTGCCAAAAAATTATGTACATTTCACCTCTATTAATTTGATTCCCATTATATATTTTATCTTCGCTAATTTAGCAAATTAAGTACCCATCTAAAAAAACAAGTGTATTGGATCTGATAAAACTGTAAGTTTATTTCGGTTAAAGTCAGTTTCATTGTGATAAGGGGCGATTTATGTTCATCCGTGATTTACAGCTCTTCAGAACAATACAGAAAAAGAGACAAAAATATAATATAGGCTCGACAGAAAATATCAAAAATAAACTGAAGTGGTCTGCAGTATTTTGGTGGTCTAATAAAGAATGCAAAAAAATATAATTTTATATCCAGTAGTTTGTTTTAAAGAGGTCCAGTTTCAACTTTTTACGTGCATCTTCAGACTAATGAGTAGGTAGGTATACGTTAAAAAGGCATGATTTTTAACAAAGAATGTCATGAGGAAAATAATTTCCCTCAAGTCCGTGTTATTTTTAGGGATGTATTGGGGAAAGGAAAGGTAAGAGACCCATATTGTAGAGGGGAGGAAAAACAGAGACCTGCAAATCATTCGAAAGCTGAGCTGTTGAACTCAATAACGAGTCGTAGAAACGACCCGTTCTCGAGTGACAGTTGTCTCAACTGAGAACGAATGTTTTGCGCGCATTTGGCGTGTTTACCGACTGTGCACCTTTTTTATTGTCAACACAATAACGTATGCTGCATATGGGACAATGATGGTATGTGACAGTCTGGTTGAACGTTGAAAATAAATAATAGAAAAAAAGTGAAAATCTTGACAGGATTATCAGGGCGAATTTGAGAAGCATATAAATTAGATTGTTTCGCTATCCACTGAAAAAAAAAAAGATTTTGTTATTACCTTTGGCTGTGTATCCGATCTAATCATTCTGTGTTTCATTCTGGAACTTTAAGAATTAATTCTATCCACTTTCTGACAAATACTCAACATCACACTTATATGGTTAAAAAAAAAAATGTGTCCATCAAAATTATTTAGATCTATTTTACCTACAAATAAACTGAATGTAGCATAATATAACAATGCATGAAATATCAGTAATGTATATGTCGATGATAATTTAAGCAAAATCATATAATTTAAATGAGTGCTGAATAAGTTCAACATAATTGCTGGAATATAATGTGTGTTCCAGACGGGAGAGTTGTATTCAAGTTGACTTCTAACAAATGCAAAACATAAAAGTTTAATACACTTAATATCGTTGAAATTTCTAGTTAGCCTGGTTATAAATCCCAACATTTTAAAACTCTAATTAGAGATTCCCATTATATGGTTACCAAATGAAAAATTTGATATATCAACATGAACAGTACTACAAGCAATGCCATGTTTTTCCCTATAAAGAAGCCTCATTAACGATTTGAAAAATAAAAAAAATATTATCTAATTTACTTATATTTGATATATTTTTTAAAACGTGCGTTGTAAGCTATCAACGAATTCTTGCCCAAACATGTGGGGTAGTGTAAAACTCGAACTGAGGAACTGCAAATGATTATTTTTTTATACCAATGGATAAGGCAGTTTCTCGTCCCGATGCTGCAATTGCCATCTATGTCACTGTATACAGAGATACAAACAATAATCAAGAAAAGAGATTTTTGAAATTAACTAGTGAGGCCACATACGGCCTCGTATGAGGTAAGGGGTTAACATAAAATTTTAATATAAAGGTGGAGAGTGTTTTTCTGCCTATAAAGAGTGTCCCAAAATTAACGCAAGATTTGAATTTGCCGCCATTTGTGCAGTAAATTGTTGGCACCCTGAAAAAAAACAATTTGACCGCTGAGAGATTAGGGTGAGTAAAAATGGAGCGTTACAGGATACAACAACGTGTTTTCTTTATTGAACAATTTCTCAAAAATTGTGAAAGTTATTAAAATAAAGAAAAATAAAAAGTTTTAATAGTGACATGATAAGCACAGTTCTTTCTAGCGAAATTTGATGATATTGATGTGGCCAATATGTGGTTTCAACAAGATGGTGCCACATGCCATACAGCCCGTGAAACAATTGAATTACTGCATGAGACGTATTCTGGTCATGTACTCACTCGTTTCGGCGATCAGAATTGGCCCACTAGATCATGTGATTTAATACAATTAGATTTCTTTTCATGGGGTTATTTGAAGTCAAAGGTCTGTCAACAAGTCCACAACCACCCATGAATAACAGGAGGAAATTAAACGCTGCATCAACCAAATTCAGCCACATTTATGCAGAATGGTCATGGAAAATTTCGACAAAAGAGTACGCATGAGCCAGCAAAGCCGTGGAGGCCATTTGCCCGATGTGTTATTCCATAAATAACCCTTACCTATGTACTTTATGATTCAATTAAAAAAAAACAATCTGAAGACAAAAAGCTGTGTTTTCTATTTAATTCAATCTGGCGTTAATTTTGGGTCATCCTGTACAACTATCATCCATTGTAAATCGTTTCTCAAAAATTGATGCAAAATTGGATTCTTAGAAAACATCACATTTTTATCTCTGCTTTTGTGTAACGCAATTAAATATTCTAGTTTAACTGCCAGATCTATTTCAGAACCTCGCCTCAAACTCAAATACAATTACCTCAACTCAAACAAAGAAATGTAGAACGTGCTTGTAAAATCTTTTGACAGTTTCAGTAGCATTACGGTCAGAAGTGACAACCCGTTATCGGATTAGCGTTAATCTAACGTCAGTGTGCCGCGCGACTTCGCCCGCCGTTTGGTCGCCCTAATTCCCATGCAACCGGACGGACGTCACGGCCGCGTTCAGATGGAGAGTGTTTTGGTGCAATGCATTTATTGAGCTCCCTATTCGGTGTGGGACGTATCGATGGAATAGTACACAAAAGTGTTTTATTAGGTGTATTTTTTATTTTTTTAATATATTTTTTATTTTATTTAATTATTGAACGCCAAGAGGGCTTTTACAGTAGTACAATTTATTTATGACAGATGAGTTTTAAACAGATAGAGAAATGATCAAAATAAAATTAGATAAAAATGCACACAAGTCACAAAAATTCAAAAATACAGCGATTCGATAAGTTTTCAAAAATACATATACATATGTTTAGGAATAGTTTTGGAAGAAGTTTTTTACAAGATCCACAAAATTCGCCAAGTTGATGTTGATTATGTCAACATCACTTAAGTACTGATTTCCCATAATGTGAAATCTTTGTATCGGAGAGTGGGCAATGTAGTTCCGCTTACGAATGCTGCAGTAGAATAGTGTATTTTGTCGTGTGTTTACTGTCGGTATTCGTAAGTTTATGAGTTGGAGGAGTTAGCAACAGTCGAATTTAGAGTTAAGTATTTTGAATAAAAATGTCAAGTCGTTTATTTTACGTCTGTCTTCTAGTGTGTGTATTTTTAGAATATTTAGTAATAGATTATATTTTAAGTCTTCTAGTGGTATATTTAATTTAATTTTTTTTTTGTATTCGCTCAATATTATTAACGTGAATTTTGTAAGATAGAGACAAAACTACCGAGTTATATTCAATTTGGCTTCTGACTAGAGATACATAAAATAGTTTAATGGCTTCTATGGAATTAAAGATTTTAGTTCTTATTAATACGAAGCCTACTGTTTTCATAACTTTGTTCATAATTTGTTAGATATGATTGGCGAAACTTAGTTTTTCATCCAAAATAATTCCAAGATCCCTCATTTCCGCGATTCTTTCTAAAGCTGTGTTATTGATGGAATATTCGAATCAAACAGGATTTTTATTTCTGAAGAAAGTCAAGGTTTTACACTTTTCTACATTTAAAAATAAATTATTTTGAATGCACCAACCTTTAAACTTACTAATAATTGACTCTAGTATTTGGCAATGATTTATATCAGTTATTTTCTTGTATAGCTTGATGTCATCAGCTATACAAGAAATACCTCGACATCATTGAAGCAATTGGTTATATCATTGATAAAAATGAGGAACAAAACCGGGTCAAGGTGACTGTCTTGCGGTAGGCCACTAGTAGCCCAGAAAGCTTTCGACATCCAAGATTTTATTTTGACGAACAGTTTACGATTTAATAAATAGCTAGTAAACCATTTTAGCATGTTACCCCTTATTCCTAGAGCAAATAGTTTTTGGATTAGTAGTTTATGGGATACTTTGTCAAATTCCTTCGAAAAGTCTGTATATATGCAGTCGACTTGTTTATTTTCTGCAAAAGATTGTATTATGAAGTTTAAGTTATTAATTTGGAGTAGATTTCATCAAGGACCAGTGATTCGAAAAGCTTAGGTAGTAATGACTGTATACAAATGGGGCGATAATTGGCTATATTAGTGTCGTCTCCTTTTTTGTAGATATGTGTAATGAAGCTAGATTTCCAGCGGTCTGGAAAGTGTCGAAAGGTCAAGAGATGGTTGAATAATAATGTGAGTGGTTAAGATAATGTGTTATAGCATTTTTTGCGAAATATTGGTGGAATGTTGTCTGGGCCAGCGGATTTATCAGTGTCTAAGGAAAATAATTTCTGTTCGCAATATTTTTGTGTGATATGGCAATTTGTTAAGTGTACTCTTGCTAAATTTGTATTCAGGTATTTTGTCATCTAGGGTTTCTTCATTTTTGAAGTGAAACTTCTTTAGCACCGTTAGGGATTAGGGAAATGCGACACGAAAATTTATTAATTTAATAAAATAGTTAATTAGTTCTAATATAATACGGTAAATCCTCGCTCTCACGCAAGGCTCCCACAGTCAGATAATTTAGACGACGTGGGTTTGAATCTTATAAAATCCAAAAAAATTAACGTTTTTTGAAGTGAAAATTCTTTAGCGCCGTTAGTGACTTGAAATTCGGGTGAAACGGAAATGCATTATAACTCAGTTCTACACAAATACTCGGTTCTAATATAATAAGGTAAATTCGCTTCTCGGCGCGTGCTTTCCATAGCGTAGTGGGCAAGGTGCCTGACAAGTATCAGTGGCCAGAGAGACAGATATCAAGCGAACGGGGGTTCAAATCCTACAAAATAAAAAATAAAAATATTATTTTGTGAAATCAATATCCAATCTTCAAACCACTTAAAAAAATAAGCAAAAGAAAAGAAAGCGACATCTAGCGACTTTCTAGTTTCACTTCCAATGAATTACAGAGTCTGATTTTTTAAATGTAAATTTTTATTACTACATATGAATGTTTCATGTGAATTTTGATTTACTTCACGGAATTAATGTTGATACTTTAATCATTATACTGAACTTGGAGTAAACGTTGGCTAAAGAAAGAGGTAGCGCAACACAACATAAATTCCTAAAATTTAATAATGAAAATTGAAGTACACTTAGATTAATTTTACGGTACCAATAACGATTTTGTACACAACGGAAAAGACGTTGCAAATTGTTGGTTTTTAGTGTTTACCCAAGATGACGCAATGCAAAATCATGCGATTTTGATTTGACAATTAAATTGCTTATTATAATTTAAGATGCTTTAATTAAATACTGTGGCTAGAACATATATTTGTCTTTGAAATAATTAAGTATTTTTTTTATTAGTATTTTTACTAACGCAAAAAAATCAAGTTTCAGTCCCATAAAATTGCTTTAATGTTCAAAATCTCCTACTTACCCCCCATCCTTTTCGGTAATGTTTTTTTTATTGTATGGAGTGGAAAATAAATTATTTTAAAAACATTTACATATTTGTGCCTGAGCTTTGCAAAATAAACGCTTTTAGGTGATGTTTTTTTCATGTATAAATTAAAACAGGTCATTTTAAACCTTATCGCCATCTACACAAGGAGTGTTATTGTTAGCGGCCTGATCCCGCATATTTAACGATGTGGTGCATCACCTTAAAAGCTCTAGTATAGAGAGTGAAGGCAGCGTTAAATTGAGTAGGTATAGTTACAGTCAATAATTTTTATCGACTTAGAATTTTCAATTAGACTTTTTTAAATTGAAATTCTTTCGCAAATAAATGGAGATTACAATACGGATAATTATAGCTTTTTAACAGTTATTGACGATGGAAATTGTGTTAATCGCTGAACATAGTTTAAAAAAAATTATTTTAATAACCATATATTTATTATTTTTTACATTTTTATATGAAACATGTTAGGTATAAATATCAAATAGAAATTATATTCGTAGTCCTCCTCTTTAAGAGATCCTGTGCTGAGGGGGACTATGCTTTGGATAGGTTTTCAGCGACTTCTATGGTTTAACTATATTTATTAAATTATTTATTTAATTATTTGTTTAATTATATTTATTGATCATATATAGATGGCGCATAACGAGTAACTCTTCATACCGCTGAAGCTAAATATAAATTTAATAGTTTAAATATAATATGTTTAAATAAAAATGTAATATCGTAAAGTGCGCGATCGCAAACTATAAATAACACATAATAATAAATAAAAACAGTTTCATAAATCGTATTATCCAGCGATATTTAAAATTCTTGATAGTTACAGTGACTAAATTCGAACATACCCACAATAATACAATCAACATGTCGCTCGAAGAACTTAACCGAAAATTCGTCGATACGATGAATGAATTTGAAAAACGCCTTGATAAAGCCAACAATAAACCCGGCAACTCGAATTCTGACATCACAAGTCTCCGCGGAGACTTCAATGTATTTAAGTTGAAGATTACATCGGAGATGACTGCTCTTCAAGAGAATGTTGCTCAACTTGAGCTTCGTGTGGATGCCATCGACGCAGCTTCCAGAAAAAATCTGTTACTCCTACATGGCGTGAAAGAAGATGAACCAGAAGATACGCGATCCCTTGTAACCGCGGTGCTGACCGGCCTAGGGTGTCATGAAGACGCCATCAGGGGTATCATCTCCACCAGGAGACTTGGTCGCACGAAACCTAAGAAGAATCGGCCCATCCTCATCGAGTTCCAGTACCAAAACGATCGTAGATCAGTATGGGAGAGGAATAAAGGGTTGAAAAGCTCCTCTTTTCTCCTAGCCGAATCCCTTACAAAGACGCGCCAAAAACTCTTCTCCTCCGCTCGCTCAATTTTCTCAAACAACAAGTGCTGGACCAGCGACGGCACAATTGTAGTTCTCCTCCCGGACGGCACCAAGCGCGCCATCAGCACACAGAAGCAGCTGGATGTTGCGGCCGTCCTCGTGACCAAACCTGACAAACCGTCAGCCAGCACCAACACCAGCACCAGCACCAGCACCGGCACCAGCCCCAGCACCAGCTCCAGCTCACCTGGTCTCAATCAACAACCCGAAGGCTCCAGATTGATCGGTCTGCGATCCAAAACAAACACCAAAAAATAAGTGTTTAATAAAGTGTTGTAAAGTGTAATAAAGTGTTTATTATTATTATTTTTTTGATGATGAATAGTTTTTTCTTAGTTTTTGCATTATAATCAATTTTAGTAGTTTAAAAAACTAACTTAAAATAACCTTCTTCCAATGAAATAATAATGAATTTTACCGGTTAGGAATACAAAACAAATGCTTGCAAAACAACCTACTCAGATAGATACCTACTGTTTACAAAATTACAACAAATCATTGAGGCATTAACCCAATTTACGAGGAATAACGATATTTGTGTAGTATTTATGTGGATATTCGTAACTCGTTCTATTAATTATTTTGTCATAGTTCATCTGCTTTAATTTTTTTTTCTCTATTTTTTATAATACGGGTTTGTCTCGCTTATATTCAAACTCATAGTATCTAATATACATTCGTTTTATTATGCGCTTGTAGCTAGAATCTGTCTACTTACTGTTTATTATTTACTGTGCATAATAGAAACACATAACCTATTTTAATTTATCTACTTTTATAAATACATACCTACTTAGATAGACATATTACAATTTATAAATTTAAGTGGCGTCTAGGTACCGACATTTTGATTGTAATATTTGCGTAGACTTACGTATGTTTGTATGTGTACGCATGTGTATGCGTATGCGTGTATATATTTTAAACACGATTTCACCTTTTTTAAATTAATAATTTCTTTGATCGATGTCTGAAGCTATAGCGTATTGAACATTGCAAAATTTTTATCACTATACTTCCTTCATTATGTAATTATACCAACAATGCCACTTAAATTTGTACTTTTAGACTCAATTATACACTTCATAAATAATTTGCTGATCCTAGCTGTTTGTCAAATCGGTACCTATAGAAAGCATAGGAGGACGCCACTGTTGCTCAAATGGCAATAATAAAAATATTATCACAGTGATAATCTAAAGCTGTGTAACCTACATTTTTATAAATTAAAAAGACATAAAAGTTTAATAATTTTTTTTTTCATTTCACTGATCTTCTATAATATTAAACCACACGAACTATGTGTCCCAGAAAATACTGGTCTGAGGCAGTCAACCCTTAGATCAGCAACATCATCAGCTATAGGCAGACTAATGGAACCTAAACGCAAGCCAAATACGAAATTTGGAGATCGCGTTTTCGGAGTGTCTGGACCTAAGGATTGGAATAAACTCCCACCGGAACTTAGATGCATAACAAGCCCAACAGAATTTAGGTCCAAATTAAAAACGTACCTTTTTGGACTCTCATACCCTTAAATAAAAATACCTATCGGAGTATCATAAAATTTTGCTTTTGTTTTCAAAATACGCTCATTACAGAACATTTTATATATTATAATTATAGTTCCCAATTATGTCCTCTGCGTGCGAACTGTGTCTTAATTGCTCTAAATAAACAATAACAGTGTTAATCTCTAGTGACCCTCCAGGTAAGTATGGTCTTGTATATATTTTCTGCCCGTACAGTGCATTTTTACAGCAGCATCGCGTTCATTGGTCAAATCATTGCACATATAGTTTCGTATCGGTGATCGATGAACCGATGGATGCAATTTTTAGCCATAAGATGTTGTTGTATATAGTTTAAAATAAGATTGTATAAACGTTTTATAAATTTGTACAGCGCCCTTGAGGTGATTTTTCACAAAAACGGCGCTATACAAGTCATCCAAATATTATTATTATTATTTAGAAATTGCTCACATTTATTTAATATTAGCTTAAGTACCTACTGGCGTTGTCCAGGCTTTGGAACATGTATCTAATTTTTGACAAAAAATTTGACAAGTAAATTGGTGTTGCCAGCCTACAAATTTTTGTACTTATATTTTTTTAATGTTTTCTATTCTTATTTGACAGATTCAGACAGTTTTCTATATCGCTTTTTAACTTGAAACTATACTAGATCATCGCGCACTGCTTGCATTTCTATATTTTCTTCTATTATTATTTTGTACTCTCATTGCTTTTATCTTACCTTCCTTTGAATATTGTTATTTTTTCTATTTCCCTCAAATCCTATGTTATTGTTTATATTTGACGAATTTAATCTCGATATGGATTATTTAATTTGTCGATTAATCAATGTATTCATTATCCACGACATTCCATCCTTCCTTCCCTACACTCTCATTACCCCCTTTATCCCAATATGCTGCTCGTACTCGCTGCTCATCTTTCTACTACAGTATTTTATGTTTATAATCGTACATGTCATTCATAAAACTCTGCATCTTCTTACCTTATATATCTACCTATATAATAATATACGTAAAAAACATATATAACTCACAATGATAACTATTTTGTATCAGAACTGTAGAGGACTACGCACTAAAACAGAAATTTTTCACAATAATATTTTATCGAATGACGATTGTTATATATTCGGTATTTCTGAAACTTGGCTTAATAATTCCATTTTCGATCCTGAACTAGCACCAACGGAATTTTTACAGTATTTTCAGACGGGATAGATCAAATAACATTTCAACAAATAGCATCAACAACCAAGAAGATTCTCGTCGAGGCGGTGGTGTGATGATCATTGATCATTACACACAACAATCTTAACGCATACCCTCGCGAAGACTTGGTATGCAATGCTGAATGCATTTGGGTCACTATTCCTCCCTCTAACTATACCTCCAAACGTATTATCCATGTAGCTTGTGTATATCTCCCACAAGGTCATGGATATGAAACCGCTCTCAGTTCATTCCTTTGCTTACTTGCTAATGTAAAAGATCAATATCCCGATGACATTTTACTTGTAATTGGAGACTTTAATATGCCTACGATAATATGGGAAGCGCATGATTCACACTTGACACCTACAAACTTAAAAACAATTAGTTCCTCACTCACTGACACAATTTATTACTCAGAATTAAAACAATATAATCACATAAAAAATTCTAATAACCGAATCCTAGATTTAATCATGTGTAGTGAGGAATGCCATGTATCTCGTGCATGCAATCCTCTTGTTAGTGAAGACTCACACCACCCCTCGCTTCAAATTACATTACAAATCGATACGCTCCCAATTATCAACGCTCCTCCTAAAGTACTATGCTTGTTTGAAAAAGCCGACTATGAATTAATCAACCAACATCTGTCAACGATAGACTGGTCTTTTACTAAGGAAAATGCGAACGTTGACGAAGTAGTTGATTCCTTTTATAACATATTAAATAATACCATCAACCAATTTGTCCCTAAACGCATCGTCAAAAAGAAAAAATTTCCTAACTGGTATTCAGCTCCTCTAATCAAAATTATTAATGAAAAACAAAAACTTCATAAAAAATGGAAATCTTATAATAATTCAATAGATTACATAGAGTTCACTATCAAACGTACACAACAAAAACACCTACAGAAGCATTGCTATAATCAATATATAAGTTCGGTTGAATCTAATATTCAGAATAATAATAAACAACTCTGGAATTACGCTAAAAACAAAAGTAAAACAATCGGCATCCCACAAATCATGCACCTTAAAGACGAGTCTGGCACCGGCGCTCATCAAATATGTGAATTATTCTCTAAACACTTTCAGTCCACCTACGTAAGCGATATGAGCACGAACAATACCAGCACACTTGATAGCTCTACGTTTGTAAATAATCATTCCTCGATTGGTAACATAAATTTTGACAATCTAATGATCAATAAATACCTCAATACTTTGGATGTTAGTAAGGGTGCTGGTGGTGGCGGTATCTCGCCATATTTTGTCAAAAAATGTGGCAAAACTCTTTCTTACCCTTTAACTAACATATTTATAATGTCACTAAAAGAAGGTAAATTTCCCACAAAGTTTAAAGAAGCAATTATTATCCCTATTCATAAACAAGGCTCAAAAATTAACATTGAAAACTACCGCCCAATCTCGATACTCACGGTATTTAGTAAACTTTTTGAACGTGTTGTCTACGATCAAATTTACACAATAATTGTTCGCAATATACAAAACCAACAACACGGATTTCTTCAAAAGAGATCAGTACTAACAAACTTGGTAAATTTTACGGAATATTTAACGAGCAATATGGACAAAAGAAACCAAGTAGATGTAATCTACACTGATTACTCTAAGGCCTTCGATAAGGTAAACCATTTCATTTCATCGTTATTCAAAAATTAAAACAGTTAGGCATCCATGGTGACTTACTCCGGTGGCTCACTTCATACCTTTGGAGTAGACTTCAAAGTGTTGGAAGTGTTTGTTAGTTGATGTATGAGTGGATGGAGAGTGTTTGATGAGGAGATCCTCTCCACGTCAGGCAGGATTGCCTTCATACCTTACCGATATTGAGGTTAAAATGCTCCTTGAGATCACGGCACTTCCAAGCCGTGATCTTGTGTTCAGGCTTATAATAATGATGATGTTTAATTGAAAACACTTAATTATCCACGATATTAAGTTTTATTTAAAATATTATTTACAACGAATATACATTCGCACAAACTGATAGTGAGGTAAAATTGCCGTGCAACCGGATGGATCGAGTACTAGAAGCGGAATAATAATATGATCCTATCTCGGGGCAATCGGTGACATTTAGTGTCGGTCATCTGGGATACCATACGCGTAATGTGAATAAGTACTGCCATATACCTCCCCACCAGCGTTGCACGCGAATTACAAAATATGGCATACGAAAAGAAAATAATTATATACACCTAAATAGGGTTTAGTATGTGTCTGAGATATACATATATACAAAATATAAACAATGTTTTACATACTTGAAAATATAATTTTTAACATAAGTAGTTTTGTGAACAATGCTAAATTTACATCATTAACTTAGAACATAACATGCTTATAAAAAAGAAAAAATAACAAAAGTTACAAAATGTTTGAACGTCTTAAAATTAATATGTTTTTTGTTTACAAGTCCTAATTATCGTTAGTAATAGGAGTAAGTACCTATTTCTCAGTCGGTATTGACCGATTAAAATTATTATTACTTGTTCCTTCTTACGACTAGACATATAGTGTTGAGGTAGGTAGGTACTGCTAGAATGCGTAACGGTGATTATTTGCAAAGGTGAGTAGCTGCTGGCTGACTCGGTACATACTTAATATGCGTTTATACAATTTCAACGAAAGTAAACATAACTATGCGTAATATTAAAATATAAATAAAATACATGAACCTTCTTATTCGAAATTAACTTTATAAATCTTAGACTAAGGAGTGAATTCATTTTTAATCGAGGGAAAATAATAATTCGAACTCCAAGTGCTGTCTTTGTTTATTACCTGACTTTAGGTACGTAGTTCCACAGTGGTATTGGAATGTCGAATTATTATTTATTATATTGTTATTGTTAAACAGATACAGTTTGGTTAGCATTTATGACGGTCCGATCTAATATGTGGCTTCTTTTTAATAAGATAACACTACGTAAAATTAATGGAGATCGGAAATTAACAGAAATTATATACAGTTTGGATAACTTATTTGCTAAATTTGATATACCTTACTAATCTTTTTAATTAGTTATTTACAAATCAAATGTAGTATGTATACTGTTCAGAATTCGGGATACGAAAATGAATTTATATAATATTATTATCTGTTAGAAATACTGACTACGTAATAATACAATAATTTATAGGGCGGTGTTTCGCTAGCTAAATACCTAAATAAACTTAGTTTTATTTCACAGTAGTGCATTAGAATTTTAATCAATTATGAGATACAGTGATACAAATCGTATAATAAATTTTGGATACATCAATATAAGTTTTCTAATTAATGTAGTAAAAAAATCACATGGTAATCTCAATGTTCTTCCGTAGGTGATTTCTGCGGGTGAGCATTTCAGATCTTCGCGAACGGTGGACCTAAGACCAAGAAGTATTAGTGGGAGGTTTTACAACCAGTCCGGGTTGCTATAAGCCATAAGAGATGCTTTAAGTGTTCTGTGCCATCTTTCTATTATGCCATTTGCCTGTGGATGGTAGGCAGTGGTTCGTGTCTGCTTGATTCCGAATTTCCGCGTGAGGCTCTTGAACAGGCCTGACTCGAATTGTCGTCCCTGGTCCGTAGTGATTGTTTCCGGTACTCCGTGTCGAGCAATCCATTGTGTGGTTAGAGCGGTCGCTACCGTCTCTGCCGTCATATCCTTTAGGGGAACTGCCTCTGGCCAGCGAGTGTATCTATCTATTATTGTTAGGAGATATTTATACTCACTGCGAGCTGGCAGTGGACCGACCAAGTCAATGTGGATGTTTCGGAATCGATCTTCGGGAAGTGGATATGTTGCTGGATGTGCAGTTGTGTGTCGTGATATTTTGGCTTTTTGACAAGCGACACAATGTTTGACGAAGGTTTTGATATCCTTTGACATCTTGGGCCAGACGAATCTCTGACGTACGCTATTAGCGGTACCAGTGGTGCCTGGGTGACATATATTGTGCACGCTACTTATTACTTGTTCTCTCATACTTTGAGGAACGAAAGGTCTCACACGACCTGTAGAGATGTCACACCATAATAATTCATTCGTGTTGGGAATTATCAGTTTTTTTAAGACAAGGGAGGAGTCCTCAAGTGCCTTAATTAGATCGTCGTCGTGACTCTGCTCTAATCCCATATGTCTGTAATCGATAGCAGGAGGGCTTTTTATCTCTTCTATACGAGACAGCGTGTCTGCTACCGTGTTTAGATGACCGGAAATGTGTTTAACGTCAGTGGTGAATTGGGCAATGAAATCAAGTTGTCTCTCTTGTCGCGGGGAACTTGAGGCGCGTTTCTTGCTGAACGCAAATGTTATAGGTTTATGATCAGTGTAGATTGTGAAGTTCCCACCTTCTATGTCATTCCTAAAATATTTTATTGCTTCGTAAACTGCTGTCAGTTCTCGGTCGAATGTACTGTATTTACATTGGGCAGAAGTGAATTTACGAGAAAAAAATCCTAAGGGTTGCCATTCGTTGTTATTAAGTTGTTGTAGGGATGCGCCAATCGCAAGGTCAGAGGCGTCCACCATTATGGCGATTTTCGCCTTGGGGTCGTGATGCGCTAGCAGGGTAGCGTTGGCCAGATGGGTTTTGCATTCTTCGAACGCGGCCGTCAGTTCCGGAGTCCAAGTGAGAATTCTCTTGTCGTTCTTCTTGTATCCTGACGTGAAATCGAAGAGTTTGGCTTGTGTGTTGATAGAGTTCTTCAAGAATCTTCTATAATAATTCAGCATCCCGAGGAAACGACGCAAACCTTTGGCTGTCTTGGGTAGAGGAAAATCTACGATGGTTTTCACTTTCTCTTTGACGGGAGTAATACCGTCCGGCGATATTGTGTGTACATTTATTTAAATTAATTACTAGTCCGTTGTCGGAAAGGCGTTGGAAAAGGGCATCTAGGTGTTTCCTGTGCTCCTCTTCGTTTTTGGAGGCTATGAGGATGTCGTCCAGGTAGGTGAAACAGTAGTCTAAGTCACGCGTGACAGCATGCATGAATCTCTGGAAACTTTGTGCTGCATTTGACAGTCCGAACTGCATCGCTGTAAATTCGTATAATCCGAATGGAGTGATGATTGCAGTTTTAGGGATGTCGGCTTCTTCCACCGGGATCTGGTAATAAGCTCTCTTTAGGTCTATTGTTGAAAATATTTTCGCTGTGTTCAATTTGTGTGAAAAATCATGAAGTTGAGCGATTGGGTACTTGTCGGGGATTGTGCTTGCATTCAAGCGCCTGTAGTCCCCGCACGGACGCCACTCTCCATTGGGTTTTTTAACCATGTGCAATGGGCTTGCCCAACTACTCTTGGACGGGCGGCAGATTCCGTGCTCCATGAGGTACCTGAACTCTTTTTTGGCAGCTTCTAGGAGATGTGGTGCCAGCTTGCGAGCTCGTTCTGTTACGGGAGGTCCCCGTGTTTCAATTACATGTGTGACGTTATGTTTTTGAACGTTTTGGATTTGCATGTTGGGACGAGTTAATGACGGGTATTTATTTAATATATCCCGGTACTTCTGGCTTGTAGATATCGTCGAGATACCGGATGAGGGTCCTTGGGATTTTACTCCTTGAATCTGTCGTCCCGTGGACTGGTCCGTCAAGGTAGCATTTTTTAAGTTGACACTCAGGTTGTAGTGATGCAGTGAATCCGCTCCGATAATTGCTCTTGAGACGTCAGCGACGATGAATGTCCACTTTATTTCACGTCGTAGGCCGAGTTGCAGATCAATAGTCCGGGAACCGTAGGTTTTTATGGGGGATCCGTTGACGCCGTACAGTGGGATTCGGTATGTATCTGTAGTGATGGTGTTTTTAGCCATTCGATGTGTCCTCGGTAGCACTGAAATATCGGCTCCTGTGTCGATTAAAACTTTTTGTCGTGACACGAGCTCATAAACGAAGAGGCGGTATGAATTCTGAGAATGGTCGCATGCCTCTACTGCGCGTTCCCTTTGGTTTTTGTTTGACTTGTTGCTCCTGAAAGTACATGGTTGAATGCAATTGAATGTTTTCTCCCCGAATTTTTTATGGTTTCTGCAGTAGTCGTTTGTTTTGTGAAGTTCATTGTTATTGTCCGTTCGGTCGTTCGACCGGGGTCGATGTTGGCGGTCGGCATTTGAGTACGGTGTCGATGGATGACGCCATTCTCGGCGGGGGCTAGGATTACGCCGATTATAAAAATGATGTACGGGGCTATGACTGTCTCTGCGACTTGACTTTAGTTGTTTGACTTCTAGAGATAGTCCAGAAATTTGTTCACGTAGGCTCTGAAGAACGGAAGTGATGTCGGGATCTTCTCTGTAATTGTTATCTCTACGTTGATTTTTGTTTATCGCTCCGCACTCGGTCGTCTGGTAGATTTCCAGGATTTTATCGGCTGCTGACGCAAGTTGTAGTAGATTGTCGTCTGGCCGTGCGGTCAATATGGCTTGTACATGTTGGGGAAGTCTTTGTAGCCATAACGTGCGTATGATTGCGCTTTCAGCAAGCTCGGGACCGGCGAGTTCGTGCATCAATCGAAGTAGTCCGGATGGTTTCCTGTCGTCCAACTGTAATCCGGTTAGTAGTCGGGTGAGACGTTTTCCTTCGGAATCTTGCAACCTCGTGATGAGTGCAGTTTTTAGGGTAGAGTACTTGTCCGTTGCTGGTGGCTTGATGACGACATCGCTGACGGTCCTGAGGGTTTCGATGTCCAGGGAGGCGACAATAATGTTGTACTTCGTGGTGTCATCTTTGATTCTTGAGTTGGAGAACTGGCTTTCTGCCTGGGCAATCCAGAGCTGTATGTTGTCACACCAGACGGGGGGTAGCTTAACTGATACGGAGTTTATGACTGGATCCATTATTGTGTAATTGGCGCTGGTTCCTGATGCTGTTTCTTCTAGCGGCATATTGTCGTTGTAATATGGCAAGTGATAGGCAATGGCGAAAGCAGTAGTAGTACTGATAGACCGTGTAGGTATGCAGATAAAATTATCAAAATTGTGCATAAAACAAAATAACAATAAATCTAATCCAGGTCTGAAAAGTTAAATTGATGATATCCAAAATCTTTTACAAATCCCTTATCTTTGCGTTGAAATGTTAGTACAAATATATTGTAATTGTAATTGTATTAATGCTTTGATGCAGTGCAGTTTAAAAATTTATACCGTGTAACAATATTTGCCTATTCTCGCTGGGTTGCTAAATTTCGTCAAAATGTTCGGATTATCAATTATTAACAAAGATCACTGTGAGAAGTTGAATTTGCGTTACTTGCTTTACTTCGCTCTGCGGTGGATGCTGTGGGGTCGGGTGTAGGATCTCCAGTTATATGGCATCCGGGTATATGGCATCCGAGTACCTGGGTCTGTCTGCAAAATCGCGTCTGTTGGTTAGGATACTCTGCCTTAACTGCTGGGCTTCTTGTTTATCTGAAATTGATATTTATCGGCAATATACTATCCACATAAACAAGTAATGAGTTGTGGGGGAAGCATTATTGAGAAAGTAGTAGCGGGATGTAGGTATTTTCGTACGCTACTGAATTTGGTGGACAATAACCAATGAACAATGTTGGACAATGATGTTCTTTACTGATTTATCTTCATATGATTCTAATGTACATACTGGACCTACTGAATTTAAGTTAAAAAATTGAAATGTTACTCACAAGATTGGGGTGTCCAGGATTCCGCATTCCAGTACTCAATCCTCCGTATTGGCAGTGTTCATCATCATCATTAGAAATTCTCGGGGTCACCAATGTTGGAAGTGTTTGTTAGTTGATGTATGAGTGGATGGAGAGTGTTTGATGAGGAGATCCTCTCCACGTCAGGCAGGATTGCCTTCATACCTTACCGATATTGAGGTTAAAATGCTCCTTGAGATCACGGCACTTCCAAGCCGTGATCTTGTGTTCAGGCTTATAATAATGATGATGTTTAATTGAAAACACTTAATTATCCACGATATTAAGTTTTATTTAAAATATTATTTACAACGAATATACATTCGCGTACAAACTGATAGTGAGGTAAAATTGCCGTGCAACCGGATGGATCGAGTACTAGAAGCGGAATAATAATATGATCCTATCTCGGGGCAATCGGTGACATTTAGTGTCGGTCATCTGGGATACCATACGCGTGAAAATAAGTAATGTGAATAAGTACTGCCATAAAAGTGTCTCAATTGGGGGAACAACGTCCAGCTTCTTTTCTGTGCTCTCTGGTGTACCTCAAGGTTGTCATTTAGGCCCATTATTATTTAATGTTTATATATATGATATTTATAAATGTTTTTTACATGCTAATTACCTAGCATATGCAGATGATAAAAAATATACTTAGTTATTAAATCAATCAATGACTGCATTAAACTCCAAGAAGACCTCAATCGTCTTTTTGTCTATTGCGAATTAAACAAACTTGTTATTAACATCTCAAAGTGCAATAAATTAACATTTACACGTAATAAAAATATAATTTCATTTGTATACACACTGAACGGCACACATATCAATGAAGTAAAATATATCAGGGACCTTGGGGTAACGATGGATGTCAAATTAAACTTTATCCAACACACTGATGAAATAATTAACAAAGCCAATAAAATGCTGGGATTTATAATTCGTATAGCAAAACCCTTCCACAACATAAACACTCTATATTCCCTTTACACCTCATATATTTGCCCGCACTTGGAACACTGTACACCGATCTGGACTTCTTTATACCAAGCCCATATTGAAAGAATAGAAAGAATTAAAAAAAAAATTTTAAACACTTAAATTATAAATTCAAATTACACTTCTCAAATTATACCGAATCCATTAAATTTCACAATTTCAAATCCCTCCAAACACGACGTCTAATTTTTGATCAAATCCTATTGTTTAAAATTCTAAACAATGGCCTGGACTCACCAGAACTTACCAATTTAATAAATTTTCATATTCCGTCAAGATCAACCCGGCAATCCGATTTATTTTATTTACCCTCTTGTAGAACAAACATTAGAAAAAACTCCCCAATTCCTCGTGTATGTGCACAATATAATACAAAATTTCACAGCATTGACATTTTTAGTAAAAACCTTAAGAAATATCGATATGAAGTAACGCGTACGATCGATTATTAATATGAGCATATGTCGTGAGCATCTCCTATCCTTTTTCCTATATTCCTCTTCCTCTCCTCTTCCTATAACCCAACATTAATTATAATATAATAAAACTTCATTTCCGATGTACTTTAGCATAAGAAACCTCTGTGGCTTGACTCCAGTTCAATTATATATTTATCACTGTATTTGTATTATGTAAAAGCTGTTTGTTTCTTACAAATAAATAAATAAATAAATAAATGAACTTCATGGTTTGGATAAGGTTTTCCAGAAACTTCCACGGCTATATTTTAAGTATAATAGTAATTTCATTTTCCAATAGTTTCTTCAACCAACATTTAATGTCAGAAATTCAGAACTTCTTTATCCAAACGAAGAGTTACACTTTGGTATATTAAGTATGTCTGTTTGCTTGGCTCTGGTTTTATGAGCTTGTGAGGTGTCTGCCTCTGAATCATTTTTGGAGTGATGTAATAGAATGTTTTTGGCATACATTTTCTGTATGCTTGGAACACCAAACTGATCAGAGTTGATCGGAGAAATTCTAGACATCAAATTCTGCTAATTTTATAGGATGCTCGAAACAGATTTTTCTCTACTTACAATATACGGAATAACACAATAATATGGAATAACAAAAAAGTAGGTACACAACTTGTGGTTCTAAGGACTCATCCCTTTCTTATCAATGTTAGTGGGAGCGTTCAATAGTTCCTCTTTTTACAAAGTGACATATATCAATAGTTAATGTTTGTTGCACGCAATTATATACAATTAGGAAAACATAACAATAATCACCCAGATATTTTAAATTCAACCAACCATATGAATTTTAATAAATTTGCTTACAATAATTCTCGCTCGGCACCATTTTAAATACAAAACGAATGAATTTATTCAAAATTCGACTACGGAACGTGACTGACCATAGCGACCACAATTCCAAAAATATAACTTGCTCAACCAAATAAATTGTTTTCATATTTTCCTTTCAATATTCAGTCAATTTCCCGCCGGATTCGTAAAACCAAATTTTCGGTCTGTTTTGTTTGCGACAGTGGAAGCGCCAAATGCATCCCGCCAATCTAGCCAACATTGCGACACTACACTAAATATTTTCGAATCGTTGCAGGGTGACAACTGTGGAATGGAAATTCGCTAAATGGGTAGGTACCCGGAAGGTTGTACAGGTTTTCTAGTATTGGAACTCTTGAATTTGCATTTCTCCGTGTCTGTGGAATAATAGAACATCAACATTAAATCAGATGGTTAAATAAAACACATTGAAAATACAACAATTCATAATCGAAATCTGTTCAACTGTTGGACAATGAAAATAATCGATCTGAAAATAATTTAAAAAAACATTATTGGAGAAAAAACACACAACCAATTTACAAACATTAAGAATTGTGAAAATTGAATAAATGATCAATGATACTGTTACAGCCCACAACTAGTATTACTTATAAGCAATTTATAATAATGTGGAACAGTTATAAATATTTTATAACATCAACATGAATCATCATCTTTTTTTTTTACATGTGTTCCACACAGGAGGCCCTGAGGTAAATAATCTCCCTCAGGGCCTATGTCATCTTTAGGGATGCTGTGTGGATGATTTTTTAAGGAGAGGAGAGTTCTGGAAAGGAAAAGGGTTTATAGGGTGGGTAGGAATCTAGGGTTCAGTGTGTCCTGGTCATCCGCCTCCAAGACCTAGACAAACCTCACCCCATGAACCCGGGCACCCCTGCTTAATCACCAAACGTAGCGAACCACTTGGGGTGACCTATGGCAGAGGTGTTGGTTCTCCAATAAAGGTGGACCCGGGCGGCCGTACCCATTCATGCCTCTAAATCTCATAATAACCGTTAATACAAGAAATAAATAAAATAGTAAGAATATACAATAAATATTAAATCATCAAATTAACAAAACTGCCAACAATTCAAGTTTAAGAAATTGGCCTACGTATCTAAAATATATAGTAGTTCTACATACATCCAAATTGTAACAACTGGTATAATACTGTCAATCTGATAGTGCTCCCTCTTTAAACACGAGAATTTCTCAATTCGGGAGGTATTGTTACCACTAATATTATATATTATATGTATTGGTTAATTATACATTATAATATGTATTGGTTAATAAATAAAAATATAAAAAAAATAACCTTTAATTTGACTTGAACTACTTTATTATAACATTTATACTGATCGATCGGTTTCGGAGGTCTTTCATCATCAGGACAACATTAAATGTAGGTACCTACGTTGCAATTACGACAAGCCAGAAAGTAAATGATTTTTACGAATACAAAATAAAACATTTTTAAGGAATAGAGAATAAATGATAAAAAATCTGTTAAACAATCATCAGACAATCAAAACAATTAAAAAAGAACACTCAAAAGCCCATCTGCAATGCCATCTAAATTCACATTCAGAAAAAACCTACACACAAGTACGGTCAAAATAGATTCAATATCTGCTATCCATTGAATAAATGGCGAACGCTGGACATGTGTGTACAACAAAAGCTCGTCAGGCCATAGAACGGAACTTATTTGGACAATTGCGCGTACATGCTTAGTTGAATTCAAAACAAAAGGGACATTCCTATTGAATAGAAATTCAATGACAACGTCCAACCAACAGGACATGTTAAACACGCTTTAAATTCAGCAGACAGCTTTTTATTTACCAATGTTAAACAACAAAAACAAAAAAACCTATTCGACTTCCGTATAGTCAAAGTTTTGATTGGTAGTTTCCGTTTTAACCATCACAAAACGTGTTTTGTATAAACAAGCGGAATAACGTTTGAATTTTTTTTTATAATTTTATTTTAAACAAACAGTAAATTTTATTACAAACGATAAATATATATGTAAAGAAAACCGCTTATGAGTGCTTTCCTTTAATTTGTATTACCGACAAGTTAGTTTGTGGCTCACTAGAAGTCACTGCTGACAGATGTGATGTTAGCTACAGTAACCTTAGTAACGATCAAACAAGTTATAAAGAAAAACATTAAACAGAAGTATTTCATTAAAATACCATCTTATATTATTATACTTAAAGAAACCTGAAATAAGGACTTTAAATGTTGTTTCTTTTGTTCGTTACAGGTAAATGAATATCTTTTTAATAAAATAATGTGATTGTGAGTTGTAAATACGTAGTATTAATAAATCTTTTGTTCGTTACAGAGAAACACAATTGCGTCTTTATTTATAAGCAAGACTAAAAATATCATTATATATACATATATATCCTATATATATATATATATATAGGAGGTTAAACTAGTTGTTATGCGAAGAGAAGACCCCGCGTCCAATAAGTTGTGTTTCTAATTTTCTCTTAAATATTCAACAAATCAAAACCGAAATTTCCTCTCAAATCACAAGATTAGTAAGTAGGTACTAATTAATTACTACGTACTTAATTAATTATAAGCAACCTATCTACTTGATTAATTATAAGCCAAATATTTTTTTAACCTTTTTTTATTAATTTCATGGAAGGAATTATACAATGCGTTCAAAGAAACTTTTCATCTCAGTGATAAGAATTCTTTGTCAAACTTTCTTCTGGTGGGGAGGCTACGAAGCACCGCACAAAGAGGAGACCGATTATTCCATCTCATTCTCTCGCAGGCTAAATCCTAGATGTATGTGTTTGTCTCTTTTAGTGTCGCTATTTTTCGTTTCATCGAGTTTAAAATCTCAACGGTGCTAAAGAAATTTTCACTTCAGTGTATCAGAAAAAAGGTATCAGGGGTGGGTAGAAATCTAGGGGTCAGTGTTTCCAGGAGTGACGAAAGTATGAATCCATCCCTCCAACTGCGGTGCTAAGCGATGGGTTGACCCGCCATCCAGTCGATGGGCAGACTCTTCCATCATCAAAACCTAGACAAACCTTACGCATTTGGGTACCCCTGTTAAGTCACCAAAGTTTTGTTTTGTTTCTATAATATAAAAAAAAAACTATACCGCAAATGGGGGTTTTATGCTCAGTAAAGTGGTGAAGTGTTATTTATAATACGGTGTATATTGCAAACTAAACAGGAGTATAATAATGTTTTTATTTTGAGCGGAAACGTTGGATTTGCTGCAAGTTGTGGATCAAATATACTTCCATTGATGTTGATACAAGATTCATAAAAATAAGCTCTTTGCGAGTTGAAACTTGGTGTTTACTCGCGATATAAATCTCTTGGATACAAATAGGTACATTTACCTACAATATTTGTCTCAAATAATATTTTCTCTTTAACGTGAAGCACAGCGGTTCAAAAGGGCCGCTTACTATAACACTCCTTTTGTAAATGGCGACTAGGTTTAAATTCCCTTCTAATACCAGCCGCCTGTTTTGATATATTCACGAAAAAACATATATAAAAATCGTGTTTAATATTATTTTGAATACAGATGATGACAAATGATCTTAAAGAAAGAATGAATTTGATTATCTACTTTTCACAATAAAACCATAACCGATAAGAGGTTCGTAGGTAGGAGATTTTAAACTTAAAAGCAGTTTAAATAGGCCTGATACTTTATTTTTTTCTGGGCTTGTGAAAAGACTAATTATTTCCAAAGGAAATATGTGTTCTACTCGAAGTATTTATTTAAAGCGTCTAAAGTAATAGGCCACTTGCATCACATTTTTTTTTTAAATTTCTGTTTTGGCAAATATTTTAAGACAATCTGTATTTTTTTAATCATATTTTTGAAACCCTGGCGATTTTTTGAAAATTTCAACCCTAAAAATCAGACAATTTTTTATAAACCGGAAAGACAGGACATAATTTTATGGGTGCGAAAAAACGATATTTAGGTACATAGCCGAAAATCATTTTTAAAAAGATAACGTTTTCCACACGAATAGCAATAAATTGTACGGGGTTCTCTTCGTAACATCTGTAAAAACACCGCCATCTTTATCAAAAAATCAAACCAAAGGATAATTTCGCATAGAACAAACAATAAATCTAGTGAAAGTTAAACGCAAATTCAAAAATTCGTCGGAAATCAAAGTGTTGCCATATAAAAAAAAATTATCTTTGTGGAATATTACAAAATTAAGGGAATATAATCGGAGACGTGACATTTTCACGTAGTGACGTCACGAGCTCAAATAATGGATTTATTTATTTAAAAATAAAAAAACTACACATTACTAAAAAATTTTACTAACATTTTCGTAATCTTAGTAAAAAAATCTATCCACACGATTTTTTCCAAGTCGTTATGAAATCCATGCAAGTGGTCTATTCTAGTGATCTAATTTTCATTACTTAGTAGTGCATCACCTGTGTTCTGTATTTTTGTAGCTATATGTGAAACGCAAATCTTTCCTACCCTTGGTGTTACAAAAGTATAAAGATCGAATTGCGTGAATATCTTTAGCCAGTTGCAGTTTTCTTTCTCCGGTAAGTTTATTACAGACAATTCAAATGAATTAAATTATAATTTAAACAATATTTCATTGATTATTGTATCTTGTGTAAAGTAATAATGATGAGTACTGTAAATGTTTTACATTACTAGAGTGTTTCGTGAACACATTCAACAACTCATTAAGAGAACCCGTGCTGAGGTGTTTGCACTGTTCAAGTTTTTTTTAAATGTAAAACCGCACAAGAGTTCTAACTGCTCCCAATCGTCTGGAATCAGTAGTACCATGGCATTCCCAAATAGGCTATGTTGTGTGAAGTACGGCTGTTCAGGTCTGGCCCACAAATATATCGTATACCGTTAAGTGAGTTCAATATTGCGAAAAATTCAAATTAGTTAAATGGAATTTACTTATTTGCATGACGGGATTTGAACCTGCGACCATTGAAATGCTGGTCTGAAAAATCTTGACAAAAACACCGTTTATTGTTTTAAAGCACTTACAAAATGTTGTTTATTTTGTTTGTAGGCTCGCCAACAGAATACATCACATATAATTATTTTATTAAGCTTAAAAATTGAACATGGTTACAAGGAAAATTTCCAATTAAAGGTGAGCACACCATTCATCTCAACATTCTTATTATGTTTACATATAAACAATTATATTACATGTATGTGTATAAACCAAGAAGGATCAAATATTAGAAAATACATACATACACATTTACGTGTACATGTGTACACATGTACACGCATACGTGGGCACACTCCACACACACACACAATCATCACACACACACCTTCACACACACACATACATACACATACATACATGTACATACATCATGCTCATAAATATACATTTATACTGATATTTTTTTTTTATTCACAAAAAGATATATAAATTAGAATAAATTTTATATAATAACTAATAATATAATATATTCGGTTTACCCCCGTAAATAAGCAGGGCTTTTGTGTATGGGGGGTGTTATTATATTGGTTTAACTTTAAAAAAAAAAAAATCAGTTTAAATTTTTGGTAAGCTGAGCTTATATTACTATTTATGTTTCTAATTTTTTCAGGTAGTGAATTAAAAAATTTAACTCCGAGATATTTATGATTTAACTGTCGTATTGTTTTTTTACATGTTGGAGTAGGAAGTATTGATGTTGTCTAAGATTTCAGTTATTTTTAAAATAACTTTATTTTGAATTTTATCTTTATAAATTTGTAATGTTGCATGGTAAAAGTTAATTGTCTGACCTTAAATTGTTTGAATAAAAGTACTGACGAATATGTGTAGGGTTTTTTTTAGAATTGTTTTTAGTATTAGTTTTTGTGATATGTAAATTGTTTGTGTTTGATTTGTATATGTGCCGCCCCATCCTATAATGTCATATTGTTTAATTGATTGACAGAAAGCAAAATATGTGGTTCTTAGTAATTTTTAGTTTAGAATATCTCTTAAACATTTAAATACATATGTTAGTTTCCTTATCACAGCTCTTAGTGAGGAGATCATCAGGAATATGTAAGTTCAATTTCATTCTGAAGGTAATAATTGAATTTGAAAATACATCCAGAGTCATTCGTTTGAAAAAAAAAAAAAGTTAACGATAGGATACAGTTAATAATTGATGCTTCCGAGTTTTGCAAAAGGCTGTGGTGGTTTATAGAGTCTTGGCAGTAGGCACCAGGCAATACTGGTAGTGCGCAGTGCGGGACCTTTTCTCATGCGATTTGTTCGCAAGGACGCCTTCACACAAGTGCCTTTCAGGACCGTGTTTATTTTTCAGGCCTAAGATAACAAGGTTATTGTTTATACTTTAGATGAAATATCTTTGAAGGATCCAGGATAGAGGATTGAATTGGAATATTACTGCACTTCACATTTTAAACGTACAATTGTTGTGTGTTCATCAATCTATCCAATATTATTTTTAGGTTTGCGGGAGCATGGCATGGAAAATTATGATGGAATTCCAAAAACGATGAAATTATGAAAGATTTGTAAAGCGCAAAACTTCAAAAATCTTTGTATTTAAAGCAGCTAAACTATTTATTCGTTAACATTAATATTATTTTCCGCTTGAGACATCATTTCCGAACAAAGTTTGGAGCTGTGAATTAAGTACTTTATTGAAATAGCATTTTCCTTACATCGGTTTCATTCTAAACAAGATAAAAAAAACAAGTATGTAGGAAATGTTATTTGTTCATTTGATTTGTAAACCGCCTTGAAGCGATGTTAACAAAGAAAATGGTGATAAATTAAGATTCTGATTAAAGAACAAAACATACAATATTACCTACACAAATTTAATTCCTTAACCCTTAGAATGGCAGGAGACCATATTTGTCCCAAGGCACATAGGTCTCGTATAAAACGCTGTAACTCCCTTATTATCATAGTGATAAATATGTTCTAAACGGTGTTAGAGAGGGAAAACACTACGCTTTATATTCCAATCCAAACAATAGCCACCAAAAAAGTAGAATGTACACTTTTATGTATACAAAGTTTTGAATCGCAAATTAAAAAAAAAATTTAAACTTCGGGATTTTTTTATAAATTATTTTTACATAGAACGACAAAAAGTGAGATAACAATATGTGTTTGTTATACGTTTGTCTAATAAAATATGTATGTGTTTTAATTTTTTTTATTATCTGTAACTTAAGTTAGAAAAAACATAAAAAAAGCCATTTTTAAAACTTTTTTTATGTTTGTGTGCAAAAATTTTATAATTAAAAAAATATATGATTATTTCGAATTATATAATTTGAAAGCGTAAAGCGCACCTTTCTAAAACAGTTTTTAATTTTTGAATGTGCTCATAAATATTCCAAATATTTGCATTTTATTGTAAAGCGAAAATATTTTGATCAACCGAAAAAAATGACAATTTTTTTAAGGGTTTTAAAATAATAAAACTGCAATACAAAAGTGACATTCATACTTCCGACGCGTGAGCGGGTCGTACAATTATCAATGTGAGAAGCATGGATTTTTTAAATTTACCCATTGCTATCCCTTACCGCTACTACCACTCCTTTGCAAACCCTCCCTCTGCTCCTCCCTCGTCCTCCACCCCTCCTTCACCGCTTCCCTGTGCGTCGTTTCCCATGCATCCCCATTCCCCTACCGCGACCTCTTCCCCTTCCTTTTTCCCCACTTTCTCACCCTCCAGCGTCCATTCGACAAGTTAACCCCCCTCCCGCGTTCAACCCGCCTCCTGCTTTCCTCATCCACCGTTCCCGCCTTCCCCCCCTCCTTCGTTCCCCCCTCCCTTTCGTATTCCCCTCCCGCTCCCCCTTCCTTCCTCTAAACCATAGGTTCTCAACGTGGGCGATAACGCCCCCTTGGGGGCGTTTGAGACCTTCAGGGGGGCGGTAGAAGATCCAGAGACAATTGGGGGGCGTTTAGATGGCACAGGGGGGCGTTGGCAAGTAAAAAATATGATATAAAAAAGACAAACAAAACACTCTAATAAAGCAAAGTAAACCTAATTATTGGTTAATTTTTGTTATTAAAAACCCATGTCGGAAGTAAAAAAGAAGATACGGCAATATGGTGTGGATTATATTAAAAACGGATTTATCGAAAATCCCATAAATCCATCATCGTCAATGTGCCTTATTTGTCGAAAAACATTTTCAAATGAAGCGATGAAGCCTTCTAGGCTTCATGATCATATTAATAAAATCCACCCGGATAAGAAAGACAAAAATATGACCTATTTTCAAGACATGAAAAAGAAGTACAACATTCAGCCAACTATATCAAAACAATTTTCAACAGCTTCTAAGCAAGACAATGATGGACTTCGAGCTTCGTACAATATCTCATTGTTGATTGCTAAAACAGGCAAACCACGTATACTATTGGGAAAGATTTAATTTTACCATGGCAGTAAAAGAAGTAATAACCACTGTGCTCCAAAAACCAGCTGCAGATATTATCCGAATTTCTTTGAGCAATAGTTCTGTGCAAAGACGAATTGATGAAATGGCTGAAAACATTGAAGAATCATTGTGCAATCATCTGCAGTCTTGTCGATTTTCAATTCAGCTGGATGAGTCCACTTTACCAACCAATGAAGCATTGTTATTGTCATACGTGAGATTCATCAAAGATGAGAAAATATGTCAAGAATTATTGTTTGTTACAAATTTGGAAACAGATACAAAAGGAGAAACCATATTTAATACACTGGAAAAGTTTTGTGAATTCATCGCCAGCATTTGGTTGCGAAAAATCTGAGTGAACGCCTCCATACATCACTGCAATATGTTATCAGAGCAGTTAATAAAATCAAAAGTAACTCATTGAATGACAGATTATTTGGACAGCTTTGCATTGCCAATGCTGAAGATTTCAACCGATTGCTGCTTCACACAGAGGTGCGCTGGCTGTCAAAAGGTTCATGTTTGACTCGATTTTACAATCTGTTTGAGTCTGTGATAGAGTTCCTCGGAAACAAAGACACAGAATTGCGCGATAACCTCACCTCATCGAAGAACGATATTGCTTACTTAACAGACCTGTATAAATTGTTTAATGATGTGAATCTCCAACTTCAAGAAGGCGACGACTGAAATTTGATTAAGACAAAAAATTGCGTTGCAGCTTTTGTACCCAAACTGCTATTATACAAAAGAAATATTGGCAGACGAGAATTTAATATTTTCCCAAATTTATCAGCAGTATCATTCAAGAACAATGACTTGCTTGTTTACTGTCAACACTTGGAAAACCTCCGCAATGATTTCAAGGAACGATTCCAGGATATTTTAAACATGGACATACCAGACTGGGTTTTGGATCCTTTTTCAAATGTCTACACAGCAGGATTATCCCAGTTAGAAGAAGAACTTATAGAACTGACGACAAATGAGGAATTAAAAATTAAATTTAAGAATGGCTACCAAGAGTTTTGGCTGCAGAAGCCGATTTCGCAACTGTATCCAGGATTATGGTCTATAGTCCAACGATTTTTAATAGCATTCCCATCGTCCTATTTAGTTGAACGTGGATTCAGTGCTGTAGCAACGTTGGTAACTAAAAAGAGAAATAAGCTCCATATTACTGAACGCGGCGACCCCCGTTTGTTTTTAAGTATTATCGAGCCTAATATATACAAACTTCTTAAAACGCATCAAATTCAACCATTTCATTAGATAAGTTATAAATTCAATATCTTTTCAACGTTAATAAAAATACTTCTCTATATAATTAAGTATGCGTTTTAATTGTTCTCGTTGAAACAATCTTGTTCTCAGAAATAGGATAGGAGTTATAGCCTTTCTACAGTAGGTACACGTTTACACTTACACGTGTACACTTTCTACAGTAGTACACGTTTAAATATAATCGTGGCAAAAGCTGTTTCAGATTCGCGAGATTCGATTAGGTACCTAGTATGTAAAAAATAAAAATGGACTTTCAGGAAACCCAGAGAAACCCATCGCCCCCCCCCCCCCCCAAGATGGTATGTAAAAGCAATTGGGGGGCGATAGAAAAAAATATATTGTCAAAGTGGGCGATGGGCAAAAAAAGGTTGAGAATCTATGCTCTAAACTATGCGCGATACATATTTTATATATTTTCAGACAAATCGCGCGGCACCCCTTGTTGTAAAATGTTTATACTAAAATCATAATTCCATAGCTCACCATCATATAGAAACTTTCGCGAGCGTGCGTTCAACCACTAACCATCTCAATTTGATTAATGGTATAGAAACGAATATGGGACAAACGAAAAACATTCGAAAATCATTTTTTATATTTAAATGTTCAAGTGATATACTTATTAATAGTATTTTGCCCGACTTTCACGACCGCCCTAATATTAAATTCAATTGTATATTTTATTTTGTTTAATATTATTACATAGTTTACTGCAGATATGTATTTTAAAAATTGTAAAATGGGAGCCTCAGCACGAATCACTTAGGCCCTTTTTTATCAAATAATGTTTATAAAAAACGTTATTATATGAAATAATAAAATAAAATAACACAAAAGTAGATAAACTTATATGCATATGATTTACCTTTTTTACATAAGATGACTTTATGTAAAAAAAGGGGAAAGTGTGATAAAAAAAATCTACGATCGATAAAACTTCCAATAGTACACCTGGAATACCATTATTTTTATTGAAATATAATCTGCATAAGAATAAATAGGGTTTGTAAAAAATCCTAAATTAAACTAACCAGCCATGCCATTCTGTATCTTTTGTGGATACGAAATCGATTTCGTACTTAATCAACTGTTAAATTTGTGTGATTGTCTATGCCTTCCAATTTTTTTTTTTTTTTTTTTTTTATTTATTTATTTATATATGTATATTTTTTTTATCACAAACAAGTCCTGCTAAGCCAATTCAATTGGCTTGTCAGCAGGTGCTTATAATTAAGTTACATATACATTTTAAATTTTATAATTTTACATCTTATATCTACAAATTCAACATTATTCATACAAATCAATCTAAGTATAAATATTTTTTTTCCGATAGCCAATTTTTCAGCATATATTTAACCTTATTCATAGAATTACATTGCTTTATAGTATCAGGTAATAAATTAAATATTTTCGGTATGTTGTATTCAAACGTTCTCTGTCCGTACTTATTATTAAATTTCGGAACTATTAACCCGTCGTTGCGCGTGAATCTAGTGCTGTATTTATGTTCTAATTTCTCTTTATGCTGCTGGGTAAATATATACTGAATTATAATTTTGTGCCATAGTATTGCCTTAACAGGTAAAATTTTAGCACTCTGATACAGTAATGGTGTATCATGTCTCTGTTTGAAAATATTCGGAACAACTAATAATTTTACAATTGCGTTTTGTACAACTTGGACTTGTTTCAGATTTGTTACAGAAGTATTTCCCCATATTGTTAATCCATATCTTATAATGGATTCTGCCAGTGACATATAAATTATTTTTAGTGTTTCAATGGGTAAGAAAAATTTCAATGTGTACATTCTGCCAGCAATTGATCTGAGTCTTTTACAGGTTTTTTTAATATGTTTATCCCATTTAAAAAAACAATCTACGGTAACACCAAGATACACATATTCCGTAACTAATTCTAAACTTTCACATTTACAATTAGTTGGAATATTTTTATGGATGCAATTAAAATTATGAGAAATAATATTAGGATTAAATTGGAATTTGTCGATTACGTATGGAATCGATTCCGTATCCACAAAAGATACAGAATCGCTCTTCAGATAACTAAAAAAATAGAACTTATTCAATCACACATCTTCTGCTTCTTTTGTCGTTGTTCACTTACAAAACATTTTTTCCAACTGGCATTTTTAGTCTGAGATACCGCGAATAGGTAGCGCGTATCAATCTTCGAGTTTGTAACGCTTGGTATGAACAACGGGAGCATTTTACCCGTACTCAGGTGTTCATTTATCGCTTTTGCAAGATGATATTAAATAAATTTCTGTTTTTCTGGAGCCTCCGTATTCTAAAAATTATTTTATTTGTTTGTTTTTCTTGCCGACATTTTGTAATTTGTCTGCTATCAGTTTTCTTGTTTTGGATTTTGAGGACCTACTTTCAAGAAATCTATGCATAATAACTTGTCAATTTTGATTTCTATAAGAGTTGGATCTACATTCATCATATTTTGATTGGTTGTAGTATTTTAAGAGTGGTAGGATACCCTTAGTATCAACCGGCGCGTTGTTTGAAATGGCAAGAGTTGTATTTGGTGGTCGGATTTTAGTAGCCCTATAATTCCCAACCTTCCTCTTCGCATCTTCTTCCCCTCCCACTTTTTTCATCCTCATTGGATAACATAATTGGAAATGCCATACTGGCTTCGGACAGTTAGAACTCTTGTGTGATTTTTACATACATTGATTTTTACATTGATTTTTACATTGATTTTTACATTAATTTTTACTAAGTATTCGTGGCGTTTGAGAAAGTATCTCAGGGAAACAATTTTTTTGTCAGATAAATTGAATTTTCAATAATAATAGTATTTCACGCAGTTAGTATAAAAACGTGCTTATGTGAAAACATTTAATATTGAGGAAAATAATTACTATCTGGTGAGTATCTGAAACTAGTTGGTATGCTAAATAAAAAATCTTTTTAGTTGCTACAAAAAAAAACTCTTTAATTAAACAACAAATCAGAACTGTGTCATGTAGATACTTGCTTGTATCTACACAGTTGGCAATACTGTCTCTGAAGTAGTAGATGTGCTCAACTGCACGGAATATGGTTATAAGAAGACTCAATTAACATACCTCGATAATAATAAAATCTATGTTAGAATAATACTTATTCATCCACATGGGTTCTAAATAATTTAAATAATATATTTTATATCATGATTACTATTACCTAAAATTATTTTATATATCAAATGTTTTTGAAAACCCATGTAGGCGTATAATAATTTAAATGAAAAAGTATTACCACAGAGTTTAAAGTATCCGTATTCAAGTATATCACTTCATTGTAGGTTGTAGGTAGTATCTGTATTTGGAACTTTTTGGTAGCATAAAAAATGTATGTGATTTTTGAAGACGTGCTCTTTAACTTGTCATTTTTAAGCTGAACAAAGAACATCTCAAATACAGTTAGTTTTTATTTACACCAAAACAAAACTTAACCACATTGCATACGCAGTAAGTAAAGACAATCTACGAACATATGTTGAATTTTGTATATTCAAAGATAAATATGTGGTGGTTTTTGTTTAAATTTTTCTAGATGTGGCTTGTGAACGGGTTTTTAAAAAAAAATACTACGAATGAAGCCATTTAAATGACTTCGAAAAGGATGAGGTTATATCAATTCGACGGTATTTTTTTTATTTTTATGTTTGTTACCTCAGAACTTTCGGTTGGGTGAACCGATATTGATATTCTTTTTTTATTAGAAAGCTGGTGCTTCCAGTGTGGTCTCATTTTAATTTGGTCCAGTTCTGACAATGGGATCCATGAGAAAACTTTATATGTCTTAAATTTGCAATAAGTATGTGCGCGACAAATGGACGAATAACTCAATATTACGCCAACAGATTTCGATGATTCTTTTTTAAAATAAAACTTCTTTACGCACGCTCGTCACTAAAAATCAAAATAAACAAAAATTTTAACAAAACAAAATACGACTTAAAAAAATGCACTAAAAAGTAAAAAAATAATTTCGTACGATTGTTATTTTTGGAGTCGGTGTCAGCCAAGATCTCCACATCTCACCTATAACTACCTATGTATGTAGTTACCTTGGCTGACACCGACTCCAAAAATAACAATCGTACGAAATTATTTTTTTACTTTTTAGTGCATTTTTGAAGTCGTTTTTTGTTTTGTTAAAATTTTTGTTTATTTTTCAATATTTAACGAGAACAGGCAATATTTTTTATGCTTAGATGGCGGTTTTGTTTATTTTATTCAGATTCTCCATAAAACGCAAAAAAATTATGAGGAGTTGTATGTCTATGTTTTGATGTATGTTATGAGATAGTTAGTGAATTCTCTGTAGGTGACATTGAAGATGTCGATGCTCAATGCAGAGTCGTTAAGCAGTTGAGTCGCCCTGCTTAATGGTGCAGATGTTCTAGCTTTCGGATTAGAGTTTCTACCGATAAAGCTAAGGGAAAAAGCTCTTTGAATCAAGTAATTTAATCCAAATTAATATTAATTTTATTTTAGAAATATGAGGTGATCAAATATCACCCGGAACGGGTATCCGGAATGTCGGCGTCGCGTCGGTGACCTCGGCTTTCCATTTTCCATCTAGCGTAGGATAGCGAAGAAAGAGGAGTCTAGTCTTGAGTTAGGGTCACCATCTTCAGTAATAAGACAACGGCTAAAGAAGAATATTTTAAAATTTGTTTAACGTGTCAAAACTAATATTAATAAAACCAAACATTCTGATATAATTACAAGAGAGGTCCTGTTTCCGTCCTTTGTGGTACGCCTGTCACACGGGAGTGTGGAGCAAATGAAGTATGCATGTCTTTATAATTGACACACGGGACCGGCAATCCTAGCAACTCCAAACATGTAGCACGTAACGGCATCATCACCAGGCTGCCGTGTTGTTTGTCCGGTCGGTTTAAATGATAGATTGGTTTCCCCTGGGAAGACGGGAAGTCAATGTGAATGTTGGCCCACCTGTATACCTGTGAGGCTCTGCGCATAAACAGGAAATTGATGCACTTGCACGATGTTCAACAGGGTGTTTTGTAATCTATTGCCAATATCACGATTTTTTAGAAAAAACCATTGGAAACAATCGCTTCATTGAAAATTTCCTCAATAATTAGATACTTGCTGCACCAAAATCAATTTGTTTTGAAATTTCGTGAAAATCGAAAGAAATGTGGGAATTCGCAACATTTTATTTTATTTTTTTTATTTTATTTATTAACAGAAACAAACAGTACATTATTTACATTGGTAAAAAAGTTTACAGTTAATAAGTTTATTTCAAGTTAGGTACCTATGATATGTTTCATTGAAGCATCTTGTGTATATTAAATTTTTACCGGGTGATGTGCGTTGTGGGAGGGTGAGGGTGTGTGTGTGTGTGTGTGTGTATGTATGAGGGTGTGTGTATGTGTGTAAGTATGCGCATTAAACTATATGATTGACATGATGCTCCTTTTAAATTTGGGCAGTGAATCGGAGAAAATGTCGATGTTATAATTTAGATTAATATTATTGAATACATGAAGAGCACGATTGATTGGCGAATTAGTTGCTGCATTAGTCTTGTAATTAAGCGTGTGGAATAGTTCTGTATGGCGTGTACGTCTTTATGGTATGTTAAAATTAATTAGGGAAAGTAGTTCGGTACAATCGATGTTATTATTTAAAATTTTGTGTATAAATGTCAAATCAGCAATTACTCGTCTTTGTTGTAAAGTTTGAAATGTGCATTCATAATTATTGTTGAATTTGAATTTGAGATATTTTATAAATTTGTTTTGAATATGTTCTATGCTATCTATGTATAATTTGTACTGCCGGTTCCAAATTGGCGAGGCATATTCCAGTATACTTCTGACTAATGCAAAATATAACATAACTACTGTGCGCGGGTTGCTGAACACTTTACTTATACGAAGAACAAAACCAAGCATTTTATATGACCTGTGAACGATTGAGTCGATGTGAATATTAAAAATAAGTTTGCTATCAAGGTAAACACCAAGGTCTTTACATTCCGTTTTAGAGATGACAGGTTCATTGTTGAGTGAATAAGAGAAAAAAACTTAATTACATATTTATTTCTGGTGAATGTCATATTATGACATTTGGAAACATTGATATCTAAACAGTTAACTTTACAATACTTGCAAAGCCTATCTTTGTAACGCTTCACAGTCAGAGAGAGAATGCACAACTTTGAATATTTTCATGTCATCAGCGTAAAGCACATATTCGGAATTTTGAAAGCATGATCCATTGTCGTTTATATAAATGTTGAAGAATAGCGGACCTAGGTGGGAACCTTGCGGGACACCAGATATTACCTCTATAGACTTTGAGTAAACACCGTTTATTAATATTACCATTGGTTTTATGATGCAAATAACGATTAAATCATGCATTTTTCAAACCTGCTATTTGACAAAAATTTTTAGGCTTTCCATTAAATATTTTAATAAATTGATGATAATAGTGAAGCACGTAAGCAAAATATATCTAATTTTGGCTATGGTAAATGCAGGTAGTTCCATAAATGGAGAACTGAACGCCGTTGGGGTCAACAAATAACTGTCCAAAGAAGCGAAGCTAGCCGTCCATAATGGAGTACTGGTACCTACCCTGATGTATGGCAGTGAGGCATAGAACTGGCAGAGGAAGGATGAAAATAGACTGAATGCTGTAGAAATGAGATTCCTAGGACGAATGTGTGGAAAAACCATGTACTATCGTGTGAGAAACGTGAAGATCCGCAAAGAATGCAAGGCTGATGTAAGCGTAATGAGTAAGATTAAGAAAGGGACGCTCCGATGGTTTGGGCATGTAGAGCGAATGAACAAGGAAAGTGTAAGGAGAATACATGACGCAAATGTGAATGGTAGAAGAAGTCAAGGACGCCCAAGAAAGACATGGCAGGACCAAATTTTTTCCCTTCTCTTTTTTATTTTATTTTATACAACCCATCTGTGTAGGACTATGATATGCAATGCTTACACGTTTGTTCTATATCTATATGTTTTAATCCTCTGTAATTAAGTACCTACCTAAGTAATTAATATTATTTTTTAAAAAACTTTGCTACACAAAGAACAGTCACTTTGTTTTAATCTTTAATTTTTGTTTTGTTTTTTTTTTTTATATTATTTACAGACCATGTTCCGTATGTTAATACTCATCCTAATTTGACTGTCCTAAAACGGGAATCCTCCTAGTTGGGCAGTCAAAAAATTTCTTAAATAATGTATATAAATGTATAATCTTTTACTAAATAAAAAACAAAAAAAAAAGTGAATCAGATACTTAAGTCAAGAGTCAGAATAATAGAAGAGCATGAAAGACGATATATGAATGTAAACGAGGCAAGGAATGTGTGCCAAGACGGAGTTGTTTAGCTGTTAGTCCTCTCTGCCTACCCCTGCGGAGAAACGGCGTGATGGTTAGTTAGTGTGTTAATTAGCTATGCTTCCTTTCACCAAAGTAATAAATTTAAATAAACTAAATTCACTTTCCCGTTTTTCCCGAGTTTCAAAGTTTTAATTTTGAAACCATATTTATTTTTTAACAACATTGGTAAGTGTAGAATAAAAAAAAATGCATCTTGCCGTGTTTTTTTAAATACACTAATGGAATTGATGATGCGTGCTGAAAAGTATTGTATTGAGAAATTATTATAACAGCCAGCGGCCGAGAGTTCATATTTCGTCGAAAGATGTTCTTAAGATCCTACAGGGCGGTTCCTATGAGAAAGATTAATTATTCTCCATACCAGATTTTTAAAATAATAACTGAATTTCGAATTTATTTCATTCAAAATTTGCATTAATTTATACCTACATTCAAAAATGCTGAAAGCCGTGATGATAAAACTATTAAAATTATGTACCTTTTAAAAATATTTTTTAATCATAAGTATTTATAATTTTTTAATACTGTCTAAGCAAAAGAAGAATGTAAAAAAAAAACTTTAATATATTAGATACGTTTTTAGATTTTCACGGCCAAAAGCATTTTCGTTATTCGTTTTTAGGGTGGTATGCCGTGTTGCGCTACCTCCTTCTTTAGCCGACGTTTCGGACAGCGTTGCAGTATCAATCGTCAGGGCAGATCCAGCAGATCCAACAAATATATTAGTTTGTAAGACCATAAATAAACAGACAAACTGAAGTATTTTCGTCACAAAACACGGGCGCGGATTTTTTAAAAATGATTTTATTGAAACTAAAATTAAAATTCTGAAACATTGCTTTCCCAAATAATGTATTGATTTATTTTACTGGATGATTATATAATTTGAGATGTGTGTTGTATAATATAAAATTTTGTTTGAAAATTTAACCAATCTGCCAACAACCTACGGTAAAACCTTATTGTACTAAATATAAACATATTTTCTCAAAATTTAAAACATTGCAAAGAACAGTCTTTTTTAATCAATTTATAATTTTTTGTGGAAGAGTGAATACGTCTAAAATTTGATTTAAAAATGACATATTTCCGGTTTTGTCTGGTTATTCCCTCCTAAGGCCAGGGAGAGATTTTTTTAACTAATAGCAACGGATGGGCAGATTTCAACCTGTAAATTGTCATTTCAATCCTAGGTAAGTATCTAACACAAATACATAATTAAGAAAATAATTACATTCCCTTTACCCGTTCTAGTAATAAATTCTAGTAGTTTGATGAATAACACATTTTCTTGAACATTAATTGTGTTGTGTTAATGAATTTTCCATAATCATAATGAGATGGGAATGAACACAGACCTTATTATAAACATGTATATTCGTCGGTTGCCAGAAACGTGATGCTAGCGCTACAAAATGACATTCTATCATAAATTAATTTCCCCAAGCGTTGGATGCCCCGAGCTCATGTTACAAATTGTTCAAAATGTATGACGAGGAGTAGATGAAACAATGTTTACTATTCATTTTAATCAAATTCATGTGCTTTTGCCACGTGCCTCGTATAAACGTGAACTCATCCTGGTTGTTGGTAACTTGTGGTTAGAATCCAAGAAACTATAGCAATGATATTTGCAAAGTAAATGCATTTATTTCTACCGCCTCAGAATCAATAATTGTTGTGTTAACTTATATTAGCTGAATTAAAAATTACACAATGAAGCAATTATCGATGCGCAACTGTCCGTGTTTTGTTTTTGTCAGTATCAGAGATGGCGTTGTGAACGGATTAATATTTTTTTGTGATTTTCTTACTTTTCCACTTACGGGAATTGCGTTTCATTTTCTTTATACGTGTAAGGAAGATTTATTATAATTATTGCATTTTTCCTTCGGTGGGGTGCAGACATACGTTCACCGTTTGTCTCATTTTCGACTATTGACATTTAGTGTGTAAGAAAGAAGGACAGCATTATATGTTTAAGAACAAAAGCAAAATCATCAGCGCATTGACATTTGACGTTTTTGAATTTTTTGAATTCACTCACTATTCAATATTATATTTATCACAGCATTGCTGCAGCTCTTTCGAAATATGATAATTCGTTCCAAAAAAAACGTATGAGGAAAATAATTTTCTCCAAAACTTTTTTTCCAGAATTTTTCCGATGTTTTTATAGTTATTCTGCTATCCGGGGCGGAGACAAATCCAACAAATCAAAGATCATAAAAATCGGTCCAGTCGTTCTTGAGTTATAAATGGTGTAACTAACCCGACTTTTTTATGTATTAAGATTGATTACGGAACTTATAAAAAAAATCAGAGTGTGTCAGATACATCTATTCGAATTTCAATTTTGTTTTTCGTGAATGAATGAATGCAAATTTTGGAAGTAGAAATTAACCAATTTATCGACATCTGATAGAGCTGAAACTCGGCAGATAGACTTTCTGTCGATGACAATGCATTCTGTAATTTGGAAGCACTCACTTACATAGACGTGCATACACATGTATTTTTCTAAAAATCAATAAAATAAAAAATAAATTTAAAGCAGTTATTGCACGAATTAAATAAATGTCAGAATCATCCAATTAGGATTTGGTTTAGGTGTTAGCGATGTTCACTCAACTGGGGAAGAAGGTTCAATCATCAGAAAACCAAAGAAATAAATTTTTAAAAACATTTTAAAATTTCTCAGCAGGGGAGGAAGGTTCAAGGTCCTCAATTCCCAACCTTTTATTCCACATCTCCTTCCCTCTTCCAATCCATACAACCTCACAAATCCCAATTTGGGGTGCCATAGTCCAAGTGGTTCCGGACAGTAGGGAGCAGCTAGAACTCTCGTTCCCATATTACAGATAACATCCTTTGAACATAGTTCTAACATAACTTTTATTGCCAGTAAATTTTTGCCTTTTTTATTCAACTAAAACTGCTATGAAATGTGAATATTTGTGACTTCACATGTGTCTACTTCCAATCCTTGACATCTTTCGCAAAACTTCTTGATTTTCATAAATTATTTATCACCTTTCAGCGTCTTGGCGTTTCCATTGTATAGAGAAGGAAATATAGTCACTTAGGCGGCAGATAGCATCGCGTCAAGAGGTGACGGTTTTATTCATGAGGTACATTTAGAAGATTGATATATGATTGAAATTTTCAGAACCTTTCTAGAAAATAGAGATTCCTGTTTATCTCCTGTGGATCTCTGTATTGTAATGAGCTGAGTTTCAAGGTGTCAGGCTGGTTCCCAGTTGGCCCCGAACCACTGAAAATACAACTGAATTATTTGAAACTATGTATTGAAGAATGTATATATATACTAGGAGGAGTCAAAAAGTAATGCCTCTTATTTTTTTCTCCTTTAATTGTCGAGATATAAAAAAATGCAAATGCATCGGTTGAAAACTACACTATTGACGATTAATTTGTTACTTTTCAATTTTATCTCCATCCATTTCCACAGCTTTGGCCCGTCTTTTAACAAGGGCATGTATCGCAGTGTTGTAAAAAGCAAGCTCACATCCAGAACAACATCGCCATAACTTTCCCGGCCGATCACACAGTTTTGAATTTTTTTGCCCTTGGTGAGTTTGTACGATGCAATTTCATTGACTTCCTCTTTGCTTCAGTACAAAAAAATGAATCCATATTTCGTCTCCGGTCACAATTTTTTGGCAGTTGTGAGGCAATTGTTTTGCCTTACACAAACTTTTGTTAAATAATCAGTTGTCGAATAATCGTCATCACACTGCCTTTACTGAGGGAAAGAATGCGACCTCTGTAGTTATCTGGGGTCACCATGAATGATGTCATCAACTCGCTCAATGTTGCGTGCAGTCATTTTTTCGTCAACTAGTGGCGTTTGTCCTTCAGCTTCTTTACAATGACAAACGCAACATCTAGGAGTGCTGACGTCAACTGTTGCATCATGGTACACATTTTTCAGTCTTTCATGATGGCGAATTTGGGTTTCACCTTCTACAGTGAAGAATCAATCACAGAACGCCGTCTAATACGAAAATCGATGTCGGCCATTTTGCAAGCGACTGTAGTGCTGCCACCTGTTGATGAAAAAAAGTTACTACTGCGGCAGATTGTAGAAGAAGGTTTGAGGAATTGCACCAAATTCAAAATTTTCATTTAACTAACTTTATTTAAGTATAAAAAAATAGGAGGCATTACTTTTTGACTGCCCCCAGTATATTATAGTAAACCTACATAAGATATAATAATCTTAGGTAGGTACCACTCCAATGTGGTAAAAGTTAGTGATTGGTTTGAATTATATAATATTTAGTAATGTGTATCACACAGAGTAACTAAAGTTAGTGTAGGCGTGTAAACAGATAATTTTACAGGATGAATGCACGGTGGTAACAAGCAGTTGTTTCACTTTGTTAAATGGAGAACACCTATTACATCTACTTCTACTATATATTATTTATTATATACACTATATAAAGATGTCATATTTGTTTGTTTGTTTGTTTGTGTGTTTGTTTGCATCGAATAGCTCCGAAACTACTGAACCGATTTGAAAAATTCTTTCGCTCTTGGGAAGCTACACTATCCCTGGGTGACATAGGCTATATTATATTTTAAAAAAAATAGGCATCCTTACTAAAACTTCAATAATGTAACACAGGGTGTAAAAAAAATACCTAAAATATTCTTTAAATCGCGTGCGCTGCGAAAACTATTGATGATAGCATAAAATAGTATATGTCTAACTATTATGGTTATGCGACAATAAGTATTCTTTAATTTAAATTTTTTTATTTAAATGTCGCTGCTTGAAAAGGCTCTTTATTTGTATCTTGGTATTAATCCTTATCAAAATAAATTACTTCATATTCAAGACAGTTTCAATATCTTTATTTAACTTTTTGAATTTTTCAATTCGGATATTTAATTAGAAAGATATCACGAGTTTAAAATTGTTAGTATTAGAAAAAAGTTTCGGCTACGGGCTGGGCGGGAGAGGTGTCAAGAAATGCAGTGCCAGGGGGGTTGGCGGGACGGGGGAGCGGGAGAGCGGTGGTGGGGAAGGTGGAAGTGGAACGCTGGAGGGGAACGCACGGGAAAGGACATGTAAGGAGTAACATTTTATTTATTTGAATATGGCATATATTATAAAAGAAAGTCCAAAAAATCGTGCAGCTCGCAAAAACTCAGAAACGAGTCCCGGTTCGATCAAGGGAGTTATATGGTGTGGTAGATATCTATCCCCCCTAGGGAATAAGGGTATCCGTTTTTACCTAAAGGGCGTGCTTTTAAAGATATAAGGGCTGAAAGTTTCAACCTCTTGAAATTTCTAGAACAGTCTTCCGGAAAGTTCTAGAAGGTTCCATAGAGCTGTAGAAACTTGTGGAAGGAGTGGCGGAGTATGTAGTGGAATGATCAGGAATAGAGAATCGGGAACATCTTATTGTCCTGAGCGAAGCCGGGTAACCCAGCTAGTAGATATATAAAGTAGGGAATCATAGTTATATGTGCTTCAATAAAGTGGTATATTCCGCTTCAATGATAAAAATTGGAAAAATCCGGAGGAAGAAGGTCATTGATCTTCAAGTAAAAAAATACGTAATATAATTTAGGAGCTCATGATTTTGGTCGTTGCTCAAACTCGGAATTATGATTTTGATTGGTGTTTAAAATGATAGTTATGATTTTATTTGATGCCAAAACCCAAAGTAATGATTTTGGTTGATGCTCAAACTCATAGTTATGATTTCGGTTGATGGTCAAACTCAGAGTTATGATTATTACCGTAGCGTCTGCGTGGTTGAATTTCAGAACCCACCTCAGTGCATGTCAGATGCTACGCCATACGCGCCGCGCCACAAATAACATACGTACGTGGAATTTCACACAAAGCTACTGTTGTCCCTACTTCAGTCAGCAGGTCGGACGGCGACGTCTCCCCACTAGGAATAACTGCAACGATTTTGTGAATATGTGGTATCTCTCGACTGACGTTAATACATGTTGTAGCAAGCGGCTATATATTACTTATGACGTCATTTCTCTGTCTCGGTTACTTTGTTTCGGTGACTAGCTACAGTGGATCCGAGGAACGGGCTGTTTTCGGAATCAGTTCGTATTGGATATATAAAATGGTCACCAACACTAACTGGACGAAGCCGAACCAAAAGCTGCCCGCAGGAGCTGCAGGGCCCAGCACTAAAAATTTGTGGGTTTTTAACAGCTAGTAGTTATGATTTTATGATATTCAAACCCATAGTAATGATTTTGGTTGATGCTTAAACTCAAAGTAACAATGTTGGTTAATGCTCGATATCAGAGTTATGCTATTGGTCGATGAACAGGCTCGCAGTAATTGAAGTTAATCGATTTATTCTGAAGTTTTCATATGCGATTACACATGTGTGCCATGTTAAATTACCACGTTAAATTTTTGATTAAGGTTGCTATCAAAGCTCAATTAGCATATTTTTTTCTACTATTCTGTCTTATGATGTATTTTTACGTTTTTTAAAATGAATAGAGGTGAATATGCTTATTCTAATTAGTGGCACTACTTATATTACCGTTTCGTTTGGAACCTGTTCACGGACGAGTCGAGTTCTATGAGTAAGTCATTAGCGGAAAGATACATTTTTCAAATTTTCATCGTTTTCGTTTAAATGTGGCTCGATTCCATGTCAAAAGAAACCCACCGGTAAAGCGAGAGCTCAAAGGGAAATGACCAAAGGAAACTCAACTAACCCGCAATATGTATGAAATAAAACTGGTTTACTTTAATTAATATTACTGTTAATACTGAAAAATAATATTTTATTAAAAATAAACGTTTATCTTGTAAATAAATTCGGATATATCTATCCGAGACGCTATCCAGGTCACAAACCAATTCTTCGAATGATTGTTTCCAATAAAAAGGGTAGTTGCCCATAATATGGAGAAAAGTAATTAGTTGATAATAATGTAATTCTAAAATTTGAAATTATGAGATTGACAATTATGACGTTTTGACAGAAGGTGGCAATAGCGAAATTGGTTAACGCACTCGTCCCGGTTAGACGGAGAGGTCTGGGCTCGTGTCCCAGTTGCGACCATTGTCTTTTTCTGTTTTTCTGTGTCTTGTTCTCTTTCATATTTTCGTTTAGATTATTATTGTTAACTTATTCAAATATGTTTATCTTTTATTTAATTGAATCCATTAGCAGTAAAATAACAAGAACTAATTCCTTTTTTTACGTGACACCCCAGTTTCTAGGCAGTCAGATTTTCTCGGGCTTTTACAATGCAATACTTGAGCGGGTTTGGTCATTTTAATGGAGCCTTTATTGAGGAGCTGATGCTCCCATCACATTGCATCAGGCAGACACGCTTGGCGTCTTTGAGATATTGAAACTGTCCAGGTAGGCCGAAGGTCATCTGTCCAGGTCCAGATCGGTGGGGGTCAACTTTTATCTCATAACTCCTGAGCTGTTCGGACATCGTAGAGGTTTTGCAAAAAGATAACCTTCGTAAACGGTGCTGTCGTCAGCACAGCAATAGATTGTTTCACATTCAACGAAATCATTGATGTGCCACAAAACAGCGTTGGTAACAGCACAGATCCTTGTGGCACCCCGCGATTTAGCGCGGATACAAAGTAGAGCCGTCAACTACTGCCCAAAATATCGTTCTTCCCGTACAACCTTAAAAATAACACATATTTTTATAAAAACCAGTTGTCAAACTATAATTATCAATAGTTTTACTAAATATTATAATCAATAATTATCAGCCTGAAACACTCATCTACATTGAAAAAATCTTCCGAGAAAAGATACTGGCCGCCAACGGGAATTGAACCCGTGACCTTCTGATTGCCGGTCAGGTGCTCTTGACCACTGAGCTATGGCGGCTTATCTAATACCCGCCAAATAATTCAATATATACTAGTGTTTCATTCGACAATTACTTATTATTACATTTTTCCAACTGAAAACAACCAACTTTATTTTTGTGAGAGAGGTATTGTTAATACTAAATCTCCCGCTAGGTGGCGTCGAGACTAATTATGTCTGCATTTATTGCTGAAATACTTTAACTTGTCAAATATTAATTATTATTTTTAATTGATAAACTAACGTTTAAACAAGATTTTTATGCATAGCACAAAGGGTATATAACAAATATTATAATCAATAATTATCAGCCTGAAACACTCATCTACATTGAAAAAATCTTTCGAGAAAAGATACTGGCCGCCAACGGGAATTGAACCCGTGACCTTCTGATTGCCGGTCAGGTGCTCTTGACCACTGAGCTATGGCGGCTTATCTAATACCCGCCAAATAATTCAATATATACTAGTGTTTCATTCGACAATTACTTATTATTACATTTTTCCAACTGAAAACAACCAACTTTATTTTTGTGAGAGAGGTATTGTTAATACTAAATCTCCCGCTAGGTGGCGTCGAGACTAATTATGTCTGCATTTATTGCTGAAATACTTTAACTTGTCAAATATTAATTATAATTTTTAATTGATAAACTAACGTTTAAACAAGATTTTTATGCATAGCACAAAGGGTATATAACAAATATTATAATCAATAATTATCAGCCTGAAACACTCATCTACATTGAAAAAATCTTCCGAGAAAAGATACTGGCCGCTAACGGGAATTGAACCCGTGACCTTCTGATTGCCGGTCAGGTGCTCTTGACCACTGAGCTATGGCGGCTTATCTAATACCCGCCAAATAATTCAATATATACTAGTGTTTCATTCGACAATTACTTATTATTACATTTTTCCAACTGAAAACAACCAACTTTATTTTTGTGAGAGAGGTATTGTTAATACTAAATCTCCCGCTAGGTGGCGTCGAGACTAATTATGTCTGCATTTATTGCTGAAATACTTTAACTTGTCAAATATTAATTATTATTTTTAATTGATAAACTAACGTTTAAACAAGATTTTTATGCATAGCGCAAAGGGTATATAACAAATATTATAATCAATAATTATCAGCCTGAAACACTCATCTACATTGAAAAAATCTTCCGAGAAAAGATACTGGCCGCCAACGGGAATTGAACCCGTGACCTTCTGATTGCCGGTCAGGTGCTCTTGACCACTGAGCTATGGCGGCTTATCTAATACCCGCCAAATAATTCAATATATACTAGTGTTTCATTCGACAATTACTTATTATTACATTTTTCCAACTGAAAACAACCAACTTTATTTTTGTGAGAGAGGTATTGTTAATACTAAATCTCCCGCTAGGTGGCGTCGAGACTAATTATGTCTGCATTTATTGCTGAAATACTTTAACTTGTCAAATATTAATTATTATTTTTAATTGATAAACTAACGTTTAAACAAGATTTTTATGCATAGCACAAAGGGTATATAACAAATATTATAATCAATAATTATCAGCCTGAAACACTCATCTACATTGAAAAAATCTTCCGAGAAAAGATACTGGCCGCCAACGGGAATTGAACCCGTGACCTTCTGATTGCCGGTCAGGTGCTCTTGACCACTGAGCTATGGCGGCTTATCTAATACCCGCCAAATAATTCAATATATACTAGTGTTTCATTCGACAATTACTTATTATTACATTTTTCCAACTGAAAACAACCAACTTTATTTTTGTGAGAGAGGTATTGTTAATACTAAATCTCCCGCTAGGTGGCGTCGAGACTAATTATGTCTGCATTTATTGCTGAAATACTTTAACTTGTCAAATATTAATTATTATTTTTAATTGATAAACTAACGTTTAAACAAGATTTTTATGCATAGCACAAAGGGTAGATAACAAATATTATAATCAATAATTATCAGCCTGAAACACTCATCTACATTGAAAAAATCTTCCGAGAAAAGATACTGGCCGCCAACGGGAATTGAACCCGTGACCTTCTGATTGCCGGTCAGGTGCTCTTGACCACTGAGCTATGGCGGCTTATCTAATACCCGCCAAATAATTCAATATATACTAGTGTTTCATTCGACAATTACTTATTATTACATTTTTCCAACTGAAAACAACCAACTTTATTTTTGTGAGAGAGGTATTGTTAATACTAAATCTCCCGCTAGGTGGCGTCGAGACTAATTATGTCTGCATTTATTGCTGAAATACTTTAACTTGTCAAATATTAATTATTATTTTTAATTGATAAACTAACGTTTAAACAAGATTTTTATGCATAGCACAAAGGGTATATAACAAATATTATAATCAATAATTATCAGCCTGAAACACTCATCTACATTGAAAAAATCTTCCGAGAAAAGATACTGGCCGCCAACGGGAATTGAACCCGTGACCTTCTGATTGCCGGTCAGGTGCTCTTGACCACTGAGCTATGGCGGCTTATCTAATACCCGCCAAATAATTCAATATATACTAGTGTTTCATTCGACAATTACTTATTATTACATTTTTCCAACTGAAAACAACCAACTTTATTTTTGTGAGAGAGGTATTGTTAATACTAAATCTCCCGCTAGGTGGCGTCGAGACTAATTATGTCTGCATTTATTGCTGTAATACTTTAACTTGTCAAATATTAATTATTATTTTTAATTGATAAACTAACGTTTAAACAAGATTTTTATGCATAGCACAAAGGGTATATAACAAATATTATAATCAATAATTATCAGCCTGAAATACTCATCTACATTGAAAAAATCTTCCGAGAAAAGATACTGGCCGCCAACGGGAATTGAACCCGTGACCTTCTGATTGCCGGTCAGGTGCTCTTGACCACTGAGCTATGGCGGCTTATCTAATACCCGCCAAATAATTCAATATATACTAGTGTTTCATTCGACAATTACTTATTATTACATTTTTCCAACTGAAAACAACCAACTTTATTTTTGTGAGAGAGGTATTGTTAATACTAAATCTCCCGCTAGGTGGCGTCGAGACTAATTATGTCTGCATTTATTGCTGAAACACTTTAACTTGTCAAATATTAATTATTATTTTTAATTGATAAACTAACGTTTAAACAAGATTTTTATGCATAGCACAAAGGGTATATAACAAATATTATAATCAATAATTATCAGCCTGAAACACTCATCTACATTGAAAAAATCTTCCGAGAAAAGATACTGGCCGCCAACGGGAATTGAACCCGTGACCTTCTGATTGCCGGTCAGGTGCTCATGACCACTGAGCTATGGCGGCTTATCTAATACCCGCCAAATAATTCAATATATACTAGTGTTTCATTCGACAATTACTTATTATTACATTTTTCCAACTGAAAACAACCAACTTTATTTTTGTGAGAGAGGTATTGTTAATACTAAATCTCCCGCTAGGTGGCGTCGAGACTAATTATGTCTGCATTTATTGCTGAAATACTTTAACTTGTCAAATATTAATTATTATTTTTAATTGATAAACTAACGTTTAAACAAGATTTTTATGCATAGCACAAAGGGTATATAACAAATATTATAATCAATAATTATCAGCCTGAAACACTCATCTACATTGAAAAAATCTTCCGAGAAAAGATACTGGCCGCCAACGGGAATTGAACCCGTGACCTTCTGATTGCCGGTCAGGTGCTCTTGACCACTGAGCTATGGCGGCTTATCTAATACCCGCCAAATAATTCAATATATACTAGTGTTTCATTCGACAATTACTTATTATTACATTTTTCCAACTGAAAACAACCAACTTTATTTTTGTGAGAGAGGTATTGTTAATACTAAATCTCCCGCTAGGTGGCGTCGAGACTAATTATGTCTGCATTTATTGCTGAAATACTTTAACTTGTCAAATATTAATTATTATTTTTAATTGATAAACTAACGTTTAAACAAGATTTTTATGCATAGCACAAAGGGTATATAACAAATATTATAATCAATAATTATCAGCCTGAAACACTCATCTAAATTGAAAAAATCTTCCGAGAAAAGATACTGGCCGCCAACGGGACCGGCAATCAGAAGGTCACGGGTTCAATTCCCGTTGGCGGCCAGTATCTTTTCTCGGAAGATTTTTTCAATGTAGATGAGTGTTTCAGGCTGATAATTATTGATTATAATATTTGTTATATACCCTTTGTGCTATGCATAAAAATCTTGTTTAAACGTTAGTTTATCAATTAAAAATAATAATTAATATTTGACAAGTTAAAGTATTTCAGCAATAAATGCAGACATAATTAGTCTCGACGCCACCTAGCGGGAGATTTAGTATTAACAATACCTCTCTCACAAAAATAAAGTTGGTTGTTTTCAGTTGGAAAAATGTAATAATAAGTAATTGTCGAATGAAACACTAGTATATATTGAATTATTTGGCGGGTATTAGATAAGCCGCCATAGCTCAGTGGTCAAGAGCACCTGACCGGCAATCAGAAGGTCACGGGTTCAATTCCCGTTGGCGGCCAGTATCTTTTCTCGGAAGATTTTTTCAATGTAGATGAGTGTTTCAGGCTGATAATTATTGATTATAATATTTGTTATATACCCTTTGTGCTATGCATAAAAATCTTGTTTAAACGTTAGTTTATCAATTAAAAATAATAATTAATATTTGACAAGTTAAAGTATTTCAGCAATAAATGCAGACATAATTAGTCTCGACGCCACCTAGCGGGAGATTTAGTATTAACAATACCTCTCTCACAAAAATAAAGTTGGTTGTTTTCAGTTGGAAAAATGTAATAATAAGTAATTGTCGAATGAAACACTAGTATATATTGAATTATTTGGCGGGTATTAGATAAGCCGCCATAGCTCAGTGGTCAAGAGCACCTGACCGGCAATCAGAAGGTCACGGGTTCAATTCCCGTTGGCGGCCAGTATCTTTTCTCGGAAGATTTTTTCAATGTAGATGAGTGTTTCAGGCTGATAATTATTGATTATAATATTTGTTATATACCCTTTGTGCTATGCATAAAAATCTTGTTTAAACGTTAGTTTATCAATTAAAAATAATAATTAATATTTGACAAGTTAAAGTATTTCAGCAATAAATGCAGACATAATTAGTCTCGACGCCACCTAGCGGGAGATTTAGTATTAACAATACCTCTCTCACAAAAATAAAGTTGGTTGTTTTCAGTTGGAAAAATGTAATAATAAGTAATTGTCGAATGAAACACTAGTATATATTGAATTATTTGGCGGGTATTAGATAAGCCGCCATAGCTCAGTGGTCAAGAGCACCTGACCGGCAATCAGAAGGTCACGGGTTCAATTCCCGTTGGCGGCCAGTATCTTTTCTCGGAAGATTTTTTCAATGTAGATGAGTGTTTCAGGCTGATAATTATTGATTATAATATTTGTTATATACCCTTTGTGCTATGCATAAAAATCTTGTTTAAACGTTAGTTTATCAATTAAAAATAATAATTAATATTTGACAAGTTAAAGTATTTCAGCAATAAATGCAGACATAATTAGTCTCGACGCCACCTAGCGGGAGATTTAGTATTAACAATACCTCTCTCACAAAAATAAAGTTGGTTGTTTTCAGTTGGAAAAATGTAATAATAAGTAATTGTCGAATGAAACACTAGTATATATTGAATTATTTGGCGGGTATTAGATAAGCCGCCATAGCTCAGTGGTCAAGAGCACCTGACCGGCAATCAGAAGGTCACGGGTTCAATTCCCGTTGGCGGCCAGTATCTTTTCTCGGAAGATTTTTTCAATGTAGATGAGTGTTTCAGGCTGATAATTATTGATTATAATATTTGTTATATACCCTTTGTGCTATGCATAAAAATCTTGTTTAAACGTTAGTTTATCAATTAAAAATAATAATTAATATTTGACAAGTTAAAGTATTTCAGCAATAAATGCAGACATAATTAGTCTCGACGCCACCTAGCGGGAGATTTAGTATTAACAATACCTCTCTCACAAAAATAAAGTTGGTTGTTTTCAGTTGGAAAAATGTAATAATAAGTAATTGTCGAATGAAACACTAGTATATATTGAATTATTTGGCGGGTATTAGATAAGCCGCCATAGCTCAGTGGTCAAGAGCACCTGACCGGCAATCAGAAGGTCACGGGTTCAATTCCCGTTGGCGGCCAGTATCTTTTCTCGGAAGATTTTTTCAATGTAGATGAGTGTTTCAGGCTGATAATTATTGATTATAATATTTGTTATATACCCTTTGTGCTATGCATAAAAATCTTGTTTAAACGTTAGTTTATCAATTAAAAATAATAATTAATATTTGACAAGTTAAAGTATTTCAGCAATAAATGCAGACATAATTAGTCTCGACGCCACCTAGCGGGAGATTTAGTATTAACAATACCTCTCTCACAAAAATAAAGTTGGTTGTTTTCAGTTGGAAAAATGTAATAATAAGTAATTGTCGAATGAAACACTAGTATATATTGAATTATTTGGCGGGTATTAGATAAGCCGCCATAGCTCAGTGGTCAAGAGCACCTGACCGGCAATCAGAAGGTCACGGGTTCAATTCCCGTTGGCGGCCAGTATCTTTTCTCGGAAGATTTTTTCAATGTAGATGAGTGTTTCAGGCTGATAATTATTGATTATAATATTTGTTATATACCCTTTGTGCTATGCATAAAAATCTTGTTTAAACGTTAGTTTATCAATTAAAAATAATAATTAATATTTGACAAGTTAAAGTATTTCAGCAATAAATGCAGACATAATTAGTCTCGACGCCACCTAGCGGGAGATTTAGTATTAACAATACCTCTCTCACAAAAATAAAGTTGGTTGTTTTCAGTTGGAAAAATGTAATAATAAGTAATTGTCGAATGAAACACTAGTATATATTGAATTATTTGGCGGGTATTAGATAAGCCGCCATAGCTCAGTGGTCAAGAGCACCTGACCGGCAATCAGAAGGTCACGGGTTCAATTCCCGTTGGCGGCCAGTATCTTTTCTCGGAAGATTTTTTCAATGTAGATGAGTGTTTCAGGCTGATAATTATTGATTATAATATTTGTTATATACCATTTGTGCTATGCATAAAAATCTTGTTTAACGTTAGTTTATCAATTAAAAATAATAATTAATAGTTTTACTACCTATAGCATTGGATATTATTTAACTGAAACTTTTCACCATTCTCATGACATTAGGTTAGGTTATTTATTGTAAGGCCCACTTGAGGTGGCCTGTTTAAATTAACCGTTGTTATTAATATTGAAACAAGTTATACATACATATCTTTCTGTATATTCCTACAATGTGAAGTTGGTAGGGACAGTCAGTCCTATCTTTCTTTGTCCTAATTTCCGAATAAATTTTCAAAATATATTAACCCTTCAGCCTTTAAAATATCGTAACAAGCCCCAAAGTGGTAAAATTTCATGGAATTTCAGAATGCTTCCTATATTTTAAATGTGATATTTGTTACTTTTTTGAAGTTGCCGTAAAAAGAAATACCATTTTAGAAACGCGATATACTTATCTTTGAGACGTTGTATGTGAAATAAATATTTAGTAATACAATTTTAATATCAAACATGTTTAAAAGACTTCGATTTAGTAAGAAAATGATCATTTACTTTTTTTACCATTTATACAATAAAAAATGTTAATAATATTTCAGATTTCAACGTTCAACGACAAATTCAGGCCAATTTGTAATAATATAAGTTGACAATTTTTTGAATTTTATTCGTTGAACAGGTATACATATTTGAGACAAACCAAGGAGAATAATTATTTATTTTTCCAATGTCGAACAAATTACTTGTCTCTGCATTAGAATACTTTTATAATGATCATCTTTGTCTTGATTGTCTTGAAAGTCTTGATCGTTATCAAGAATTAAATGAATAATCATGCATACTTGCAGGAATTCCTGTTTAAAGCGATCTAAACTAAAACGTACGTGACCTCCTGTCAGATTTGTGTAATTTATTTGCTTTTCTATGAACAACTTACATTAAATGAATAATCATGCATACTTGCAGGAATTCCTGTTTAAAGCGATCTAAACTAAAATATTATGTGACAGTAAATATGTAAAAATCATATAAATCTGACAAGAGACACGTTTGTTATCTCAATAACGATCCCACAAAAGATATAGAATCGCTCGACTGGTCAGATCTGTCCTTTAGAGGCACTAATGAAATATGATGTTTTTGGCTAGTAAAATCTTACCGAGGCTAGAAGGGAAATTTTTTTTGTGTGTCTTTTCAAATTTTTAGACCCAGCATAATTTGTATTTATTTTTACAAAAACTCTTCATAGTACAAAGGTAAAGTATTTGTAAGAAAAAAAGGTAATAGCATTAAAGGTAGTGAGTGCTCTGCTGAAATGTTAGTTTGTTAGTAAACTTATCAGTGTTTGTATATTTTATTCCATATATACGAAGAATATATTACAAAAGAATCCATTAAATCCAAAAAACTAATATATTTATGTTCGAGGTTTATTATCGTTCGTTTCGGAAACATTGGATTATTTATGCAAAAAGTGACATGCTTACTTGATGACTTCCGTGGAAGGACGATAAGATTTTTGGCTCAGAGCCCAGAGGTTTCGTAATAAACCCAAATAAATTAACGCAAAAAAAAATTTAAACAGAATAGCATTTCGATGTAGTCTCAAGATTTATAGACAAAATCTTTTCAAGCAGCATTCAGCATACCCACCTCTTTGTATTTATATAAAGTACATCCTCATCTGTAGAGTTTCATACTTAATTTGGATATCATCAGAGCAAGTTGCGCCCTCCAAACTGAAAGGTTTTCGTAAGATTTAGGTACAACCGCCTCAAATTCAAGTGATATGGGATTATTTACATTCTAGATACAACTCCGTAGATTAGATTCAGTTATTAGAATAAATTAGATTCATTCTCTCTGTTTAAATCGGGGGTTCCCAACTCAAAACGTTTGGTGGATGAAAAAAAATTGTGGGCCATTAGGGGAGGAGGGACGGAGGTTCTAGTTTCACAAAATATAACATAAATGTGATAAATTTGCTTCATTTTGGGCCGCAAAAAATTCTTCAATTGGGACGCAGTTTGGCGTGCCTGGTTCAGATTAAACCTTGATAAAACCGTTTTGAAGTAACAAAACCTTTTTTTGAAATGGCCCTAACGTTAGGATGATATTTTTCTTCTTAATTACCAGTTTTAAAATTGTAAATTAATTTGAAATTGTAAATTAATTAATTACCAACTAAATAAATTATCAGATAAAGATATTTTAAAGTTGATTCACTTTAATGTGCTTAAATACTATTAGTTAAAGATTTTCTACTACCTATTATGGCGACAATTATGCTACGGTCTCAGCCGGCAATCTTCTTTACATAGTATAAAGCAAAGTCGCTCCCGCCGTCTGTACGTTTAGATCTTACTACGAAACGGATTTTCATGCGGTTTTCACCAATATATAAAGTTATTCATGAGAAAGGTTTAGTTGTATAATTTGTCAAGGATTTGTGTAAATTGGTTTATATATTTTTTTTTATTTTTTTTTTATTTATTTAATATAGATATATAAGTGTACAAAGGTGTTACATAAAATACATATCGGTACAGAAATTATTTAAAATTGCAATCTCATCAAAGAAGAAGCTAGTTCTTGTGCTTGATATATATATATAATATATAAAGGGACCGGGCTGGCAACCGGGCGGTATATATTTAGTATGCAAATTAACAGATGGCGTTGGTTATAACGGTTGGGTAATGGCGTTGTTTCGTTAACCACAGCAACGTGTGTCCGAATCTGCTAGTTCTGTAATAAATAGATAACACCATTGGTACATTTTATGCCAAAATCACAGATATTCTTAATATCCCTCTATTGAAAGGCCGTACTTTCTTTTTTTTTTTTACATGAATACCTCACAAGAGTCCCAACTGCTCCCGTCTGAAGCCAGTGATACTATGGCATCCCCAATTGGGGTATGTTGTGAGGCTGATGGTAGTGGGGAGGGGAAGGAGGTAGGGAAGAGGAAGGTGGGGAAGTACCTGGTTATTCAGATCTGGTCACCAAACACGGCTAATGCCGTTTCAAGCAACGTTTCAATTCTGAATGGTGGTCTTACACCAGGGCGATACAGAGAATATCTTCCACTCTGGAACGTGCCGCAAATATACTATTTATTATTTTAAAAGAATAAATTGTGAAATAACACAAATTAATCAAATAAAATTTATTTGCCACGCTGGGATTCGATCCCGCGACCTTCGGTGCGCGAGTCAAGCGTCTTACCGTTGCGCTCCGCCGGCCGTCAAAATCAAACACCTTGGCATTACGTACATAACAGGCTTTTTTCTGTTTCTTCTTATCAGCTTTCAATAACTTGGTACTTGGTACTAATGTGTATTCCTTTTTATTTTATTGTGTTGACGAACGTAATTTTAATTTTTTTTCTTTTCTTTCTTCACTGTACTGTTTAAAAAATTAAAAAAAACACATGCAAGTAAATGACAATTCTGCGGTAAATTTGAAATAAATAAAATAATCCTCCAGGATAAAGATAGAGCCTCTATAGGCTGCACGGTATATGTACCCAAACTATTTTATACGTAATATTATTTTTTTTTTTATTAAGTTTATTTTGTAGAACTCCATTTTAATTTATTTTATTTTTTTATAAATTCAATAATAACGTAACACAACACACATTAAATAATAACGTAATATTAATTTTCAAAGTTACCTAATGTAATTGAAATTCACAAATCTTCTCAACCGTTCTTCATAACTGTCCGAATTGATTAAAAACGAGGGTAAATCACAAAAAATAAATAACAGATACAAACTGTACAAATTTTACTTTAATTTGCAGCGTTGTGAATTATCTACATTTCCGGTCTTAAGCAGGTTAGCATTCGGGCTTCAGAAGTGGATAGCAACTAAAAGCACTTTGCATAATTAAAAGTCTCCCAAAGCAAGAAGCCTTCCCGGGGTAGCAGAAGTAGCGAGGGGGTAGTAGAGATCTGAACTAGTTCTGCAGATAGCAATAGGTAGAGTGCCGACCGTCCACTGTGTCAACAATCACCAGAAGCTCTGGGAACGCTTCCAGCTGAAAGATTCCACCTCGACTCATTTGCTAAGACGTACAAATAAAATTAGAACGCCGCACTGTTCTCGGAAACGAATTGCGGGACAAAAATATTAATTATAATTGCTTAACCGACTCGTTCCACAAGGGAAGTGTTCCCGCAGGAAATCGCGGAGATGTGATCGTGGCAAACAAACGGGGTTTCGTCGCCATATAAAAATTACATTTAAGACGAACGGCTGCGCGACCTTTTCATACAAAACTTAATTTTGAATTCAAGGCCAAAATACCTAAAAAAAGTTGAATAATCTTTTTTTATCAAAAGACGTAGCAAATGCGTAGCACGGATTTGTGCTAGGTTCTTTATTTATTTGCGTTTTAAATTGTAAAAAAAACAGGCAATTAAAGATAACAATGTTTCAAGATTTTGGAAGCGCCTTTGGAAATTAATGATTTTTTTTAAAGAAGGACTAACATTCCCGGGTTACCAAAAACCCAACAATGTTTAAAAATCTCCTACTACCACCACAGTAAGTGGAAAATGTTGCTTTTGTCGTGATGGAGGACTTAGCCAGCTGAGGAATCGAACACGTGACGCCCGGGTGGGATTCAAAACCAGATGCCCACTAAGCAACTGACCGTTGATACTTTTTAAAAAATACTCTTTTTATTATAGAAATTTAAATGATGAAATATAAAATTATAATACAAATGTACGCATGAAACCCCAAAAATAATCACTGTAATATCTACTTTTAGCCGTGAAAATCTAAAATCTTATCCCATAGATCCTATCCCCCCCATCACCCCCATCCTACCCCCTCCCTATTCCTCCTGAAACAGCTTTCCTAATTAACCTTTTCAAACACTTCTCTATTATAAAATACAAGTGGAAATCTGTAATTAGTAAAATTAACGTAACCTTTATATTATCCATGCTTCATTTCAATGTTATACTTTTGGTAGCCCTAATAAAATAAAATAAAATAAAATAAATAGTTCACGAAAAGGAATGTTTCATACAAAAACATTGTACATGTTTTATTATACTACTTACCTACAAATAAACATAAAGTTTGGCTGATTTATCAGTGATTATTTCTTCTTTCTCTAGGGGTAGATCAGTTTATGCTCGCTATGGGAGGGATTTACGTCCATCAAATTGCTCTCCAGCCAAGATAAGCCTAGTGATACCATTACTAAAAATACTGACATACCGGCCCCAACTAACTCAGATCTACAAAGAATTTTTTAAGATATATTTATTTTCTACTAGCTGACCCGGTGAAAACTTCGTACCGTCTCGGAATCAATAACTGTTATGTTAACATATTAGCGGTAATATATTTGTTTTTTTTTTATTAAGTTAAACATTACGCAATGAAGCAATTATCGATGCACAACTGTCCGTGTTTTGTTTTTGTCAGTATCAGAGATGGCGTTATGTATGGATTTATATTTTTTGTGATTTTCTTACTTTTCCCCGTACTTACGGGAATAATAAAAATAATGATTTATTGTCTTTCTTTCGTAGTTACATGAAGAGATAATGATATCCTCACTGGGATCTTTCGTGCTGAGGAATGGCGTTTCATTGTCTTTATACGTGTGAGGGAGATTTATTATAATTATTGTATTTTTCCTGTGGAGGAGTGCAGACATACGTTCACCGTTTGTGTCATTTTCGACTGTTGACATTTAGTGTGTAAGAAAGAGGGACAGCATTATATGTTTAAGAACAAAAGCAAAACAATCAGCGCATTGACATTTGACGTTTTTGAATTTTTGGAATTCACTCACTATTCAATATTTTACATGCCTATAATATTGCTGCAGCTCTTTCAAAAGATAAGAATTCTTTCCATACAATGAAGAAAATAATTTTCTTCATAATTTTTTTGCGTGAATTTTTCCGATGCTTTTAATAGCTATTCTGCTATTTGGGTCAGATACAAATCCAACAAATCAAATATGCCGTTCTTGAGTTATAAATAATGTAACCAACCGACTTTTTTTATGCATTATAAGATTAGTTTGACAAGAATATTATTTGCCATGTTATAATGCACGAGAGTCTCATTTGCCTGAGGTCAGATTGGTCAGAGTGACTATGCAATTTCCAAATGATGGGAATGTTTACCGAGACAAATACTGAGACAGAATGAAGGTGAAAAAGTTTCTCGTTTTTCAGAGCCAGAGTTATTATTTATCTTATCAGAATCATTTCAAGTAAAGTTTTGATTTTGAAAGTAATCTTTCGCCAAGCCGATCATATGTTAAAAATTCCAGATGTAAAAAAAAAAACTATAAAAATGTACTTTTTTATCAATTGTATTTGAAATTTGAAAAGGAGATTTAGAAACTACTGATTTACGCGTACATATGTAGATATTAGCAATACAACATCCAAAGGGCTAAAAAATTACCATAGTGGGCACATTGCTGCGCAAACTGCGCACCGAACGGGCGTGAACACTGTGTGCAATTTGTTGCAATCTTTGCTACTTCGCATGTAGTGTGTTTTCCGAATCCGATTTTCTTGTGATTTATAACATTGAAAACTTTTAAGCTCTTAAAAGTATATAATATGGTTTGTTATTTTTTAGGATTATTTTTATAAATTTTTCAAGTTGAAACATTAAATAATGAAATTCACTTGGTTCTCAATTATAAGAAACCCACCTGGTTCTGATATTTAAGAATGTTACAGATTGAAAAAAATCAGTGTTTCATTAAAATGCTATTAGATATTTGCGGAGAGATTTTTGCTCTATTTTAAATTAGTCTTGCTTTATAAAATATTTTCCTTCACACCGTTTTTATATTTTTTATATGAATACCGCACAAGGGTCTCGACTGCTTCCAACCGTCTGGAACCAGTGAGACGGCATCCCCAATTGGGGTACGTTGTAAGGCTGAAGGTAGCGGGAAGGGGAAAGAGATCGGGAAGAGGAAGATACGACCTCCGTAGTCCAGTGGCTAAGGGTCTTGACTCACAATCCGGAGGTCGCGGGTTCGAACCCGGCTTGCGCAAATAAATTTTATTTTGATTGATTTGTGTTATTTCACAATTAATTCATTTAAAATAATATATAGTATATTTGCGGCACGTTCCAGAGTGGAAGATACTATCAGTATCGCCCTGGTGTAAGACCACCATTCAGAATTGAAACGTTGCTTGAAAATGGCTTTAGCCGTGTTTGGTGACCAGATCTGAATAGCCAGGTACTTCCCAACCTTCCTCATCCCCACCTCCTTCCCCTCCCCACTACCTTCAGCCTCACAACACACCCCAATTGGGGATGCCATAGTCTCACTGGCTCCAGACGGGAGCAGTTGAGATTCTTGTGCGGTATTCACTGTAAAAAAAAAAAAAAAAAAAAAAAATGGGATTACCTGGCTATTCAGATCTGGTCACCAAACACGGCTAAAGCCATTTCAAGCAACGTTTCAACTCTGATTGGTGGTGTTCTGGTGGTGGTCTTTCAGGGCCATACTGGAAGTATCTTCCACTCTGGAACGTGCTGCAAATATTATACATTTTATTTTAAATTAATTAATTGTGAAATAACACAAATTAATTAAATGAAAAATGTTTGCGCACACCAGGGATTGAACCCGCAATCTCCGGATTGCGAGTCGAGAGCATTACTCTTAGACCACGGAGGCCTAAGTATTTTTGAAGTAAAACTTCTTTACGCACACTCGACTTGGGGGGTAAGCTGGTGAATGCGTTACGAAAAGTATGATACGTTACGAAAAGTGTGATGCATTACGAAACGTGTGATGCGAACGGTAATCGATGCGAACGATGATCGTTGCGAACGGTGATCGGGCGAGGCGTACATACTGCACAACTAAGGTAAGGCGTACTAACCCAAGGTCGTAGGTCACCTTAAAATCGTAGGTCACCCCAAGGTCGTAAGTCACCCCTAGGTCGTAGGTCACCACACGGTCGTAGGTTACCCCATGTCATATATTCTTTTATAAGTTAGTGAAGTTTTACTTAAGTCGTGTGGTCTAAAGCTCACTCGTATATTTATTGTTTTATTAACATTTTCCCTCTTTTACATACATATCTTCCTTTCAAATCACCTTCTTTATCTTTTGAACGCGTACTATGTAGTTTTAAAAATAATAATAATATTTTCTAAAAATTCATTTTCAGCAAGACAAAAATTGGCTTTAAAAATGCGTAATCCGTGTTTTTTACCTCTAAAGTAAGAAATCGTTAGCCTAATCGTTACAAGATAAAACACCCGAAACATAAAGGATATTTCCTCCAGTACCGCGAGTCGGAAAGATAAGACAAACGACGCCAAATCTCACCAATATAAAATAATGTTTTCTCCTGATGCTGAAATTCGTGGATTTATCTCCGAAAAGTTCACCTATTTTCCAAATTTATGCTGTAAGTTGGGGCACTATTGGACCCAGGGGGCTCTCCCACCTGGTAATCAATAGAAATATATACGTCTCCCTAGGTGCTGAACGCTGCAATGAATATTTTTGCACACTCGAAGTTTGTTGGTCATCGAAATCTAGGCCGTGTGACCCTTGACCTGTGGACCTAGTTTGGAAGTAGGGTTTCCCTTTTATTAGTTTATTTGCAGGTCTTTAAGGCTATCATTATGTCCGGTCGTAGAGCGCTCTAATGATCGTTTTAAACGTAAAGGCGTTATTATTTAGTTTAAGGAAAATTAAAAACCTTGAAATGTAAACCTCATAATGTTTATCCATGTAGGTTAATATCTATATAAAAATAATTTGGTAATAGAAGCATTCAAAATAGTAACTAATTCTTCATATTATAGATATTCACGGTTCATTAAATTTACAACGTAATTATATAATTTTACAATATAATCTTACTAATATTATAAACGCGAAAGTTTTTATGTAAGTATGTGTGTTTGTTACTCTCTCACGCAAAAACTACTAAATGTATTTTAATGAATCTTTAAAAAAATATAGCTCACACAAAATAATATCATATAATGGTAAGCTCTGGCGTTATGAAATTTGTATAAATGAAAATGTCCATATTTCATGTATTTTCGGCAGGGAGGAACGGCTGGGGGAAGGGGAAAGGGGGAGGTGTTGTTCGCGGAGAGGGAAGATACGAGGGAGGGGGAAGGCAGGGAAGGTGGAAGGGAACGGGGACGCACGGGAAAGGACATACAGAGAGGATAAATATATTTCCTCAAATGGCATTCAACGCATGCCGGGGACCAGCTAGTATAATATATAGGATACTACTTGTTTGTAATATTCACCACCATTTACCTACTAGGTATATTAGTGACTTTTTATTTCTAGTATAATTTTATATTTCGTATAGAGAGTATGTAATATTTGTATAAAATTATATTTACATAATAAAAACTTAATGTGTACGTATTAATATTTTTGTCTAACGAGGCGGGTAAAGAAAACTATAAACACAAATCAATAAAAAAACGCCCGGGTTGCCTGCACTGAAAATACGACAGTTTTTTAAAGTGTAAATAGATCTATCAGTTTTAACGCTGAAGTGAACAGAATTCGTGAGAATTGAGGTTTTATTCCAGGCTCTTCAATTATTAATACCTGCTTAGAGCCCGTTCACACTTCCGTCGTAAAAACGGAGATGGGTTCCGTCATTGCGACGGGGCCCTAGCCGCTGTAGTGGCTCTATGGAGCTGTTCACACTTGCCGGATCCGGCGTGAAGACGGATCCGTTATTTTTTGCCGGAGAATTCGCCTACGCAGAGTGTCCGTCGTGAAGCCGGAAAGGAACGCGCTGGCTCATACATTTCAATGGAGCTGTTCACACTATACGGCGGGACGACGGATCCGTTTTGAACCCGCCACACCCCGCTTCACACTTCACCACCGCCCGCTCCCAGACGCAAGCGAGCAAGCAAATTGTGTTTTTATGGGGCGCGCGTTTGGCGTTTATAATATTATTATATAATATATATGTTCGTTGCAGAATGCGATTTTTTCTATTTAATCTCAAGAAAATATTTAGTCATATCATTCATGTTTTTTAGTCATTTTAGTTATAATAATTGCCTGATGATTTTCGCGTACTTTCTCCTTTTCAAGTATGCAAACAAAATATTCTCCCACGGTTTGAACAAATAAGGTCCAACCCCTGAATTAATTTTATGGCTGGTATTACATCAATACATTCCCGATTTGGAAGAAAAAGTTTATTATTTAAATTGTTTTATTTTTAAGTAGGTATTTGTACATTTCAAATAGCACCTATAACTATTTATGGCAGCCCCAAGGGAAAGTTTTTGCTGTCGGCCTTTTACGGCCCAAACTAAGAGGAACTTTTATATTAGTAAAATTTGCAATATTTGCATTGCGCATTGCGCATTGCGCACGACCGTCTACTGAAGAATGATAAAATGTTTTGGTCGTTGTTTTCGTAGAGTAGGATCCGTCTTGAAAGTGTGAACAGGGGCCTAGGGCTTCCGTATTAACGACGGAACCCCTCTCCGTTTTTACGACCGAAGTGTGAACGGGTTCTTATGCAAATATGTAGGTACACATCTAAAATGCTGAATTCTTAGAAACACAAAATGTTATCATGTACAAGATATTCCTTACTCTTCTCCGTAATAATTTGGTGTATAACTGTTTTATGGAGAACCTGAAAAATTAAAAAAATAAATAAATTCCCTTTTTCTATATATTTTATAAATTCTGCCCTTCGAATTTGGCATCACCATGACAAAACGCAAAGACTTGAATAAAATGTAGTGACAATTTCAAACAAAATCAAAATGTGCAATTCACATGCGGTAGAAATGAAAACCTTCAGAAAAGTAAAGTAGACAAGAGTGTGGAGACTACGAGGCCCGTTTTTATCAATATGAAGGATGATTTTTTCTATATTTTTGTCGTCGAATTCCAGTGGACCCTTTCCTATACATTTGGTCATCTTATTAGTATTTGTGTTTTTTTCTTTGGAGTCGCTAGATGTTGCTTTCTTTTGTGTTTTCATTTGCCTGTTCGTTATGGAGTGGTTTGAAGATTGTATATTGATTTTCCATAAATGAAAATATTTTTTATCTTTCTTTCGTAGGATTTGATCCTTGGTCTTATCGTGGACTGTGGATTTATCGTATTATACCTATTGGAACCGAATACCCTTGAATTAAATAAATAAATTTTTTTATCGAAGGAAGCAAATACTTTGTGGTGTGACATTGTATAGTAAATGAAAAAAACACACTGTGTAGAACACCACTTTTTATTTGAATTAATATTTAACAGCCAATCAGGTTTCGCCTAACTCAAGCTTCATCAGGGCTTGTTATATCAACAATTTATTGCTATCTCATTCTCTCGCAGACTAAATCTTATAGACGTATATGTTTGTCTCTTTTTAGTGTAGCTTGATCCCGTTCCATCTAGTTTCAAATCACAACGCTGTTAAAGAAGTTTTCACTTCAAAAACAACAAAACTAACATTTCCCATCATTTCAGTGTCACCTAACCCGGCCATGGGTTGCCGTTAGAATCACTATCTCTTTGATATAATTATTTCTTACTGATAACATTACAAAAATGGTTACCCAACATCTTGCCCGATTTTAATGCCTCTTCAAAAAGCCTGTATCACTCTCCGAGAAAAAAAAAATTGTCTTATTTTTAAACGCCTGGGATCTCAAAAGTTGCGTATGATCTGTAGCTATTCGAAAACGTAAACATAAATGAAATTGGTGTTCACTCTTGGCTCGTTAAAACGGTCGGAAGTTTTAAAACCAAACAGATTTCGTTATTTGGCTAAAAATAAAACAAAGGGTCCAAATCAAGTAGCAAACACAATGTTTATTTCATAACTGCAGTACAAAGTTGGTTAAAAGTTTGTTTGCTAAAAATATAAAAGGGGAAATAATACTTTTTCTGGATAAAATCAGTATTCTTGTAGACTTATTCGTATTCATAAATTTGTTTTTTTTTACGGTTTTGTCAGCTATTTGCAGTTTTTAATGACAAACGAACGTTAAAAGGTAAATTATTTTAAAACAAATATTAATTACCATAATTTAAAAACACATTTTTTATATTCTTTTTACGATTTCCAATTCATTTTACCGAGCTAATAAAAATATAAATTTTAATGCAGCTTCATTTTTTTGGAAGACGCAATTTTTGAGATCCCAGGCGTTTCTGAATTCAAAAGTTGAAATAATTTACACACTGTATCTCCAAATGACTGTCTCTCCAAAATATCTTTGTTTTAACGAATTCTTTTAAATAACCTCTTTTTTCAGTGTTGGAATCGAAAAGCTCGCGCGTTACGAATCAATTGTAAACAATTTACTATTTTTAATTTATAATCGTAACGAAACCCGTCAACACAATATTTCTCCAGCATATCGTATTTTTAATATATTAATGTTTTGAATTTACAGAAGGCAGTTCTTTTGTGAATTTAGATATTTCCACGTATTCTCCTCCTCTCTTGTTAATTATCTTCATGTTAAATAATTTATACAAACATTGCTCTAACCTCCATATAATCCCACACTAATAACACATATGTGTGGCATAACATGTATGTGGCATACAGAAAGGTTTTAGGGATAGACTGGATTTTCCTTCCAATAATCTAGATAATATAAATATATAAGGAGAACTTGTGTAAAATCCGACCTTAGTGTATTTGAGTTTTTTGTATGTTATTATACTCATTATTTACGGTATTCTAGTTTTTTGTATATTATTATACTCATTATTTACGTTTGGTTACATATCCAAATGAACAAAGACCAAATGGATAGCATGTCCGAACGGACAACGTTCAGGTGGATAAATATTAAATCATTAAAACTAGTAAATATTTAAACAGGTGAATAAATATTTAAAATAATATACTGGGTGTTCGGGGGTAAAGTGCATAAACTTCGGGAGGTGATTCTACATGATATTTTAAGTAAAAAAGATAAATAACTTTTTTCAAAAATCGAGAGGGAAGTCGAACGATAGAGAGGAGAGGTTAGTGGGAGGGGAGACGATGGGGGCAGAAGGCGGGGAAGGTGGAGGGGGACGCGGAAGTGGGGAGGGGAATGCGGGAGGAAGGATGGCGCGGAAAAAGAAAGGGGAACGCGGAATGAGAAGGGAGCGCGTAAGGGGATGCCTGGAAAAGGACATGTAGGGAGGGATTGGGGACGAAGGAGGAGCAGAGGGAGGGATTGAAAAGGAGACATAGTAGCGGTCGGGGAGAAGGGGGTTAATTTTGAAAATCCATGCTTATCACATGGATAGCTGTATGTAGCCTGCTCAATTGCTCATGCGTCGGAAAAACTTGCGATTTATTCGTGGACGCATCAGGCGGAAAATCAAAAATTATGTTTATCGAAAAACACTCCAATAAACAGATATAAAACAAATACTCTTATAAATTGTAAATAAAGCTTTGTGAATAGGTTGCCATGAAAGTCATTTTAAAAATATTCAAGACACGAAGAAAACCATCTTATTTTTTCCTATTATGAGTAGGTAATTTTTGGTCATGTAATTAAAATAATTTTTTCCTCCATTAATTTTAAATTGACGGCTTATCAAATTGTCTAATATATTTAAGCTCCGTGAAATCAGCAATTCAGTAGTTGTTGTAATAAATATTTTGGTTAATAAAATTCAGACAATGGAACCAAAGCCCGAACACAGCCGGAATAATAATATCTACACTATCGCTCGGCAGTTTATTATTCGACTGTAGAAAACCAATAAATTCAAATTCAAAGTTGCCCAGTGGGTATCTGCACAATGTACCAAACAGTGATAAATTACTAAAGGATAATTCGTACAAATGTCCTTATTATCCTTGAATTAGTTGGATGATGTTATTAAGTATGTAGGAAGAAATCTGTTTGTCTGCCGCACTGTAAAATCTTTATTTAAAGTGGTAAAATACAACCTTTTTGATGATGTTTTGTTCGTTGTTCTTAAATCGATTGATATGGAAAATGTGTGTTGCAACCGTTGAGCTCTTTCGTCGTATTATAAGAAATGATTTTCTGTTAGGAATGACTACTTAGTTGCTTGCAACGTTACTTCTCACATGAACTTCGGAGCTTTAATATATTCATCATACTGATAAGAAGTTAGACGCGACAAATATGTTTTCAAATTTGTTTAATTAGAAAGAATGGCGTGTAGTAAAAACCTTGCATGAAATTTTCAACATAAATGCAGTAATAATTTTAAGCTTGCATCGAAAATTCTATGTTTTTTCCATTAAACTGAACAAAAACACTCTAACAAAATAGAACGGGTTCAACACAAATTTCTTAGGTACTTAAATTTCAAGCTCAAAATTCCAATAGAAAACATTAATTATATAAGTTTGATGAATCGACTTAATTTAATCACGCTGTCATGAACAACCTAATTGACAGCTACTATCACACTCCATGTACCAACAAGGAATACTAGACAAAATATAACATTCTTTTGGATCACATACACAACCAACTATCAATCACACTCACTTACCAACAGGATGCAAATTCTGGCAACAAATTTGGTGGTACTGTAGCTATATTTGCTGATTCCAATTATAATCTAAAATGCAATTTAAACCAACACTTTGTGAAATCCTACAAATTATTTTAACGTGGGTGTAATATATTTAACGATTTGATGTGTTATTGTAATGTTTTATATTATATTTTGTTCTTTGTTATTGTCAAATATTACATTGTTTAAAATATTTCCCAGTTTTACGCTATATTCTTCAAAAACTACTTGCATGTTCTTAAAATTTTAAACTTTTATAACTTTTGGTATAAATTCTATGTATGTGTAATCCTCGATAACTTAAATATTAATTAATAATCTATGTAAAAGCCCCTATTGGCATATAACAACAATAAATAAAAAAATAAATAAGAGAAGAACCTAAATCTGTGTTGTGTTCTGTAAGATTAAAAATAACTAAAGCGTGTTTGAAACTCGTGCAATGTCGGGTGGTAATATCTTAAAAATAAAAGAATCGCTCTCCTTTTTTCTTCGTATTTAAGATAATCAGCAAGTTAAGATTTGATTAAAAAACTTGTTTTTTTCCATCGCAATCAAATACTTTTTCCTCTCGTTTTTACGCTCCACTGAGAATATTTTTTCAGGAAGCATTTAAATTAATGGACTTAAGAAAAAACATTTTTTTTCGCTAAATAATAAAATTATGATTATTAATTTATCATTTTCCCCGGTAAAAGGAGATGCGAACTCAAAACGCAACAGAGCCATCACAATACGGGTTAGATACTTTTTATCACACAGGTATTTTTTAAACGTTAGCTCCACACAGGAGGTCCTAAGGAAAATAATTTCCTTCAGGGCCTATGTCATCTTAGCGGATTCTGTGTGGGTTTTTTTTTAAGAAAAGGAAAATGAGAAATTTCTTGGAAGGAAATAGATATGAGAGGTGGGTAGGAATCTGGGGCTCAGTGCATCCAGAAGTGACAGACGTATGAATCCATCCCTCCAACTGCAATGGAAGGCGATCGATGGGTCGAGAGATTTGGACGATACAAGATCTCCCTTGCGCAGTCTCTCTCAATCCTGCCCATCACGCAGCAGGTGGGCAAACGTATCGGCCGCCAAGACCTGGACACACCTCACCCCATAAACCCGGGCACCTCGCTAAATTACCAAACGTTGCGAAACACTCGGGGTCACCTATGTGGCCCATACTCACCTCCAAAATTGAATGAACATTGATTTATAATTGAAAATCATTGTTATATAAAGATAGCAGCCAATAATATGTGCGTTAAGAAAAATTAAGATAGTGTTGGTAGTTTTTAGTCGAAGTATGATACAGTTAAAAGTGACCGAATTGGAAATGGGTTCCATAGCTCAATCGGTAGAGCAGTTGGCCATGAATGCTAAGGTATCTGGGTTCGAGTCCCAGTGAAACCAATATCTTTTTCTGATTTTTCTGTCTTCAGATTTTGATTGAGTTTCGCTAATATTGTCTTCATTTAATTAAATTTTATAATTTGAGTTTTTACTCGTAAAGTTAAAAATAAAAATAAAAATTTTCATCCTAGACTTGCGGAAAAGTCAATAAATGTCGCGTATTAAAAATAAAATGGATAAATATTTATCCAGACACTATCTAGATACCATTTAGTTCGGGTTGAATCTTGCAATCATATATAAAGATAGCAGCCAATAATATGTGCGTTAAGAAAAATGAAGATAGTGTTGGTAGTTCTTAGTCGAAGTATGATATAGTTAAAAGTGACCGAATTGGAAATGGTAAATAGCTCAATCGGTAGAGCAGTTGGCCATGAATGCTAAGGTATCTGGGTTAGAGTCCCAGTGGAACCAATATCTTTTTCTGATTTTTCTGTCTTCAGATTTTGATTGAGTTTCGCTAATATTGTCTTCATTTAATTAAATATTATAAATTGAAATACCCTGAATGTGACGTACAAACTACAAATGCATTGCTTGCAGATTAAAATGAAAACTTATGTCACCACTGACTTGCTACCTTTTCGTTAAAGCTCATTTATCTTATCGCACATCGATATTACATTTGATCTGATCAAAATAAAAATTTCGTAATGTTGATAAAAGGGATTTTGGTATTTGAAATTTAAGTAAAGAACGCTCTTACTTTGCGATCACGAAACACGCCCCGATCGCATTTATTGTATTCTATCTGATTCTATGCTACATCCTAAAAAACTATGTAACATAACTGCTCATAATATACGCAGCTTGGAAAATGTATAGTCCAGCAGATGACATAATATTAAAAGTGAACGTACACAATAAAGTACATCCCTAGGTAGCAGGTACCAAGTAGCTAGGGATGGAATTAGTAGCAACCCTTTCAACAACCTCTCGTATAATTAGCCATTACAATTAATCTTACATTTTTTTTCATTTAGAATCCTCTTAACAACTGTAAAATTATACTAAACAATACAAATAGTTACTTTTTACGAGCACTCCGGAGTTACAGGAAATTACCCGAAATAAGACATACCCTGGCCGCATTATTTTGTTTCATTTTCTTCGGACTAATGTGTTCCGGAAGAGATTTAGGAAACTGTCTGTAATTTGCCTTTTTTCAGAATATGCAATTTTTTATATTCAAAGCTTTTTTTCATGGGTTCTAGACAAACAGCCGGAGCAAAAAAAAGTCTTTGATAAATGAAGGTTTCCTGGGCGTGTCACTTCGTGGAACCGCTTTTCACGATTCGGAAGTGGAATCGAATTTATTTCCACTAGCTAGCAGGTGGTGTTGACTGTTGTTCATTACTTTTAATTTATTCAAAAGAAAATGTTAGATGTCTCATTTAGAGAAGTTGTTTCAGCGCTATTTTGGATACTCTTTTATGTTTACGTGGACGGAAAAATTTAATTTTAAACAACATTGATTTTTAGATGACGGTAAAAACTGATGTTTTTTATAAAGACGTTTATATACTCGTAAACAAATCGTTGGGACATCATAGTTAGGACATCATCTAACATTTTATTACATTAAACTCACACAGGAGGAGTCTACATCATATTTAGGGATGCTGTGTGGATGGTATTTTTTGGAAATGGAAAGAGACGAAGTTTTGGGATGGAAAAAATACAAGAATTTTATAATTTGGTAGAAAGCAGTCACTTTGTGGTTTGACATATTAATAAATATAAGAATTCTATTTAATTGTTAATATACAGACTCAAAATACTACGTACATATAATAATGATCGTTGTTAGGTATATTGTAACATTGACCAGCTGATGGAAAAATACGTATTTTTTACATTAGCTCCACACACGAGGCCCTGAGGAAAATAATTTTCCTCAGAGCCTATGTCATCTGAGATGCCGTGTGGAGGGTCTTTTCGAGGAGAGGAAGGAATGAACATTGGTCTTGAAGAGACCTATGATGTAGGAAGGAGGTAACACAGGGGGCGGCAAATGGCTGAACACAAGAACGAGTTGAAGAAGCGACCCGTTCTCATGTGACAAATGTCAACCGTGTACATATGTTGGGCACGCGTTTAGCGTATTTTCCGACTATGCACCTATGCCGAAGGGATCAATGACGCTAGTTCCTCGGAGCATCTTCCATTGAATTACCGGTGGAACAAGGATAGCATTCCCACCCGACGCCTGTGCTCTAAAGATTGCAATCCGGCTGTTAAGATGGGAGAATCTATCAAACGGACCTCCCGTTTCTGCGCAGAGTCGAGGGTATTTATCAGGTATTTTAAAGCTCCAGACCAGACGTGGCTGCCAAATTCAACCGTGGAGCGCATTTGTGATTTGTATGTGGTTTCACTTGTGGTTAGCAGTTGTATAATAATAATAATAATAATAATATTTGGACGATTTATATAGCGCCGTTTTTGTGAAAAATCACCTCAAGGGCGCTGTACAAACTTACCATACATCCCTAAAATCTAGAAAGACTACAAGCTAGACAAACAATTAAAAACAACTTATGGCTAAAAATTGCATACACCGGTTCATTACTATATACTATTAAAGTATCTGCGGGCCCGGTCTGTTTCCCACCCAGGCGTTTTAGATCCAATTCCCCTTCTTAAGTCCTCCAGCATTATATTTACAAGCAACATTTTCCGCTTATAATGACAGCAGTAGGAGTTTTTCAGTAATAAATAATTAATTAATATTAAAAAAAATTGCAGATTTTTAAAAGGATGTTGATTCTTATTTATGTAAGTCCAAGGTTTTAAACGGAAAACGATGCAGAAATGAAAAATGCCTATTTTTAATTAGTGATTTCGATTTTTAACGGAAAATACTTTTACTGATTCGTGAAGGCTTCTGGACTCGAAGGCGTAACAATAAACACCATTTGTCCGTCTAACGCAGTGCCGGTCCGGATATAGAATATGGCTTCCTAAGGAAATAGTAAAAATATCAAGTTTTTGAAGTGTTATAAGGGTTACAATATTCTGATTCTAATCTACTGTGACTCGAGCTTTATGAGAGTCCGTAAAGCTATACGAACACTAGTCACGAGTGTCGTGTGCTATACTAGATTACTTTTAATCAACTAAGGTAACATGAGAGAACACGATGAAATCAAATAATATTAAGATAGTCTATGGATCATCGAGTCAACGAACGTGTATTAATGTGGTTAAGAATAGAAGTATTACTGGATTGTGATATAGTCTTCTTGGGAGGCGGGTAAGGGTACAGTCGCCGTCGCTCGAGACGAAAGATATTAAAATTTAAAAGATATATGCTATGATTTCCGCTATGATTGCTACCTAATATGAGTAGTTTGCATACAAAAAGAATTTGTTCAATTCGTTGATTTGTTGAAGGCGTGCTTTAGAATAGTATGCGAAAATAATTCGTTCATTCAGTTTAACGTTCGTTTAGTTTATTCTTTAATTAATCGTTCATTTAGTTTATTCGTTAATTGGTAAACAATATTGGCGACATCAGGAAACTCAGTCCCACCCAGTAAAAACTGCGGATAGCACATCTCTTATATTTCAATATCTTTGCTCGAGACCTGTTTATTGGATAACCAACACCCCAGCCATATGTTACCCTAAGTGTTTCGCTACGCTTGGTGACTTAGTAAGGGGGGGGGGTGGTTAATATGGTGAAGTTGATTTAGGTCTTGGCGGCGGATGCTTTGACTCACCTACTGCATGGCGGGCCAGATCGTGAGAGACCGGTTGATGGAAGTCTCCATTCGGACTCTCTCCGCAGTGGGAGGGATGGATTCATGCGTTCGTCACTCCTGGAAACATTGAACTCCAGATTGCTACACACCCCTCATACCTTAATCCTTCCCAAAATTTCCTCTCCTTTCTTTATTTAAAAATACCCTCCACACAGCACTCTCAAAGATGACACAGGTTCTTAGGCATTTTTTTTCCTTAGCGCCTCCTGTGTGGAAATAAAGTAAAAAATAAAATAAAATTTAAAATGGTCGGCACAAACGTTTCATAACAATAAAATGTTACAAGTCACTCGCCGCCTAATAACATAAATTTGTTGACGGCTGATGCCATCAATGCCAACTAATTATTTATTAATTAATAGCTCTCATAGGGTGCGTTTCTAATACCGAAATATTCCACATATTAATTAAATAGTGTTGGTGGCCTTTTTCTACACGGAGATATCTCGAAAATCACTAATTCCTAAAATCGCGTTAGAAATTGAAAAAAACTGAGGTTTTGCAAATGACTCTAGTAAATAGACACACTGACTTTTATCACTTATTTTACGAGATTTCATAAATAAAGAAATCATGTATTTATATTTTAATGAAAATACAAAATTAAAGATACTATTTTTTTAAATTTCCACAAAATTTTGTTTGCGTATGTTTTCCCTTCCAATGTAGACAATATTTGAGTTTTATCTATTGAAACAGGAGCAAAACTTAATAATACATTGGTAAATCACGTCAATCATTTTTAAAGTATGAGGCATGTTCAAAAGTAAGTGTACTATTTTTTTATAAGTTTATTAGATAAATAATTAGAACGTATTGTTTATACACTTATTGACTATTTTTTTAAATAATCGCCAACCCGTTCAATGCATGTGGTGAGCCGTGGTACAAGTTTCTTTATGCCCTCCTCGAAGAATTCTCCCGCCAGCTCCTTCCCACACGTCAGGACCACTTTCTGCGCCTGCTCGTTGGTTGAAAATTAATTTTCATCCATATATGCCTACAGGAAGGTGAAAAAATAATAGTCTGAAGACGCCAAGTCAGGGGATTTGTCGCCAAGTCAGGGTGGTTCAAAAAATTCCAACCAAATGAGTCCAAGAGCGTATTGATGGCTAAGGCTGTGTGAGGTAACAAGCGCACTTTTCTCTCAGCATTTCCCTCTTTTTGTTTTGAATGCTGCTTTTGAGTATTTTAAGCGTATCACAATATTGTTTTGCATTGATGGTCTGAACCTGAGGCAGAAATTCGAACAAAATTATGCATTTTTGGTCCCAAAACACCGAAGCCATGATTTTTTTTGCCCGAAATTGTCGTTTTCAATTTTTATGGCAGATGGGGAATTGGTATAACGCCACTTTGACAACTGTTTTTTTCTCAGGCGTGTAATGAGTCACCCACTACCATCTCCAGCCACGATAAAGCTCGGAAATCTTCACCTTTTTTTCTTGTACGCGTTATTCCTTCCGTGAGTAAAAAGCGGATGACAGCACTTGGCGGGATTTTTGCCGAAATCTTTCACGCAACTGGAGGGTACAACGTGAGTTTACGTATTACACTGTTCCTGCGATGCTCGTTATGGTCAAGAGACCCCTCTCTACTACTCAGGGTTGCCAACCCTCAAAAAACTAAAAACCACTGCCCGTTATGGTCACAGTACACGTACTTTCTGAACATGCTAAGAATTAAATTGAACTTCCTCCTTGAATGTATCTGTTCTCGTTGAAGGCTCCAAAGTTTTGATGTAAGATACAACTATGTAATTTGCAACTGTAAATTTGATGTTGTGATTAATTATAAATATGTATCCTCTGCAAAAAAGGAGTAAGTGCGGTTCTGCTCCCATGGTGTCCCATTCGCCCACCCCAAACCATCCTCATTCACTCCTCAGAGGATATTCTTTACACCCGCCGTACCATATTTACAAGGCATACAAACTGTAAACTGAACCTCCGTTACTCTCTGTTCTCCAGGCCCTTTACACTTTGTTCCTCCCAAACCCCCAGTCATTAAGAAGACGTGTTGTAATTAATTAATGTTGTACAAACAAGGGGAAAGAGTTAGGCGATCAAATAGGTCAGATTGTGCGATAAAGGGATTAGTATGGCTTGATTAATGGCTCGGGCCAAGTAGGTAGACACTAGACAGTAGTCGATTTGCGGCCCTAAAATATTTTCAGGCGATGCGGGAGTAATCTTTATTTATTGTAATGAATTATTTATTATAAGAGGGTCGTTCGAACTTGTTTTAATTCGGTTGTGTTTTGAGATGTACTCGTATATCAATTGGTTTTGGGACTATCGATTCATCTTTCAAACGATATTATTGTAAAGGTTTTTATTCAGCCTTTCAGGCCTCGACCATATATTGTCAGTAAGTCAGAATATTTCCACTTGTTAGAATATGTGTGAATTTATCCAAAAATAAAATACTGCATTTGAAAGATAATGAAACACGCTTTAAAATTTGACTATCAGAAATAATTAAAGATTTTGAAATACAAAAGAGATATGCTATGGTGTCCGCATGACTGTCGGCGGACTACTAACTAATGGAAAAGTTTGCATACGGAAAGAATTTGTTCATTTAATTGTTTTTTTTTGAAGGTGTGTAGTAGTATTGCTTAACAATATATTTTGAATACGGAAAGAATTCGTTCATTTAGTTTAACGTTCGTTTAGTTTATTCATTAATTTATTAGATAATTGGTTAACAATATCGACGACACTAGGAAGTACAGTCCTACTCAGTAAAAACTGCGGAACCGTTTTTTTTTATATATAAAAAAATTGAATGCAAATGTCTTCTCTTACTAAAACGCTTTGAAAAAAAAATCAAGACATCCTTTTTTGAATTTTATTGATTTATTTTTTATCTACAGCAGTGGTTTTCAATATTTTTTTGACCAGGGAACACTATTACATTTATTTGTTCTCACAGGGACTACAAGGTACAATAAGGATAAACTTTTAATCAGGTAATTAAACGCGTCCTTGCAATTACTACCATTAATTTGCAATTCAATGTGCTCTTCTTGGACTTCTTCAGCTACCTCTCCATCAATAATATTAAAGGGGTTACAAATCAACTTTTGGATACCTTCCGATTCGGTTTTTGTAGCAAATGAATAAATGTTTCGTGGACCACATTTTAGATCTCGCGGACCACCTGTGGTCCACGGACCACCGGTTGGGAACGACTGATCTACAATAATTTTACATTTTAACGTTTTTTAATTATTCAAAACTATGAACTTTACGACTGCAAAAAAACATTTTTTTGTCAAAACAAAATTTATCAAAACAAGTAAGCCTATAAAAAGTTTGTGGCCTTTTTCATACAAAACTTCATTTTGGTGATGGCCACAGAATACCGTGTTTTATGTTCAGCTTTGCTTTGTATTATGTGGTTTATGAAAATTTGGTGACCGTATCCCCAAAGTATCAAAGACTCTCAAACATGTTTGAATAAAAATATCTCAAAGCACATCAAAGAGATTATCATCTTTGTTGACCTTCTAGTCTCTATTAGTCCTGTGTTTGTTGATTGAAGTACTGAGAGACAGTCACACACACACCTACATGGGAAACAAAGAGATAATCATCTCACTATTTAACCTCTCCGTAATTAATTTATCTCTTTTCTTGGGCCGTTGCTTTTGAAGATGTAAATAAGATTTAAAGTAGAATGGGAACCAGGCATATTGAGAATGACAGAATTCTCTACGAAGGTTGGCTCGTTCAAGTAGACTGGGCCTAAGAAAGAAATAAAGGCATAAAATAAATAATATAACACTAGAAGTGTCTTCCATTCAAATTTGAATGGAATCCAATGTTCCACTGACTTAGTTCCTTATAGTTCTAGTCCATTTAGCAAGCGGTTTTTCTCTCTTTCACTTGCGTGAAAATCTGTACCGCCATCCCATTTGAATTTCGTAATCGTGGTGGAACACAGCTTTTAACGGAAATATAGGCCCAAATCTTAATATACATATAAATAACAAATTCGGATAAGTTACACCATTTATAACTCAAGAACGGCTGGAATGATTTTTATAATCTTTGATTTATTGGATTTATCTTCGCCCCGAATAGTAGAACAACAATACTAAAACATCGGAAAAATTCACGAAAAAAAAGTTATGGAGAAAATTCTTTTCCTCTTTCATTTTGTGTGGAACGAATTCTCATATTTTGAAAGAGCTGCGGGAATATTGTGATGAGTTTAATATTGAGTAGTGAGTGAGTTTCAAAAATTCAAAAACGTCAAATTTCAATGCGCTGATTGTTTTGCTTTTGTTCTTAAACATATAATGCTGCCCCTATTTCTAACACACTAAATGTCAACAGTCGAAAATGGAACAAACGATAAACGTATTTCTGCACTCTTCCAACAAAAATACAAGAATTATAATAAATCTCCCACATACATATAACGAAAATGAAATGCAATTCCCTTAAGTAAATGGAAAAGTAAGAAAATCACAAAAATATAAATCCGTACACAACACCATCTCTGATACTGACAAAAACAAAACATGGACAGTTGCGCATCGATAATTGCTTCATCGTGTAATTTTTAACTTAAAAAACTGAATTAAATTCAGCTAATAAGTCAACACAACAGTTATTGATTCTGAGGTGGTACGAAGTTCGCCGAGTGAGCTGGTTAGGCATATAAGCAGAGGCGGCTCTAGGGCTCCAGGTATGGGAGGTCATTTGAAAAAAAAAGTGAAATTACCTTTTTTCGATATTGTGAAAAATGCCGACATATTATTATCTATATCAATTTGAAGACAGGTAGGGTCATGAACCCGCAACTCAAATTACATGGGTATTATTTATAAATTGCAAAATCACTAAATAATTCGTGTACTTGCTGGCACATCATTTTAAAGAGGGCACTTTTCAATATAGTTATGCACACCGATATTGGGTATCTAAGTATACAAAATATAAAAACAAAATTAGGTAGATTAGAAAAAATAGAAACCGAAATAGAAATATCAAAAATTTAAAAACATAAATTGACTTTGAAACACACGTCCGCAGTCCCCTTTTACCCCTAAAATGTCCAAAGATATTGGGTGAGAAAAGACATTTATCAATTTTATTTAAATTTAGACTTGCGTTTCAATTTGACAATGTTTTTTTTGCATTTTTCAGCTACCTAACAAAAACAGATTTATTATTAAATTATATTAGATATTTTTTATCTATCTAAAGCAAATGTCCCTTTCAAATGATTTACCTGTAACTAGATAATTAAATGTAAAGAATCTGCTGTCACTTAGATTAGGAACCTAAAAAACAAACATTGTTTTAAATCAAGCTGTTTTCTATGTCCGTTGAAAAGTGATCATAATATAATAATTAATAATATTTGAAAAGATCTACTTCTCGATGTGCCACCAAACTAAATTTGAAACGTCGTCGATAACAACGTAAATAATTATTATTCAAAATCTTTCCCGTACTGTCCAATGGACGAGGCATGCGTGCAAAATGCAAAACCGACCTATGTTGTATCGCTATCTCTTTCAACAACGAATAAGATTCATAATGCTGTCTCCCTTCCACGACATTCGGTCATGTCCAAAACGTCGCTAGGGTTTCCGTGGTAAACGCGGGAATTTTTATTAACTCCAAGATAAAAACATAGTGCCATCGCGTTTATTGTATGGCGCGCATAGAGACAGAAGATATCCTATAGCGGGGGCAAGTCAAAAATTGACCCAGGGATCAAAATATTGTGAGAATTGGAGCTTCCATTTGACACGATAGATGTCACTGCTCGTCACCCGGCGAGTCGTCGCCGCTAACTGCTATTATTTTGCGGTTCAATTCAAGTAAAGAATTCTATGCGTTGAGCGGTTTATTCCGTAAAAAAATATTATTATTATGTCTTATAATTTTGGGGGGTCAAACACCCATTGTCCTAAGGGGAGAGCCGCCACTGCATATAAGTATATCACGAAAGACGCTCATATGGCACTTTTTGTACTCTTCTTTATTGTATGTTGTCGGTATTGTCTACTACCATCTTGGTGAAATACCACCTCTCTGAGTCGAAACGTCGCTTGCAATGGCTTAAGACGTGTCGGTTGACCAGATCTGAGTAGTTAAGTAATTTCGAACATTCCTTCGTCTTCTTTCCCTTCAGCCTCAAAACCTACCCCAATTTTGGTTATGCTGAAGTTCCACTAGCTCCGAGCAGTAAATACTCTAATTGACTGAGCGTAGCGAAGTGCTGTTTCAACTCGATCATTTGGCATTTCATGTGTTTGTAAATTTGTTTGGTACGTTCCGGTTCTGATTCAAGATCATGGCCGTATTGAAAACTGTATTTTATTCCGCCAGAGTTCGCATATTCGTGGTTCCGATTATATTAGCTACTAACCAAATGCATTAAGCAGGGCGACTCAACTGTCTAACGACTCTGCATTGAGCATCGACATCTTCAATGTCACTTACAGATAATTCAGTAAATATCTCTTGACATAAGTCACATAGTAAAACTGCCCCCCATGCACTTTCAAATAAAATTTGTAATCTTCTGCATAATTTTTTAGTGTATAACTGTTTTATGGAGAACCTGAATAACATAAATAAATAAATAAATATACAATACTGCCACCATGAGTGGAACCAAAGTAACCTCCTTGAAAGTCTCAAGGACGATGCTGTTTTTACGAAGGCAAAATAACACCCTTTTTCTAAAACATGCGAACACATCAGCACAGGTTCTCCTAGTGAGGTGTTCAAAAAATATTTTTAATGATCTATTTACATACTACTAATTTCAATTTGGGAGGCGGGAATGGGTACCGCCGCCCCGAGAACCTTTATTGGATAACTAACACCTCTGCCGTAGGTCACCTCAAGTGGTTCGCTACGTTTGGTGATTTAGCGGGGGTGCCCGGGTTTATGGAGTGAGGTTTGTCTAGGTTTTGGAGGCGGATGACCAGGACCCACTGAACGCCAGATTCCTACCCACCCCTTAAACCCTTTTCCGTCCCAGAACTCTCCTCTACTTCCCTTCCTTAAAAAAACCCTCCATGCAGCATACCCAAAGATGACATAGGCCCTGAGGGAAATTATTTTCCTCAGAGCCTCCTGTGTGGAGCTCATGTAAAAAAATACAGTTACCGATTATTCATATTTTTTGTACTACTTATGTATTATTACTCTAACTTTTATTATAAGAGTAAACTGCATGTACGAGAATAGAAACAAATAAATTAAATAAATAAATTCCTTCAGCGTACCGTTCACTTCACTTCAATGCCTTTCCATGCTAACACACATCAGTGTTGGGTATCACAACTACATTCTGAACTTTCGAATAATTTCTGTATATTAAAGCAAGTCTACTATCAGATAGGCAACTGATAGTACTCACACACATTCTCGAATGGACCAAAAACCACAAAGCCTTTCATGAAAAAGTTGGAACTTTAATTAAATTCGTTTGTTAAAATGAACGCAAAGGGCTTCAATGTAACACGATCAAGCTTGCTCACGATGAAAACGATATTAATTGCGTTTAAGTTGACCCTGCCAGTCTGAGACATCTTGAACAATCTGTCAAAAGGAAAAATAACTGAGGATTCCTGATCTAATTATGGAATTTGTAAATTTATTATGGCAAAATATTTTATCTGAAAATATTTCCATACGTCAAAAACTCTGATATTTTTTTTTTACTTACTTTATCAGATTTAATTAGATATTTAAGCAGGACACATACTATTTATATTGGGCTTTAAATTTAAACTAGTCATAGCAAGAGCGTCGCCGACGTTCTTCCTCTTGCTTCTCACGCGTATTGTTTGAAAACAAAATACAGTGGACCCGCGGTAATTTGGACTCTATCTAACCTGGCGCCCCCTGTAATCCGACATGCTTATCACTATTGATTGTACATAAAATGATCTACAAATCAGTATTACTTCGGAAGTAATCGAGCAAGTTGCTGCTGGAACACAGATTATTTCGGGAGATTTGGAGATCTGGTGCCGTGGAATGGATATATGGATAACGAAGAAAATATTTTTTATGAAATGTCTGACGAAGAGAATATAAACCTGGTTTATAGTTGTACAACGATAAATAATTTCTTAACGTAAATAAGTTAAGTTCTTTGATTTGCAATTTTTTGAATTACAAGGTACTCTTATTCAAAAAATTCTGGACTATGGAGGGTCTTGGGCAGTACTCTATAATCCGACAAATTCGATAATCCGACATCGGCCTGCAAAATGTTTGTCGGATTACCGCAGGTCCACTGTAGTCAGTAAGTAATAGAAAAAATGACGTCACGTACGATATCTATAGTATACTAAGATGTTCCCATAAATTTATTAAATTTCAATTTACGAAAAAAATACTTATTGTAAGAGAGTAGCGAAGTTTTCTAAAGCGAATGAGAATATAAACGAATCAAAGCAATTTTCGGTGTAGAAAATTCGCTCAAACTTTCAATGTCCACTAATAAGATTTGAACCTCGCTTGAGATGTTTATAGACCAGATCTGAATAGCCAATTTTTTCCCAATCTTCCTCCATCCTCCCACCACTCTTCTCAGCATCATAACATAGCCTAAAATGGGGGTTACTTATATGGTAATTATTTAGGTATATATATATTTATAAGAACAGTAATCGACGTAAGCAAAAAAAACATTTTGTATCGAAACATTTGAGGAATTATGAAATGATTTTTATCTAATAAACAAACGACAAAATTGCAGTGGTCTGAAATACTTATTTTAGTTCCCGGAAAACGACCGGATATAAATAACTGCAGTCAGGGAAATCCGTAGGCGATGTCGATGGTTTCCGGAATACCAAAGTCCCTTGAACTTGATAAAATCGAATTACAAGCTAAATTTAGAATCCCCCGAGAAATGACTAGGAAATCAACTGAATTTGTGATCCCATTTTCCATCAGTATATATCTTTGGGTTGGGTTTTTTTTACAATCTTAAAGCTAATATTTTTAACCATCTCACTACTAATCTGAATGTAAATTTTCATTAACTGCCTGATAATGTGCTCCCTCTTCGCTTAAGTCGTGGTGAGAGGACCGTTAAAATCCCGACACACCACTTGAAATTATTCACACTTTACTTTACAATGCAAGTATCATGCCTTCGGAAAGAGCTGCCTCTTGACATAGGGGAAACCTCTCAAACACCACTTTCAAGGTAAAGTTAAAATGGCTCTTCATTTCCCACCTGTTTGAAACACCTGATTTTCACAACAATAACAAAAAGAAAAATTCTCACTGTGCGGAAAATACGTTTTACTGTTAATCTGGAATCTGGATTAGTTAAAATAATAACAATAGTACTAGAAAAAAAGCCTACCTTTGTGCAATTGTGAATTTATCGAAAAATATGTAAAAATGTTAAGAGTTGAATGAATAAAAAAAATTACATTTGCTACGACGTTAATTACGACGGCTTAGACTCTTGCTTTATCTCTATTTGAAAATCAACTATCATGTTTGTGAGGTGGTATTGAAAAAATGGGTTAAGATCATGCAGAATATTCTTTATTTTCAAAATTAATTATTAGATACGTTTGCAAATCAAACTATTTTAATTTATAGTAAGGCGTGAAACATCATCTAAATAACTTTTATCTTAATAAGCTCGTTTCAAAATGAATTTCGTTCAAGTTTGTTGATTAGGTGATTTTGTTTGTTTAACTTTTAATGTTTTTTTATACATAATGTAAAAATAAAGTGGCTTAGGTTTTAAACAGTGTTGGAGAAAAAAGTAATTTATCAGAGAATCGTAGCAAAAGCTGACGAATGGAAATCAATTAAAAGTTGAAGATCTATTTTTTTTTTTTTGGCTGATGGAATTATGCACAAAATTAAATGACATTTCAAATAATTTTCAAATTGATTCATGAAAAAATTCACATAATATTTTTTGTCTAATAATGATGTATTTTATTGATATTAGATGTATATATTATCCTAGTAAAGAATATCACATTAAGGGAGCGTATCTATTTTTGACGTTTTGGCAGTATTATCGGTTTGTCCATTAAAATGGATTGGTTAAAAGCAATCTATAATAATGCTGTTCAATTGTGAAATGTGTAACCTTGTTCACCAAAACAAGGTTACACATTTTACATTTCTTATGCAAACACAGAAAAAAATATCAACCCAACAAAAACATCCCAATAGCTCCAAAGCTCGTACACCACTACGCATGGATCATAAGCATGGACTTTGCAAAACTCCCACAAAATTAAACAAAAAATATCCAATTTTTATGAGAAAAACTTAATTTTTTTAACCTTTAAAGGTTATTTCCATCAATGTAATATAATATATCATTGAACAATAATAATTTAAACGAAAATATAAAAGATAACAACCCACAGAAAAATAGAAAAAGACATTGGTCGCCACTGGGACTCGAACCCAGAACCTCTCACCTAATCGGAAGGTGCGCATTTACCAATAATACTGACCTACTGTCAAACCGTCATCTTAGTCAATCTCATATTTCAATTTTTGAATTAACAATACTATCTTCGACTAATTTAATAAAATAAGTTTTAAGAAAATTATCTTTTTAAATTTTTTATTTATTAACATTTAAACCCGCTTAACTACTTATGTAGTTTGTCAGCAGGTACCTACATATTGACAACGTTTTATGTAATATGATGTAAGAAATATTTTAATGTTCACTATAAATCACATAATATATACACGTATTTGTATTTTCCATAATATCAAATACCTATGCTATAAAATAACACCGGAAAGCATAATATATTAATTGTTTTTGTGACTTATTCGTAGAACTTTTTAAAAAATTTAATCAAAATTAAATAATAATAATTTTTTTATCAAGTTCTGCGAGTATTTTGGTATGTATTTTTATTACAGCTGTTTCGGTTTACAATACTATTTTCAAACTGTCAAAACAACAACTGTCAAACAAAAAAACAAAAAAAGGGAAGCACAATCGTCCGGTACATCAAAATAACATTTTGAAATTTTCTACTCGTAACCCAGAAACATAATTTTATTTAAATAAATGCAACAATTTTACTTTGTTTGAACCACTTGTATATTTATTTGAAGCCGACCGGTTTCGGAACGACCGTTCCTTCCTCAGGGCAAACGTATACTTTTATATGTTTGCCTATATATTTATAATTTAGTTGCTTCTCGCACTAATTTTATGTTCAACTCTTGTATCGTGTGGGGAATGAAACTTGCTCTACTGACATATTTCTCTATAAAAACATCGCTCCCTTTAAAAAGCTTATATGTATGCAGATATATTAATATATTAATCGATTAATATATACCTAAATGAACTTATATATTAATCGCTGAAAAATGTTTTATACCACTGCCAACCGGTATGCTTCAAGTATGTTTGTAATCATATTTTGTGTAATATTGTGACAATAATTTGCTGAACCTACAGTAGCCTGAGCCCTAATAACTAGCTAGGCCATTTGTCTGGCTTGCTTCCTTCTGCAGTTACAACTGTGAATAACATATTAGAATTAAAATAATGTATACCCTTTGCAATAACTTGCTATAACATTACTTGGATACCTACTAACACGTATTTCAATACATCTAATTTCAATATTTATAGCTTACTTGGTACTTTGTTTTATGTCAGGTCTTATATTATTTTACTATTGTACGACTACATATTTATTTTGTATTTCTTTTCAATTTTATCTCATTGTACTTACAATAACAGCTGTATCACTTCAGCGATATTATTTTTGTATACTTGTACATTCCTAATTTGTTCTTAATATAATACTGTCACCTTCCTGTGTACCTCTGTATACTTATAATCTCATGTAACACTTTAATGTAAAAGCCATTTTATGGCGTTTAAATAAATAAATAAATAAAATAAATAAATTTTATTCATTTATTTCATTACAAGTTTTGGTGCATTATAATTGATTTGATGTTAGTAGTCTTGAGTGTTGTACCAGTTAGAGGGTACACTTTTAGATACAACCGCATACTCAATTCAAATTTTGATGTCTGACTAATCGACAACTGGACGATCGAATTGTTATGTGATTTTTTCAAAGTATTTTTTTTTGTTCAGTACCAATATTAAAAAGTGGTACCATAAATAAATAAATACACAAAACGTTGAGAGTAGGTACCTATTTCAGTAGGTACATTTTTTCTAATAAAAAAATACTATGAATTTAAAATTTTTATTTTATTTTCTTTTATTTTATTTATATTTGGGAAAGTTGACAGCAAATCATAAATTACACAATAATACAATTATAAAATGGTTAATGATGCCAATTATAAACTTTCCACAGATAAAAATAGTAAATTAATGTGTGACATTATAAAGGTGTTTACTTAATTAGTTCATTTTTAGTTACATTATGTGAGGTGGGGAGGAGAAATATAGGATAAGGATCAAAAGGCTAAGGATGCGAATATATAGGGGGAGAGGTAGATTGAACTTCCTAGTTTGAGTCATGTTGCTTAGTGAGATTTTGTTTTATGTCGTGTAACGTCGAGTTAAAAATGTCAATGTGGTAATAATTTAAGTTGAATGAATGTGTGGATCTGTAGATAAATGAGTTATGTTTGGAGTTAGTCTTGCAAAGAGGAAGATTAAAAGTAAGCGACTGTCTTCTGTTGCGATTAGGAACGTGGAATGATAGGCGTTTAAGAAGATCAGGACTATCGATTAAGTTATGTATAATTTTAAAAAACATTACCGAATCTGCTATATTTTTTCGACAAGTTAGCGTCCTTATTTTGAAGAATTTGGCTTCCTTTGAATTACTATCAAACAGATTGAGGGGGTATTTCCCCATCTTCCTCATAGATTATTCATACGATTTTCAATTAATTAAACACGATTTATGTATTTACTTAAAAAAAAGAGTTTACTATTCGGTCCTTGAACCTACGAACAGTGGCTATACACAGGTTAAGCATATTTTAATGAAACATTTAAAAACAATTTCAGCAATTCAAAAAAAACGTGGGATCAAATAAACAAATTATTGGGAGGTAAAACAAAAACAAACTGCGTTGAAATTATTTCAAAGTATATGCTAAATAGTAACAGCCGAACAGAGGAAATCGTAGTAAATAGATTCGCTAAGTAGGTACTTTTCAAACAGTATCAGCTTAATGTTACACAAATGTGACTACAAAGCGTCTAACATAGCTCCCGTTGAGTTGCTGCATAGCATGTACCTGCCCAGAGCTACGTGTGAAGATATACGCAGGATTGTCAGTCAACTTAATAATTCCAAGTCGCCGGGGATTGACAATATTCGAATGTTCGACATTAAAAAACATATAACTATTCTATATCCCGTAATTGCCCACTTAATTAATAAAATCTTGTCGCAAGCTGTTATACCAAATGAGCTTAAATGTAGCATTATTAGGCCAATATACAAAGGGGGAAAACATTCGGAAATAGAAAATTACAAACCAATCAGTATACTGCCAGCTATTGAAAAAATTCTAGAAAAGTACATCTCCGTAAATTTAATAAAATACCTAGAAAGTTTCTCCATTATAGATCCCAACCAATACGGATTTCAAAAAAATAAAAGCACAGAATTGTTACTACAGGACTTTTCCAATTGCGCAAATCAACCCAATAATAAAAAAAACATATTCTGGTTTTATTCATAGACAATTCTAAAGCGTTTGTTACCATTGATCCGAAAAAACTATTACAGATATTGGAGGCGATAGGAATTAGGGGAAAATTACTAGAACTATTCAAAAAACTATTTAAACAATCGACAAATCAAAGTGAAACTCTTTCAAACTTACAGCAAATCTAAATATATGTCAACAGGAGTTCCGCAGGGGTCAATTCTCGGCCCAACATTATATATAATATTTGTTTCACTCATGAATAAAATTTTCACATTTGTTAAACATTACGTTTATGCTGATGATACGGCACTAGTCATTTCGCATGAAGAATTATCCATTGCAATAAAACTCATGAAGCACGATTTGTTTTCCTTACAGAAATGGTCAGATGATGCGGGTCTTATAATAAATTCAAAAAAACTAAATTAATGCATATACGATCTCCAAATGCCAAATAAACCATTACGCCTTTAATAAAGTCTCATACATTTGCGTGTATACACAATTCTCCACAGTCGTGCAAATGCGAAACTATTGAACTTGTACAAACGTATGTATATTTGAGAATAACCGTAGACACGCATATGAAATGGGATATTCACATAAGCAATATCTGCAAACACCTGCGAGCTATTGCGGGACGAATTTACAAAATTAAATATTTTATGCCCATAAGTACATTGAAAATAATTTATTTGACACTAAAATCGGAAATTAAAAAAAAAAAAAAGTTAGCCGAGTTTTTTTTACCTGCTGCGAGTATTTATTTATTAATATTCTTCATCGCATGGATACGCTATCAGGAGGCTGGTGAAATACTCCCTGAATGTTTTGACGGTATTACGCACAACTCCACTGAACTAGGCCATGATTAGTGGCTCAACTTAACGTCACGGTGTTCGCTTAATCTATTATGAGTGCTAAATAATATTATTCATGGATGGCAAACAGCATTATTTGCGCTGGAATAGAGTTTAATTTATGATGCCGCTCGGACATGACACGAGCTTGAAAATACGGTCATACTCACTCGTAGCGGAGAATCGTTTTATTCTTGGAGACAAACGAGGTTATGATTGATTAGGAGAATTAAATTCTTTATACTATAGTGGGTTCAGACGGTTTAATTTTAGTTGACCAACTCTACACTTGAAAGCATATCGACACGTAAGAACTAGTGGCGGTCGGGGACTTTTTGTATAAGGGATGCTGGAGTATATAACTAATATCAAATATAAAAGTTTTTGGACTAGCCCATGAACAAGATGCAATTATCGACAAAATTAGTATGACAAATTAGCTCTTTACAACCTTTATGCTTCACATTTAACATTACAGTTCCCTAAATAGGTAAATTAATTAAATAGGTATTTCGTATTTTTAGGAAAGGAAGGAGAGAAATTTTTGGGAAGGAAAATGGTATGAGGGGTGGGTAGGAATTTCGAGGTCAGTGTGTCCTGGAGTGACGGACGTATGAATCCATCCCTCCCACTGCGGTTCCAGGCGATATTCCGAGAAAATACGGCTAAAGAAATTCCGTAAACCATTCTCTCCAGATCCGGCCTGCCAAGCAGCTGGTGGGCAGATGCATTCACCGCCAAAATCCGGACAAACCTAATCCCATGATTTAAAAAAAATGTGTATACCTCACAAGAGTTAGTTAGAGAGTTAAGAACCATTTATTGAATAATCTACACCTCTGCCATAAGTTAAACCAAGTGGTTCGCTATGTTTGGTGACTTAGCAGGGGTGCGTGGTTTCATGGAGGGGAGATTTGTCCGGGTCTTGGCGGCATATGCGTCTGCCCACCTGGTGCGCGGCGGGCCGGATCGAGAGAGACTTGTTGAGGGAAGCCTTTTGACTTCTCCAGCCGGACTCTCTCAATTGGAGGGGATGAATTTGTGTTGATTCTGATGAGTTCTGCCACTCCTGGACACTGACCACCATATTCCTAATCACCCTTAATAACTTCTTTTTCCAAGAAATTCGTCTCCCTCCTTTCATTTAAAAGACCCTCAACACAGCATCCCCTAAGACGACATAGACCCTAAGGGAAATTAGCTAATTTTTTACATAATTTCCCTAATTTTTTTACATCCGCTAATTAGCTGATGTAAAAAAATGCGATTGTAAAAACGCAAGATATGATGTTTTTAAAATCCTTCAATATAAAACTTAGTCTTAGTACCGTACTAAGTAGGTACTAACACCTGCATCGTATTACCGATTACTTCTCTGGTTGAAAATACACTGAACTTCGGGAAACTACTCGAAACTCGAAACTACAGACAAAGCCTATCAACATTTGAGATTATTCTCGCATAAACTTGCTTCAGGTGGGGCTGCATCCGAAATTATGTATACAGGGTGTACAAATAATAAGAAAAAACTAATAAATTTATTCCAAATAGTTGACGATTGTTTAAATAGCTGAAAGAAGAAAAAAAAATAAAAAATCACTTTTCTAGTTTTAATAACAACAAAATTAACGCAAAAGCTAAATGTCACTTATTAAATATCTTTTAATCAATGACCGATTACTTCTGGCCGACCCGTGAAAAATCATGGGATTGTCTGAATGAGGTCTTCTTTATCTTATTGATAAAAATGTTTTGTAAGGAGTTAATAAAATTGGGTATCGGAGTTCGATATCTTCAAGAATGTACTAGTGTAAAACATATGTCACGGTGTTTCTTGACGTCACGACAGACATGATTCAGTACAATTCATAGAATGGCAGTTCTGTAGTACCGCTGTGTATGTATCGTGGTGTCACAAGCTTTTCGGCCGGCCGCAAAAATCAAAACTTCGACGGCTTATAACTTCAGTATTGCACTTATTAATATTTTTTTACATTAGCTCCACACAGGAGGCCCTGGGGAAAATAATTCGCCTCGGGGCCTGTGTCATCTTTGGCGATACTGTGTGAAGGGGCTTTCTAGGAAAGGAAGTGGAGGAAGTTCTGGAAAGGAAAATGTTTGAGGGGAAGATAGGAATATGGGAGTCAGTATGTCCAGGAGTGATGGACTAATCTATCCCTCCCGCTGCATTGCAGGCGTTGCTCCGAGAGAGTCTTGCTGAAGAGAAAGGTCTCCCTTCAACAGTCTCCCCCGATCCGGCCTACCACGCAGTTGGTAGGCAGACGCGTCCGCCACCAAGATAAGGACAAATCTCACAACATAAACCCGAGCACCCCTGCGAAGTCACCAAACGTAGCGAATTACTTGGGGTGACTTATGGTATAGATGTAGGTTATCCAGTAAATGGTTCCCGGGCGGCGGTCCCCAAACTCGCCTGCCGAAAATATGACACATTTGTAAAAAAAAACTTGAAATTTCGTTATAGGAGACGATCTCAATCTCGAAAAATCAAAACCATTTCTCATAATAGCATTATTTTATTTATTTTTTTCAATTATATATATTTTTTATTTTCAGGTTTATTTTTTTGAACTTCATTTTATTTTTTATTTCTCTAATATATTCAATTATTTTATTATTTCATTTGTAAAAACAGTTTATTTAAAAACAAGTTCTGCTATGTAATTATTATTACACGTGACAGCTGTTTTATAAAAATACTTATTTCGCTTGCAATTATTATCTATATAAAATAAGCAGCCGTATCATGTGAGAAAGAAACGGCAACTTACTAATTAAAATAGGTACTAATCTACATTTTGACCTAAGCCAACAGCTATACTAATATTATGAATGCGAAACGGCGCGTATTTGATTATTGATTGGTTTTTAAATATTTTATTGGTATCTATGTAAACATAAATCAGTGTCTTATTAGGGATTTAAGAAGGGAAACTTTTTGTAAAATTTACTTAAAACTCTTATTTACTAACAATAAGACGTTACTTATTTTTCTTGATGCGTCCATCAGTATTTTGCTGCACTATTTCCCTTTGAAATAACTAACAATGAGATACAATGGGGTATTTCCACGTATTTTTTTTATTGGTTAAAAAAATTAAGCAAAAAATTACGATGCTTACAGCATTTTTATTTTATTTTTATGTTGACGAATAAATTTTCTAGAGCGAGTTGAAGTTTACCATTTTTAAGTCACCGCTAAAACGATGATTTGGGGCGTGGCTATCGAGTGACGTCGTGAGTGCTGACGCTCCCTGACAGTGCTTATTTGTGCTGGTTTAGCCGGGCGTAGCCAGCGACGTCACAAACCCATTTGAAAAAACGGGCCGTTTTGATTTTGTCAGTTTTCGACCGTTTTTAAAATCAATAATATTGAATGAAAACATAAAAAACAAACATTTATAGTAGGATGATTAAAATCAGAAAAATCGTCTTTAAATATTCCGTACATTTTCAATGGAATCCCTCGTTCGTGGAAATACCCCATTCAAACGTTAAATTCTTCGCAAATACTAATAATATTTATTATTATTTAGAGATGGATTGTTATTTGCGTCCGTACTTTCCGCCGACTTTATAAAGTGAATATCAAGGATGCTGAATGGATAAATCCTAGACGTGTGACTTTTAGACTAAGAAATAATATGCAATATTTCTCTATAAAATTTAAAATCATTAAAATATAACCGACTGCAAAAGAAGTACATATTAAGATATGGATTATGGACATGGGAAGGAAAAATATACGTAGATACAATTTTGCAACCTAACACAGATGTTTGTGTTATGCTTGCTTTTAGATATATTTATAATTTTCCTCTCCTAATATTTGAACATACTTACAAAACCTTACTTAAAAAAACTTGCATCTAATTTTAACCTATAATTCGTACACAAAACCACGTACAATATGACAGGGTACTCCAGTGAGGTCAAATTATTGTCGACTTTTGTCAAAAATTATTTTAAAAAATATAAATGTAATAATAAAAAAATAAAAAAAATGTTATTGCCACAATGGCGGATCGATGACAGTCAATTCAGTTTATTCGATCGGGTTAAAATAGGAAAAACGGGAGTAAATAGCCTTACCTATTTTATGTTTCTGGTAAATTTCATGCAGCATATATCAGTTTTTTAGTTCTTAGACTCTTCGGTTTATCTCACAATATAATTATTTTTATATTAGAATAAGTTAACAATAATAATCTTAACTAAAATATGAAAGAGAACAAGACACAGAAAAACAGAAAAAAGACAATGGTCGTAACTGGGACTCGAACCCAGACCTCTCCGTCTAACCGGGACGAGCGCGTTAACCAATTTCGCTATTGCCACCTTCTGTCAAACCGTCATACTTGTCAATCTCATATTTTCAAATTATAGAATTACATTATTATCAACTAATTATTTTTCTCCATATTACGGGCAATTACCCTTTTTATTGGAAACAATCATTCTAAGAATTGTTTTGTAACCTGGATGGCGTCTCGGATAGAAAAAAAGTATAAAAAGAAAGTTTTTCTTATAAAAATTAATTATTTTTAATTCCATAACACTTAGAAATGTTACAAGAAAAGTATCCAATTGTCGAGAGTAACACAAATATACCATATTACAAATATACAAGACGTTCTAAATAACTTGCCACCTCGCTGGCCGAGTAGGTAGTTTATTTCGAAGTCTTCTTCTTCTCCTTTGCAATGGAACAAGTGAGATAACAAAATTTTAGACAGGACCTCAGGATGTGGAATGTCCCAAATGTACCAAATGTCCCAAATGTCAGAATGTCCGCTGTATCAATATTATATAAACATTTCAATACATGGTTACTACACAAAAAAGGACATGCATAACCAAATTACTGGTAATCTGTTCTTAATCGTTAATGATCACGCTTTGTTCTTTCTTTAATGTTTATGTTTTACGTACGTTTACTTTTTAAATACTTCATATTTTATTTAGAATATGTTGTTGACATTTTTAAAGTTTTAAATTTTGACGTTATTCTTAACAAAATATTTTTTTTATGAAATTTTGTGTAGATATACCATGATATTTTATACTTTTCTAATCTTTTAACAATCTAATAATACTTTTTAAATTTTATGTACCTACTTACGTGCGTGTATATGTGTGTACACGTGTGTGTACAAGTGAGCTTGTGTATTTATACATATCTATCTTTTAAGGAGATATTTTAGATACTTTGGTCTCTTTTTTTACTCTTGATTTATGCAATTTGTATTTTCATGTTCATTTTATGTAAAGTTTTATAATCTCCTTTTTCAATTTTTATAACATTTATTTTTTTGTTTTATTACCCGTCTCAAAACAGACATCGTCTGGTGAGGCGGATAACTAGCTTGCGTTTTCTAGATTAATTGTCTCAATAAACGCCCGGGTTGCCGGCAATTAAATTATTGTTTTTATTATAAATTATATTAAACATTAACGTAAAATATTTCTACCGCTGGATAACAGTCAGGCCATTGAAATTGATTATCTGCTTAAGAAAGTAAATCAACGTTAGAAAATGTTTGATAAATTTAGCCAGAATAAGGAAAAGTTGAGCTTAATTCCAGAACACGGACATGCCCATTGCACACTTATATATGTTTATCTGTTCAGTGTTGGTAGAGAAGTTGCCGGCATAAGAAAACTTTTAAAATACGACTTAGCCGGCGCACACTTTAAAGTTATCAAGAGTGCTCGCATATCAGTTTCCAATTCTCGGTATAATAATGGCTGGATGTTATGCGAAGTTATAACTTAACTTCACTTAAGTCTGGCAAACTTGAGCTAAGAAGCCTATCGGGGAACGAAACATCATGACTCGTAAGTAGATCCAGAGGATGCCATTTCAGGAATTGAAAACTTACAAATGTTTTTATTTTGTTATGAGGTTTGTTCTTTGACTTTGTTATGAAATGTTGTAGATATTCTAAGAATCGCCCTGGTGCTAAACCAATTGTGAGTCACTCCTGGACACACTGAACCCCATATCCCTATCATAAGAGCATCATGTCAATCATATAAATTGTTTAGTGCGCATACTTACATACATACATACACACATATTCACACACACACACACACACACCCTCATACACACACACACACCTCTCCCTAAATAATTTACTAATTTAATATAGGTAAAATTTATAATTTGTCACATAAAAAAATATAGTATATAACAGCGACATGTCATTGGTACCAATTATTGTAATTATTAATTATTAATTATTAATTATTATTGTAATTCTACAACTTGTAACTACTTTCTAACATGTAATTATGTTCTGTTTGTTTCTGCAAAATAAAATAATTTATAGAGCGCCGTTTTTGTGTAAAATCACCTCAAGGGCGCTGTATCCACTCCTCATAATACCTTTCTCCTTACCAGAACCTCTTCTTCTTTATTTTCTTAAAAATACACTCTACACAGCATTCCTATAGTTGAGTGATTCCCATCCGATGGTCCATGGACGATAGACGAATGTGGCCCACGAAACATTTATTCATTTGCTACAAAAACCGAATGGAAAGGTATCCAAAAGCTGATTCGTAACCCTTTTGGTATTAATGATGGAGAGGTAGCTGAAGAATGCCAAGAAGAGCACATTTGAATTGAAAAATGATAATAATTACAAGGACACGTTTAATTACGCTATTAACAGAATATCATTATTGTAGCTTGTGGTCCCTGTGAGAACAAATAAACGTCATAGTGGTCCCAAATCAAAAAGGTCGGAAACCACTGCTGTAGATAGATGAATCCTTTGTGGAGCTCTTACAAAAATGTATTTTAGGAAAAGTAAAAAATAAAGAAATAATTAAGTTTTAAGATTGACCTTTATCGAAATTGTTGAGCACAGGAGTAATCAGTAATAAACCTGGCGAGAGATCACTTAAGCCATGTTTCGTTACCAGATCCGAATTGTCAGGTACTTCACAACCTTCCCCTTTCCCTCCTTCTTCCCGTCCTCCACTTTCTCCTTTATCTCTTCCCGGAAAACTTCCCATCATTTATAGTGAACTTTTAGCAGCTACTTTTTTCAGCGGAAATTTTGATATGAATGAAAGAACTCAAACACTTAACCTCAAAAGGATATTTTTTTGTTTTGCCAATGTTATAACCATTTTGTTTGAAATTTTTTAGGCCACTTCTGTTTTTACATCTTATCACTACACGAATGTGCATTTTCAAAATATTTGTGAACTACTAGTATTCAGGTCTTGAGAATGGAGAGCTACCGGCGAATGGAATTTCCGATTGCGAGTTCTGAGGCAACGCAAGACAGACTTCTAACTTTTATTTGTTTCGCGAAATTCTACAGAATTGAAATGCAATATAGTTTTCTTTGACTTTGACTTTTCTTTGACTTTTGAAAATCAGAAATACTTTAAAATTTGGATTGATAATAAATATATAAATTTAATAGTTTTTTATAATAAGGAATACCAGCCAATATTTTAAGGATCTTTCAAACTTATATAAATAGCGGTACACTTTTCTTTTCTAATATTGATTTCACAGTTAAAACAACGTTAATTTGCATTCTTAAAAGCCTACCAAAACGGTCAACATCTGGTGGGGTACGCATGACGTCACACGTACCTCTGTTTTGTCGGTTAACGGTAAGGTCAATCCCGTTTGGGTAGGTATTAAATATATTGAAATATAAGAGATGTGCTATCCGCAGTTTTTGCTCGATCGGACTGTGTTTTCTGGTGTCGCCGATATTGTTAAGCTGTACTTCTGTACACCTTTAAAAAATCAACTGAATGACCGAATTCTTTCCGTATTCAAACTATATTGTTAACCAATACTATTGCACACCTTGAGAAAATCAACTCCTTTCCGTATTCAAACTATTATCAGCGTTTGTTGATGCACTACTAAACAATGCAAAACCAAGTGTTTTTGAATTGAAAAGTAAAATGTTTAGAAATATTTCAGATGCTATTTAAATAGTGCAAGTTGAACATATGCTTGCCTTTGACAAAATAAAGTATTTTTTTAACAGTCCAAGAGCCCGTGACGATTAGACCTTCTTTATCAAATAAAAGCTGAAAGTATCTCTGTGTATGTCTCTAATACAGGTAAAGACGATCCTGAATATGAAGTTTGGATCACGGTGACTTTGAAAGATATTATATTGATTAATTATAATTGTACTTACGTTAAAGTATAAAAGCTCAATTTTATTTGTGTTTCTTGAGGAACTATCAACACATGTTTTCTCAGTTATCAGACAGTTTCGATGGTTCCTTCACCTTGTCAGACACAATAAAAGTCTACCGTAGGTGCGAGCACGCGATATATACATGCAAGCGGGTGGGAGTGAAATAGTGCGAAATTTCGACGTTAGCAGGCTACTACCTTGTAAAAGTACGAGCAAAATGCTCTTTAAATTGTGGTGCAATTTTATACACCTTTGCAACCTGCTATTTTTCAAGGCCACCGTGATCCACACTTCATAGTCGGGGATCGTCTTTACCAGTATTACGGACATACACAGAGAAATTTTCAGGTTTTATAAAATAACGGTTTAATAAAATAACGGTAATAAAGGTTTGATCGTCACGGGCTCTTAGTCTATAAGTAAAGTCAAGTCAGTTAAGTTTACGTATTTTTATAAGTATCAGGCCCATAAAAACTACTTTAAAGTTCAAAATCTCTTACTAACAAACTCATTTTTGTTTATGATTTTATTGTAAAATGTGAAAAAATAAATTATTTGGAAAATGATCGTAAAACAATTATATATTTATGCCTGAGCTTCTTTTTTAATATGTTTTTTTGTTGTTAATAAATCGCTATTTGTATGAGGAGTATTATTGCTGCCGGCCTGATCTCGAATTTTCACCTTAGGTGATATCGGTTCAGTCCAAAGATATTCAAATACAAAATAAATATGATATGATGTCCGCGCGACTGTCGGCGGACTATTACCTAATTTAATCGGATTTCGAATTCGAAGAATTTGTTCATTCCGTTGATTTTTTTAAAGTGCGCATTAGTATTAGTTAACAATATAGTTTGAATACGGAAAGAATTCGTTCATTTAGTTTAACGGTCGTTTAGTTTATTCGTTAATTGATAAAAAAAATACCGGCGACACCCGGTAGCGCAGTCCCACCTTGTAAAAACTGCGGATAGCACATTTCTTATATTTCAATATCTTTGGTTCAGTCTAATGTAAATAACATCTGCCGGATTTGCCGGATTTGCCGGATCTGCCCTGATGATGGACACTGCAACGCTGTCCGAAACGTCGGCTAAAGAAGGAGGTAGCGCAACACGGCATAACACCCCAAAAACAAATAACGAAAATTCTTTTGGCCGTGAAAATCTAAAATCTTATCTAATGAAAATAAGTTAAAGTTTTAAAAATGTTACATTTCCTCAACCCGTTAACAGTTTCAAAACAGAGATAATTAAAATCATCCATTTAAATATTATTTATGTAGTGATTGGTGCTTTTAAAAACGCGTTACCCTTTTTATTTGGTTAATTTTAACCCTTTAATTATTCAATGAAAATTTCCAAAACTTTCCAGACTATGAAGTGGAACTTTATAATAATTTGTTATTTAACAAATTTGCGAGCGAGTTTGTTTTCTCTCGTCGGATAATCGCCCTCGACGCTCAGTTATTCGGCGTCACGACAAGTTTTTCAATTACGATTATGAAACAAGTTTTTTTAATCGATTAAATAAAACTTTTCAAACGATTATGAAGACAAAGAGATATTTTTGCTACGACGTTTTTTTGGTGGGAAATATAATGTTTTTCCTTTCTGATTTCAGAGTTATTGTTAAGAAATAGTACACTGTTGGAATGCAATGTTACAAATAATGTTAAATCTGGTGTTGTAGGAAAAGGTCGATTGTTTAATATGATTGATTTGATATAAATTACCCTTTATCTGTCTTTTCAAAGTATCATTACTGTCATATAAGTAGGTATAGTAAGTATAGACCATCTTCACTCTTTAAGCACGCACATCATACACGCACGTATATTTGTTTAAATAAAAAAAATCGTCATTTCATGAATATCTGAAATGCGATTTTTTTTAATGAATTTAACATTGAAATTGGTAAACTTTCGGGATGACCCAGAGTGGAAGATACTCTCAGTATCGCCCTGGTGTAAGACCACCATTCACAATTTAAACGTTGCGTTGCTTGAAATGGCTTTTGATGAAATGGCTTGACACTTTAAAACGAAAATTTTTTAGAAAAAAACCTTTTGATTCATCTTGACTATTTTACTTTAAAAGACAACCATTTGCATTCGGGGCGATGGAAAATACTGCTTTTAAAATTTCAATTACGTAAAATAAAAAATGGTTTTCGTCTTACGGGATGACATCTGTCAGCAATTTACAATAATTCATGTCCGTAAAAAACTGTCAAAAGATGCGAAGCTAGCAGTCCACAGCGGAGTCCTGATAACTACCCTGATTCATTGATGTTTGGCAGTGAGGCATGGAATGGCAGTTGAAGGATGAAAGTAAACTGAATTCGGTTGAAATGAGATCCCTGAGGCGTATATGTGGTAAAATCGACCACCATAAGATGGACATCAGCGTAGCATGGTGGTCGCAATGAATAAAGAAAAAAAAAACAATGTAGGATCGGGTGAGAAATGTGGATATCCGCAAAGAATGTAAGGCTGATGTAAGTTTAATGAGTAAGATTAAGAAAGGTGTCCTCAGATGGTTTGGGCATGTATTGCGAATGAACAAAGAAAGTAGTGTAAGAAGAATATACTACGCAAATGTGAATGGTAGAAGAAGTCGAGGACATCCGGGGAAGACATGGCACGATCAAGTGAATCAGATACTTTAGTCGGGCCATGTCAAAAGTCATAATAATAGAAGAGAATGTATGAGACGATGTATGAATATGCGTGAGCAAAGAGTGTGTGCCAAGACTGAGTTGTTTGGCGGTCCGTCCTCTGCCTACCCCTGCGGGGAAACGGCGTGATGGTTAGTTAGTGTATGTCCGTATTCTATGACATTTGTTTAGAAATTTTTAATGTTATGTTTTCGAACGCCCCAAATGCAAATATTTGTCTTTTAAGTAATACACAGGTGAATGCTTGCATTGTCTACTTGTATCTTATTAATGTTAAATATATTTTGAAGTTACGTAAAAAAATACTTTTCAAATGTATCAGGATGTAATGCGAAAAAATAAAGGAAAGAAAAAAAATCAAAAAAAAATATTTGTATTAAGTGTGTCCAGTCATCCCAAAAGTTAACCTTGCAATTTTCTGCCAATGCTTATTAAAGTATTTCTTCAATTCAATTTTAACATTTTATTCGGATTTTTACATAGCCGTTTAACGTTTGACGTTCAGGAATGGTAAACCATTTAGTGTTGCCATTGTAAAACGACTCATTATTTATTTCGTAACAATGTCGATTTGGCTACCGACTGCGCAACCGTGCTTAGGATATCGATATAAATTCTTCGACGTTTAAGTCTATCTATCCGAAATTGTTAAGTAATCGATTTAGATTATGCTAGACCTATGGGTGTGCGCTTTGTATGCTTCACCCATTCGACGACATTTGACAGGTAGCAAATTCACTTCAATCTTAAATGAAAATAATTAAATTTAAAAAAATTCTAAGCCACCCATACATAAATAAAAACATTATTTATCTCGCGCATTACTATAGAATACACTTCACCACAAGAGCTAAAAGCATCTGAGCTTAAAATCACTCAGCGGAAAACTTGCGTATCGAAAGTTCGTCGGGACAATAGTGTCAATGTATACGCCAGGCTGTATTCTGTACTCTGTACAGCCTTATGTAAACTTTCTTGTAAGACATGGACTGAATTTAAGCTTAAATCAATCGGCTGCAAACTGAAGCCAGATACTGTTGTAGTTTACTTGTTTTCTTTGGCACTTGTGACAGCGACAGTTAGTCTTTGTTTGTGAGAATAGGATAGTGGCTTGAAGCTTGAAGGAAAAATATCTAATTTTACTACCCGGCTTCTTACAAGTTTTTGAAACTTTTTTTACTTTTTAAAGAATGCACTATTACAAATAACTGCGTGTATTTTCAACTGGCTTCGAAAAATTCATGATTATTGTAGTGTATGTGTGTAATGAATATGTATATAATTTCAATGAATTTCAAATATAACTTTAGTATAGGTAGTTATATGTAGTTTTGAGTCTAATACCCGAACGGTTTCGGAAATAGCCGGTGATGTCCGATCGACAGCTGGGCATCATCAGTGACCAGATCCCTTGCTTCAGATAAACACAGAGCATTAATTAGAATAAACGTTAAGTCCAGATAATATTCATGGTAAATAAGACGATAATTCGCGTACTGCCGAACATAGTATCACTAAAATTCCTATCCTCTGGGAAAATCAATCATCATCAGAGAAACAATAAATCATCATCATCAGCACTCTTGGTTTTACAACCCCTGGTGGGTCTTGGCCTCCTCAAGAGTCTTCCTCCACTCATCTCGGTTTTGTGCCAGCTCTCTCCAGTTTAGAATCTCCAAGGTAGACAGATATATCTGAGAAAACAATAATACATTACAAAAATAAAAAAGTTGCTTTCTATGTACAAGAAAATGCTACAAAAAAAACTGTACAACTACTTTTTCCCAGTTCTGATGTCATGCGACGCTATACTAGTCAGAAGTTTTGTGAATAGTAGACTACGCGTCCAAAACTTTATGTTTCTAATTATCTCTTGTTTAAATCAAAACGAAAATTTCCTCTGAAATTGTAAGATTTGTAAGGAAGCACTTAAATCCCTACCTATTTTAAGTGAAAACTTCTAGAATCGGGACGAAACGAAAAAGCGACACTAAAAAGAGACGAACACGTACATCTACGTATAGGTTTTAGCCTGCAAGAGAATGAGGTAGAATAATCGGTATCCTCTTTGTGCAGCGCTTCGTAAATAATCGGTCTCCTCTTTGTGCGGTGTTTCGTAACTCAACTACTCTTGTCTACTTTAGTTTTCTAAAGGTTTCACTTCCACCGCGTTTATTACACTTGTATTTTTTAATTTTTTTATATATATAAAAATCTCGTGTCACGGGGTTTGACTCCTCCGAAACGGCTATACCGATTTTTATGATTTTTTTATGTATATTTGGTAGGTATGAGAATAGTACGAAAATTATATTTCATACCGCTAGGTGATTAGGGTGTCCCTAGCCAGAAAGTGATTGGGGTGTCCCTATCAAAATTGATTGATAATTGACTCAAAATTTTTACAGAACATTGCATTTTAGCAGAAGAGTTATTCTATACACAATGGTAAGCTCTGGCGTTATGAAATTTTTATAAAAAGTTTACTACAAGTGGTGCGCGGGTGGTTTGGAAATGTGTGTATTTCATGTATTGTAGCGGCAGGGAGGACTTGCAGGGAGAAACTATTTCTTGAATGGCATTGCGACGCACGCCGGGTAACATTTTACAAAATTTGAAATAAGGAACAAAGAAACGTCACAATCACAATGAAATGTATTTTTTAAACTTTCTTCCGGCAGTTAGGTACAAAAAAATGGAAGTATTCCTCGGGTGAAGCCGGGTACTGCTCGCCATGTAATAAAATCACAATTTAATCCAATAATACGTAGATATATGCTAATTCGAGCCCATTGCACAATGCACATGGACCAGCCGGGAGTCGGGAGCAGCCCGGACCGGCCGGGACGGACGGACGGCGATTCTGCTTTCTGCCGTTGACGTTCGCTTGACACCCTTCCTGCCAGCAAATGACTAATAAATGATGCAACAGTCTGCATCTGACGGCTGGTTGTGATTGTGCAGCTAGTATGCCAGACAGTGGCGTAACTGCATGGTATACGAATATCCCCGCTGCATTCTCTGGGCATAATACACTCATATATTAATTGTTATTTTTTGAAGTAAAACTTCTTTACGCACGCTCGACACACATTTAGATGATGAATACGTTACGAAAAAAATTTGAAACGTTATGAAAAAATATGAAACGCTAATTAATGTGATACGCTAATCGATGTGAAACGCTAATAGATGCGAACGCTAATGAGAGCGAACGCTAATGAAAGTGAAATGCTAATCGATATGAAACGCTAATTGATGCGAAAGCTAATTAAAGCGAACGCTAATGAAAGTGAAACGCTAATCGATCTGAAACGCTGTAATGAAAGTGAAACGCATATCGATTTGAGTTGAGTTGAGTTGGTTTGGATGTTGAGGGGATGGGGCTATTTTTATTCCTGTTATTGTGATATTGTTAATGGACGGCATAAGTTAGTGAAGTTTTACTTCAGTCGTGTGGTCTAAAGCACACTCTTTTTTTTATTTAATTGGTAAACGAATGTTTAAGACCAGATTTTTTATGTATATCACAAAGGGTAACAATTATTATAAGCAATAATATTGTTACCCTTTGTGCTATGCATAAAAAATCTTGTCTTAAACATTAGTTTACCAATTAAAAAAATACTAATTAATACTTGACAAGTTAAAGAATTTCACCAAAAAATGTAGACGTAATTTGTCTCGACGCCACCTAGTGGGAGATTTAGCACTTACAATGCCTTTCTCACAAACAATAAAGTTGGTTAATATTAACAATAAATTGTTTTAAGGTGGAAACATGAAATAAGCAGTAATTCTTGAATGAAACACTAGTATATTTTGAATTATTTGGCGGGTAGGAGATCCAACGTAGCTCAGTGGATAAAGAGCAGTTGACCGGATATCAGAAGGTCACGGGTTCAAGTCCCGTCGGCGGCATGTATCTTTTCTCGTGAGATTTTTTCAATGTAGATGAGTGTTTCAGGCTAATAATTATTGTTTATTATAATTGATACCCTTTGTGCTATGAATAAAAATCTTGTCTTTTAAAAAACTTTAGTTCTCGTATATGTATGTGCATACATATGACTAGGGTCAGTCAAAAAATAATGCCTCCAATTTTTTTTCTCCATAAAAGTCAAGAAATAAAAAAAATCAATTATTTGGATTGGAAACTACACTATTGACGATTAATTTGTTACTTTTCAATATAATCTCCATCAATTTCCACTGGTCCATCTTTTAACAAGGGCATGTATCACAGTTTTGTAAAAAGCACGGTCACATCCAGAACACCATTGCCATAATTTTACCCGCCGTTCACACAGTTTTGAATGTTTTTGTCCTTGACTGCCTCTTTGATTCAGGTTTAAAAAAATGAACCCATTTTTCATCTCTGTTCACAATTTTTTCCAGAAACTAAGCGCTGGAAGTGTTGTGAGGCTGCTTTCTTTACATGTCGTTACTTGTTGCGGATGTAAATCCGCATTCGCAAAAGCTCCGCATTAATTGATGCGAATGCGAATGTGAATTCGGATGAAGACGAATTAATGCGAATATTTGCGGATTCTGATGTGAATATCCGTAACACCCCTGGAAAAAACGCAGATGACAGTAAATCATTTCACAATCGAGCTGCAAAGCGAGTCGTAGAAACGTTCGTTCTCATGTGACAAACGTCAACTTTGCATCGAATGTGCACCGATGCGGAAGAGTTCAGTAAGAGTTCCTCGAAGAATCTTCCATTGAAAGAGCGCTAGAACAAGAGAAGCATTCCTGTGCTCTGAAGTTTGCTATCCGTTTGATGACAGGAGAATTGATTATATATTTTGAGTGGAAGATACTCTCATTATCACCCTGATGTAAGGACCAACATTTAGTACTGAAACGTTGCTTAAAATGGCCTTGGCGATGTTTTGTGACCAGATCTGAATATCCATTTACTTTCCCACCTTCCTCCTCCCCATCTCGTTCCCCTCCCCTCTACTTTCAGACTCATAACTTGCCCCAATTGGTTTTTTTTTTAAAGTGAAAACTTCTTTAGTAACTACTATTGTGATTTGAAACTCGATGAAACCAAAAATTGCTACACTAAAAAGAGACAAACACATAAATACATATACAGGATTTAGTCTGTGAGAGAATGAGACTATATGCGGTACTTCGTACTTTCACTCTTGTCTACTTAAGTTTTCTGAAGGATTCACTTCTACCATATATGAATTGCACACTCTGTAATTTTTTATGTGAACACCTCACAAGAGTCTTAATTGCTGCCGTCTGGAGCCAGTGAGACTATGGCATCCTCAATTGGTCTATGTTGTGAAGGTAGAGATAGTGAGGAGGGGAAGGATATGGTGAAGAGGAAGGTGAAGAAGTACCAGTTTATTCAGATCTGGTCACCAAACAGGGCTAAACCCATTTCAAGCATCGTTTCAATTTGGTCTTACACCAGGGCGATATTGAGAGTATCTTCCCCTCTGGAACGTGCCACTCTGGGGATGCCACTGTCTCATTGGCTTCTAACAGTTGGGACTGTTTTGCGGTTTCTTAAAAAGTTTACTTAAAAAAAAAAATTCTAAACCTAGAATAATGTATTTTTTAAGTAAACCCGACTTTCTAAAAGTCATGCAAAAAGTCCATCTAATATCGATTTAAAGAAGATCGCGTATCTTCCTGTATCTACTAGTAGAGTTATTTACTCTGGGAAATTTGAAAGCTGAGTGTCGTGTCAATTTTCTTCGAAATACACTTTAAGTTGAAATGTTTCCTTTTGCCGTAGAATTTATGGATATCTACTATTTGAATTATGTTATTTTCTAGAAAATTTACTTACGTTGACTATTTTTTATAAACATTTTATTAAATTTCACGTAGGTATTTTACTTATAATTACATTTATTTTTAATAGAAGTTTCTTTTTAATAATCCTTTGGTATTCGTTGTAAGAAAGTAGGAGGAACGGAAGCACGGCCCATTTCATTCAAAACTTAAATTTGGATTTTACGCCAAAATACGATACCCAAACAAACACAATTATTTATCTAATCAAAAGGTATAGCGTTTAACTAGTACTGATATGTGATTCGTTATTAATTCCTGTTCGTGATTTATGTTTGTATTATTATGCCATGTTGCACTACCTCCGTTTTTAGTCAACGTTTCGGACAGCATTACAGTGCCCATCACGACGACGGCCGGCGTGGTCTAGCGGTAAGACTAGGTAATCCGAAGGTCGCGGGATCAAATCCCGGCGTAGGCAAATAAATTTTATTTGATTAATTTGTGTTTTTTAACGATTGATTAATTTAAAAATAATATATAGTATATTTGCGGCACGTTCCAGATTGGAAGACAATCGTAGTATCGCCCTGGTGTAAGACCACTATTCAGAATTGGAACGTTGCTTGAAATGGCTTTAGCCATGTGTGGTGACTCGATCTGAATAGTCAGGTACTTCCCTACCTTCCTCTTCTCCATCTCTTACTCTTCCCCACTACCTTCAGCCTCACTACATACCCCAATTGGGGATGCAATAGACTCACTGGCTCCAGACAGGAGCAGCTGAGACTCTTGTAAGGTATTCATATTTAAAAAAATCATCAGAAGGACGATACTATATCTTTTATGGGATCGTTATTAGAGAACGGACGTGATCTCCTGTCAGATTTGTGTGATTTTTACATATTTACAGTCACATATTTTAGTTTAGATCATTTTAAACACGAATTCCTGCAAGTTTGCATGATTATTTATTAATTTAATGTACGATGTACATCATAGAAAAACTAAATAAATCACACAAATCTGACAAGAGATCACTTCCGTTATCTGATAACGATTTCATAAAAGATATAGAATCGCTCGGCAGGGCAGAGTGATCAAGGGTATGCTTAGCTTATGTAGATGCGATACCCGACTTCTATTCTACATACCAACCCCATACTACAGCTCCAACACTCTAGGAGCTGGCATAGTAGTATAATTTACAATAGTTTTCTATGTTTAGTTTTGTTGTAGCCGTTAATTATCGGATACCATCTACTGTATAAATAAAAAATAATTGGATTTTCGAGAATTTCAGTTGCCTAAAACCAGACCGATACGAGCGGAATATCTTTTTACAGTTGACATTGGCCTTATGGAAACGAGTCGTTTCTTTTATTCGTTTTTGTGTCAGTCGGCTTCTATGTGGAATGAACTACCGGCATATTTTTTTCTCCTTCATATAATCCGAGCCTCATCAATACCCGTATTAATAAATCAAGTCCTCCAGCCCCTCCCTTAAGCTGCCTCATAACGATGCTCAACCGGGTGGTGAAATATTTCCACTGGTTTTACACGACCAAGGGTGCTCTTATTCAGTCCCGGTACATTCAGATTTTCAAACAGCTTGCGTGCCACCTATTGCAATTTTTTACATGTTACAAACATTCATTTTTGTATAGATATTATAAGAACAATCAATGAAATTTGGTACATAACATAGGCACCTATTTAAAATAATATAATTTTCAATTAGATTCAGTGTTCGATTTTGATTAGTACCATAAATGAGTACTTCGACTAAATTCATTGATTTAAAAAATTTATTCGAATATTGAATTTCGATTGAACAATCGATGTTTAAAAATGTCATTTTCAAATTGTGACATTTTTGTAAGAGTTTTTGTAATGATTAGAAAACTTTTTAGATGTGTTGTCATGTGGTTAATTCAGAAACCTTCGCGAGGGAGGAAAAAAGTTATTTTGAAAATTTGAAACATTTCAACATGCTTAATAAAGCAACGCATAGCGGACATACATACAAACATTTTTAGATTTTTACGTATATAGATTGGGAAAGTCTGGATTTTTTTTTAAATCTCGAATAAGATTTTTTTCCCGGAAAGACGTGCACTATATTAACTCGTCTCTGTTATTTTATCCCCTATATTTTCTTTATCCAATCTGTTTACAACACGTCATTTCAAACGTAAATAGGGGAAACTCGACAAATCAGGAATGACAGGAGGAAATCGAAATGTAAATATTCCAGATCTCGATACGTTGCGACGCAGTACACAGCACGTTCGAACATTTGCCAGCGAAACAACATCCAAGAGACTTAATTATTATACAAACTCGATGCCATGAAATTGTAAGCTCTTTAAATATATTATTTATCTTGTGGTTGGTTACAAGACGCACTACAAATGTCCCAGTATCAAAGGTTCAAAAGTATCAAAAGTATCAAAAATATCAAAAGTATCAAATGTATCAAAAGTATCAAAGGTATCAAAAATATCAAAAGTATCAAATGTATCAAAAGTATCAAAGGTATCAAAGATATCAAAGGTATCAAAAGTATCAAAAGTATCAAAAGTATCAAAAGTATCAAAAGTATCAAAAGTATCAAAAGTATCAAAAGTATCAAAAGTATCAAAAGTATCAAAAGTATCAAAATATCTATGCAAATATTTTGATTTACTAGGAATGTCTTGAGGTGGTGAGGTGTTTGTGTATTTGAACTGCATTACTCCATTTCGTGTACGCGATAATACGAAAATATTATGGGGGAAAATACAGGAACTTCGGTTGCAGAAGATTTTTCGATCCTTTTTGCTCTTTTACAACGATCACCTCACCGTCAACACATCTTTTTGAAGAAAAACTTCTTTAGTTCCGTTGGTGATTTGAAATTCGGATGAAACGGAAATACGTCACAAAAAAATATTATTTGACGTTCCTCGGTTCTAATTAATGCGGTAAATTCACGACTTCGGGCGGGCCTCCAATGCTCTCAGCGCCCAGAGACTCATCCAGCGAACGAAGGTTCGAAACCTCAAACCACTTTAAAATAAACAGGCAAAAGAAAATAAAGCGATATCTAGCGACTTTCTAGTTTCACTTCTACTGCGTGTGAATTGCACACTCTGATGTTTAAAATTTTTATATTCGGGTTGAGTAAGACCTTAGAATAAAGAATAACACAAGAAGTGCCTTATGGGCGTGTTTCGTGATCCAAATGTAAATAAATAACGGGTTTTTATTAATAATTGTTTTCCTGTTTTTACGAAAGGCAGAATTTGTAACGGTTATTTCGGCAAAAGTGGATTTTGGGTGGTTATGTCGCGTTGTGTTTTCTCTTAGGCTGTTGGTATTATCTTGATAAATGAATAAATACAATACGTACAAGGAGGTTTATAAGCTTCGGTAAGTTGTCCATAAAATTGTTTTTAGATGATAACTGATATTGTCGTCTACCGTCAACATTGCAAAAGATCTTTAAAACTCGAAATATATGTATTTATGAATGAAAACAAAACATATATTTTTTAAATTCTTTATTATGTGGAACTTGTTCTACCGGTATTACAATGGAAGATGCTCCGAGGAACTAGCGTCATTGATCCCCTCGGCACCGGTGCATAGTCGGGAAACACGCCAAACACGCGCCCAACATTTGTACACAGTTGATATTAGTCACATGAGAACGGGTCGTTTTTACGATTCGTTCTTGAGTTCAACAGCTCGGCTGTGGAACGATTTACCGGCCTCTGTGTTTCCTCCCTCCTACAACATGAGTCTCTTCAAGACCCATGTTAACTCCTTCCTTTCCTCAAAAAGACCCTCCACACAGCATCCTCAAAGATGACATAGGCCCTGAGGGAAATTATTTTCCTCAGGGCCTCCTGTGTGGAGTTAATGTAAAAAAAAAAAAAAAAAACTAAAATCATAATCCCGTCCCTCAATCGCAGCAGGTATTTTTCGGATATACCTACATATGTGCGCATAAACAAAAACGATTTTTTTTCAGGCCGCCAACAAAATTTTTTAATATTTGTGTTTTATGATGTACTGGTTTTTTCTAAATGGTCCACTGCGATTTCTGATGTTTCAATGTCCACCGGTGCGATATTGTACCCACAAAACCAGGAATGTTCAAACATATTGGAATAGTTATTGAAATGTTATGTTTTTGGTTTTGTGAATAGGACAAAAAATCAATTGGCTCTCAACGGTTTCGTTCGATATTTGAATATTTGGCTGATTCTGTGACTAACGAATATTTCCAACGAACTCTTAAAATAGGCACAGCAAAATCTCTTTTCATCAAAATCAAAAGAGGACGCTTTGAATGTATTTGTGTACACCGATAGTATTCACACTGGTTTGGATAAATCATTTTAAAAAGGACACGTAGTGTACATCTACAGTGTCGAAGTAAAAAAAAAATCAAACTTGTTTGAAACACCTATCTGCAGTCCCCTCTTACCCCGTAAAAGTCCAAAGATACTGGTTGCGTAGCGATATTTATCAATTCCATTTAAATTTAGACTCCGATTCAATTCGACAATGTTATTTTTTTGTTTCATTCTTCAGCTTCCTAACGAAAAAAAATTCATTATTTGCAAGAAAATAAATCCTCTCAGAGCCTGCGTCATCTTTGGGGATGCTGTGTAGGGGGCCTTATCAGGATAGCAAGTTCTGGGAAGGAAAAAGGCATGAGGGTAGATAGGAATCTGGGGGTCAGTGTGTCCAGGTGTGACGAACAAATGAAGATATTCTTTCCATTGGGGTTGAAAGCGATTTTCCGAGAGAGTCCAGCTGGTGCGGTCAAAAGTCTCCCTCAACGACTCTCTGCTGAACCGCCTGTAACGCAGTTGGTGGACAGACACATCCGTCGGCAAGATCCGAACAAACCTCACCCCTTGAACCCGGGCACCCCGGTAAGTCACCAAACGTTTCGAAAGACTTGGGGTGATCTACGGCAGAGGTGTTGGATATCCAATAAATGGTTCCCGGGGCAGCGGTACCCATATTCGCCTCCCAAATTATAAACTACACTGAAGAAATAAATCGATAGAATTGATTTTGTTGTGAACTCAATTTTTTCTCCTCTCGTGAAATTTATCAAAGGTACATTTTTAATTATTATCTTGAACTGAAAATCTATTTCATTGGCGCATCTATTTCTAGGACCTGGGTATCGAAATATCTTATGTAATTTGGTGACCACACTATCAGTTTGTTTTCAAATTGGTAAAAATCATGCTTTTTGGGATTGTCTATTCAGTATAACCACCATTCAGAAGCCGAAAAGGTTCCTGTAGCGCGTAGATAAATTTGAAAGTTTTAGTAAGAATATATTCTTGTATATTTCCACATAAATAGTATGGGAATTTAAATGAAATGTTTCCAAGATATTATTGTTTTCGAAAGAGTTCACTATATATGTAAGCAATAAAGTCATAGAAAATACAGGACGTCACCGCCATTATTGAAGAACAGAAAAGCAGTAAATATTAAGTTCAGTTACAAATTTCGCTTCTGTAATATATTATATTATAAGCCATTAAAATTGTTCAAAACTACTTTTCCATTGCTTACTAAAATTATGTGATTCTACATAAATAATACACGGTAATAAAAATGCTCTGAGGAACTAGCGGTAGCACTGTACGGAAACACGCCAAACGCGCCCTACATTTTCAAACAGTTGAAATTTATTTGTGGCACTCTTTTACGACTCGTTCTTGAGTTCAACAGCTCAGCAGTGGAATGATTTACCGGCTTCTGTATTTCCTCCCTCCTACAGCATGGGTCTTTTCAAAACCCAGAGTCACCCCTTCCTTTCCACAAAAAGACCCTCCACACAACATCCCCAGAGGTCCACACAGGCCCTTAGAGAAACTATTTTCCCCAGGACCTCTTGTGTGGAGATAAAAAAAATAATTTAAGTAAAATGCTTTCTTACCTTTTTTAAAATTACCGTCATTTACTCTCATTATTATTCTATGGTCTAGAAGTGGGAACTACAGTTCAAATATTTTTTGGTTTTCCCTCTCTAAACAAATTGAACATTTCATCTCTTCCAGGCCTGAATTTGACTCCAATTTTCAACATATTTTGAAATTTACTCATTTAATTAAAAATAATTTATAAATTCACCTTTACTTTCTCCACAACTTGAAATGACGGTCTAGAACGCACTCGAAGGATAAAAGCCATAAATATATAAAATAAAAAAAGTGAAATGTTTCCGATACATCATTGTTTATGAAAGAGCTGATAAAAAGTAAAAAAAAAGACAAAGATAAAACAAGAAAAAGATGTAACTGAAGAACAAGGAACCATTCTATGGGAACCACCAAAGTTTGCTTGCATAAATATATTAAGTCCATCATTTTATGCAACATTCCAACTGCTCAAAACTACACAACAGTTGCATAGTGATATTCTTATGTGTTTCCACATAAATAATAAGCGAATTTAAGTGAAACGCTCCCGAGGTGTTATTGTTTTCGAAAGAGCTCGCTATAGTAATAAGTACGGTATTTGTTCACTCAACGTAGATTTCCCAACGGCACGTGAGGGGTTCCGACTAATCATTGGGCACCACCCCCATCCTCTACCCTCCTTGAATCTTCTTCTTCCCACCCCCAATTCAGCGGTAAGGTAAACACTAGCTTTGTATCTATAAGGCCATCTGGAGAACGCTGCTAATATTTTATGTGCTGTTTAAGCATTCGGCAGATGAATTGCAAAAATATTACTCTGCAAGGCAATTTTAACGCCACTATTTTTACGCTCATAAATGTGAGCCTCTCACTTAAATTTTAACACAGAACATGAAACACCAGTAAAGGGAATAGCACCGGCACGAGTGTAAATCATAAAGGCTGAAAAGCTGTGCAAGTGAAATGTGCAGTAATTTGCATGTACCGAAAAAGATAAACGAAAAATATTATGTCCTTAAAAATTGCAGTAAAACATGTATTTAAAAAAATTCTCATACCAATTTTTTTTGCAATAAAAACAGGTACTTATGTACATAACACCGGATGTCGTAGACATGATGTGAAAAAAATCGAATTTGTGAGTGTAATTATCTTTTTCAATCAATAAAAAACTTCTTTACGCAGGCGACTTATCTTTAAAAATATCCCGCATATTACTAAATCACATTTCTCCAGCTTTCTAGACTAATTCCAAGTTAAAAATTTATTTAATAACAAAGATGTTTCTAATTAAAAAAAGGGAATATACATTTTAGAAAGTAACTAGCGAGTTCCTGGCATGCATTGCTATGTCCCTTAATAAAGAAATTATTTCTCCCTGCGTGTCCTTTCCCTTTCCTGTTCCCCTTCCGCCTCCCCTTCCTCCTCCGAGTCCCCTTCCCCTCTCACGTTCTCACTCCGCCTTCCCACTCCCCATCCCCTCTCCCGCTTCTCCCGTTCTGCAAATCCACCTCCAAAGTTCGCCTCCCCTCTCCCGCCTTCCACACATTCAGTTTCGGTACTTTCAGTTTTCAAACAGCTCGCGTGCTACTTATTGCAATTTTTTTTATACAAATTTCATAATGCCAGAACTCACTATTATATATATACGAACCGTCACGGGCGTGCACATTGCACACATCAAATATCCAATACTAAATATAAGTTTCATCGCAATCGGATGAATGGTTTAGCAAAGCATAGCGGACATAACAAACATTTTTAGTTTTTTTATATATATAGACGAACGTGATGCACAGTATGTAGGTATGACTAATGACTACTATACTTTTTAAACTAGAATCAGGGAACATGAACTTTGTTTACCAAAAAAATTACGTTTCCGATGCTAACCATTTAATAGAGACAGGCCATAGCTTCAACAAAGAAAAAACTAAGTTTAAACATTCAAATAATTATACACATTTTAATTTGTGCGCCTTAGAAAGCTTAAATAAATATATAATTTAGTTAACAAAGTAATGTTAGAGGGTAGTTTTTGCTTTGGCTTCACTCAGTTAGTGTTGGTGACTATTTTATAAATCTGATAGGAACTGGTTCCAAAAATAGCTCGTTCCTCGGATCCACTGTCATCCAGTGTAACTAGTCACCGGGATAAAGAAACCGAGACAGAGCAATGACGTCATATGTAATATATATATTGCCGTCAATCTTTCACAAATTCGTAGCAGTTATATCTAGGAGAGAAACGGCTCCATAAATTGAAATTTATAATGTTTTGTCTAAATCACAATATTTTTATTATTATTTTTAAATGATTAATGTTTAAGACAAGATTTTTAGGCATGGCGCAAAGGGTAACAATTTATTATTGTCCCGTCGACGGCATGTATCTTTTCTCGGGAGATTTTTTCAATGTAGATGAGTGTTTCAGGCTAATATTTATTACTTATAATAATTATTACAATATTTTCATTTATTTTTGATTTAAACTATCACAAAAACGGTGCCAAAAACATTTATCTATGAGAAATCGTCATGGAATCATTTAATTATACAATTGATCATCACCGTACTCGGCATACAGTGTCGGGTTATTTGAGCACATTGTGTTACAGTGCCATTTCCTGCAACACATGAAGCACGATCTTTGTCACCTTACACCCTTCAAGTTAATTATAGTGTAAGAGTCGCGCAAACAACTCGCCAATGCCGGGAGCCGCTACTGCCTCTGCTGGGGGTGGTTATATGCTTGCAGTTCTACAGTACTGGCCGTATTCATCGGAAGGATTATTTTTTACTTTATAAAATTTTACTTATTTAACGCCCAGAGGGCTTTTACATATTTGGCAGTACAATAAATTCATGACAGATAATTTTGAAACAAATAAAGAAATAATGAAAATGCAATATCATTAAAAATGCCCCCAAGTCATAAAAATACAAGAATTACTGTGGGTATTCGTTAGTTTATGAGTTGCAGGAGTTCGCAATTTAGAGTTTAGTATTTTGAATAAAAAGGTTAAGTCGTATATTTTACGTATTAATTACTGTGGGTATTCGTTAGTTTATGAGTTGCGGGAGTTCGCAATTTAGAGTTTAGTATTTTGAATAAAAAGGTTAAGTCGTATATTTTACGTATGTCTTCAAATGTGTGTATTTTTAGAAAATTTATTGAAAAATATATATATTAATTCTTCTGGTGGGATATTTAATTTTAAATTTACAGAAGCCAGATTTTTTTTTGTGTTCGCTCAATATTATAAATGTGAATTTTGTAAGATGAAGCCCAAATTACCGAGTTATATTCAATTAGGCTTCTAACTAGGCGTACGTAAAATAGATTAATGTACATGTTTTCTTAGACAAATGTAATATAAACGTTATGGTCGCTTTACTTTTTTGTCGCTTCATGTGAAAATATTTTTTTTTCAAATTTTTATCTTAAAATTTGGTTTCATAAAAATGTAAATTTTGATTGTTTTGTGGTTATCCTTAAGATTTGAAAAAAAAAACGCTTGGTGTTTTCTCTTTCTAATACCGTTTAGAAAATATTTCTGATCATTATAGTAAGGGAGACAACCATTTCTATGAGATCTACATCAATTCTTCCCAAAACCGAACAAATTATTCTGAAGGGTTAAACTATATCCTGCAAGTCATTGCCCTCAAAGATCGTTAAATATATCCTTTAATTTCATAATCTATGTACATTGTACCCTGTTAACATATCGTATTTTGTATCCACTACAATTTAAGAGTTTCACTTATGTTACAATATCTTTATGAATCTTTGTTCTTGTCAAATTTTTAGATCTCTTCGTAGTATTTTTCATAGAACTTTCTGGTTGTTTTCAAGCATAATATACTCATGATAATAATGTACATTGTGCCCTGTTAACATATTGCATTTTGTATCGACTACAACGTAAGAGTTTCACTTATGTTACAATTATTATCATTATGAATCTTTATTCTTGCCAATTTTTTAGATCCCTTCATAGGATTATTCATAGGACTTCCTGGTTGTTTTCAAGCATAATTTACTCATGATAATGATGTCCATAAATCTTTCCAGTACTGTCCGTATAGCACCAGCCCAACTAAAGCAGTCGAGCTGGTCGAGCTGGCTGAGTTGGCTCATTACAGATTAGTTGTTGTAGCAGTGTTGCCCGAACAAAGAAACTACACGGACCCAAATTATTAATTGGACGGCGCCCGTAATATGGCCGCCCGTGTCCAAAGACAAACTAAGAATTAAATTTCAATTGGCGCAGCACAAGTTAGATTAGTTATTGCGAACTTTGGGATTAATCAAGCAAGCTTCGGTTGCAACAATCGGAGAACATAATGCCGTATTCATAAATACGAAGTTCTGGAATAATTCCGTACGTTTTAATTGAAAATTTAACGTATACACCACACCTATCGACGGAAGTGCGGATAAAGTGAATAAAATAATAATAAAACGTCTTTATTAAAGTGAAAACTTCATTAGCACCGTTGTGATTTTAAACTCGATCATATGAAAAAGCGACACTAAAAATAGACAAACACATGCATTTATAGGATTTAGCCTGCGAAAGAATGAGGTATTACAATCGGTCTCCTATTTGTGCGGTGCTTCGTAGTCTCCCTACTATTGTCTAATTTAGTTTTCTGAAAGTTGCACTTCTACCGCGTGTGAATTGCACACTCTGATTTTTTCGTATTATACAACTTTTTTACTGTCGTGTATTGTAAATGGACACACAGTCTGTAATACGCATTAAAAAAACGTTTGGGAGCAGTTGAGACTTTTGTGTTGTGTTCACATGAAATAGACATTTATTATAAGCAATAATTATTAGCCTGAAACACTCATCAACATTGAAAAAAATTCCCGAGAAAAGATAAATGCCGCCGACGGGACATGAACCCGCGTCCTTCTGATATCCGGTCAACTACTCTACCAACTGAGCTACGTCGGCTTACGTCGGCTTACGTCGGCTTACGTCGGCTTACGTCGGCTTACGTCGGCCTACGTCGGCTTACTGAGCTACGTCCCGTCGGCGGCATTTATCTTTTCTCGGGAGATTTTTTCAATGTTGATGAGTGTTTCAGGCTAATAATTATTGCTTATAATAATTGTTACCCTTTGTGCTATGCATAAAAATCTTGTCTTAAAACATTAGTTTACCAAATAAAAATAATAATTAATATTTGACAAGTTAAAGTATTTCACCAAAAAATGTAGACATTATTTGTCTCGACGCCATCTAGTGGGAGAGTTAGCACTTATAACTCCTTTCTCACAAAAAATAAAGTTGGTTGTTTTCAGGTGAAAAATGTAATAAGCAGTAATTGTTGAATGAAACACTAGTATTGTTAATGAAACACATTGAATTATTTGGCGGGTGGGAGATAAGCCGACGTAGCTCAGTTGGCAGAGTAGTTGACCGGATATCAGAAGGACGCGGATTCACGTCCCGTCGGCGGCATGTATCTTTTCTCGGGAGATTTTTTCAATGTTGATGAGTGTTTCAGGCTAATAATTATTGCTTATAATAATTGTTACCCCTTTTGTGCTATGCATAAAAATCTTGTCTTAAAACATTAGTTTATCAATTAAAAATAATAAAATAGACATTGCTAGTGAAAAGGAATTGAGGTCTTCCCGTCAGCTTGTTCTTGTAATAACTGTCGCTTTCGTTAAATTTTAATTACTTTTGTAACAAAATTTTATTGATCTTTCAGTTTTCATATCATTTAAGTTTCAACGCGATACAATAAAACTTAACCCCGATACAGGCGAACCCTAGTGAGGTTAATAATTACATGCTAAAAATGTATTTAAATCGCGAAGAAGCAATAAATAAACATAGTTTTTTTTACTTGAATTTTACAAATAACCTAGAACTCTAATGCATATTTTGCAGCCAACAGCCATAGGCCGTGTATAAATATTTTTTTATTACCACGTTGTAGCCAAAGCTAAAGCCGTTGCACTAAAGCATCGGGTGTCAAAGTTGACTGAGGCTCGACATGTTGCAAATTACCGTGAAGCTTTATTGGGGTGCCAAGGAAAATGACATGGAAATATGTAAAACTCAAGTATTGGATATCAAGGCTTTGTCGCTTGGTCGAGTAGGCTAACAATTTAGCGAAAGCCTTAAATAATATGGTTCTTTTATTTTAATTTTAAAAATAATATGCATTTAATTTAATCCATATTTTTTCTCAGTAAGGGTGCATAACGCAAAGCCCATAGAAAAGTGTTATGAGTCAAAAAAGGAAATTTTCCATAGCCATAGAGTATATATAAATGATTATTATAAGCGGTCCTATCGAATCACAACCTCACCTAACATCGTTATGTCATAGACGACAGCGCCGTCATTTTTCGTCAACTTATAGTTTGTATACAATTTGTTCAAAGAAACTCTAATAATAAAATTTTTTCAAAATTTCTTCGGGCAATAAATACCATAATATTAAAAAATGCAAATAACAAAGCCCTAATAAACAACACAATTTGACGGATAAGTTTTTAGATTTTCACGGCCAAAAGAATTTTCGTTGTTAGTTTTTGGGGTGTTATGCCGTGTTGCGCTACCTCCTTCTATAGCTGACGTTTCGGACAGCGTTGCAGTGACCATCATCAGGGCAGATCCGGTAGATCCAACGATGTGTAATTGTTAGTGTAGAGTGTGTGATTATTCACTTGGAAGCGATACCGTGTCGCTTATTATTTACGCTTCCAAGTAAATAATCACACACTCTACACTAACAATTACACATCGTCGGATCTACCGGATCTGCCCTGATGATGGACACTGCAATGCTGTCCGAAACGTCAGCTATAGAAGAAGGTAGCGCAACACGGAATAACACCCCAAAAACCCGACGTTTCAGACAGCGTTGCAGTTTCCATCATCAGGGCAGATCCGGTAGATCCGACGCTGTGTAAAAAAAAAAATTGGTTTATTTTCTTAATTCCATACTTGTAAAAATGTGCATATTGACACAGGAATGCCCTAGGGAAATTACCTGCTTATGATTTTCGTATATTACACCATTTTTAGAATAAATAAATAAACAATCTCAAACTAATTCTAGCAGATTTATTTTTTAATTTTGTAATTATTTTTTTTTATCACAGTAATTTATACATTTAAGTTTAAAAATTGATAATTAATTAAACAAGATAGATAAAGTCGAAAATATTCACGAATTAAACAAAATGTGTAGGTACTTGTAAAAGCCATAATAAATGAAAGCTTTGAAACCGCTGAAGATAAAACTAAAAACTAAGTTATCTTGGTAATTGATTTTCCAAGGCAAAACTTTACGGTACTTAAATACCTATATTTTTGATGATTCGCTTAACATAATGTGAGATTTTATTGTTTCTTTAAGCGGGCTATTGGTGCTATATTTGAAGTTATGACCTACAAAAACTTCAATTGTTCGAAAACGACGCTCAATTTAATCGCATGCATATCACCAACAGACCTTTTTATCAAATGAGGTGTACGTGGGAAGTGTATCGAATACAGTCCACTCCGTACAATTATTAATGAATTCATATTTCCAAGTGTCGATAAGTATCACAATGTCAAAGGAGTTCCACTCAATACTTCATTGTAACAACTTGGTGTAACATCGACTTGGATGAATATTGCATAAGGATTGATCACATTGTGCATTATTTATTCCTGGGCAGCCATGCCGCGGCCTGGAGGGAAGTTACTGCACTGAAACTTGGCGTATCCATTCTACGAGAATCAAAACTTAGAACTGAGGATTGTCGAATTGTGGAGAAACGGTATGAATGCTTGTCGTAGTTCATAAAAAAAACGAGTGTGCTTTAGACCACACGACTGAAGTAAAACTACACTAATTTATAAAAGGACATATGACATTGGGGTGATATATGACATTGGCGTGACATATGAAATTGGGGTGACATATGACATTGGGGTGACATATGACATTGGGTGACATATCACATTGGGGTGATATATGACATTGGGGTGACATATAACATTGGGGTGTTATATGACATTGGGTTGACATATGACATTGGGGTAACATATGATATTTGGGTGACATATGACATTGGGGTGACATATGAACATAGGGTGACCTATGACCCTAGGGTGACCTACAACCGTGGGGTGACCTACAACCGTGGGTGGCCTACGACCTTGGGGTGACATATGACATTGAGGTGACATATCACATTGGGGTGACATATCACATTGGGGTGACATATCACATTGGGGTGACTTATGACATTGGGGTGACGTATAACATTGGGGTGACATATGACTTTGGGTTGACATATGACATTGGGGTGACATATGACATTGGAGTGACATATGACATTGGGGTGACATATGAACATAGGGTGACCTATGACCCTGGGGTGACCTCCAACCGTGGGGTGGCCTACAACCGTGGGGTGGCCTACGACCTTGGGGTGACGTATGAACTTGAGGTGACCTACGACCTTGGGTTAGTATGTACGCCTTACCTTAGTGCAGTATGTACGCCTCGCCCGATCACTGTGCGCATCGATCACCGTCCGCATCGATTACCGTTCGCATCACACTTTTCGTATCGCATTCGCGAGCTTACCCCCTAAGTTGAACATGCGTAAATAAGTTTTACTTCAAAAAGAGTTTATGGGGTTTATGTTTACGTGTGTGTGATGTGTGGTAAATCAAATAAGCAGATCGTAGATAGAATACTTAAAAGTTTATTTAACAAATTACATACGAAACTAACGCAACATAATTTATTATTTAATATGAACAATTGTATAGGAAAGTGGAGAGCGAACAAGTACGATTTACAAGGCATTTTATGATCCGGCAGTTTTAAGTAGAATGATTTGGATGATCTTCGTCGCAGCGCTAGACAGTGAATTATGATAAGGATTGATTCCTATTGGTGAATGGGGGACTCATCGGATTGCCGTGCGACTGCAGATCGGTGTCCTTGATCGTCCTCCAAGAGTTTAATACATGGCCTTGTGTCACCACGATTTACAGACCGAAGAATTACGGTAAGCGTCCATCTGTCCGCGCCGGCCGCAACGCACGCACAGCTCGCAACGGATGTTTCTATTTCTTTATATAGAAAAATCCGTTGCCCCCACCGACCACCGGTATTTCTCCAATTGCTCGAAATTTTTTGTGAGCATTTTGAATATTTTCCGACCACATTAAAAAATTCATACCTTCGATTTTTTAAATGGAGACGTGCAAACTGATTATAGTTCTATATAGAAAATGAATTAACATATCTTTTGTAGATTATCCGGTATTTGCCGGTGGTCGGTGAACGGATTTTTCTATGTAAAGATATAGAAAAATCCGTCGTGTACCGTGCGTGCGTTGCGGCCGGCGCGGGCAGATGGACGCCCACCATTAATAGACAAAATATGCTACGCACTTTCAAAGAGACGTTTATGTAGGCGAGAGTTACCACAATATTTTGTGGAGCTGGTGTCAATCAACTTGGCAGAAATTAGTTGGTTCCACAAGGTATGTTATGGCAATACCACGGTTGAGGGTAGTTTAACTCAATTTACAGCGATACGTATGCAATAAAGACGACGGTAAACCTACACAATTTAAGATAAAAAACATATTTTTGGACGACCGAAATAACTTTCCACTGACTGTTTGAAGCAGTCAATATAGACTGCATCAAATAGTGGCTGCATCTCATGGAAAATAAAACATTACAAAACAAAGCAGCAGCCGTATGTTTAGAACATCGATATGGAATCGATGTTACCTTGATATAGGATTTTTGTACATAATTTTTGATTTTCAATTATTTTTATTTATAGTGAAATGTGCAATGTAACAAGTCCTTTAGTTCTTCCGCCAATCACAACTTGTATGAAGAACGGGGCTAAGAAGCCGCAGAAACCGAAGTCTTGTCGTGTTGTTATCGAAGTTTATTGTTTGTTTGGGGAGGCTCCGGTTTCTGTTCGAAACATCGCGTGGGGAGGAGTTTCAATTAATTATTTGATATGTCCCATAATAATACGAATATCGTCTTTATTCAAATACATTTCTAAAAACAAGTACTGTATAATTATCTAAAACTATTTCTAATCCGAAAGTTTTGTTTAATTACGAGTGGAAACGGGTTATATACCATCAAAACTACTTTATACGCATGCGCCATCAAAAAAGCACTAACAAATTATAACACAAATATATACGAATTTCTTTTGGAGCACTTGGGGATTTTTTTACGGTGGAGTCGAGAAGAGGGCGCTAGCGAAATTCACAAAGAAAAGAACGGATGCCCCATTCCACTTCAAATCCTTTTTTTTTGTTTCACCAGTAAAGGCGAAAATATCAAGTTAACATAATTAAACGGCTCAATTTTTAAGAACAAATTGACTAACTAACTAACTAACTAACCATCACGCCGTTTCCCCGCAGGGGTAGGCCGAGAGGACGGAACACCACACAACTCAATCTTGGCACACACTCTTTGCCTCGTTCACATTCATACATCGTCTCATACATGCTCTTCTATTATTCCGACTCTTCACATGGCCCGACTCAAGTATCTGATTCACTTGGTCGTGCCATGTCTTCCTCGGGCGTCCGCGACTTCTTCTACCATTCACATTTGCATCATATATTCTTCTTACACTCCGATTTTCTCGACACTTTTATAATCCGATATTCAATCATAAGGTTGGCGTGTGCAGAGCACATTTGGAGAATTAGACATTTTTGGTTCTTCTTTAAATAAGGCGTTTCATAAAAATAGCAAACTTTTAAAATCACCTATTTAAAATTACCCGGTACATTATAATATCTAAAAAAAACTGCTCATTAAATTTCGCTGTTATAATTACCTGGAATATTCACGGTTACGGTACCGTGACGGCAAAAAAGGCAATAAACATTCCTACATCATCGTTACAATGTTGCAGCTCTTTCAAAAGATGAGATACAGAATGTACATTTGTCTGTTTCCTCCAAAGGAAAAAATGATCATTTGCTTGCATCTCTCTCACACATCGTACCGTGACGTCTCCGTAGACCTCTACAATAATTGTGAAAGCATGGAATATAGTGAGGATAATATTGAAGATCAATGGTGACTGGACAATTCGTCCGGCAACAATTCATCCGGCGACAGTTCATCCGGCGACAGTTCATCCTGCCGACAGTTCATCCTGCCGACAGTTCATCCTGCCGATAGTTCATCCGGCCGACAATTCATCCGGCGACAATTCATCCGGCCTGATCATTTAGAAGATTTTTTCTTCAAGTAAGTATGCAAAGAGGATATACGACCATACAACCAAATCGATATACTTATATCTGAAGGCATCTTGAGTGGAAATCCGCTGTAAAAATATTTTTACTAACAATAATTTCGACTCTCCGAAGAAGCATGCGAGAATAACAAAATACGAAATACTTATACGTTCAGTCGGCTGAGCAAAAAATTGTAAAGATTCCTACTTGCATATAACATAACTTTTTTATCTGAAATTAACACCATCTTTTTAGGGTGAATTGACTAATTTGTTAGGTTAGGTTAGGTTAGGTTACAGCGGATTTCCACTCAAGATGCCTTCAGATATAAGTATATCAATTTTGGTTGTACGGCCGTACATCCTCTTTGCATACTTACTTGAAGAAAAAATCTTCTAAACGATCAGGCCGGATGAATTGTCGGCCGGATTAACTGTCGGCAGGATGAACTGTCGACAGGATGAACTGTCGGCCGGATGAACTGTCGCCGGATGAACTGTCACCGGATGAATTGTTGCAGGATGAACTGTCATGGAACCATAGACATATGAATATTAATAGACCAGAACAGAAAGGTGAGGGGTAGAAACCAACTGCAGCGGGACGAAGAGCGGGAAGGTAGCTTTGGTGATATGTGATTCGTCAAAACTCAATCTGACAGTATACAAGCATCTCGCACTATAATATCACCATTTAGTTCTTAAAAGTAAACTCTGCTTTTGAATGAATAGACCTTTTTACATGGGAGCGCGAATTGCACGCCGCGCAATGAACAATTTTGCGAAGTCCAAATAAGCAAAGAAAGGTCGCCTATAAGGTCGAGTTCAATATTTTGCTGAGGTATTCAGTTAAGCCACTTTTACAAATGTTTCATAATTTACTTACCCCAGTAAAAAACGACGGGCACCCGCCATGTATCTCGAGTGATAGTGGATTTTGAAAAACGATCATATTATGTGATCTGAATTAGCTTAAAATAGTCTAAAATAATGCTTGCCTATGGAATGTAATACGACAATTCGATTTATTCTCTTTTTCACTTTTATTTTACACGTTTTCAAAACACAAGGCACTGTTTTTACCGTGTTATTTTGTAATATGTACCGATGAGTGCTCGACGCTGGCTCGCAGAAGAATGATGACGTCACATTTTTTAGATTAACGCGAACCCATACTCGATCCCAGCCGGTTCCAATGGGAGGGGGTAATAATACGCTTTTATCACTTAGGGCAGGTCTACTAATATTCATATCTATGCATGGAACCAAGATCAATATAAATGTGAGTGAATTCCAAAAATTAAAAAAAAAGTAAAGTGATGGTTTTGCTTTTGTTCTTAAATATATAGTGCTGTAGTTCTTTCTTACACAATACATAATTGCAGTCGAAAGTGAGACAAATGGTAAACGTATGTCTGCACCCCCCCCCCCCCCCCCCCCCCCGCCCTACCCCCAAAGGAAATATGCAATCATTATCATAAATCTCCCTCAAACTTATAAATAAAATGAAACGCGAGGAAAAAGTAATACTTTGGAGGAAACAGTCACACGTATTTTGTGTGTCTCATATTTTGTCTCACCATTATTTAATGTATAAGAAAGAGCTGCAGCATTATAGCGACAAGGAACGTATGCTTATTACATATTTCGGCGTTACGGTACCGTAACTTTGAAACGTCACGCTAATTATATAATCGAACATTGACAGTTTAAAAAAATATACTGTAAACTCGCCGACTGCAGAATTTAGTTTCATGTTAAGGCCGTTTAGGGCTTAGGACGAACGCCCTGTTATGATGGCAGAGTCCCTTGTGTCGAGGCTTCTTTCTGCATATTGTGAATTGTGATAAAACTACCATATAACGTCTTCATTTTTTTTCGTTTCAAAATATCACCACACTGCATAATATTATTGCAGAAATAAAACAATGATTAAGAAAATGCTTTTATTGTAATGTGTTTCTAAAAACTATTAAATTAATTTTAAAAAATTTCTTCATAGTTTGCCGAATGCCACACATTACCGTCTATCAGCAAGGTTCTTGTTTAATTTCATTAAAAATAACTCGAGACCAAAATGCCATTTTAATTTTTTAATAATAGAATAATAGAATTAAATTTTGTATATTAAAGTACATAGTACTTTTCATATCATTCACAACAGAGTTCGTTATTATGTAGCGATCGCCTTCTCACCACACAGCGCACTGTATTCATTCATCCGATCATATTTCTACTTCAACACCCTTTACTTTACAAGGGAACCATAAATCAAAACGTTCTTTGCCGTACGTTACTATATTCTTGGAAGCGGTTCCCGTACTCATGATGGCGATTTACGTTACGAAACTCTAATCTTTAATACCTCGATAAGTTTTAAATTAACAAAAATATAATATTTAGGTATGTAATATTTTTTAACAAAGTCACATTAGGGTTGCCGATTGGTTCGTTTTTTTAAGATACAATTAGAAAGAAATAAACAATAAAAAACAAACCTAATATTAGAAAGCTTTCAAATAATAAAATTTATACATAAAAGCACCTGAAAAAACAGCGACCTTTTGGCAGGTTTTGATCAACATAAAATGCCGCAATTTAAGGCCGTTTAACCAGCCAGCGGCCGAAAATCCACATTTCGTCGAAAAATGTTCTTACGATCGTACAGGGCGGTTCCAATAAGAAAGATTAATAATTCTCCGTACCAGATTTTTTAAATTATAACTTAATATCGATTTTATTTCATTCCAAAGTTGCTTTAATTAATACCTGCATCCAAAAATGCTGAAAGGCGTGACGATAAAACCATTAAAATTATGTACTTTTTGTAATTATTTTTTGATCATAAGTATTTATCATTTTTCAATAATGTCTAAACAAAATAAGAATGTAAAAAAATCTGAAATATATTATTAGTTCGTAAGTGCGCAAATAAATACACAAACCGACCAATTTTCGTCAAGAAACACATGTACGTATATATTTTTTAATGATTTTATTTAAAGTAAAATTAAAATTCTGAAACATACGTTTACCAGATAATGTATTGATTTATTTTAATGCATGATTATATGATTTGAAATGAGTGTTGTATAATACATGTACTTTTTTGAAAATTTAACAAATCCGCCAACGACCTATGGTATAACCTTATTATACTAAAAATAAACATTTTTTGGGAAAATTTAAAACATACGTTCACTAGATAAAAGAACAATCTTTCGAAACAAATTCATACATTTTTGTGGAAAAGAGTCAATACGTCTAAACACTGATTTAAAAATGACATATTTCTTGTTTTCTCTGGTTATACGCTCTTAACATAGAGTTTTTTATAATTTTTTCACGGCAAAAAATATGTCCACCTGCTTGGATGCTTTACAGAGAGCACCCATTATTTTACTGTGCTTTAAGTGCGTGGAATTCTGCAAAATATATTTTTTGTTGACCCGGTGTTTCATACTTTTGTGGTCGTGTTTCCTACGTACGTGAGTTGTCCATAAAACCGCCCCCCATCGAAAGGCGGAGCTGTAAAAAGTGATTTATGCCTTATTATATTTACGGCAGCGGGAAAAGCGTTAGATTTACTACATTGTCAGGATGCTTTGAACGGACGATGTTACTTTGTGAGGCTATTGCATATTATGTCGGTCCTAACGACTTGTCACTTTTAGATGGTATCACGATATTACATTAAACTGGACCGTAAAATAATTTGGTTTAATCTGGATTTAAAACATGAACTTTTAATTATTTTGTGTAGTTAAGACAAGCAGATGTTTTTTCCTTTTTATATATATTTTTTATGTTAGATCAAGTAGTTCGCCACGTTTGGTAACTTAGCAGGGGTGCCCGGGTTCATGGGGTAAAGTTTGTCTAAGTCTTGTCGGCTGATGCGACTGCCCACCTACTGGGTGGCGGGCCGGATCGAGAGAGAATAGTTGAGGGAGGTCTTTCGACCTTTTCATCCAGAATCCTTCGACCTGTCGTTTTGCATCGCAGTTGGAAGGATACATTCCGTCACTCCTGGACACACTGACTCCCAGATTCGTACCCACCCCTCATACTTATTTCCTTTACAGAACTTCCTCTCATTCCTTTCCTTAAAAAACCCTTCCATACAGCATAGGTACCCTAAGATGAAATTGGACCTAAGGGAAATTTTTTCCCCAGGTCCACCTGTGGGGAGCTAATGTTAAAAAAAAGGTTGCAATTGGATTTAAATTCCCGTTTAACACCAGCCATCCATTTTTTTATTCAAGATAAAAACCTCGCGAAAAAGCTTGTTTTATTTTATCTTGAGAAATTCAGGCACAAATATTTAAATGTTTTACGATCATTTCCTTAAGAAATTTTCCATATTTTACAATAAAACCACAACCGAAAAAGGGGTTCGATTTTAGTAGTAGATTTTGATCTTTATAGCGGTTTTTATAAGTCTGACACTTAATTTTTTTCTGGGCTCATAGATTAATTTCAAAAAATACTCACTCCTTTCAAAAGTATATATTCTATTTGCAGAACTAAATTAAACATCTAAAATATTTCTAAGCGATCTAATTTTCATACAAAAAATAAACGATTTTTCATTACTTGGTAGTGCATCACTTTAAGCTTGAAAAATTCTAAAACACGTAACCGAAAGCTTCGTCTCGTTTTCAAGAAAAATTTGATTTTTGCTCTGAAGAGATGAACCGAAAGAAGTATGTTGTTGTACTGATGTAAACACGATTTTACCTTGAATTTATTTCACCTAAATTCAGTTTCAGTGCCGGCAACCCGAGCGTTTATTTTATTTTTTATTTATAAACATAGATTTCTTTTACCCACCTCACTAGACAAAGTCTGTTCCGAGGCGGATAAATAACATTTTATTATTTGGTGAAAAAGATATGCATCAAAGTAGACATGGGTATCTATAACAATGAAATGTTTGAAGTAAAACTTCTTTACGCACGCTCGATTTGGGGGGCAAGCTGGTGAATGCGTTACGAAAAGTGTGATGCGTTACGAAAAGTCTGATGCGTTACGAAAAGTGTGATGCGATCGATACGAACGGTGATTGGGCGAGGCAAACGGTCGGGCCTTTACGCACGCTTGACTTCGGGAGTAAGCTGGATGAGGATGAGGATGAGGATGAGGATGAGGATGAGGATGAGGATGAGGATGAGGATGAGGATGAGGATGAGGATGAGGATGAGGATGAGGATGAGGATGAGGATGAGGATGATGACGAGGACGAGGACGAGGACGAGGACGAGGACGAGGACGAGGACGAGGACGAGGACGAGGACGAGGACGAGGACGAGGACGAGGACGAGGACGAGGACGAGGACGAGGACGAGGATGAGGATGAGGATGAGGATGAGGATGAGGATGAGGATGAGGATGAGGATGAGGATGAGGATGAGGATGAGGATGAGGATGAGGATGAGGATGAGGATGAGGATGAGGATGAGGATGGGGATGAGGATGGGGATGGGGATGAGGATGAGGATGAGGATGAGGATGAGGATGAGGATGAGGATGAGGATGAGGATGAGGATGAGGATGAGGATGAGGATGAGGATGAGGATGAGGATGAGGATGAGGATGAGGATGAGGATGAGGATGAGGATGAGGATGAGGATGAGGATGAGGATGAGGATGAGGATGAGGATGAGGATGAGGATGAGGATGAGGATGAGGATGAGGATGAGGATGAGGATGAGGATGAGGATGAGGATGAGGATGAGGATGAGGATGAGGATGAGGATGAGGATGAGGATGAGGATGAGGATGAGGATGAGGATGAGGATGAGGATGAGGATGAGGATGAGGATGAGGATGAGGATGAGGATGAGGATGAGGATGAGGATGAGGATGAGGATGAGGATGAGGATGAGGATGAGGATGAGGATGAGGATGAGGATGAGGATGAGGATGAGGATGAGGATGAGGATGAGGATGAGGATGAGGATGAGGATGAGGATGAGGATGAGGATGAGGATGAGGATGAGGATGAGGATGAGGATGAGGATGAGGATGAGGATGAGGATGAGGATGAGGATGAGGATGAGGATGAGGATGAGGTCTCTTTTTTTAAGACACGCAAACATTTCTAAAATCAGACAATAATTTGAAAATCTCCTACTACCACCACAGAAAGTAAAAAAAAAAAGATTGCTTGTGTCGTAATAGAGGACGAGCCGAGGAATTTAACTCACCACATCTGGGTGGAACACAGACGCGATGCCAACTGTTGCATTTGTTTTTCATAACAATCCTCCTTGCGCGATGAAAACCTTTTATAATTTATTAATATTAATGTCTTTAAACAGTTTGGCGGGGACTTCCAAAGCGTAATTATACACTACTCTCCACTCTGTTTTAAAAAGCGACAACACTTTTATAGCGATATTCCGCAAAGCAAATAACACAGGGAGTCGGAAATTTTATTTACGTTTTTTACTGCCGGGGCTTAATTTTCCGCGTAGCTTTTATGGGTGTCAATATGGCTGTGATGGCAACAGGGATCTATGAATAAGAGGACTACACATACCTTACACGATTTTTTTTCTGGATACTGCACGTTGGTGTTTTCAATGAAGGCTAAACGCATTGAATTCCAAAGTGGAGGTGGAAAAATTTTGACTTTTTATGGTTCAAAGATTCTATAAAATTTCGACAGCAACAACAAAAACAACGGTTTTCCAATCAGAGATCTCTAACTTTAAAAAAATTCAAAGTTCATCTACATAGTTGTTGTTAGGTTAGATTCATAATCAGATTTTTTAGGTCAATGCCTAAATATATTTGATTTCTCGGTGTTCGATTAGGTAACTTACGCATAAGAGAAAATTTAAAAAAGAGATAATAGAATCTATCAATCTATCTAGAATCTATCAAACGGATTTAAGTGTTTAAAGTACAGACCTCGGGTGGGAACGCTGTCCTTGTTCTACCGATCTGCGATGGAAGATGCTCCGAGGAACTAGCATCTTTGATTCATTGAACATTTGTATACAGTTGACATTTTTTATATGTCTCAACGGCTCGTTCTTGAGTTCAACAGCTCGACTGTGGAACGGTTTGCGGCCTCTGTGTTTCCATGGGTCTCTCTAAGACCTAAGTTTCCCCCGTCTTTTCCAAAAAAGGCACTCCACACAACATCCCCAAAGAAGACATAGGTATTTTCCTCCGGGCCTCCTGAAGAAAAAAAACAGGTATTTTTGATTTCCAAACGTGCTCCACCTTTAGTATCCTTACCCTCTGAAGTATATATATAAAGATAACAAAAAACTTGAAAAAGGTTAAGCCACATAAGTGAAAATTTCTTCTCTTTAGATGAAATTTTTCTAAAAAGAGTTTTGACAAAATTTTGACCACTTTAAAAAATTGCAGATATTAATTGAGTGCATTGTGGCTTCCAAAGACAAACTAAAATATTACCATGCGGTACGCATTATTGTATCATTTGATTATTTACTGCATTTGGTTTCAAACGACTGCCAAATTTTGGCATACGCACAGTCTGAATAAATTACTGCTACCTGTAACTGTCGTGTATTCCCACCTCACGGCGGCATTTCGCATAGCGCCCCACTTTTAGGGCGGGCCTTTGTGAATATTTGGCGATGAAAAAGGCAAACTAGCTTGGAATAATGATGCCGAGTTCATTGGATGCCGTTTATTTCGCTGCATTTGCGTTACACAAATCAACCCTTAGGATAAAGTTCCGGCTGTACGATTGACGTATGCGCCGCATACGTTATTTTTGGGAATTAATTGCACACGAGACAAATGCATCACGAATGTAATTGCAAATATTCCACAAGCGCGGTTTTTTTAGGTTATTGGAGGCGAACAATTCTAAAAAAGATATATTTTTTGGTTTTTCACGGCACTAAGTATTAACGTGGACCATCGATTTTAAAATCAGAAATTCTTCATGCGATAAAGACTTCAGAACATAGAAAAGCGTGCGGACCAGACGATATTCCAGTTGAGGTGTTGAAGCTCTTTGATAATGAAAATGTTGACTACCTGTTGAGGTTATTTAACTCTATATATGACACAGGGAATATACCCCAAGATTGGCTAAAATCCACCTTCGTGACATTACCTAAAAAACAATACCCTAAGAAGTGCAGTGACTATCGATTAATAAGCTTGATGAGTCATGTCCTTAAATTATTCCTTAAAATAATACATGCCAGGATACGCGATAAGTGCGAGCAGGACTTAGATGACACTCAGTTTGGCTTCAGAAATGTGTTCGGTACGCGTGAAGCATTATTTTCTGTCGACGTACTATTGCAAAAGTGTCGTGACCAAAGAAAGGAAGTCTTTGCCTGTTTTATTGACTACGAAAAGGCATTTGACAGGGTAAAACATGCTGACCTAATGAAAATGCTTGCGGATTGTAACGTTGACACCAAAGACCAGAATTTCATTAAAAACCTGTATTGGTTCCAAACAGCAGAAATAAGACATGGGAATGAGAGATCTAATGCAATCGCCATTCAGCGTGGAGTACGACAAGGATGTATCCTGTCGCCACTATTATTTAATCTTTATTCCAACTATGTCTTCAAAAGAGCCCTAAGTAATACCCAGAAGGGTCTCAAGATCAACGGAGTTGTCATTAATAACATAAGATATGCAGATGATACTGTATTACTAGCTGACAGTATCAGTGACCTCCAAGACCTATTAGATCTTGTTAATAATGCTGGTGAGCAACTGGGCCTAACAATCAACGTCAATAAAACTAAATGGATGACTTTTGGACGACTAGATCACTCTGGATCAATGATTCAGTTAAATGGTTGTAATGTCGAAAAGGTGGAGAGATTTAGATACCTCGGCAGTATCCTCACGGAGAATCTTGACCCAGATATAGAGATTAGGTGCAGAATTGAAGCAGCAAGAACTGCATTCATAAAAATGAAATCCCTCTTCTGCAATGACAATATAAGCTTAAAATTAAGGCAGAGAATGCTAAAATGTTATGTGTGGTCGGTCTTGCTGTATGGTTGTGAAACATGGACCTTGAAAATAAATACCATGAACAGGTTAGAGGCTTTCGAAATGTGGCTTCACCGGAGAATGCTCAAGGTCCCATGGACCGACATGATCACCAACATAGAAATTCTCAGGCGGGCTAGAGCAGATAGGGAACTGCTTACATTAATTAAAATCAAGAAAATTTCATATCTGGGTCATATACTTCGAGGGGAGAAGTATCACTTGCTCCATTTAATATTGAAAGGCAAGATAGAGGGTCGCCGAGGGCCTGGTAGGAGACAAATGTCTTGGCTGCGAAACATACGAGAGTGGACCGGCATTAGAAGTGTGGAGGAGCTATTCCGGGCAGCGCAAGACAGAGAGACCTTTTCAAGAGTGATCGCCAACGTCGGGGGGACCTGATAAGGCACATAAAGAAGAAGAAGTATTAACGTGATGTATTTTTGAGGTATTCCGCCGTGTTGCGCTACCTCCTTGTTTTAGCCAACATTTCGGAAATTGGAGGTTATCCACCACTTACCCACCGTTTTCGGAGTGTCAGGACCTAAAGCCTGGAATGGACTGCCACACGAGTTAAGAATGATCACAGATTCAGCGGAATTTAGAGCTAAACTAAAAACTCATCTTTTCAGACATTCGTATCCATAAGTATAAAAAAAAACCTTTCACCTTCAGCTTCACGGCTCGCGACACAGTAAATAACTAATTTTGTAAAAATAAAGCAAATTCTAACAATTCTCCAGTCTTTCAAATAAATATTAACCCAACTTCGGCATCAATCTTCTTATAAATATAAATGTAAAACCAACAGTGATGAGGGTAGCAAAGGTAAAGTCATGCAATGTCCAGTGTTTTAAATATAATGCCTTCCACGTGCAAAGTCGTATCTTTCCCAAGCATAAACTTTCTAATAAAGTGTGTTTTTCGAAAGTGACCTGCAGTTAAGAATGTTTTTGTATCTATTTGTAAATAATAAAATTAAATAGAACATAGGAATTCACAACGAATTGTAAAGCGCCCTTGAGGTGATTTTTCACAAAAACGGCGCTCTACAAATTATCCAATTATTATTATTAACCGCCCTGGTATAAGTAACAGATGGTTAATCCTTCAAGGCTCTCGCAAGGACTCAATTCTTTTTGAAAGAACGAAACCACATTTAGTTTAGAACAAATTTAGACCTCCAATGTCCCTGCATACGTTGTTAGTAAGCAGTATGCAAGTCCTTAGCGGGAAATACAAGATACATTATGTGTGTAACCGACGTGTTACGTACCCTCAAATGTTCTTTCAACGAAAAACATCCTTGGCGGTATCCTCTACAGTTCAGTGGTCATTTTTTGAGATTTCGCTGGAAATCCAAAAATTCCGCTTGCCCACTGAGCTCGTTAGTACCGTACCGCCAGCGATCTTTTTCGTTGAAAATATTTTTATGTTTGTTTTCCAATTAGAATTTAAAGTTATTCTAATTGTAATATTGTATTAATAAAAAACTTTCATTTTACCATGTACAATGCCCCCGGTGCAACAAATAAACGCTATCATGCTCAGGTTGCCACCAGGGACATTTTTCAATTTATAATTTCAAACGTATTTTTTATGTTTCCTTTTTTTTGACATATTGTTAAATATTTTAACTTACGATCCTTGTAGGATAATGAAACTAAGAAATTTCATTCCGCAGTCCTACAAGGCATCGAGGGAAAGAGAGCCTGAGTCTATAGCCCTTAAATTACTGAAACTAGGGCAAAAAATGGCCTTCAAAAAACACTTAGAAAAATTTCGATAAAAATATGTTTTTCCGGATTATAAAAATCCAGGTGCCCCGTAAGATGGTGAAACACACAGGTTTCATTAAAACATCTTACGGGGGATCTCGTAAAAATAACACTGTATTGGTAAATTACCAAGTGTCCAGCCAAACGGCAAATAACTTCTTAAATTTTACGATTTATCTAAAAAATGAGATAAATCGCCCTGATAAAAATCTGGTGATAAACAATGCGTTTATTTTACCATTGATACAGAATAACAAACACATATGTACACAATTAACTCTGTAGAATTAATATAAAATATACATTTTAAGCGACCGCCTTCAACGGTGACACCGGCAAAATAGGGTGCCCACATAATGACCGCCCTATTTATACCATTTGGTCTGAGGACGAAAACCCCTCCACTTTTTTATAAAAACACTGCCCGAACGCTGTCGGGTACAAGTACCCCTTATATATGATGCAAATTTCCAAATAAATATGTTGTGTTCAGTTCAAGTTCAATTCTACTCTTCTTGTTTTACTACTTCCTACCACTGGAAGTCCTGCCTCCTGCTGAAGTTCTGCCTGGACGAGTGCCTGGTGCCTGCCGCTACAGCCGGCCCTAACTCTGGGTACTCCCTAGAGGCGGGCAAAGCGTCTCAGCTGAGCGAGCCGCTTCACCAGATCTCGTTCAGTGAAAAGATCCGGGTTAGTGAACCGGCTCGATTGAACGACTGAATTTAGTCCATCTCTCCCCTCCCCTCCCTCGGCCCTCCTCACTTTATTAAAAAGGGAACCCCAATATATTGGGGTTCCCTTTTTATTCGGAAATCCTTTGTTTTTATGAAACGTCAGTATCGAAATCTCAATAATAAAGGTAATCGCATAATGCACGTCCCGTTGTACCCGGGATACATAATTACGTATTTTTAAAATTATTTATTACTACTGAATTGTTAGTCTTGTGACTGTAACTTAAAATTTCATGATGTCATCAAGAAATACGGGTGAAATTTGGAATCATTTTTCCGTTGCCACTAATAATAAAGCCAAATGCACGTACTGTTCGCAACTAATTAGAAAATCGAAGAAATTAATTAAGAAATCGAAGCATCCCACCGTTCAAATCGAGGAATCAATGTCAATTGAGATAATTCAAACTCTGAATAATCCCGTTCCATTATTTACAAGTAATGTTCTAACATTCATTCATTCTGTTATAATAAACAAAATAATGTGGCGGAGCGCTGACGTCACGACTGACGTATTATGCACGCACACACGCTTGAATTCCGATATTATTATATTAATTGTATTTCGGTAATTACATGCATACTGAGCAGCCACGGTACTCCACCGCGTAGAAAAGTCTCATGGTGAACTGAGCTGTAAGCCGTTACCTTACTTTCATATTTTACTTTTCTGCGTCGCTGACTGGAGTGGCTGTGAACGAACGAACGAACGAGCGAGCAATCCGCATCAGTAGCGACCCGCGAGCCGCGAGATCCGTTGATGAACGATACACTGCTCCGGCTCCCACGGGTCAGTCGGCTCACCGGATCTGGCGGGTCAGTTGGCTCACGGCTCACCGGATCACTCGTTCGCGCAAAGATCCGCGAACCGTGAAGATCGTTCGTTCGGATCCGGATCTTACGGATCCGTGTGAAAATCCGGCTCACTGAGCCGACTCGTTCGCGAACGACTCACTTCTAGTACTCCCAAGGCAACCAGGCCCAGGCAGAAACTAGGCGAATCCAGGGCCACTACCCACTGGATGTAGGGAGGCCAGCATCATCATCATCATTGGCGCACAAAAGGGAAGGCGTGCACAGCCACCGGTGCCCTCATAAATTTACAGTCTTGTAAGGACGACAACACGTCCGTTACAAGTGGTCCTTCGAGCCGGATCAGCTGCACCCCACGCCCACGCCTGATGCCACGCCTGATGTCACGCCATGCCTGAGCCTACGCCTGACGCTACGCCTGACGATACGCCTGACGCTACGCCTGACGCTACGTCTCACGCCTGAGGTCACGCCTGACGCCACGCCTAGATGCCACGCCTGAGCCTTCGCCTGACGTATCGTCTGAATGCCATGCTTGACGCCACGTTTGCGTGCCACGCCTGATGACACATCACGCCTGAAGCCACGCCTACGTGCCACGCCTGACATCACGCCTAAATGCCACGCCTGATGCCACACCTCATGCCAGGGCTAATGCCACGTCTGATGTCACGCCTCATACCAGGGCTAATGCCACGTCTGATGCCACGCCTGATGCCACGCCTCATGCCAGGGCTAATGCCACGCCTGAGCCACGACTACGTGCCACGCCTGACATCACGCCTCATGCCACGCCTGATGCACATCACGCCTGAAGCTACGCCTCACGCCACGCCTGACATCACGCCCGAATGCCACGCCTGACGTCACGCCCGAGGTCACGCCTGCTACGAGGATTACGTGCCATACCTGATGTATCGTCTAATGCCACGCCTGATGCCATGCCTACATGCCATGCCTGACGTATCGTCTGAATGCCATGCTTGACGCCACGCCTACGTGCCACGCCTAAGGTCACGCCTGATGCCACGCCTCATGCCAGGGTTAATGCCACGCCTGAGCCACGACTACGTGCCACGCCTGACATCACGCCTCATGCCACGCCTGATGTCACATCACGCCTGAAGCTACGCCTCACGCCACGCCTGACGTCACGCCCGAATGCCACGCCTGACGTCACGCCCGAGGTCACGCCTGCTACGTGGATTACGTGCCATGCCTGACGTATCGTCTAATGCCACGCCTGATGCCACGCCTGATGCCACGCCTCATGCTAGGGCTAATGCCACGCCTGATGCCATGCCTACATGCCAAGCTTGACGTCACGCCTAGATGTCACGCCTGATACCATGTCACGCCTGATGCCGCGTCTCATGCCAGGGCTGACACCACACCTATTGCCACGAGTGCCCACGCTCGTGCCCCCGCCAAGCTCTACTACTGAGATGGCACGCTCCACAGAAGAGAGCAACAATGAGCGAACACCACCCTCTACATCTATTGAGGACACGCTGCGCCAGCTGCAACGACAGCTGCGCAGCCAACAAAAACTTATTGATTGGCTGAATGCAGCCCTTCAACTACAAACCCGTGTAGGGCCGGTACAAGATGCGACAGGGCCTGCACAACCCCGTGCTGGGATCCTGCCGGCAAAAGATTCGACAGGGCCCGCACAACCCGGCGCCGCAGGGCTGGCACAACCCAGTACTGCAGGGCTGGCACAACCCGGTGCCGCAGGGCTGGCACAACTCGTCGCAGCGAGTACTGCCTCGGAGCCAACCAGCCATGGACATCCGGACCAAGGAGAACCTTGGCAACTACAAGCATCATGGATGCACCCTGGACCTTCCGGCCCCGTACCGCCCTTGCCTCTGCACAATACAAGGCAACAAGAAGCTGTACGAGAGATGCCCGTTGGACCTGTGCCTCTGATAAACCAGAGGCACCCCTCACCGGCGCAGCCAGGGCCTGGAGGCCCCGCGCCGCAGCCCCCTCACTCTGATGGGGGCCCCGGATGGATGCAGTCTGGACCTTCCGGCCCCGTACCGCCCTTGCCTCTGTATATTACAAGGCAACCTGAAGCCGTACGAGAGATGCCCGTCGGACCTGTGCTTCTGGTAAACCAGAGGGACGCATCACTGGCGCAGCCAGGGCCTGGAGGCCCCGCGCCGCAGCCCCCTCATTACAATGGGAGCTTTGGATGGCTGCAACCTGGACCTTCCGGCCCCGTACCGCCCTTGCCTCTGCACAATACAAGGCAACAAGAAGCTGTACGAGAGATGCCCGTTGGACCTGTGCCTCTGATAAACCAGAGGCACCCCTCACCGGCGCAGCCAGGGCCTGGAGGCCCCGCGCCGCAGCCCCCTCACTCTGATGGGGGCCCCGGATGGATGCAGCCTGGACCTTCCGGCCCCGTACCGCCCTTGCCTCTGCATAATACAAGGCAACAAGAAGCTGTACGAGAGATGCCCGTTGGACCTGTGCCTCTGATAAACCAGAGGCACCCCTCACCGGCGCAACCAGGGCCTGGAGGCCCCGCGCCGCAGCCCCCTCACTCTGATGGGGGCCCCGGATGGATGCAGCCTGGACCTTCCGGCCCCGTACCGCCCTTGCCTCTGTATATTACAAGGCAACCAGAAGCCGTACGAGAGATGCCCGTCGGACCTGTGCCTCTGGTAAACCAGAGGTACGCATCACCGGCGCAGCCAGGGCCTGGAGGCCCCGCGCCGCAGCCCCCTCATTACAATGGGAGCTTTGGATGGCTGCAACCTGGACCTTCCGGCCCCGTACCGCCGTTGCCTCTGCACAATACAAGGCAACCAGAAGCTATACGTGAGATGCCTGTTGGACCTGTACCTCTGGAAAACCAGAAGTACGCATCACCAGAAGCCGCAACTACAGCGCCTTCCAAACCTGATGCAATCCTGGAGTCAACTGGCCACAAAGATCCAGGCCAAGAAGAAGCTTGGCGACTCCAGGGAAGATGTATGCAGCCTGGACCTTCCAGCCCCGTGCCGCCCGTACCTCTGCTCAACCTGAGGCAACGAAAAGCCGTACGCGATGAGCTTGTTGGACCTGTACCTCTGATGGACCAGAGGTACGCATCACCAGCGCAGCAAGGGCCAGGAGGCCCTGCGCCACCGGCCCCTTACTACAAGAGGGACCCAACCACGATGCCGCCTGGACCTTCTGGTCCTGGGCCGCCATTACCTCTGCTCCACCAGAGGCAGCCAGCCGACCAGCAGAGAACAGCTGCCGGATCCGCTCCGCTGCCAGAGCAATGGTCCTCACTGCCGCCTGGACCTTCTGGTCCCGGGCCGCCCTCACCTCTGCTCCATAAAAGGCAGCCAGCCGACCAGCAGAAAACAGCTGCCGGATCCGCTCCGCTGCCAGAGCAATGGTCCTCACTGCCGCCTGGACCTTCTAGTCCCGGGCCGCCCTCACCTCTGCTCCATAAAAGGCAGCCAGCCGACCAGCAGAGAACAGCTGCCGGATCCGCTCCGCTGCCAGAGCAGTGGTCCTCACTGCCGCCTGGACCTTCTGGTCCCGGGCCGCCCTCACCTCTGCTCCATAAAAGGCAGCCAGCCGACCAGCAGAGAACAGCTGCCGGATCCGCTCCGCTGCCAGAGCAGTGGTCCTCACTGCCGCCTGGACCTTCTGGTCCCGGGCCGCCCTCACCTCTGCTCCACCAGAGGCAGCCAGCCGACCAGCAGAAAACAGCTGCCGGATCAGCTCCGCTGCCAGAGCAGTGGTCCCCACTGCCGCCTGGACCTTCTGGTCCCGGGCCGCCCTCACCTCTGCTCCACCAGAGGCAGCCAGCTGACCAGCAGAGAACTGCTGCTGGATCCGCTCCACTGCTTGGACAAAGGTACCAAGCGCCAGCACAGGTGGATGACCAACCACATCCCGCAGCAACAACGAGCCCGTCCTGCCCCAGCAGTACCACTGTCATAGACGTGGTGCTCCTCATAGGCGCAGTGAAGACGAGCCCGCCCTGCCCCAGCAGTGCCACTGTCAAAGACGTGGTGCTCCTCAACGGCGCAGCGAAGACGAGCCCGTCCTGGCACAGCAGTATCACTGTCATGAACGTGGTGCTCTTCAACGGCGCAGCGAAGACGAGCCCGCCCTGCCCCAGCAGTGCCACTATCAATGACGTGGTACTCCTCATCGGCACAGTGAAGATGAGCCCGCCCTGCCCCAGCAGTGCCACTGTCAATGACGTGGTACTCCTCATCGGCGCAGCGAAGACGAGCCCGTCCTGCCCCAGCAGTGCCACTTTCAAGGACGTGGTACTCCTCAATGGCGCAGTGAAGACGAGCCCGCCCTGCCCCAGCAGTACCACTGTCAAGGACGTGGTACTCCTCATCGGCGCAGCAAAGACGAGCCCGCCCTGCTCCAGCAGTGCCACTGTCAAGGACGTGGTACTCCTCAATGGCGCAGTGAAGACGAGCCCGCCCTGCCCCAGCAGTGCCACTGTCATAGACGTGGTGCTCCTCACACGGGGGGAGTCCGTCAACCCCATCATGGTTGTCATGGACCCCGTGTCATGGACCCACATCAGCCGGATACATGGCCGAGTCCTTGACACCATCCCTGCTGAAGACGACCAAGTAAGGACCGCCGGGACCCAGACGAGAACCAGAGTCTACGTTCGACCTGCCGAGAACCAGAGTCTACGTCCGACCTGCCGTGAAGCTCGCTGTGATCCTGCCGCCCGCGTCTACCGATGCAGCTTCACCTACTCATCCTACTACACGTCGTTATGACTAGTACAGCACAGCTGCACGGGGGGAGTGTAACCGACGTGTTACGTACCCTCAAATGTTCTTTCAACGAAAAACATCCTTGGCGGTATCCTCTACAGTTCAGTGGTCATTTTTTGAGATTTCGTTGGAAATCCAAAAATTCCGCTTGCCCACTGAGCTCGTTAGTACCGTACCGCCAGCGATCTTTTTCGTTGAAAATATTTTTATGTTTGTTTTCCAATTAGAATTTAAAGTTATTCTAATTGTAATATTGTATTAATAAAAAACTTTCATTTTACCATGTACAATGCCCCCGGTGCAACAAATAAACGCTATCATGCTCAGGTTGCCACCAGGGACATTTTTCAATTTATAATTTCAAACGTATTTTTTATGTTTCCTTTTTTTTGACATATTGTTAAATATTTTAACTTACGATCCTTGTAGGATAATGAAACTAAGAAATTTCATTCCGCAGTCCTACAAGGCATCGAGGGAAAGAGAGCCTGAGTCTATAGCCCTTAAATTACTGAAACTAGGGCAAAAAATGGCCTTCAAAAAACACTTAGAAAAATTTCGATAAAAATATGTTTTTCCGGATTATAAAAATCCAGGTGCCCCGTAAGATGGTGAAACACACAGGTTTCATTAAAACATCTTACGGGGGATCTCGTAAAAATAACACTGTATTGGTAAATTACCAAGTGTCCAGCCAAACGGCAAATAACTTCTTAAATTTTACGATTTATCTAAAAAAATGAGATAAATCGCCCTGATAAAAATCTGGTGATAAACAATGCGTTTATTTTACCATTGATACAGAATAACAAACACATATGTACACAATTAACTCTGTAGAATTAATATAAAATATACATTTTAAGCGACCGCCTTCAACGGTGACACCGGCAAAATAGGGTGCCCACATAATGACCGCCCTATTTATACCATTTGGTCTGAGGACGAAAACCCCTCCACTTTTTTATAAAAACACTGCCCGAACGCTGTCGGGTACAAGTACCCCTTATATATGATGCAAATTTCCAAATAAATATGTTGTGTTCAGTTCAAGTTCAATTCTACTCTTCTTGTTTTACTACTTCCTACCACTGGAAGTCCTGCCTCCTGCTGAAGTTCTGCCTGGACGAGTGCCTGGTGCCTGCCGCTACAGCCGGCCCTAACTCTGGGTACTCCCAAGGCAACCAGGCCCAGGCAGAAACTAGGCGAATCCAGGGCCACTACCCACTGGATGTAGGGAGGCCAGCATCATCATCATCATTGGCGCACAAAAGGGAAGGCGTGCACAGCCACCGGTGCCCTCATAAATTTACAGTCTTGTAAGGACGACAACACGTCCGTTACAATGTGTTTGTTTAACGAAATATAGACAAGACAATGGGACAGGTTGGTGAAAATCCAAACATTTCGGACAGCGTTACAGTGCCCATAATCAGGGCTGTAATAGAAGAATGTGGTGAAGTGTGTGCTTATGTATGTAGATGCGATATTGTGTTGCGCGCTTCAATCCTCTGAGAATCATTTAAAATGGTTTTCTGCTTTTAGTTTTGCTGTTGCCGTCAATTACCGAATACAAAGAACTGTTAAGCTCAGCCCAGACGTTTTGATTAATATTAATGGAATTTATGTGGATTTCAATTGCCTCCGTTATTGCCAGCTATTCCGGACGTGAGTAGTCTAGACAGAACTGACCATGATGATTTTAAAACAGATTTAAATGATTATTATTATTTTTTTTGAATAAGTTAACAATAATAATCTAAAAGAAAATATGAAAGAGAACAAGACACAGAAAAACAGAAAAAGACAATGGTCGCAACTGGGACTTGAACCCAGACCTCTTCGTCTAACCGGGACGAGTGCGTTAACCAATTTCGCTATCGCCACCTTGCGACCATTGTCTTTTTCTGTTTTTCTGTGTAATTCGGATATATCTATCGGAGACGCTATCCAGGTCACAAACCAATTCTTAGAATGATTGTTTCCAATAAAAATGGTAGTTGCCCGTAATATGGAGAAAAATAATTAGTTGATAATAATGTAATTCTAAAATTTTAAAATATGAGATTGACAATTATGACGTTTTGACAGAAGTTGGCAATAGCGAAATTGGTTAACGCACTCGTCCCGGTTAGACGGAGAGGTCTAGGTTCGAGTCTTTCTTTGGTACATTATTATAATGGATAATGAGGGAGATAGCAAGTACAAAAAGCAACCGGTGCATAATCACACAACAAGATTCACTGAAAATAAGGGCCTCATTACTCCAAGAGTAACAAATAAGTATGGAAGCCGAACGCTTAAATACTTAATACCAGAGATTTTCAATAAATTCAATAATTTTTTTAAACCTCAGAATAATGAGAGACCCTGCCCCAATAACACTAAGCGTTGGCTAATAAGTGACGAATCAATGTATCTCTGAACATTATAATTATTGATGTATCCCTGAACATCTCAACGTACCTGCCTAAATAATTTGTATATAGGTAGGTACATTGAGATATATTATTTTGTGATATTGTTAATTGAATAATATTGTGTTATACATGTATTAAAAATTTATATATATTATTTTGTAGAACCTACAGACAAGCCGTCATGTGTGACAGCTTTGTGGGACTGCATAAAATTTGTATTTTAAAAATGTATTTTCTTGTATTAAATAAAAAAAAAAAAAAATAAAAAGTTGAAAAAAAAAAAAAAAAAAAAAAAAAAAAAAAAAAAAAAAAGTCCCAGTTGCGACCATTGTCTTTTTCTGTGTCTTGTTCTCTTTCATATATTCGTTTAGATTATTATTGTTAACTTATTCTAATATGATATATTTCACTGATGGGAATAACCTTCAAAAAAGTATAAAAAAGAAAGTTTTTCTTATAAAAATTGATTATTATTATTTATTTATTTTTAATTTTTTTTTCTCTTCAAAAGAGAATCAAACATCTCCGGGTTACGAATAACCTCATAATAATTGAAAATCTCCTACTTTTTTATAGTAACACCTCACAATCAGCTGCTCCCGTCTGAAGCCAGTGAGACTATGGCATCCCCAATTGGGGTATGTTGTGAGGCTGAAGGTAGTGGGGAGGGTAAGGAGATGGGGTAAGGAAGGTGGGGAAGTACCTGGCTATTCAGATCTGGTCATCAAACACGGCTAACGCAATTTTAAGCAACTTCAATTCAGAATGGTGGTCTTACACCAGGGCGATACGAAGTGTATCTTCCACTCTACTACTACCACCACAGTTAGCAAAAAATGTTGCTTGTGTTGTGATGGAGGAGCCAGCCGAAGAATCGAGCACGCAACACCTGGGTGGGACCCAAATGCGATGCCAACTCAGCCACTGACTGCACAATTTAATAAAATCTTAACCAAAAATGATTGATACATTCTTGACGGTGAACTACAGCTCAACATCAGTCAGATTAATGAACCAGTATGTATGGTTTTTTGTTTCGTTATTTGTTTTAGGGGTGTTAAGCCGTGTTGCGCTACCTAGACAACGTTGCAGTGTCTATCATCAGGGAAGATCAGGCAGATCCGACAGATGTGTGGATTACACATCTGTCGGATCTGCCGGATCTGCCCTGATAATGGACACTGCAACGCTGTCCGAAATGTTGGCTAAAGAAGGAGGTAGCGCAACACGGCATAACACTCCAAAAAAATAACGAAAATACTTTTGGCCGTGAAAATCCAACCCAGTATATATGGGTTAGGTTAGGTTAGGTTGTTACGAAAATTTCTTTCACATATTTAGTTCTAACATTAGGAGGAAAACCACTTGCTTGCCTAACTATTATTTAAGCTTTTAGACTCTTAAGCAGACTCATCCAATTTTTTTTATTCGAAGTATTCATGTCGGATGCTACTTATAAAAATCAGTTTATTTAAAAAAAAAGGTACTTTAAAGGTGCAAATAGTCTCGCTTACTTTAAAAAGCAAATTAACAATAGACTAACCTAACAAGTAATTGAGAATTGAAAATACTTAAATTTGATCTTGAGCTTGAATGTGAAAGGCTGTTTCTTGTACCTTGATTTTTTTTCTGTTTTTCACATCGTATATCGATCTTTTTTTATCTTTGTCATCTCTATATTTTATCATCATTTTTTTGTTATCTTTCTTTATACTTACCTCTGTTTATATTTTGCTTTTTCTAATTTCTGTTAACTTCTATGTATACACAGCGAAGAACAACTATTAAACTGTGCATTCTGTGAATGTTTTTAAGTGGACTATTAACATCTATGCTTTTTACAATGCTTATCTAATGACTTTTTTTATGTTAATACTCTGTAAATGTTCCAAAACAATAAATAAATAAATAAGGTTAGCCCGTTGATGGCACTACCTTACGTGGGTTAGAATGAAGCCAAACGTTCACTCTATACGAGCTATGCCTGTGGATCTCGATATGTTGTGTTTACTAAAACAAATAGCGAAGGTAATTCACAAGGTTACTTACGATAGTTAGTTTGGCGATCTTGTCCGGTTTGGAGATCCCTCGTGGTCAATTGGTTATTTTCTGGATGACCACAGGCAGTTGCAAGTCAGTTATATAACGATAGGTGAATTACCGGCGACAATTTTACTTTGCGAGTCTATTAGCTTATCTCGAATAAAACGGTAAGGTGTTGACATAAGCTTTTTCCGATCAGAAGACTGAATACAATTTTTTCATCTCCTTGACATAGACTATCAGCAGGTTAGGCACCCAAGTGCGAATTCCACCAATAGGTTTGAATTCTGCCCTTCTCCATGTGAATCAGGACAAATAAATCGAGATCCAATTTAGAGTTACGAAACAGGTACAATGAAGGTATAATTGACCCAAGTCTGAAAATCTTAGCAATTCTATACAAAATCAAATGGTCTCTGATGGTAAAAATGTTCCCCACCCCTGTTTTAGAGCAAACAAATACCTTCAACCAGCAACGGTTTTATTAACTCTTTCTGAAAAATAGTTTTGTGAATCGTCAGTCGTATTTTTCATAATATTTAGATGAAATTTCGCTGCACTGCATATTAACGAGATATTCGCCTCGGCGCGAGCTCAGGTAAATTAAAAAAATGGATTTTTAAATCCTAAAATGATCGAAAATCGTCATGCTTTTTGAATAAAATACAACCAAGGAAAAAATTTGTTACGATAAAGTCAACTGCGATATTTTCAAATCTAATGATTTTCATTTTTACCTATTCCTATTCTAACAATGTTTTATTTAGGTACCTATTATGTTATTTTGCTCTTAAAAAAAGACAAACATTAGCGGGTTGAATAATGTGACAAAGATATTTGAATTTCGAGCCACGCGAGGCCATTATATCAAGCCATATAATAGTAATCTAAAAACATATAATATAATTCACCAAAGTTTGGTAATTAAACATAACTTGATTGACTGCCGTGATGTACCATATTATGAATATGAACCAAATTCATTTTTAGAAAATGAATTTTATAAAATTTATTATGATAAAACTATTCTAACAGACATAACAATTAGTCATAATAGACCCGATATAGTTTTACACAACAAAATTAAAAAATTAAAAAAATATTCAGAAAACCGTTTCTGAAAAAATAAGAAAATATACAGATTTAGGAAATGAGATTAAAAGAATTTGGCATTCTCAGACTAATACCTACATGTAGGATTCATTTTAAATACATGAAGGATTACGAAAGATTTTTTTTAATATTTATATTGAGGGATCAATAGGATTTATCGGACCAGTTAGGATTTCATCAGAGCCGAACCCTCTGATATGAAAATATCTGGAGTCGGTGAAATATTTTCCCATTATGTTTCTGGTGGATTGACGTATTGTTCTTGTATTGTTTTGTCTTTATTATACATATATAGTGCACTTACATTGCGTGAATTTACTAGATAATCATTTGTGGAAAAGTGTGTGGAAGGGTTTAGTCTTTCATTCGGGAAAGATTTAACCCGGACATAAAATCTGGAGCACCGTTCCATATAATAGTATCTAACCATATAATAGTTAAATTTATACAGATATTGCTAGTAATCTAGCAAGTAACCCTAGCTACATGTAAAGAGAACCAGTTTTGTTTTTAACGTAGTAAGCTAGTGAGGAAGCCAATAGCTAGGATAGCATCTCAAGTCATAGTTTAATTACTACTATTTAAATTGCTGCGTCCTCCAGCACCGAAGTTACTATCCTGGCTTTGTGTTTAGCTTGAAATTGCCGGCTAAGTTTGTGATTTTTCTTTATTTATTTATTTATTTCAACGCCATAAAATGGCTTTTACCACCCGGTGATACATGATACGCAGTGGTAGAGAGGAGGGTAATTATAATGATAACAAAATAATAATGTACATTAAACAAAGTACATATGTATGATAACAAATAGTATTTAGTTATAGAATACAATTATCTTTTACAACAATAAAAAAAGAATATGAGCTCGTATAGAGTATACACATTTTATGCACAATAAAAATAAGTAAATAAATTTTCACAATAAATTCATTTTCAACGATTTTGTATGATATATTTGCGGAGCACGTTCCAGAATGGAAGATAGTCTCAGTATCTCTCTGGTGTAAGACCACCATTCAGAATTGAAACGTTCCTTGAAATGGCTTTATACATGTTTGGTGACTAGATCTGATTAGCTACGTACTTCCCAACCTTTCAAATCCTATCTCCTTACCCTCCTCACTTTTTTTTACATTAACTCCACACAGGAGGCCCTGAGTAAAACAATTTCCCTCAGGGTCTATGTCATCTGAGATGCTGTGTGGAGAGTCTTTTTGTGGAACGAACATTGGTCTTAAAGAGACCCAATTTGTAGGAAAGAGGAAACACAGAGGCCGGCAAATCGTTATATACACAGCCGAGCCGTTGCACACAAGAACGAGTCGAAGGAGCGACCCGTTGTCATGTGACGAATTTCAACCGTTATTTTGGGTGCGCGTTTGGCGTGTTTCCCGACTATGCACCGGTGCCGAAGGTATCAATGACGCTAGATTTCGGAGCATCTTCCATTAAATACCGTTAGAACAAGAATATCATTTCCACCCCACGCATGTGCTCCAAATATTGCAATCCATTTGTTAAGTTGGGAGAATCTATCAAACGGATCGCACGTTTCTGCACAGAATCAAGGGTTTTTTTAGGCACTTACCTTCAACCTCACAATATACCCCAATTGGGAAAGCCATAGTTTCATTGACATTTTCATGGATGGGATGTTTCAGGTTTTACAGCAATTTCGTTAGATTTCCATGATAAAGTAGTAAACATTGAAAATCTTTATTAAAATAGAACACAACAAACATCACCCGGTAATTACCTACCAGAAATAAGACATTTCAAGAAACATATGAAAATGTTTATATCTGCATGACATTATTTTACCAATGTATCCAACTATCCATTTTGCTTATTTTGTTCCTGTAATAAAAATAAATAAATATAAAAAGAGGTACATTTTCAATGGGCCTAGTTTATATGGCGTATTTAGAATTCGCGGTAGCGGGTCGCATAAAATCTCTTCCGTTTATCGATCGAAGTTCTAAGAAAAATGCACCTGTTATTCACAGAATATAGAGCACAATATTGGAAAATTTCAATTCCCGGTATTGGCGTATTATCTCGCGAAAATTGACAATGGATGCGCTGAACACGGTGAGCTAACAAAAGACCTACGAAAAATGTTTATTTAATATTGGAAATAACTAATAAATCCAAAAGCAAATTTTGTAGCGTAGTATTTGAATCAACAATCACAGATCACTACACAACAATGATAGGCCTGACTCCACAGGCTTTGAACCCAACAATTCAAAATAATAGCATAAAATATGAAACTGACTACGTTAATCTAAAAAAATGTCTAGAAAAACAAACGTGGGAACATCTAAAAAAAATTAACACGACAGAAGAAGCCTGGAATTACTTTATAGCATACCTTCAAACGCTCATCACTCAAAACACCACAACAACATTCAACTCTATCACGCACCGTAAAAAAAGACTTAAAAAATGGATTACCCAAAGCATGAAACAGAAAATGCTATTGCGAAGCTGGCGGATATTATTTCCAACAATATTGACCGGGGTAATAAATCCATCGCTCTCTTTTTAGATCTTGCCAAAGCTTTTGATACCATCTCGCATAAAATACTTCTAAAAAAACTAAAGGCTATAGGTATTCAGGGACAGCTTTACAAATGGATGTGTAGTTACTTAACTAACAGATACCAAAAAGTTAAAATTAATGATACTGTTAGCGATCCGGCCCTTGTAGAATTTGGTGTACCCCAAGGGAGTACCTTAGGACCTATTTTGTTCAGTATTTATATCAATGATCTAGGTAACAGCAATTTTTCTAATCACATTATTACATTTGCAGATGATACTGTCCTAATATTTGAAGGAAGAACATGGAACGATGTACACTGCAAAGCAGAAGATGGAATAAAACAGCTTAAACTTTGGTTGGACCGTAATCTTTTGACACTCAATTCGGAAAAAAACCAAATTTATACGATTTAGTGCGACAGAAGCGGGCCAACCCAAGGAAGCATATAACATTTTTATACACAAATGCACTGACTTAACTACATGTAATTGCTATAAATTAGAATGCGTAGACAGTATAAAATACCTTGGTGTTATATTAGACAAATATCTTAGATGGGACGGACACATAGATCTAGTTGCCACAAAGGTTAGAAATCTTACGTACATGTTTATGACAATCAGAAATATCTTACGTAAAAAAGAATTGAAACTCATCTATGATGCTTTGTGTGGGTCACTTCTAGACTATGCATCCTTAGGTTGGGGTGGCTGTGCAAAAACTGTTTCGGACAAATTAGCGAAAGCTCAAAAATCTCTGCTAAGGGTAATTCTCAAAAAACCATTTAGATTTCACAGCGATCCACTATTTGAAGAGTTCCGAGTTCTGGATGTTAGACAACTGTACATGAGAAAAATAATTTTAAACACCCATCAACAACGCCACCTCTACCCATCTATTAACCACTTTTACGACACCTGCCACTCACGGAGAAATCCAATTGTACCACTCACAACTAAAACATCTCTCGCTCAAAGACACTTCTCATTCTTAGGTCCAAAACTATACAACTTAATGCCTGATGTTTGGAAAAAGGAAAGCACAGGTGTTGTTCATAAATTGGCCACTAACTGGTTTCATCAATTAGGTAGAAAGGAGAGTGAACTTTTACTACACAAAAAATAAAATCAAACACAAACCAAAAACAACTACCAAAACTAAAAAAAAAAAAATGTAAAAGATACCTTTATATTCTAATCTTTATCATTATGTGTATATATGTACCTACCTATTACCTACGTTAATATTATGTTTAATTTCTTTTTTTTTTCTTTCTATTTCTTCTCTTTGTTATTTATATTTATACAAAATATGTTAATAGGCTTATGCAATGCAACACCAGTTAAAAGTACACATTATACCTACTATTTAAATACTATACTAATCAAACAACAGTAATAACCATCTATTAAATGTTTGATTTATTTTATTGTTTCTGTTCTCTTTCTAGTTCTCATTTGTATAAAATGTGTATGTAGGACTAGGTATTATTTGAAATCCAAACACTTTTATGATAATTTAAATAACTATGATAAGCAAAGCACGGTTATCTTTTCTGTATCAATTGGTTATTACTATTACTATTATTATATTTTATTTTTTTACTTTTTCCCTCCTCTTTTTTATCTTATTTTATACAACCCATCGGTGTAGGACTATGATATGCAATGCTTACACGTTTGTTCTATATCTATATGTTTTAATCCTCTGTAATTAAGTACCTACCTAAGTAATAAATATTATTTTTTTTAAAACTATGCTTAACAAAGAACAGTCACTTTGTTTTAATCTTTTATTTTTGTTTTGTTTTTTTTTTTAATATTATTTGTAGACCATGTTCCGTATGTTAATACTCATCCTAATTTGACTGTCTTTGACCTAGTTGGGCAGTCAAAAAATTTCTTAAATAATGTATAGAAATGTATAATCTTTTACTAAATAAAATAAATAAATAAATAAATACTAAATAGCATAAAAAAACGGGACAAACTTCACAAACAAGTTAAACACAACCCAAACGATACTTTTCTTTACTCTTACTATAAAAGGTACAGAAATATTTGTTCGCTAATTATACGCAAAGCCAAAGAATTATATTACAGAAACAAACTAATAACTGCAAACTTTGACCCGAAAAGTGTCTGGTCAATTCTGAGAGAAAGTACACATACACAAAAAAACAAAGATGATAAAATCAAAAAGTTAATTATCAATGACGAAGAAGTTGACTTCCACGAAAATCCTGCACTTATTCTTAACTACATAAACAGACATTACACAAATATCGGAGCCAGCCTAGCCGAAAATATAAAAAAAACTTACGACTGGAAGCGACAATCAAGAACCTCGAAATCATATGACTCAGTGCTCTATTATAAAAAATGACAGACATTTCAAACTACAAAAAGTAACTCTGGAAGACACCAAACAAATAATACAATCCCTAAAGGATAACACAACATCGGGACCTGACGGAATAGACTCTAAAACAATAATAACACTAAGCCAACAACTGCTTTTACCACTAACGTACGTAATTAATCTTAGTCTTAAAGAAGGAATTTTCCCGAGCATTCTAAAAAAAGGTCTGGTTATTCCTATTTATAAATCAGGAACAAAAAACAATGTAAACAACTACAGACCTATTACATTATTAAACAATATGTCAAAAATTCTTGAAAAAGCAATAAAAGTACAGCTACAACATTATCTGGAAAACAAGCAATTACTTTCAATAAACCAACATGGCTTTAGAAAAAAATAGGAACACAGAAAACGCAATTGCCACTGTAATTGAGTTTATTACACATAACCTAGTTGCTAAAAAAAAAGTTATATCAATTTATTTAGACTTATGTAAAGCTTTTGACACAATTTCTCCCGAAAAACTCTTCAATAAACTAAAAATAAACTTACTGAAAAGCTTCATGTCGGGTAGAATGTAACAGGTTAAAATCAACAACATGGTAAGCGAGCCACTTCTATCTAGATACGGAGTACCACAGGAAAGCGTTCTTGGTCCCCTATTGTTCCTTATTTACGTAAACGACCTGTGTGACATTGATATCGACGGTAAAATCGTAACGTTTGCTGACGATACAGTACTTCTCTGCCAGGCAGAAACATGGAATGAGGTATATAAAAAGGCCGAAAAAAGTCTATCTGTGGTCAAAAATTGGCTAAACAACAACATTCTTACATTAAATACAACAAAAACCAATTATATTACACTCAACATCACACAAAGAGGCCAACCTCCACCGCACATAGACCTTATCTTACACGACTGCGGACAAACTTCTCGAACATGTTAATGCGAGCGTATAGAAAGGGTTGACCACACAAAATATCTAGGAGTTATAATAGATGCCAACTTACGCTGGACTGACCACATAACTTATATCACAAACAAACTGAAACGAGTCATGCATCTTATAAAGACAATAAAAAAAATATTTCCAATAAAAATCCTCAGAACCATATTCTTTGCACTTTGCCAATCCATTATTACATATGGCATACTTGCTTGGGGAAGTGCAACGAATATAGCAATAGATCCATTAGAAAAAATTCAAAAGGCAACAATTAAATTAATCCTCCAAGTTCCTCGCTACACATGCTCGAATGTAATTTACGAAACACTAGACGTCATGACAATAAGACAACTCTACGCCAAAGCTGTACTACTATACTTCTTCCAACATCAACTTTACATTCAAATGCAACCTCAATTTGCAATTAAAACTAGGGCCTCTACAAAAAAACCACTTAACACACCGATAACTCATACCTCACACGGGCAAAGACACTTCAAGTATTACGCAATCAAACTATATAAACTCATGCCCACCACACTGAAACAACTACTAACTACAAATCCACATACAATTCTTCACAAAAAACACATCAAATACTGGATCAAACAACAAGGTATTCAATTTACTCAAAAAATCATAACACCTAACCAAACATAACCAAAAACAAATATTAAAAAGGAATAGTAGGCAATTATAACTTTGTTTTAAGACAAAACATTAAAATCACAATATTATTCATTCCATTGGCGTGTGGTCCCTAGAATAATATACCTACCTATTTATCAAAACTACTATCTATCTTGTACATAAACTAGATGCTTTGTATAACTGTATGTATAGATCCTAACTGCAACAAATCTTTTATTTTATGTATACGATACTGCCGCCATGGGTCGACCCACAGTCTCCTCCTTGACAATATCAAGGAGGATACGGTGTTTCTACTTTTGTCGTCAGAATTTCAATTATTCCAAAACATGGGAACACCTCAGCACAGGTTCGCCTAGTGAGGTGTTCACAAAATACTACTAGGTACTTACCTATATACAGTTACGGAACATTAACATTTTTTTTCCTTATTACTTTACTTGATATCTATGTATACCAAAGTAATTAATTATCTGTAATATGTATGTATGTGAAAGAATAGAAATAAATAAATAAAAAAATTAATAAATAAAAAACTAAGAGACCGTTAAAAAACTCCGTATTTCTTAATCACTTTTTTTTAGTTTATTTTATTTTTATTTATGTATATGGTTTTTCTTTTTCTCACTAGTTAAACACATAACAAAATATAACTTTGAGGAACACAGTTTTAAAGTACTATTAAGAACAACATTGATGGATTTTATAACAAATAAGAAGATCTTAGATTAACCAAATAGGCTGTTAAGGGATATTTGCCCGGTAGTGGTATGACATTAGATGTTGCAGGGACGAGATTTAGCACACCCTCAGATTGGGACAGGGTTGTAAAAAAAAGATGATTAAGTTCAGTTATTCCAATTTAAACGAATAAAAATTATTTAAAGTCAAACAAAACAAAACTAAGAATATAACATAAATAAACATGTATTATTAACAAGTGATATCGCTACACATAATATAATTTTAAATGTTGTGAACAATGTTCAGATAAACTAAATATTACAGATGACAAATAATAAAACAATATAAATAACTTAAGATTTTATTCGTAAACAACACAAAATAAACATAATGCAAATACATAATATATAACACAAAATTCACAATACATATAATAAAGATATTAATAAAAAATAAATAAAACACATAATACATAACAGATAGATTCGAGCAATAAATGTAAAATAATCATAATTGGATTCAGAAGCAAAATACACCTGATACTTGAAAAGATTTTACAGCTAGTCAGCGACTCTTAGAACAGGCCATCTTTCAACCCAGACTTACGTGAATTTCCTCAGACACTCAAAATTCACCTTATTCGAAACGAGATCTGTGTTTTAGATGGTTCTCGTAGTTACTTGTAAACCATCAATAATTTCGTCACGAGCACCTGTCAAAATCTCACAGTGCCACAGAATGTGCTCGGCTGATTGGTCAGTTTCACCACAAGCGCAGTTGGGATGGGGTGATGGAGTAAGTCTCTGAAGCCTTCCTCTGAACTCCCCATGTCCAGAAACCAATTGGGTGATATGATGATCCATTGAAAAATATGCGCCTTTCATTCTGATTTTAACTGATGGAAAGAAGGAGAAGGTCCATCTTCCCATATTCGAACTGTCCCATCTTTTCTGCCATTCACTCAGCGTTATCATTTTAAGAAATTCGAGCAGAGTCACTGCTCCTCCAGGTATTAGTTCAATACCAAAGTGGGTAGTAGGTCTTCCTCTTTTAAGACACTTCTGTATTAACACTTCCCTAATTTCTAGATCATTTAGCAAAATATTTAATTACATCTTTTATCTGCTGCAAAATTTTATTGGCCCACAGTGCACATGTGATTACACCATCGAGCTCGACACTTTCCTGCTTTCGCATCTGTGTTTTGGCCCAGCCTCTGGGAAATATTCCCCGCGTCACGCTCGCGTCACGGCGTCACGGGCGTAATGAATACCTAAACACGGCGCGGGCGTCCCGACGCAGAACGAACCCGGCACTTTTACAGATTTTCCGCGAACACGGCGTCAATTTTGCATGATTCCTGCGGGACTCCGCGACTCGCTAGGTGGAAATGGAGCTGCTAAATCACAGGTGAAATTGTTTTATATTGAAAACATGGATCATCAATTTCCCAATTTTTCCAATTTTTTCCTTGTTCTCCCCATGATTGATTGAAAATCCAACATGAAATGAGTAAGATGCATTCTCGCACTTAATATATAATTGCATGGAGAATACCTGCGATTTATGCTCTCTGAAACGCGCCACGAAAGTCTCCAATCTAGAAAGAATTGAACCCTTGAAGTAACAGCTATTAAAACTATAAACTATTACATAACCCATACCTCTTGGAATACTATAAATTGTTCGTACCGAACAACTACCGTACCTGTGATGTATTTCTAATGCCTACTGGTAGGACATATTTTGGTAACATGATTACTTTATGATTACGTGGTACTAGCAGACAAATTCTTCCGCACAGGTTCTACATAATTTTAATAGCATATTTTACTTCGTGATTACTGTTTCAGTAAATTTTTATATTTATCAAATGTTTGTAAAAGCCCGTATGGCATAAATATAATTTAAAAAAATAGATATTCAAAACGATAGTCGAATTTGCTCTAACTAATTTAACCCTAAGTTAAAAATCAAGATCTGTGGATTCTTATTATGTTTATCTTTACTAAGTATAAAATGTCGCTCACAAATATGTGCGCTTAGATCTATTAAACTACGGAACGGATTTTCATGCGGTTTTCACCAATAGATAGAGTGATTCGTGTTTGTCAATGTTTTGTGTAAATTGGTTGAAATACATAATATGTCCTTCCAAGCGGCAGTGGGCAGCGGGCAGCGTGGTGTGATGGTGATGTCGTTGGATAAATGTTTCGTTAGCCACAGCAACGTGTTGCCGGGTCTGCTAGTTTATATATAACTCAGAAACATGCAACTTTAACACCATTGAAAAGTGAAAAAAAATTGGTAAAATATGTTACGTTAGGTTAGGTTAGGTGCTATTTTTCTTTTTTTGGTTCATAGCTTTTAACTTTTCAAAGGCATGTAGAAATTGCATGTTTCTGAATTGTCGTGGAACCTATATTTCATCATGGGCCATTGTTCCACCTGGATAATGATAGAACTTGAATATTTACTTTGAAAATTGATGAATTCTTCTAATTCTGTGAAACAACCCGGCAATTGTCTTTAGTTTCACACAAAAATGTTTCAAATTTATCATGACTGTAGTTTATAAATCACAAAAACTATGTTGATCCTTATGCACACCGTATAAGGGGATATATTATTTTAACAAGATACCACGCAGCCTGTATGTTTTTTCCCTATTCCATTTAATTTATTTCATAACTTTCATGCTTCACCAACTCTCTATGCGAAATATGGGTGCATAATTTCAGCGTAAAATCTTATTATTTTAATGGATTTTTTCCAACATACTCTGTAACATGGCAAATCCCAGGCGAATAATATGGGTCGGATAACCTAATTAACTTACTAGCTAGTGACTGAAGCGGATGGTTGTATTTTTTGTGCTCAAGCCCAGTCCATTAGGCTACTATTTTCATAACAGAGAGCTTTGAGCAGTTGGATAAAGTTTGAAAAAGAGTAAAGTTGTTTCTTTTGCGTAGCTCTTTCCAACAATTTCTTAGAGTAGACGGCAAAAGAGAGACGCGTTTAAACAATCATTATATTGCAACAGTTTCTCTTGTGCCATAGTTACTATGCATGAAATAAATTATTGGAGTATTATTGTATTGCCGAATAGAATTAAATATAATCACATAAATTTGTTAGAAACCACTTAATTTTAATAATTATTGCTCTACCGGATTCGCGAGGAACCTTCCTTTATTAAAACTAATTATTACTTAAAATTCCTTATAAAAACTAACCTAAAATGCAAAATAATGTCAGATATACAATAATATTTATATATTAGAGTGGAAGATCAACAAACGGGAAGGGCTAATTAGTGAAATTACGGAAAAACAGATCAGTTTACTGGAAATATCTCTGGAATAAAACTGATAAATTAAATTAGTTACTCAATATACTAGAATTATTATTCAGGAATTTTCGGATTTAGAGTGTTTTCAAGTTATCTAATTTTTTAGCCCTTATTATTAAGGTGAAGAATTTGAATCCACGTGTCCTTATTAAAAGTACAATCTGTAGAAATGAGATCATCGGCAAAATCTGAAAAATTAATATCATTTGAACATCAAAAGTGTTCCGTGATACTAAGATTTATATTTCTAGTTGTCTGTACCCGAGGCCGTCAAATAATCGTATTCACAAATTCTCGAATAAAAGTTGCATTTAAAAAATAAAAAATTCCTGCAAAAAAACCATGGCAATTCACAGAATTGTAGCCATTTAAAAAATATATATGCATATATACTAACTGACCCGGAAACCGTGTTCTGCCATATAAATTATTTTTATATGTGGATGAAAGTTCGATGAGGTGGACGTAGCGCCATCTGTTATTCAACAACATAAATAATTTCGTTCTTTTTGAAATACAAACGACCACGGTTAAATTTATTCATATAAAAATACTGAAATCGCGATTAAAAAATGGGAGGGTGGGGGTTGGATGGTCAAAATTTGGGGTTATAGGTATTTTTTTATGCAAAAAAAAAAACTTTTTTTTTTCAAAAAAAATAATCTGGATAGGGACATCCTAAACACCTGGCTGAATGAAATATAATTTATGACCTATTCTCATACCTACCAAATATACATAAAAAAATTTCATAAAAATCGATAGAGCCGTTTCAGAAGAGTGCGACCACAAACACCGTGACACGAGAATTTTATATATATTGGTATATCACACAAGTTATCTTAAATTCAAAATCAAATTGAATAGCGGTATACGATGTCAGGCAGTGTGCTGTCTTGATCTAATAGTTAAGAGGTACTATTTCATTGACGACGTACATTTTCATTGAAATCTATAAGGACAGTCTTTTTATTTGAAGGAGTGTACCATAAATACAATGTTGAACTCCTTGTTTTAATTTTAAATGAGTTCTTGAAATTTTCTTCGTTTACTCAATATTCCATTTATCGAAATACAGTTGTAGTTATTTTCTGATCCAAATGGATATTTTATGTGTTTCGAGTGTATTTTTCCAGGCCAGAAACCTGTTGCTTCCACCTCTGGGTATGCCAAGAAACAAATTGGATTGAAATATGATGTAATGAAGCAAGCAAATTTCATTATTTTCGTATCATTCAATTTTCAAGGAACGATGTTAGTCTGCTTCATCCGAGAATCACGTAGTATTGAAAAGAAATATTCATTTTTTGTATTTTTTTGGCATTAACCTCCCCGCTAGTGAGTTTTGGCGAACATAACTGTACGAGGGGATTGAGTTTTTGAAGTGAAACTTCTTTAGCCTCGTAGTGATTTGGAATTCGGATGAAAAGGAAATGACGCATCACAGCACCTGCGAAGCATCAAACTTCGCTCATTAGTCGCTTTAATTATATTGTTTGAGATATGAAACGGAAATGACGGTAGGTCTGCGCTCATTGGCCACTTGATTATGACCACGCTTCTATAGGCTCCTGTTGGTTAAGATTGTTTGTGGTTATGTTTCGCTTCTTCCGCGTGTGAACCGCAATCGATTTTTTTAAAAATGAAACTGCTTTAGCCCCGTTAGTGATTTGATATTCGGATGAAACGAAAATGCGTCAATGAAATTTATTATTTGGGTCCTCGGTTCTAATATAACGCGGTAAATTCGGGCGTCAGAGCGGGCCTTCGATAGCGCAATGGGCAAGGCGCTCGACAAGCCTCAGCGGCTAGAAAGACAGACATCAAGCGAACGGATGTTCGAATCCTACAAAATCCAAAAAAATAAAAATATTTTTTTTTGTGAAATCAATATCCAATCTTCAAACCACTTTAAAATAAACAGGGAAAAGAAAAGAAAGCGATATCTAGCTAGGCTTTCTAGTATCTCTTTTACCGCGTGTGAATTAAACTCTGATTTTTTTGTTTGTTAATTTTTTAAATATTTTTGAAGTGAAAATTTCTTTACCACCGCCGTGATTTGAAACCCGATGAAACGAAAAATGGCGACATTATAAATAGGCGAACACATACAACTATAGGATTTAGCCTGCGAGAGAATGTGGTCTGAGAAAATGAAGAGTTTTGTTTCACATGTGCATTTGATAATTATTTTTTTATTTATCTGCGGGATTCACACACATCTTTGTCGAAATTTGTCAGATGTGTTGAAACCAGTAGCAGATTTGGGAGGCGGGAATGGGTACCGCCGCCCCGAAAACCTTTATTGGATAACCAACACCTCTGCCATAGGTCACCCCAAGTAGTTCGTTACGTTTGGTGATTTAGCAGGGGTGCCCGGGTTCATGGGGTGAGGTTTGTCTAGGTCTTGGAGTTGGATGACCAGGACACACTGAACCCCAGATTCCTACCCCCTCCCCTTAAACCCTCTTCCTTCCCAGAACTATCTTCTCCTTCCTTTCCTTAAAAAACCCTCCATACAGCATCCTCAAAGATGACATAGGAAAATTATTTTCCTCAAGGCCTCCTGTGTGAAGCTTATGTAAAAAAAAAGATAAATAAAAAAATAGGTTACAAATCCTGTACATGTGAAATAAATCTCTTCAAAACTAAATGTCTAGAAATTGTTACATAGCTAACCTTTCCACGAGTATCGCCGCAACGGTGCGGTGAAATAAACAAAAATCCTAGAAGAGTATGACCGCAAAATTGCGTCCGCGGCTATAATTCAAACGCCTTTATATTTAATGAAAATGTTTGACATGTCGTGGCGTCTATGGAAATCTGCGTGTATTTTGTCGAAGTTTTGGAATACCTACTTACAATACCGACTTCGCTTAGTTTCAAAATTCTTGATGAGTACAGTTGTACAGATTTTTCGCGTGCACGTGTTATTTTTCAATGTTGGTTTATTTGCGTGAATTGATGGGATATCGTTGAGGTTTTTTTTTAAAATACAAGATTGTTATTATTTAATCCATGATAATAAATAAATAAAATAAAACCAACACGTGTGCAGTTCACACGCGATATAAGTGAAACCTCCAGAAAATTAAAGTAGACAAGAGTAGGGATTTTAAAAAGCACCACACAAAGAGGAGCCCGATTAGTCTATCTCATTATCTCACAGGCTAAATCCTATAATGTTCGAATTAAAATTTATATCTGTGATTATCAATTAGGCTATAGGCAAAATACGGAAGTCAAAATATTTTCTAAGTAAGTACTAAGATTTTTTTTAATGAGGGCGGGAAATTTACAATTCGAACAATCAATATTCTTTAGTAACGAAAGTTTCGGTAAACGTCGTATAATGTCAAGCCGCTAGTTATGCAATAATATGTTGCGCTTTCTCTAGTTTGGTTTCGGAATTCAACTAGAAAGCAGTTACATTTTTTGATTTGTCGCAGTTCCTGTTTTACTTAATATTGTACAATGGCGAAATATAGTATGTTAACATTTAAAAATATCGTGCGAGTTCGTTTGAAAAGGAGCTTGAAATTAAAAATGAGGGACCTTCGTAAAATTTTGATGAAATACAAATTTAATATAATAATAATAATAGCCTTTATTCAGATAGTAAATTACATAAAAAAAAACCCTCTTTGTTTTAAACACTGCAAGGCAATTTTATATGCAGATGATATGAAACTATACCTTCCAATCGATGATATCGCGTGCTGCTTAAAATACAGGAGGACCTTAATAATCTCAGCGAATATTGCAAAATTAACTGCTTGTTCCTAAACATAGATAAATGTTACTCAATATCATTTACGAGAAATAGGACCATAATCATATTTAAATATTCAATAAACAATGTCGATATTAAAAGAAAAGAATCAGTTCGGGACCTGGGTGTTACCTTAGATTCCAAACTTACATTCCAATTACATATTAATAACATTGTCACTAAAGCCACCCAAATGTTAGGATTTATACTACGAACATCAAAACTATTTTATTTTCTCGATACATTTATTTTGCTTTATTATACCTATGTTCGTCCGCACCTAGAACACGCCTCACAAATTTGGAATCCAAGATATATAACATATGTTCATAGAATAGAACGTGTTCAGGAAAAATTTCTCTCCTACATAAATTTTCGGTCGTTTTATGCATTCCAATCAAATGAAGATATTCGTCAATTCTTTAAAATCCCAAAATTAAATTGTAGGAGAATTATTTCTGATCAATTGTTTTTGTACAGAATCCTAAATAATACGATATCTTCCCCGTATCTTTTACAAAAAATAGATATTAGAGTTCCTGGTCGCAATGGCAGAAACGTATCCCTTTTTTATAACAGCCGCTCCAACACCAACTACTTACAAATTGAATTCATACATCGAGCCTGCCACTATCATAACACACACCTCACATATACTGACATCTTCAATATAACTTTCAACAAATTCAAAGCAACACTATCAGATAAATGTAATGCATCACAACACACCACTTAACATCCATATTTATATTTATTTATTATATTATTAATCAGATTCCTTTTCCTAATTTGCAATATATTTTCATATTGCCTAATTACATACAAATCATCCATATACTCCTATAAGATCATAAGCTTACCCTTTATTGTGTTTTTCTATATTTTATCATGCATTATTTAAGTATTTAGCTTCTCCTTACTATTTTTTTTTTCTTAGTTTTTCTTTATGTTTTTCTTGTCAGCAAAAAAAAACAAATTTTATCAGCGAAAACATGTTTTTAGGCTTACTGTTTTATTTTAGCACTCTTTGTTTTTATGTATCTTTGTAAAGCTGTTTGTTTTCCAAATAAAGATTTATTACGGTGCTCCAGATTTCATGTCCGGGTTGAATCTTTCCCAAATGAAAGACTAAACCCTTCCACACACTTTTCCACAAATGAATATCTAGTAAATTAACGCAATGTAATTGCACTATATAAGAATAAAACAATACAAGAACAATACGTCAATCCACCAGAAACATAATGGGAAAATATTTCACCGACTCCAGATATTTTCATATCAGAGGGTTCGGCGGCTCTGATGAAATCCTAACTGGTCCGATAAATCCTACTGATCCCTCAATATAAATATTTAAAAAATCTTTCGTAATCCTACATGTATTTAAAATGACCGACTTTTGCATTTTTATGTACAAATTTTTTGACAAATCTAATACGCCTAAATTTTGAATGAGAGAGCTTGGTATAATGCCAGTAGCCGAAATAACAAATGGTAATATTTTTATAGTCTGAGAATGCCAAATTCTTTTAATTTCATTTCCTAAATCTGTATATTTTCTTATTTTTTCAGAAACAGTTTTCTGAATATTACAAGAATTTGGTATAGCGACATCAATGATATAAGTTATTTTCTTAATTTTGTCATGTAAAACTATATCGGGTATATATTATTAAAGATTATTATTATTATTATTATTACATTACATTATTTATAATTAACTTTTCATATTCATAACACTTATTATGTATCGAATTCCTGTCTGTATGTCACTAGTTGACGATGGCCTCCTCCAACTGTCGATATTTCTCTCTATCATTAGCTACTCTTGTCCATGTACCACCTGCTATGGCTATGTCGTCAACCCATCGTCTAACTAAATGGTCTACCTCGTTTTCTCTTCTTGTCACTTGTGAAACAATTCGTGACTAATTTTGACCATTTTTCACTTCCCCTGATTGTGTGGTCTGAACACTTCCACTTAAGCTTTTTTATTGTTTTAATGCCATCTTTTATTATGGTTTGTTTCTAATGGTTGCAATTTTTAATCTATCGGACAGTCTTTTCCCTATCATGTTTCTTTCCATGGAGTTTTGACATGTTTCGAACTTCTTATTGTGTTTTTTTGTGAATGCCCAAGTTTCCCATGTCCATAATCCCAAGATATGGATTATGGACGTGGGAAGAAAGAATATAGATACAATTTCGCAACCTAACCAAGATTAATGCTTGTATTGTACATTCTCTTCGATTTAACTTTATAAATTTCCTCTTTTTAACAGAGGTATTAACTTATATTTCAAACAAAAAAACTTTTACAATGTATCCTTAAAACGGGGTACCCCAGTAAGGACACATATTTCTCTCAAAAACTGTAAAAAAATATATAAATAAAATGAAGAAAAAAAAGTAATTGCAGGAAGTATGCAGGGATCAAAAAGTTTCCGTTTGATAGTTATTCTGGTTTCACTGTTTTTCATTGTGTCTTTCAAACCCCAATATTGTTTCCAAGCATTTCAAATACGTCTGTCTGTTTCTTTTGTGGTTAAATCTAAAGGAGAAATTATTTGATCTTGGTATACGTATTCATCCACATAGTCGATCAGATTGTTATTGGCGTTTCCCATTTATTAAAGCTTTCGTATTTTCTGTGTTTATGACTAATCCCCTCTTTCGACTTTCTCTATCTAGTTCATTCAACATCATCTGCAGGCCTGCACTCGTCAGCGAGAGGATTATCAAATCATCCACGAATCTTAAATGTGACAGCTTTTCACCGTTAATGGACAGCCCATATTATTCCCAATCTAATTCACGAAATATGATATCTTCCCTCAAATTCTTAACCCTCAGTGAAAAAAACCGCCAATGTTACCAATGCACTTATTAATTTCCGAGTTGCCGGAAATATTATGTATCATCCAAAATTTAAATGAAGTTCTTCAAAATTAACTTTAAAAAACCATACATAACAAAAATTTAAAAACTACGCCTTAACAACCTTAAATTAAATTCAAAACGTGAAATTTAAAATACATATATTTAACTTTTGAAGTTTCTAAAACCGGGAATCTTTTACAATTATTTTAAAAACTCTTAAATTTAAAAGTCACATTATTTATTAGTGTTTTTATAAGTTTTTCAGTCCGTGTGCCAATTACTGTAACTGCATCAATTATTCACACATCAAATGAGAGAAACCTATCAAATTCTCCAAGTCCAATTAGCCCATTCTGTTTGGCCAAGTCAAGTCCTGAAATTCCCTAGCTGCAAAGATAGCTAAACCACTTCGCAATGCGGTAATTTTAATTCAATTAAACCAAAATTCTAACTACTTGCATTGGTTGACACTTTTTGTGAGCTCGTGTGTTTTGTTGTTTGCCTTATTGAGGTGCTTTTTTGATATTCCGTTTGTTTGTTTGAAAAGTAAAGGACTTGCAGAAGAGACCTGGTAACTTTTTGGTGTCGAAAAGCTTTGTCATTGAGTTAACATATTCAATGTATCCAAAAAAACAGAATTCGGAAATAGCTATGGATGTATTTGTTTGCTTGTATTGCCAAAAAATAACTTGTTACAAACGAATACGCATTGTCGTGTTTTATAGTCGTACATTTGTTTTGTAAATTAATATGTTAAAATATTAAAGCTATTATTTGCCTTTTTTCAAAAGTTTCTGGCTTTCACGAATAGAGGCCAGATGATTTTATTTAATAATTTTATTTAAATGGGCATATTTCAAAATTATATGGCAGATTGGAATCGAATCAATTCAATTCAAATCTTGGAAGATATAAAATGTTGAATGGAGGGGAGGCAATTTTAGATAAGGCTTGATAGAAGAGAGGATATTTGTATAAAAGAATCCATCCAAAAAATATAAATCATCTAAAGTTCCCACTTCTAGACCAGAGAATGTTCAATCTGGGGAGTAAAGGACGTGAATTTTAAAAATGTGAGAAGGAACTGAACAATTTCCAATTATTCTTGGAATAAATGGAGAATTTTTTTTTTTTCGAAAAATGGGAGATTTTTAGAAACCACGGTATTAATGGGATAGTCCATTGTATTGAGGCTTAGCAGGCTCCCTTTACATGCATTATATACCCTACTATTTTTTTTTAAATATAATTATTTAGCTATATATTTTTTGTTGTTAGAACCATGATTAATTAAAAGTAAAAAGAGTAGGTACCAATGCCTAAATCATTTTCAGAGTAAAATGATTTTGTTGAAATTTTTTAGTAAAACGCCTTAGTAAATACGTATATTTTAATGTGTGTTTAGTAAAAGAAATGAAAAAAAAATACATATAATTACAAATTATTTTAGTTTTATACAATAATATCAGTGGCGTCTTGTAAATGTAAGGTTTGCTAGACTGCTAATATTGTAAAATAAACACTTTTTTTGATTTTGTTGGAGCCGACAATGATTTTATTATGATGGCCTCCGTGATCGAGGTTTTATTGGAAGCAGTTGGGACTCTTGTGTGGTATTCACATTAAATTAAAAATAATTATGTATTTAGATTTTTCAGGTAATGTTTTTATCCTTGTATATCTGCTACAGCACAATTAGACCTCATACCTTTGTTCTGAATTATTTCCATTATTTTTACCTGTGTTTTATTCTTACGTAATTAAAAACAAAAAAAACATGATTCGATTATTAACAACCGTTCAATTCGATTCGGATTGTGTTCATCGCTAATAAGTAGTATTCACACTTAGTTGAACAAATCATCTCATTATATTTGATCTGTTTCGTCCTAATGAATTGCGCAAACCATTGCACTCCAGCCCAACTCTACCACCACAAGTATGTTACATAGAACATTGGAAACGCACAACATATAATACACATAACATAGAAAAAAGGATACATAGAGCCAGAGGCGGCCCCAGGGGTCAAGAAGTGGAATGTCATTTAAAAAAAATGATAATACGATACAATATCAAAATAAATATTATAATATTCATTTGTACGAACCTCGCGAGTTTGAGAATCAAATTCATCCACATACGTCAAATTACATTCAATAAAGTAAATCATTTCATGCGACAAGCGTAAAATATGCAAAATCAACCTACGTTTATTAAACCATCTCTTTCAGACGCATAATATTCAGCATGCTCTCTCTCTCTCACGGCACTGACCCAAACTGTCTTCAGAATCCGAAAACTTCTTACTAAGCGCCATAGAGCCATCTCGTTTATAGTTTGGTGCGTAAAGACACAGAAGATATGATGTCGGGGCATTTCATAATTTCCAATCATAGTACGTGGGAAAGAAAGCTTTCATTTAAGACGTTAGATGTCACTACTTGCCGGTGCCGGCTATCTCGCGGTGCATTTCAAATACATTGGAATAATACCAGTTGTTTTGATTTGCTTAATATTTCATAATAATATTATGTTTTACTGTTGGCCGAGCTTGTAACTTGTGAATTCTGGACGTGTAAATAGCCCAGAACTCTTTGAACTTAATACTCAAGAAAGAAAAAAACGAATGTGAATTTATCTTGCGTTAACCTAAAATTACAAAGATGATGAATCCGACAGGAACTTAATGGCAAACAAAAAGAACACTGACCTTATTTCTGGTTCTGCTGCAGACGGAAGGCCTTCCCATCTAGTCCTTTCACATGGATCAATCGTATGTAGTTTAGAAAAATCAAATAAGTCTGGTGTCAACATATTATATACATCGGATTCAAAATTCACACTGAACACAAGAACTCCAAAATCACAGAAAGATCACGAGTCATTATATCAATGTAACATATTGTCGCTTAAATCATTTTATCTCCAAAAACCGCAAGCAGGTGACATCTGTGTTAATTTTGGCCAAGCGCGAGGCTTTAGCTGGTTTCCGAACCAATATCACACGAAAGCGGCTGGAAAGTGCCTTTCGCTGTCCAAAGAACCCGCCATCATCAACACTTAGCAAGGAATGCAATAATTAAAATAATCAATAATCCGCACAGTTTAAATTGCTTAACCAACTGTCATCTTATGTTTTAGGAGGTTTTTGACCAATTGACCTGAGGGAAGGACCACCACTGCATAGAGCATAATATTATATTATACGATATACAGAACGTAGAATACAGGATACGTGGAACATAGGATAGTCTGGTATACTTTCCTAACTAATGATGGTACAACGCTGTGCCGGTAATTGCACTTCTGTCTGTATTCGAAATTGTCCTGTCTTGCATGCATAACGACGTCATATCCAGGACATAACCGGCAAAGAAAAACAATTTGAAAATCCCTGTTTGAGCATTATCATTTCATGGTGGGTAATTTTGTATATGGACCGACGATTTATTTTATTCGTGCTTTTTTTACTCTTGAGATTTTGTGCTTTAATTAAAGTTGGATTAATTATATTTATTTATCATCCTGATATAAATCATCTCAATTCTTAAGGGAATTTTACCAGCCAGCGGCCGAAAATTCAAATTTCGTCGAAAGATGTTCTTACGATCGTACAGGGCGATTCCAATGAGAAAGATTAATTATTCTCCGTACCAGCTTTTTAAAATTATAAATCAATATCGATTTTATTTATTTCAAAATTTGCCTTAATCTGTACCTACATTCAAAAATGCTGAATGGCGTGATGATAAAATTATTAAAATTATGTACTTTTTGTAATTATTTTTTGATCATTAGTATTAATAATTTTTCAATAATGTCTAAGCAAAATAAGAATGTTAAAAAAATCTTAAGTATTAGTTTGTAAGACCGTAAATAAGTAGACAAACGGAAGTTTTTTCGTCACAAAACACGTACGCGAATCTTTTTAAACGACTTCGAAAAGGAGGAAGTTATCAATTCGACGGTATTTTTTTTTTTATGTTTGTTACCTCAGAACTTTCGATTGGGTGAACCGATATTGTTGATTCTTTTTTTAATAGAAAGCTGGTGCTTTCCGTGTGGTTCCATTTTATTTTGGTCCAGTTCTGACAATGGGATCCATAAGAAAACTATATATGTCTTAAATTTGCAATAAGTATGTGCGCGACAAATGGACGAATAACGATTTCGATGATTTTTTTTAAAGTAAATTTTCTTTAAGCACGCTCGTCACTAAAAATCAAAAAATAAACAAAAATTTGAACAAACCAAAAAACGACTTCAAAAGATGCACTAAAAAGTAAAAAAATAATTTCTTATTATTCTACAACTTAATAATCAACTTGCTTTTTCTACTCATCAATATGTAGGTAAGATTGTTATTTTTGGAGTCGGTGTCAGCAAAGGTAAATACATACATAGTTATAGGTGAGATGAGCTTGTGTGCACGCGCGACAAACCAATCTTGGCTATAGCACACGCTAAACTGCCAAAGCAGTTTGTCAGCAGGTCAATTTAACAATATTAATATAACACAAGAGCACAAGATACCACAATAAAGAAAATAGAAACAGGAAGAATAACTTTTAAGTAATTACAATATAAAGGCATAAAATACGCAGACAGACACAGAATTAACACAAGATATAACACAAATTACTCAAAGTCATACAAAAGATTACCTACAAACAAATCTTGATCTGTTAGCCTTTTAAAAAAAAAAATTGAGATCGGTGGTGCAATTGGATTCGTTTTTTATGTTCATTGGTATCTTATTAAATATGGTAGTGAATGTCCGTTGTCCGTATTTATTTATATTTTTCGGAATGGACAACCTCTCATTTTTAATTAATCTACTGCCATATGCATGATCCACTTTTTCTTTGTATATTGAATCTGAGAATGGGTTTTGGCATACAATTTTAAACCATAATATCCCTCGCACAGGTAATATACTAACTGACTCATATAAGAATTTTATGTGTCTCCTTTTGTATAAATGCTTTTGCTTACCAAGAGCTTAGTCATAGAGTTCTGAATTGTTTGAATGTAATCTATGTTTGTCTTGCACGAGTTTCCCCAAGAAGTTATTCCGTATCTGATTTTGCTAGTGACAAATAGATTATTTTCAGCGTACTTATGGGCATAAAATATTTAATTTTGTAAATTCGTCCCGCAATAGCTCGCAGGCGTTTTGCATTCATCCTAGACTTGCAGAAAACTCAATAGATTTTGCTTATTAAAAATGAAAATGGATAAATATTTGTCCAAGACACTATCTAGATAGCATTTAGTTCGGGTTTGAATCTTGCAATCATACATAAAAATAGCAGACAATAAAAATATTCTTCTTCTTCTTGCGCCGTGTCCGTTCAACGGACGTTATTTTCATGTTGGCTATTCAGACCTTTTTACAGCGGCCTGGAACAGCTCTACAGTAGCTGGCCAAACTACTGTCTCAGCCTTTTCAGTCATGATGTTCTCCTTCTTTCAGGGCCCCGTCTTCCGGCAATCTTTCTGTGCATTATCATAGATGTCCTGGATATCGAAGTTTTCGGATTTTTTTTTTTATTTTTGTTTTATTTATTACAAAACATTAGATACATTTATATAGCAAAAATAACATGGTAATAATATTGCAAAATAACTATAAACATTAAAATGTGTACAATTGTAATTACGTCTTGTAGGTCGATATTAGTTTCTAGCTAGGCAGATTGCCCGTTCTAAGGAACCAAATGCTGGTGAAAATACCGAAAATTTATTCGGCAAAAAACTAAGTTTTTTATTTAATTAAATATGTATTAATGAAAATGCCAAAAATTTATTCTGTAAAAATAAAGAAATAAACAGTTTTTTTAATTTTAAATATATACAAAATTTTGACTAAATGTGCCGTTAAAAGCTAAATTAGTTTTAATAACTTATTTTTCAATCATCCGAACCGTAACATCTTCATTCGTAACTCTGTCCATGCAGCTTACTTTGAGAATTCATTTGTAGATCCACATCTCGAATTCCTCAAGTCACCTTATCAGTTCTTCAGTAAGCGTCCATAAAAATATGTGTTATGCAAAAATGTTAGTAGCTCTTAGTCGAAGTATGAAACAGTTAAATAAGACCAAATAGGATTGGGACACATTAGCTCAGTTGGTAGAGTTGGCAAGGCGAAGGTCCTGGATTCGCGTCACAGATGTACCCATATCTTTTTCTGATTTTTTTCAGGTTTTTTACTGCGTACCACTAATATTGTTATTTTTTTAAATGTCGGTTCGTATTTTTTAGATATCGGGAATAAGAATGGTGTTGGCATTATTCTGATGTACCAGAGAAGGTTAAATTGGTTTTCCAAAGGAAATATTTATACAACGATACGAATTCATAACGCAACTGCACGAGACGATGGACTTGCATAAATTAAGTTTGTTAGCATAATTACAGTTTCCGGAAGCATGACCACTAACGACATCTGTATTTAGCGAAGGGGACAACACGAGGCACCTTCCCTTGGCTGTAATAACAGCTGTCTGCCACTGGGAGCACAAGCGTGCCTCGGGCAGGAGATATTGTTATTTATTATTCTTCTTGTAATGTAATACTTTGAAATATTGATTATTTATATTAAACAGTAATAGGCCATTTGCATGGATTTCATAATGACTTGGAAAAAATCATATGGAAAGATTTTTCTACTAAGATTACGAAAATGTTACAAAAGTTTTTTAGAAAAATATAGTTTAAAAAAAAAACCGTGTTGTTAGCTCGTGACGTCACTACTTGAAAATGTTCCGCCTCCGATAATATTCAATTAATTTTGTAATATTCCACACTTTGATTTCCGGCGAATTTTTAAATTTGACACTTCAAATTCACTAGTTTTATTATTTGTTACCTGCGAACTTGTGTTTGGTTTGATGTTTTGACAGATGTCATAAAGTGAACATCGTACAGATGCTTTCCGCAGCGGCTGTCTTAGTAGTGTAATGGTAATGGTGGGGATTTTAACAAATTCAAATTTTATAATATATTATTATAATTATAATTTACAAGTACAAATTTTATAATATTACAAATACGTTGAACATTATAATGATTAATAATCAATAAGATGGATCAAGGAAAAAAATATTTATTAGGTGTAATGCCTCGTTATTTTACTGTGCCATTCGGATGGAATACGTCGGTTTTCTTTGAAATGATTTTCGGCTATGTAATTATTGTTTTTCGGATCCATAAAATTATGTCACGTCTTTCTGGTTTATAAAAAATGGACTGAAAGTTTCAAAAAATCGACAGGGTTTCAAAACTACGATGGAAAAATACGGTATCTGTTAGAATATATGCTAAAACCGGATTTTTTTAAATGTGATGCAAGTGGCCTATTAACTTAGAATAACGCCATTTTTTAATTTAATTAGTGGACCGTCACTCTGACTTAGCATATACATGCTTCAATACATTCGTTTTCCTACTAACCTATTAAGTTTCCGTTTTCCTATTAAGTGGCCTATTAACTTAACGACCTCCGTAGTCCAGTGGCTAAGACTCTTGACTCACAATCCGGAGGTCGCGGGTTCGAACCCGGCGTGCGCAAATACATTTTATTTGATTAATTTGTGTTATTTCACAATTAATTCATTTAAAATAATATATAGTATATTTGCGGCACGTTCCAGAGTGGAAGATACTATCAGTATCGCCCTGGTGTAAGACCACCATTCAGAATTGAAACGTTGCTTGAAAATGGCTTAAGCCGTGTTTAGTGACCAGATCTGAATAGCCAGGTATTTCCGAACCTTCCTCTTTCCCACCTCCTTCCCCTCCCCACTACCTTCAGCCTCACAACATACCCCAATTGGGGATGCCAAAGTCTCACTGGCTCCAGACGGGAGCAGTTGAGATTCTTGTGCGGTATTCACTGTAAAAAAAAAAAAAAAAACTTAGAATAACGCCATTTTTTAATTCAATTAGTGGACCGTTACTCTGACTTAGCATATAGTCCTTGCTTCAATACATTCGTTTTCGTCTCATTCATCTTCGAGTGGAAGATACTCTCAGTATCGCCTTTGTGAAAGACCATGATTCAGAATTGAAACGTTGCTTTCAATGGCTTTAGCCATATTTGGCAACCAGACGTGAACAACCAGGTACTTCCCAACATTCCTCTTTCCCATGTTCTTCCCCTTTCCATGATTTTGTTTTTGTTTGATTTTGTTTTACGCTATCATCACGCTCGAGGCACTGAAGAAAAAAATCTTTATTCTTATGTTATCTTTGGGTAGGCCGTGTAGGGGGTATTTTCAGAAAAGGAAGGAGAGGAGTTCTAGGAAAGAAAGAGGTATGAGGGACGGTCATTGTGGCTAGGAGTGACGGACATCCCTCCCATTGCGGTGCAATTTGACGGATCGAGAGAGTTCTGCTGGAGACGTCAAATGGTCTCCTTCGACCAGTCACTCCCGATTCCGCCTGCCACGCAATAAGTGGTCAGACACATTCTCCACCAAGACCTTGAAAAACCACAATTCATGAACTCGCTGCTAAGTCACCAAGCGTAGTGAAGGTGTTCATTGTCCAATAAATATTCCCGAGGCGGTGGTACACGCACCCGTTTCCCAAATTGATTAGATTGTCTCACTGAAAGTGTCAAAACAGTAAAAAATATGTATTTATGTGTGTAATACCTATTTTCAGATTATTGGCAACGCCAAACGCAGCATTCTATTAACTTGATAATACACGTATCATTTTCCTGGGATTTACTAGAGCTATTCCTTATATATTCTCCTGACACTCCTTTCTCCATCTATTTCGCGGATTTTTTTTCGTCTTGTCCTTTAGGTAAACCTACCATATATTATTTTTAATGGAATTATTGCGAAATAACACACATTAATCAAATAAGAATCCACAACCTCCGGGTTGCTAGTCGAGAGCCTTTGCCTACAATACACGACATCTTTTTTTAGCCCGATTCCAATTAGAGACCAAAGTCAACATCTTTCGCTTTACGCGATCGCTATTTTCATATCTACGAATTCAGTTGGCATCACTGCTAACAGCACATGAACCATGCTGTCAATGCCAACTGAAATCGTAGATATGAAAATAGAGATGAAATAGCGATCGCGTGAAGCGAAAAATGTTGACTTTAGTCTTTAATTGAAATCGGGCTGAAAAAAGATGTCGTATATTGTAGGCATTACCCCACGACCAAACGGGCCGTCAAAGATGTTTAAGGGAGATGCAAATAGTTCGGTTAACACGACTTGTAGTGTGTAGAAAGACCGGAGTTCAATCTGTTCTACTAAACCTCATAGCGAAACGGTCGTCGATGCTGAAGACATGGTCGATTCAAAAAAATATCACAATATGAATTGAATAAAAAGTTCGCTAGTTCATTTCTTCTTCTTCCATTCTTGTTCTTGTCCGGAGCAAAAATAAGATTGCATAATATATTACTTAGAAATTTTGCCTCTGACTCACCGTACAACGTTATCTGTTATAAGCATGCTGCGGAGTAGCATTCAAACAACCGCATAAATCCGGGCGCATAACATAAATAATGCATTATAACACGATAATATATGCACTGCAGAAATAAAAGTGCACATCCTTTATCCCCGCTGCAGGACAGGGGTATAAAAAGGCCACAAGGGAGGAATTCTTAACATTTGTGCAAGGAATGAGGGGGAGCAGGGAGGTCACAGTGGGAGGGAAGGGGCCGCAGGGAGTGGCTATCCTCCCAGGATGTTATCTCAATTGCTTTACGACCCAAATTCAAAGACTTTTTTAAAAGATTTCTAAAATGTTTCAACTGCGGTTGTTTTATTCTATGAATTTTATTTTATTTTTATTTATTTTTATACATTACAGTTTTACCTTATTATTAACATTTTTACATATTCATCTTACATTTTATTATGTTGGGTGTAAGGTATAGTTTGAAAAGCTGAAACTGTTGGTTGATAATATTTTATGTTTCGTGAACACCTCACTAGAAGAACCAGTGCTGAGGTGTTTACGTGTTTACATGTTTCAGTGTGACAAGTACAAGTGTTTATGTGTTGTAGTAGAAAGTTCGTTTTTATTTTTATTTTTTTTTAAATTATAATGGTTATTGTACATTGATTTTTTAGACATTATTAGTACATTATTATCTGTTACATTTACAAGAATTGAGACGTTTAATTGCAATCACGTAAATACTTATATTTTTTAGAAGAACAGTGTTTTTTTCCTGCTGCTTTTTAAGCTTTTTTTTCCTGAAAACTTCTTTAGCACCGTTGTGATTTTAAACTAAAAAAAGCGACACTAAAAAGAGACAAACACATACACCTATTCTGTAGGATTTAGCCTACGTGATAATGAGATAGTTTAATCGGTATTTGCAGCCTCCCCACTCTTGTCTACTTTAGTTTTCTGAAGGTATCACTTCCACCGCATGTGAATTGCACACTCAAATTTTGAAGAGAAATTACTTTAGCACCTAATTTAGCCAGTGAGAAAATGAGATAGTATAAAACCTTACCGCATTGGCCGCTTTCATTATGAGATCACTTTTCAGGGCTTCTATTGGTTGATATTGTGCTGGTTTTACTTAACCGGGTTATTACAAAACAATAACAACTAACAAACCTCTAATTATCATATACTTCCGTAGTTAATGCAACAAAACCTACAGATTTTAGTTTAGTTTTGTTATTTTAACTGTGGAAAATTATAAGAATTATTGACCAACACTTTATTTTCTTCCCAAGCCAAAAATTTAAGATGTAGATGTCATTAATTTTTATGAAAATTGTGAAATAAGATCGGCCTCAAAAGAAGTCGTAAAAACACTCTAAACATTGTAAGGTCTTCTTTTTTTAAATCTTCTTCTTGTTGTTGTAACTCTTATATCGTAGAATGAATAATATAGTTGACACTACTTGACACAAAACTTACACTTTGTTCTAAACTTGTCTGCAATTGCAGCAAGTGATTAAGGTATAGCTCTGCGAAATAAATTCATCTTCTGAAGCATTTATAGAATACTTTTAAACTATTTCATTTATAGTGTCTCCAAAACTAATATGTGAAGCATTATCTTGATCTTCGCATAATAATTTTATTACAATCGTTACGTATCCCCAAAGACCCATCAAGAAGTCAAATCACTTCCAAAGCAAGATCTGATGATAATCATTTTATTGTTTGAGATTCAAGTAGTTTGATAAAACGCAACGTAGGGGACAAAGAACAGTGCAATATTTAAACGCCAGATAAACTGGCCGCATCGTTTCTTACTTATTTTTATTTCCCAAGGGCTGAATAATATCGTATGCGCGATTATTCGGGTCGCATAATGGGGTGGGGAGCTAAAGTAAAATCTGCAGACCGTGCGGTGCTTGTGAAAATCATTGCTGCATTTTGTATTCTATCTCCAAGAACAAATCTATTCACTGGGGGAATAAACGACTCCAAATTGTATTTTTGTTCGTGTAAATTTATAAGGTTAGTGATGCATGATACTTTGTAGTTTGTACAGTTTAGTTTCAACAATATTGTTGCATACAAAAATGCAATTTATTTTATTCACATTTCGATTATTTAGACGTGATGATCGACCTTTTTAGTTTGAGGGCCATGTTCAATTCTATGTCCGAACATCCAACATGAACAGTCAATTCAAAACGCCATGGTCAAATTACTCGTAAGCAAGGCAGTTTATGACGAGCGGCAAAATATCACAATAATGTATAAATTCATAAATTTTTTACTTAGAGCTCCTTTTTGGTATAAAATCTGTACGCAACATATCCTAGATAAACAATGGTGGACAACGTGTACAATACTAGTCTTACACAAAATGAAGGGATGATAGTACCTAGATTTTCTAATAAACATGGCCAGCGATCTTTTGAATACATTGTACCACTTAGTATATTTAATATGCTGCCATATGATTTGAGAAAATGTTGCTCAACACCTAAATTAGCACTATTGTTAAAAACATGGCTATTGGAATCAGTTTTTCTGTATTGACTGACTCCTTGTGCATTTTAAATTTTTTTTAGACGTATTCTTATTATTTTTTATACTTATCTATGTTTTTATTATCTTATCTAAGTACTTTATTAAATTGCAATATTTTTTTCTTCTATTGTAAGACATTTTATATTGTACTGTGTTTTCGTCCACACTATTTTTCTGCCGACAAGCTACTTGGTAGCTTTACAGGTACAATGTAAAACAAGAAAAAAAACTATTTTCTGTAATAAAACAAATAAAAAAAAGGTGGCGGATAATTTCACGCGAGGCCGCCAACACACGTTTTTTATTCTTCCCAGGTGCAGAAATAATTTGGTGTTGGCCTTGGGAAGGCTAGGTTAATTAACTGCCTCGCAGGAAATAAGAATAATTTTCCATATGTCCTACAACCTTTTTTAGCGTGAAATATCACTGTGTTTTATCTATATGTACCTATAATGTAGGTATTTATTATGTAATTTTTTTAAGGATTTTGCAATATATTGGTTTTAATACTGTTTTTGCAAAAAAATAAATAAATAAATGTGCACACCGGCCGCCGGAGGTAGGATTCTGTGATGAATAGGATAGTCTTGTAGTTTCAACATCCTTCAATAGATGTCGTTAGTATAGTCGATTATATGAAGTTTTATAGTATCTTAACAGATATCAGCTAAGTATTATTTTAGAAAAGTCACGATGATATCAGAAGGTATCTGGTAGTCGGTAAGACGCCACCAGTCTCACGGCTAAACAAAGCCTAGAAGAATAACTTAAAGCCTCGTTGAGTAAGAACGCCTGCTCCACTTAAATATTTATTGTAAACTTTACGTTAACTTAAATAAAAAAAAACTTCTAATCGCAACGAACCTTTATTTGGAAGTTTCCCAACACATAAGAACTAACAGATCATTCATTAATCATTATAATGAAGATTATTAAAATTGCAGTTCGTTGTGTCGCAAACCGATTTCTACTTTCCAAATCCGTTTTTTTTTTAAATAAAAGCATTTTTTTTTAAATAAAAAAACATACAGCGCGGCAGGCAAAAATTGTATATCTCCACACCAATACATGCTATCGGTTTTTTATCATTCTGAAAGTATAAAGATTACATATTTACTACTTGCAATTTCACGCAAATGTTGATTTTTGGTGATCGGAAAGTTAGTAAAAATTTATTTTATACAAGAAAATTTTTGGTATTTTATAAAATGGAAACCTTTAAAATGTGCAATCATAGATCTCAACAAGAAACCATGCGCCGCTGCAATATTTTTTGTTTGATTTATCCTTCTTTTGAACAATTAAAGGTAATATTTACGTTCAATTTTTATAAGAAAAACTGTATTTTTATAACTTTTGAAGGTTATTCCCGTCAATGTAAAATATCATTGAAGAAGAAGATAACAATTATAATCTAAACGAAAATATGAAAGAGAACAAGTCACAGAAAAATATAATGGTCGCAACTGGGACTCGAACCCAGACTAATATGGAATAAAGCAATTAGTTTAAGATTAATTAGATTAATTCCGAAATTTGAGATATGAGATTGACAAATATGACGGTTTGACAGAAGGTGGCAATTGCGAAATTGGTTAACGCTCTCGTCCCGGTTAGACGAGAGGTCTGGGTTCGAGTCCCAGTTTCGACCATTGTCTTTTTCTATTTGTCTGTGTCTGGTTTTCTTTCATATTTTCCTTTAGATTATTATTGTTATCTGCTTCTCTTAGATGTAATATTATTTTATTTTAACTCGCCTACAAGTTATCTGTAATCCATTATAAAACAGTTATTAAAAAACAGCTCCTTTGCTTGTTTTACAAAAAATCCCGTAATAACAAGCACTGGAGAAAAATAAGAGCAGGACTGAATTTTCCGAACTGTCTGGCGGTGGACAAACACAGGAAAGCTCTTCTCGTACAAGAGCGTCCCCACCGATAATTTAATTTATCACGAGGGATGGCCGACATTTTTAATTAGCAAGGACATCGCTAGAAAAACTGCCCGCTGAATTCTGACGGATTAAAATGGCATAAGAAATAAATTCTGCACAAAAAGTAACGTATTAAATGGGAGAAGCATGAATGTAGTAAATACTTAGGTAACACGATTAAAAGGACTTTATTATGGATAACTGTGGGACAGAAGGAGAATTACAGTACTCTTTGTACAAAGAAGTGACTCTTTGTACCAAGCGGGATTTTATATTAAACTTGATGAACTTCCCAGCGTTGCTCGGGCTTTACTCGGAGTTTTTCAAAATCAGACAGTGACGTTCTTCTTTTTTAACAATAACTGAGGAAAATATTTACAAAAAATAAAGGTGATAAAATACATTTTCAAATATTGTTAATAGAAATAAACATATGATTTTCAAATATTTTAATTTTCAATGCAAACATTAATAGAAAACAAGGAAAAACACACGCGTATTTTATTAGACAAATGTATTAAAACGTTACTGTCATCTTACTTTTTTCGTTTCATAAAAAAATAATCGATAAAAAATTTAGAAAGTTTCATTAATGTTTCTAATTTGCGGTCGGAAACTTTAGTGAGCTTTGAGCTTCGAGCTTCGAGCTTCCAGTTCAAACTTCAAGCCTCGAGTTTCAAGTTTTTGAGCTCGAGCATTGAGCTTAAAGCTTTCAGCTTTAAGTTCCGAGCTTTGGGGTTAGAGTCATGAGCTTAAATCTTTGAGCTTTGAGCTCCCAGCTGCGAGCTTTGTGCTTAGATTCGAGCTAAGGACTTCGAACTTCGACTTTCGAGCATTGAGTTTAAAGCTTCTAGTTTCAAACAATGAGCTATGAGTTTAGAGATTTGAGTATTTAGCTTTGAGTTTCGAACTTCGAGTTTTGAGCTTGAGCGTTGAGCTTCAAAATTCGAGAATTGAGATTGAACTTCAAATTTCGAATGTTGAGCTTCGAGCCTCGAGATTTGAGCTTTGCGCTTTGAGCTTAGAACTTTAAGCTTCCAACTACATATGTTGAGTTTTGAGCTTTTGAACTAGAAAGTCGAAGAAAGTTTTATGTCCCAGTCGTTCCCCGGGCTTCATGCAGAGTTTTTCGATTTCAGATTAAGACATGATCCTCTTATTTTGAACATCAAGATTACAAAATTTCTTCACGATGTACCAAAATTCTACTTTTAGGGGGTTGGAAAGGGGATTAAGGTTATTTTTTTTTAATCTGACAGAACAGTGACCTTCCTCTTGTTTTGAGGGTCAAGAATGCAAAGTTTCATCAATTGCGGAACAAAACTGTACATTTGTAAACACACCAAATCCAAATAAAAGTATAATTTTAAAGTAAGTGCCCTTGAATATGTCAATGGTCAATGTAGCAACTTGTTCTGTTGATTGACGAATTCTGATAGAAGTTCTCGCTTTCGGATCATAAAAAGTGCATCGGATCTCCCACGAGTACCTATACTCGTTAGGCACGTGTACAGGTAACTCATTATCTTCTTTTGTACTCTTTCTAGTTCGAGGCAACGGTTCTGTTCGGAATGGGCCAAAAAATGGAGCTATATTCCAGGATGCTGCAAACAAGTGCTTCATACGTCCTTCGGTTGCGTTTTTATTACCAAAAATCTCGCATTATAAATCCAAACATTTTATAGAAGAAGAAAAAGTTAACAATAATTATCTAAACGAAAATATGAAAGAGAACAAGATACAGAAAAACAGAAAAAGACAATGGTCGCAACTGGGACTCGAACCCAGACCTTTCGTCTAACCAATTTCGCTATTGCCACCTTCTGTCGAACCGTCATATTTGTCAAAATCATATTTTCAATTTTTAGAATTAACATTATTATCTTCAATTAAATATTTTTCCATATTACGGGCAACTACCCTTTTTATTGGAAACAATCATTCTAAAAATTGGTTGGTAACCTGGATAGCGTCTCGGATAGATAGTGCTTCATACGTCCTTCGTTTGCGTTTTTATTACCAAAAATCTCGCATTATAAATTTTTTAAAATTTTTCAAAAAATTTTCAAAAAAAAAATACATTAAAAAGTAAATAATTTTATACAAAACATGTTATAACTTACAACCTAAGTAAGAATCGTGGCTCCCTTATCTGGCACAAGAGCTCATCTTTTCTGATAAGGTATGCATGACCAATAACGACCTTTATTATAAAATTAAAAAAAAAAAAAAAAAAAAAAAAAAAAAAAAAAATCCAAACATTTTATAGGAGAAGAAAAAGTTAACAATAATAATCTAAACGATAATATGAAAGAGAACAAGATACAGAAAAACAGAAAAAGACAATGGTCGCAACTGGGACTCGAACCCAGACCTTTCGTCTAACCGGGACGTGCGCGTTAACCAATTTCGCTATTGCCACCTTCTGTCGAACCGTCATATTTTTCAAAATCATATTTTCAATTTTTAGAAATAACATTATTATCTTCAACTAATTATTATTCCATATTACCAGCAACTACCCTTTTTATTGGAAACAATCATTCTAAGAATTGGTTTGTAACCTGGATAGCGTCTCGGATAGATACATCCGAATAAATTCATATGGAACTATTGACTTTTTTTTTAAAGTCTAAATGCATATTCAATTTCATAAGAAAAACTTTCTTTTACAACTTTTTTGAAAGTTATTAAAGAAAGTTATTCGATTAAAGTAATGTCGATTACATAGAAGTAGCGCAGAAAACGATCTTGAAAACATTGACTGACTGACACAGACCAAATGTTAAACAGTTGTGACGTACCAGATACACGCCAATTATACGTTAAAACATTACTAAACTACATTTTTGACCAAAAAAACAAAATTCAACAAAAACAAAATAAAACTCCGACGGTAAATATAAGCTTTGGATAAATACACTATAAATATCACGCTATAAAAGCTTTCAACAGTCTGACACTTGAAAATAAAATTGAAGAAAACAAAAATAAATTCAGAGATAAAATTACAAAACGAATTAAAATAACAAAAAAGAAAATATTACCAAAATTTCATAAAATAAAATAATAAAACATTCCCTTAACACATAACGACTAAGTCACGCAGTGAGGCCAACATTACTGGATTACTATTGAAATGTAAAATATTATATCAAAAATAGTAAAATGTACAAAAGCTAAATTATGTAGGTACTAGTATCTACTTTTGTTTGACGTGCATAATTAATGTATTCATGTATTGTCTTCCACACCCCCGCATTCCTTTAGTGTTGGTGGTAGAGAAACATCATATAGATAAAGAACACATGTGATGAAAAGGCAAGTATCTTACTAACAATAATAATAATTATAATTAATCAATTATTCTCGCACTTTGTTCTGGGAACATTATGACTTAACATGTTAACATCCTGACACGACGTGAATTATTAACATTGTATTAAATTTACGAGTACTTTAGACAAAGAGAAAACTGACAATGAAATTGGTAGATAGATTTTGTGGGTATTCACCACTGAAGGCAGTATAAATAGGTGTATTGTGAGCGTGTTCGTGTGTTCGAAGAAATAACAAAAATCATCTTCGTTCTGTTGATAAAAAATAAAAATTATAAATATTGAAAATTTGGTAAAAATGTAAAAGTCCACCTTACGGATAATACGGAATGTTCCTTGTCGAAGTTCGCTAGGTGGATAATACGGAATTTTCATTTTTTTTATTAATAAACAATCAAATATGACCTTTGTCGGAAGTAGCAACCTTGTAAAATAAATTCTCATCAAAATAAAAGAAAAAAAGTACCTTACTTCCTTTAACGGTTGTACCTAAATACAATATCACTAGTGCAATATTACAAATCATGCATAGATCCTCACACACTAACATCAGACCAGCCTTTAATTCAGACATACACCAGCACAAAACACGATCCCAAAATCAAATACACCTAGCATCATCTACCCAAACAACTAAATTTGGAATCAACTCATTATAATATATTGCATATAGACAATACAATGCATTACCTAATGAAATAAAGAAACCAGTGACTAACAAAAAATATTAGTTAAAACGCTTAAAGAATATTTCCTGAAAATATTTTTAAACCAGTGAGTATTCGCTCGCCTTCATAAGTTTGATTTTTTTTTGTGTTTCATGTGTAAGGATGTCTCTCAGTATTTATAAACATCTATTCTTGACAACGCATTTTTTTTTCTTTTTCCTTTTCAATATTTTGTATTTTTTAAACGTGTAATATCTGTGTAAAATATACTTATATGTATGTGTCTGTCCTTCCCGTAATGAGTTTTTTCTCAACTCATTGGGAATAATGTATTACTTACCATGTTTTTGTAATACATTATAATTAAATTAAAAAAACTGGGTTGAGATTCAAGCTGCTAAAATCACGTGTCATCCATCAATAAGATAGGTATATATCCCAGGTTTTGAATTGTATACGGAAAGCAAGGTTTGTCTAACGGGTATGGGTAATTTTTGAAAAAATAAATCAAAAAATCCTCTAGGTTTGGGGAAAAGTTTAGATAAGTAACCATTATTTTATCTCTTCTGCAAGGGGTATAAAAGAGAATACGGAAGAGGGCAATTGGGGATTAGGTTCCAAGCTTTATAGATCTTGTTCCCAAACATAACTAAAGCCATTTACATCTACTTTTCAATTCTATACAGTCAGTGGTGTAAAAAATCTCCCACTCTGGGATAAAGCCTAAAAACACACAGAGCAATACTTGAAATGTCTGAGAAATCTCTGAAAAAGTTCTAAACACCTCGTAATTCCCTGGTACATTTTCTTCTATAACAAATAAGACTTTAAATATTTTCATACAACCCATTAGCAGTTTTTATTACAAATGATGTTAGTTTTTTTCGCTGAGGTTACATTTTATGTATAAATCATATTTCCTTTTACCTGTGACCTATTTTCTGCATGGTTTCTATATAATTTAATTACCAAATTTTACTTCACAATTACTGTTCCTCAAAATTATAATGTTTATCTCATTTAATATGAATAAAAACAAATAATTTTTGTTTTTAACTTTATGAGTAAAACCTCAAATTAAATGAATAAAAACAATTATCTTTTCTTTTTTTACATTAACTCCACCCAGGAGGACCTGAGGAAATAATTTCCCTCGGGGCCTATGTCATCTGATATGCTGTGTGGAGGGTATTTTTGAGGAGAGAAGAAAATGAACCATGTTGTAGGAAAAATGATCTTGAAGAGACCCATGTTGTAGGAAGGAGGAAATTCAGAGGCCAGCAATCATTTCACAGCCGAGCTGTTGAACTCAAGAACGCGCTGAAGAAGCGACCCGTTCTCATGTGACAAATGTCAATCGTGTACAAAAGTGGGGCGCGCGTTTGGCGTGTTTCCCGACTATGCAACGGTGCCGAAGGGATCAATGACGCTAGTTCCTCAGAACATCTTTCATTGAAATACCGGTAGAAAAAGGATATCATTCCCACCCGACGCTGTGGTTATGGGAGTTTTATCTTATGAAATTATAAGAGTTTTATGAAAAATTATCAGGTTGTTCGTAATTCAGCAAGTCTGTCATTCTTTAAAATAAATATTTTCCTCATGGACAATGTAGTGTTATTATCTGTTCAATAAAAAATCAATTCAAGTTATCGTTGAAATAAATAAAAAAAAAATGATCTTAAAATACAAACGTTTACCTTTAAATCTCTTAAAAAAATATCACAATTCGACAAACATTGTTTTTCCCCCTGCCCAATGTAATAATTTATCCCTCAGAAGTTATTGTATTATATGACCCTGTCTGACCTTAAACTCTGGCCCACTATTATAAATAACTTTTTTTCTCGGAAGCTTAAACCCAGACTGGATATATTTATTTATGATACATGAGAGGTCTTATTGGTATTTGGTACTAGGCCAGTTTTGGGAAGATTGCTGCCTTGCGTGGTTAGAGCCTATAAACCCGACTGTAACTAAAATAGCAGCCAAAATATGGAACATGATTTATTATTTTTCGTTTTTATACGCTTTAATTACCTGAGGGGAATCGGGGATGATTGGAAGGTTGGATGTATTTTATATTGTAGGTGTTTGGGTGAAATATGTTCGAGGGTGTCTAAATCGCAGGGGTAGCATTCAATTAGGATTTTTTTTTTTTTTTTTGTAAACGGTTTTGCCCTATCCCTAATTAAAAATGATTAAAAAACACCCTTCTGGTGTTGTGTAAAATTATACAAAAAATCAAAAAATAAAAATGGTTAGAAAATAGTGTATAAAATTATCATAATTTATTCTAGACGGTCTTTAAAGGTGTTGCAATAATGAATTTCAAAAATCAATCAAATTAAATAAACATTAATAGATACGAGTTTTAAAAATTTGAAGTAACTCGAGACACAAAAAAAAGCGGATGACCTCGAAACGCCTGAACAGATTTTCATGAATTGTAGTTGAGAACCATCTAGATCACGTCAGCGTAGAAAAAAACGCATCATAATCGGTTCATTTGTTTAGGAGCTTTGATGCCACAGACATACACAAAGACACGTCAAACTTATAACACCTCTTCTTTTGCGTCAGGGGTTAAAAACCGAAGAAACATATCGAGTAAAGAAAATTTGCTTGTGCAAAAAAATTCACTAAGAGCGCATGTACCTATTAAAGTGCATTTCTAATATCATACGTTCGAAGGGGAACCTTCAGAAAACTAAACTTCGAGAGAATGACGAATGCAGAGTATTCAGGAGTAAGATACTTCTAGGTTTTTTTAATTATAATATTGTTCTTCTTCTTCTTCTTTGTGTGCCTTATCAGGTCCCCCCGACGTTGGCGATCACTCTTGAAAAGGTCTCTCTGTCTTGCGCTGCCCGGAATAGCTCCTCCACATTTCTAATGCCGGTCCACTCTCGTATATTTCGCAGCCAAGATATTTGTCTCCTACCAGGCCCTCGGCGACACTCTATCTTGCCTTTCGATATTAAATGGAGCAAGTGATACTTCTCCCCTCAAAGTATATGACCCAGATATGAAATTTACCAATATATTGATATATTGTTACCAAGTGTAAAAATTATTTTACACAGTAATATACTTGTAGGGATTATTTATTATAATATTGTTACCAAGTTTAAAAACTATTTTACGTTTTATTCTGCGAAGCACCGCACATAGGGTAGGTCGGTAGGCTACGAAGGAACAAAAAGGACGCCGATTAATCTATCTCATTCTATCGCATACTAAATCCAACAGATGTATGTGTTTGTCTCTTTTTCGTTTCTGTTTCACCGAGTTTTAAATCACAACGGTGCTGAATAAGTTTTCATTTTTAAAAAAATGCGTGTCATTTTCTTTACACTTTTTTAAACAATTTTCTGTGCACTCTTTTTCCGGGAGTAAAATTATCAAATAAATGCATTTTAGAGTTTACATTCGGGAAAATTTCACGGCTTATATATGTTACTGAGGTAGGTACCTAATGTTAACATTATTTTTTGATTCCTGCGAAACGTTATAAAGAGAATCTGTAAAGAGATGGATTAAATTTAATAATTCTCTCTCTCTGGTGGTGGGCGTTGAAGCGAGGTTGCGGTTTTTAGCCTTTCGCCTCCCGATTAGCATTTATTATAAATAATTGCTCCTGTTTTAGGGGGAATTAATGCAAATATTATTTATGTTTTTTAGTTATATAACATTATCTAATAGGCTCAATATGTAATAACAATAGATTAACCCACTTATACCTAATTTCATTCTTAAATTAACCACACCTAACATAATAAATGTCAACATCTCGATGTAAACGTGTTGTACGAGCTTCTAAAAACCTATTAACAAGCAAAGATCGTTCATTTTGTGACACAAGTGTTGTCGTAATTTGTTTCGCGACGTAGTTATCTTGTTAGAAATAAATGTAAGATTTGTATCAAGTGTTACTTTAATCGATAAGCTGCGCGCCGTCATCTCGAAACTATTTATAATAAACGTATAGGCTATTTAGACGATATATTTATAGTATGAGGTGTGTAGAAATCTGGGGGTCGGTTTGTCCAAGAGAGACGAACGTATGAATCCATCCCTCCCACTGCAGTGCAAGGCGATATTCCTAAAGAGTCGTGCTGGAGAGGTCAAAAAGTCTCAAGTAACTTCCGATTCGGCCTCCTACGCAGTTGATGGGCAGACGCATCTGCCGTCAAGACCAAGACAAACCTCACCCCGTGAACCCGGGCACCTCTTTTAAGTCACCAAACGTAGCGAACCACTTGGGGTGGCCTATGTCAGAACTGATATGTGGAAGATAAAACTAACACGCATGTTCACGTTAACCCCGCAATAAGGGCGTGGATTCATTTGTGTAGGTATCGCAAGATTAATGGGTTATTTGTACAGCTTTCATACTGGTTCTGACAAACGATTTCCTATTAAATTTTTATTGCATTTCTGCACCTTCCATTTACCCTATTCGTAATAATGATGATTAAAATACAGTTTGGCACTTAAATCAGTAATTATCCTGTGATTAGGGCATACATAGGTACATCGTAACATTTTTGACAGTTTAGGTACTAGAGATTTGAGATATTTTATATCTAGAACCTACCGGGGAGAAAAATCAAAATTTGAAGAGATATATTGATCTATGCGTCAGTTTAGAGTTATAAAATAAGTGTTGAATTTTAATGTAAGGATTTTGTGGCTGACCTTTATTTTGATGGGACATAGACTTGTATTATATTTAGTTTTTGAAGTGAACACTTCTTTAGCACCGTTGTGATCTGAAACTCGATGAAACGAAAAATCTTCACTAAAAAGAGACAAACAAATACATCTATAGGATTTAGCCTGCGAGAAAATGAGATAGACTAATCGATCCCCGGTGCTTCGTAGCCTCCCCACTCTTGTCTACTTTAGTTTTATGAAGTTTTACTTTTACCGCGTGTGAACTGCACACTCTGATTTTTTTATTTAGGTGAAAAGACAGATACATATAGCAATTAACAAGACAATAAAAAATAACAACTAGAATGATAATTCGCCTGCATCCTAACCATATATAACGGATTAACTTTTATTGAAGTAAAAACTTATTTAGCACTGTTGGGTTTTTTACGTCGATTTAACGAAAAAGAAACACTAAAAAGAGACAAACACTTACATCTATAGGAATAGGCTGCGAGAGAATGAGACAGAATAATCGGTCTCCTCTTTGTGCGGTGCTTTATAGCCTCCCGATCTTGTCTACTCTAGTTTTCTGAATGTTTCACTTTTAACGCGTGTGAACTGCACAATATAATTTTTTTTACCTCTCAGCTCGAACGATAATCATGCCTTGCGCAATCGGGAATGTGTGCGCCTTGATTTACGGTATCCGGGACTATAGACTTTTGTTTGTTATTTGAGATTAGAGGCATTCCTGATAACAAATATATATTACACAGTGTTAGACAGTGTATCTTGATTATGATTAGACAGTTTATCTAGTTCCTATCTCTATAATATTAGGTAAAAAAAAAAAAAAATGTTAATAATTATTGACTTTTTTATTTATTATTTGGGCATGATGTGAACATTTGTTATTGAATAATAACCCAATTATTGTAATTTATTGTTTTCTTTAATGCATGTCATGTTACTAATCTGTAAATGTTCCTAATAAAAATTTAAAAAAAAAAACAAATGCAAGTAACTATGATATCATAGTGCTGGAAAAACTCATAGAACATCTAACTCATCCTTTTTCCATTTTAAAAACATCCTTATTTTTGGATTTGACAAAATGTATTTAGGACTCGATATGTAAAATAAAGGGTTCCATGCTAACTCAGAATGAAACAAACTCAGAATGAACTCAGAAAGGTCATTAAAAGCTATGAAAAAATATTTTTAAAATAGCCGGTAACCCTAACCCAACTTAACCTATTTAACCAATGTTTTTATATTTTTTATCATCACTCTTAATGTCCTCTCTGAGATTCTGAGTTGGTTTCATTCTGAGTTGACCGGTCACCAAAATAAATAACTCAACTCAATTAAGGTTTTAGGTAAGGTAATAGAAATAACACCCGATTAGGTAGGTACCAGGAGTGGTTGTCGTTGGTTTTGTTTATTTATGCATTTTATACAACGCTTCTGAGGTAGGTACTCTCTTACTGTTTTCAATGCATTTTCATTACTCGTGAGTGGCGACATTGTGAAAGTTTTAAAGTTTTAAATCAACAGTTGCTGCAACGGTCTTCAAAAGCACCATTTTCTCTCGAGTAAGACCAAATCCAATCTCTATAAAACTCGCTAAATCAGACCAGTGCTAAGCTTTTACCCAGAAACATGATCCTACACGAAGCGAAAGATGTTTGGAACTTATTCTTAACCAACCGTTAGAATAATTTTATTTTTTTATGTGATTCTTCAGAAGAACCCCTTATCTGTAAATTGTACAGTAAAAAGACAGGGAACTATGTCCCACCATGTTGTGAGGTCGGTAGTGGGAGGGATTGTAGGATGGGATTTATAAATGATGATCTTAAATAGTACCGCCACGCCGGGAACCATTTAATGGATAACAAAAACCTCTGCCATGGTTCACCCCAAGTGGTCCGCTACGTTTGGCGATTTAGCAGGGGTGCCCGGGTTCTTGGGGTGAGGTTTGTTTAGGTTTTGGTGGTGGATGACCTGGACACGCTGAACACCAGATTCCCACTCACCCTTATACCTTTTCCTTCCTCAGAATGTCTTCTCCTTCTTTTTCTTAAAAAACCCTCCACTCAGCATCCCTAAAGAAGATATAGGCCCTGAGAGGGCCTCCTCTGTGTAGCTAATGTAATAAAAGGCCTGGTGAAAACTGCATCTCCTTCCCCTTCCCAATACCTTCAGCCTCACAACATACCCCAATTGGGGAAGCCATAGTCCCTCTGGCTTCAGACGGGAACAGTAAGTTGAGACTCTTGTGCGCAACACATAAAAAAAAAGATTTTACACAGACTTTTCAATGTTTTATTTCTTTATTTAATTAAATGAAGACAATATTAGCGAAACTCAATCAAAACCTGAAGACAGAAAAATCAGAAAAAGATATTGGTTCCACTGGGACTCGAACCCAGATACCTTAGCATTCATGGCCAACTGCTCTACCGATTGAGCTCTGGAACCCATTTCCAATTCGGTCACTTTTAACTGTATTATACTTCGACTAAGAACTACCAACACTATCTTCATTTTTCTTAACGCACATATTATTGGCTGCTATCTTTATATATGATTGCAAGATTCAACCCGAACTAAATGCTATCTAGATAGTGTCTGGATAAATATTTATCCATTTTATTTTTAATACGCGACATCTATTGACTTTTCTGCAAGTCTAGGATAAATACTTTTAATTTTTATCAAAGTGTGGGTAAATCTTATAAATGAAGGAAGAGATTACGTTAAGTAGTAAATCCTGTCCAATCTAATATAACATGTGGACATGACATTAACTATCCTCTTATTTTGATCAAGTTTACAAAATATCACCAAGAAGTAAAATTCGTCTTGAAGAGGCGGAAAATGAGATGGTGGTGGTTCAAGCAAACAGTCTTCTTGTTTCGATGGTCAAGTTTGCAACATTTCATCAATCTCGGTGTAAAACTGTAGATTTGTATGAAAAACAAAACTACGCCGCAAAATACAATCCTCTTATCTCAACATATCAATAAAATTGTGGTATTGTGTTATTCATATATTTTATGTAAGATAATTATAAGGAAAATAATTCCCTCAGGGCCTATGTCATATTTTGGGATGCTTTGTGGAGGGTATTTTTGTGGAAAGAAAGGAGCAAATGTTAGGGATATAGGAGGGAAGTATCTCAGAGGCCGGCAATTCTTTTGGTAGAAAGCAGTCACTTTGCAGCTTGACGCGAATGAAAGAAAACAATTAATTTATTTATTATTATTTTTTAATTGATAAACTAATGTTGAAGGCAAGATTTTTATGCATAGCACTAAGGGAAACAATTATTATAAGCTATAATTATTAGCCTGAAACACTCAACTACATTGATAAAATCTCCCGAGAAAAGATACATGCCGCCGACGGGACTCGCACCCGCGTCCTTCTGATTGCCGGCTACTGCTCTTATCCACTGAGCTACGTTGGTTTATCTCCTGCCCGCCAAATAATTCAATATATACTAGTGTTTCATTCAATAATTACTGCTTATTACATTTTTCCACCTGCAAACCACCAACTTTATTTTATATGAGAAAGGCATTGATCGGAAATCAGAAGGACGCGGGTTCTAGTCCCGTCGGCGGCATATATCTTTTCTCGAGAGATTTTTTCAATGTAGACGAGTGTTTCAGGATAATAATTATTACTTATAATATTTGTAACCCTTTGTGATATGCATAAAAATCTTGTCTCAAACATTAGTTTATCAATTACAAAAAATAATTAATATTTAACGAGTTAAAGTATTTTACCAAAAAAATGTAGATATCATTTGTCTCGACGCTACATAGTGGGAGATTTAGCACTTACCATGCCTTTCTCATATAAAATAAAGTTGGTGGTTTGCCGGTGGAAAAATGTAAAAAGGAGTAATTTTTTAATGAAACACTTGTATATATTGAATTATTTGGCGGGCAGGAGATAAGCCGACGTAGTGGATAAGAACAGTTGACCGGAAATCAGAAGGCCGCGGGTTCGAGTCCCGTCGGCGGAATGTATCTTTTCTTAGGAGTTTTTTCAATATAGATGAGTGTTTCAGGCTAATAATTGTTACTTTGTTTATGACCACGAAATTCATTTAATTTATCACAGCCTACCTCTCCTAGATCTCTTCAAAGTTTTTCCTTTACATATTTTCACCCAATTACAGCAAAATTCATTTAGTCTCCTTTCTTAATGAGGTATTTCAACATGTCTCCCACTCCGTACTTTCTAGTTCGACCTCTTGCTTTGTGGTGTATTAATATATGAATTCAGCACGAACTTTAATACCACCATGACTTGCCTGTCTTTTGAAATACTTACTATAAAATCCCTGTGCCAGGTGCTCCAACTACTTATGTGAGAGTTCCAACAAGTGTACGCTATCGATCGGGAGTTATTTCAACCCCATTCGGCGGAAGAAACCGCCCATTTAATATTTACAGACCCGAGTACTCAATAGCTACCCAACTAGTACCTAACCAGTACCCGGAACACCTGTCAAAAGAATCGCATTTTACCGCGAGCACCTGCTATGAGGTATAATGCAAGTCAAGGAAGTAAATGTAACTGTGTTAATGGGATATTCGATGACTTACATTGTGATAAAGGGTTTGAAGTAAAAACTTCTTTAGCACTGTTGATTTTTGAAACTTGATGAAACGAAAAAGCGACACTAAAAAGAGACAAACACATACATCTATAGGATTTAGCCTGCGAGAGAATGAGATCATCGGTGTCCTCTTTGTGCGGAGCTTCGTAGCCTCCCCACTCTTATCTACTTTAGTTTTCTGAAGATTTCACTTCCACCGCATGTGAACTGCACACAATTTTTTATTTTTTTTAAATTAGCTCCATAAAGAAAATGAGAAAAAAAATCCCTCAGGCCCTATGTCATCTTAGGGGATTCTGTGCGGAAGGTCTTTATAATGAAGGGAAGGATATGAAGTTATGGGAAGGAAAAGGTTATGCGAGGTGGTTAGGAATCTGGGGTTCAGTGTGTCCAGGGGCGACGGACGTATGAATCCATCCCTCAACTACAGTGCAAGGCGAAGGGTCGAAAGAGTCCGGCTGGTGAGGTTAAAAGACCTCCCTCAACCAATCTCTGTTGATCCGGCCCGCCACGCAGTAAATGGGCAGACGCGTCCGCCACCAAGACATGGACAAACATCACCCCATGAACCTGCGCATCCCTGCTAAGTCACTTGGGGAGACTTATGGCAGAGGTGTTGGTTATATAAATGGTTCCCGGGGCGGTGGTACCCATAAAAAAATGCAAAAAAAATTGCTGGTAAATTGGTTATGTATGTTGATTTTCTATTGTGCATATCAATGATCCAGTTGATTAGTCAGACTTCTCCGAAAAATTTAAATTTGCACTTAGTATGTGGTTACTGATTTATCAACTGGATGGGAGATATAGATTAATAAACGTTTTGTGTCTCTATTTTCTTTTTCCTTCAGTACTGCCATTTATGTAAATGATATTAAATTGAAGTAAAAACCATAGACATACAAATAACTAGACGAGAACTTACAGATGAGGGGTAAAAACCAACTATGGCGGGGCGAAGAGAGGAAAGAGACTTGTGATTCACCAATAAATCAATCTAACAGTATAAAGGCACCTCGCACTATAATATCACTATTTAGTTCTTGATAGTAAAATCTGCTTTTGAATGAATAGACCTTTTTATATGGGAGCGCGAATTGCATGCCACGGTATGAACATATGTGTAAAATCCAAATTCGCAAAGTAAGGTTCAGAGTATTATCATAGTGGAATATTTTGTTTCCGTAGACACTTTTACAAATGTTTCATGATTTACTTGACCCAGTAAACAGCGGCTTTGTGTTTCGCGTCGCTATGTATATCGATGTCTAAGTATGTGTTTCATAGACATACAGCGTCCGTGCGTAAAATGTACGATGAGAGCACGACACTGGTCCGGACACGCCCAGCCGGTTCCGGAAAATGGTTCCAATGGGAGGGGGAAATAACACGTTTTTTAACACGTAAGGGCATGTCCATATATTTTGTACGTCCGTGGTAAAAACCCTTTTTTTCCTAAATGCTATCTGAAAATCTTTTGTGATATATCAGTTTTTAGAATCGAAAAGACGATAAAGAACTTTATCCAAATGCAGATCAATAGATTGGCTAGAGCTGAATAGTCAGTTAGGTACTACTTTTTCTATTATCTCCTACTAACTATCTCCATCCCCTCCCTACTTTCAATGGACTAACAAAAAGTACTGACCTATGTGATTTGAAACTTTGGATGGTTTTTATGATTGAATTAATTGAATTTTTTATTTTTTATATTTTTTTTTATTACATTAGTTACATTTATACAGCAAAATTACATAATAATAATAATATTTCAAATAACTGTAGATTTTAAAATATGTACAAGTGTTATTATGTCTTGTACGTTATTAATTCCTAGCTAGGCAGATTGCCTGTTCTAAGGAACCAAATGCTGGTGAAAAATGCCAAAAATGTCTTCTGTAAAACGAAAGAAAAAAACAAAATATTGTTTTTTTTTTTTTTTGTAGATTAAATATACATATACTAAGTTTAAATATACTATACTAAGTTTTTACTGATTGTGCCATTAATAGTTAACCATGTGTAATTTTAAGTTTTAAATGACATTATTTCATAATTTTTCAGACTCAATCCTACCTAAGTCTATCAACCATTTAGTTTTATTGTACCGATGCATGCCATTTTACATGTTTTAATATTTAATTCTAGGGGGATTTTATTATACAATTTCGGTCCCAGATATGTAAATGTCTTTTGAAACTTTGCCGTATTGCTCCCTGGGACCACGAGATCCTTTCTGGTGTGACTTCTTGTTATATATTTATGGTCAATTTGCTTAAGATTTTCTACATTTTTGTGTACGTGGATAGTAACCTTTTTTATATAGTTTTGACGAACATCAAGTACATAAAATTTTTTGTAGAGCTGATCGCTAGAAAACCTATAGGGTTTACGCATAATGACTCTAATTATGGATTTCTGGGCCTTCACTAATGGATCTAAAATTGTTCTACCTGACGCTCCCCAATCAATACAACCATACGTTAAGATGGGGTTGCATAATCCGAAATATATTTTTCTTAAGTCTTGTTGTTTGATTATGTTTCGTAATACAAAGAATACGTGAATCAATTTTCTTACCCTTATTGAAAGTTTGTCGATGTGAAATTTCCACTTAAGATGATTGTCTATAATAACGTTTAGATATTTGATGTTTTTCACAATCTCCAAAGCTTCTCAGTTGCAGTTAGAATCAATATTATCGGAATTAAAGTTAGTCTTATGTGTTTTTATTGTGTATGATGTACTAGGTTGTCCTATTATAGTTGAACTGAATCTTATGTATTTAGTTTTAGCTATATTTAATGTAAGTAGATTTTTGTCAAGCCATTGTTTTATCGCATTGATTCCACTTTCAGCATGTTTATGTGTTTGAGTCCAGTCGTCTCCTTCAAATATAGCTACCGTATCGTCATTATGATGATATCTAGACAAATACCACCTTCCTCTTATCGATTCTCATTCGTTTCTACATAGCGACATTTTTATTTAAATTATTATTTTACAGACTAACTATCCATTTACAATACAAAAGCATTATACGTCCTGTTGGAGAAATTTCAATTTGTAACATTTCTATTTTCACTGCGTGGCGTGGAAGAACATGTGTTCTGCCGTGTATTATCCTAAACAAATGTTGTCACTGGCTCCAGGAAATAAGACTTATAAATATAATTTTCAATAGCCAAACTGTTTAATTCTTTGTTTCACACCGTTTCTCTGGAGTGGCAACTACATTAAACAATGATAATTTTAGGTAGATATATAGTTTAACCATACTTAAAAAAATCACAAAAAAATCGCAAAAGTGTATTAGAGATAATATGATTTAATTTTATAATTTAATTTGCATTTAATGGAAAAATAGGTCGTGGCCCTAGAGTCCGAACGTAAGTACGTGAACACGCCACCGATGTTCCATCAAACGGTAATACGCGTTTTCATCCCGCGACAAAATATCCCCGACAAAATGTCCTACGGACAAAACATCCCGCAACAAAATACCTACAAACCTAACCTAACCTAACAATGCATGATGTTTGTCCCATTTAACTATTTTTGAACACTATTTTTCCACATTTACAGAATGTCTGTTTTATTTTTTTCCTATTTTACTATTTTTGAACAAAAAATTACTGTCTTTACAGGATGTCTGTATTATTTTTTCCCCATTTTACTATTTTTGAACGATAATTTATTTTCTTTATTTGAATGTCCGTATTATTTTTGTCCCATTTTTTTTAAGCTGGTGAATGCGTTACGAAAAGTGTGATGCGAACGGTGATCGGGCGAGGTGAACGATCGGGCCTTTACGCACGCTTGACTTGGTGAGTAAGCTGGTGAATGCGTTACGAAATGTGTTATGGAGAGGTGCGAGCACAAGGAATCATTTGTTGAATAATCGTGCCATAGGTGACCCCGAGGTCGTAGGTTACCCCAAGGTCGTAGGTCACCCCAAGTTCGTAGGTCACCCCAAGCTCGTAGGTTACACCACGGTCGTAGGTCACCCCAGGGTCGTAGGTCACCACATGGTCACATGTCACTCCAATGACATATATTATTTCATGAGTTAATAAAGTTTTACTTCAGTCGTGTGGTCTAAAGCACACTCGTTTTTTTTGTTACGTTAGGTTAGGTTTTAGTAGATATTTTGTTCGAGGATGTTTTGTCCGTAGGATATTTTGTCGGGGATATTTTTTCGTAGGTTGAAAAGTCGCGGAACCCATCAAACGGGCATTAAAGGTTCTACAAATGGAAGATCATTTATTTTTATAAAGATAAATCGCAAAGCACAAAAGATACATTTCGGAATATGGAGCTTTTTGTGTCAAGCGACACAGGCGGAATTGTGACGAAGTGGTGTTATTATTTTTTAATACTCGCCGGCACGACACTGCCGACGAACAAATAATACGCCTAACGTCCCAGTGAAAGTAAATTGATTTGGAGCACGCCAAATCCAGATTAGTTACTCGCTCAAATATGCATCAATATTTTTGATGGGTTGATTTAGTTTGACATTGAAAAACGAGGCCAATCTTTACTATTATTGTGACTCTGTCTTGGATAATTGGATCTTTTGGTTACTTACTGCTTTTAAAAAACTTTTCGTAAAACCTGCTGTATTTTATTAAGGTGAAAACTTCTTTAGCACTGTTTTGATTTAAACCCCTTTAAAACGATAAAGCGACAATATAAAGAGACAAACACATAAATCTATAGGATTTAGCCTGTGAGAAAATGAGATACAATGATCGACCTCCTCTTTGGCGGGGCTTCGCACACTCCCCACTCTTTTCTACTTTAGCTTTCTAAATGTTTCACTTCTGCCGCGTGTGTAATGCACACAATATTTTATTCCTTTATTTAGAAATACCCGTGGCCTCCGTGGTCGAGGGATAAGGCTCTTGACTCGCAATCCGAAGGTCGCGGGATCAAGTCCCAGCGTGTGCAAATAAATTTTAATTGATTAATTTGTGTTATTACACAATTAATAAATTAAAAATAATATACAGGGTGTTAAGGGACGTACTTGACTTACTTTAACCAATGATTCCTGACATTATTTGGAGTAAAAAATGTAAATGAAATTTTGGTCTCCGGTGACTTTCTGGATGGCTTTTTTTTCAAATTTTTTTTCTTCAAAATCAAACAAAAAAAAATTTCTTCTGCATGTCGTCACCGGTCAGTCAGCCAAGTAACCGACCAATCCCTAACCGCGCCTCCAACTGTCCAACATCTACCATTTTTAATATTTTTGTAGAAATTTTTTTTTAAAAAAAACACCAAAAATGTCACCGGAGACCAAAATTTTATTTACATTTTTTACTCCAAATTATGTCAAGAATCACTGGTTTAAGTAAGTCAAGTGCGTCCCTTAACACCCTATATGGTAGGTATATTTATTGCACGTTCCAGAATGGAAGATGCTTTTAGTATCGACCTGGTATAAGACCACCATTGGGAATAGAAACTTGCCATGTTTGGTTACCAGATATGAATAGCCAGGTACTTTCCCATCTTCCTCTTCCAACCCTTTCCCCTTCCCACTATCTTCAGCCATACAACAGTTGGGAATGCCGTAGTCTTACTGGCTCCAGATGGGAGCAGTTGGGACTCTTGTGCGGTATTCAGATAAAAAATAATAATAAAAATTCACACTTACACAGTACCTTTCATAACAGGAGATGAGGTAGAGGGAACCGTAGATTTAATTCTTGTTAACCCTAGAAGGGTACTGTGAGTAAAATTTACTCACATAAGGAATAGATTTGTTCGTAAATCAGCAGGTTGGCAACACTGAAAGTCAAGCCACCAGCAGTGCTTCGCGCACGTCGGCTGCCGCAAGCATTGAATGGTGTTGTTTGATTTATCGCGCTTGTGGACAATTTAATAAAAGTTAGTGAGTTAAATTTACTTATCGGTACCCTTTACGTACTAATTTGGGTGAGTCATATTTACTTATCAGTAGCTTACTACGTGTCTAAAAATATATATTTTGTGCTGAATTATGACAATTATGTTTTTGTTTTTTATTAGGTTACCGTAAAGAAAACTATAGATCATATAAATTGCAGGTTGCGGGCTAAAAGAACAAACTATTTTGGATGCATTACTTGAAATCGAATCTGAGGAAGAAGACGATTTGGAGTTGGGGCTCTGTGACTTTGATGAGGATACTTTCGACAGTGTTGCAGATCCGGAATATCTACCAGAACCGGAAGAATTAAATGATTTCGAAAAAAATATTATACATGGACATGAGCCTGGCGTTGAGAAAGTCCATTCAAAATATTGTAGGTTCAAGCCAAGAGGCCCATAGTGCCGAAGAAGACCAAAAGGGGCCAAGAAAGTATTGTAATTATACCAAACGTAGATACACCACCACTCATTGTAATTGTGGATTAGCTTTTTGCGGTGAACATGCACTAAAAAAGTGCCCTAATCGTGCTTGAAAAACAATTTTTATGCATTCATAATCGTCAAAAATCAATAAAAATGTATTATTTTATATATTATAATAAAAATTACACTTATATTTTAATAATATAATAATAATAATAACTTTATTTCACATAAAATTGAACAATAAAACATATGTGGAAACTTTGACTAGCCAACTAGGAATGGATCCTGTTTTAGGCCAGTCAAATTGACAAATTTAATTTCATATTACATTGTTTACTTACATAACATGTTATCTATAGCAGGAAAAAGTGTTAATTATGTATTCCTAACAGTATATAATTTTGTACTCATAAGAAAAAGAAGACAAATAATGATATCTTAAAATCAAATTCAGATATTTTCTCCTAGAGCGCCTAAAAACAAAACAAAAAACAAAAACAAAAAAATAAAAGATAAAAGATAAAAGATAAAAGATAAAAGATAAAAGATAAAAGATAAAAGATAAAAGATAAAAGATAAAAGATAAAAGATAAAAGATAAAAGATAAAAGATAAAAGATAAAAGATAAAAGATAAAAGATAAAAGATAAAAGATAAAAGATAAAAGATAAAAGATAAAAGATAAAAGATAAAAGATAAAAGATAAAAGATAAAAGATAAAAGATAAAAGATAAAAGATAAAAGATAAAAGATAAAAGATAAAAGATAAAAGATAAAAGATAAAAGATAAAAGATAAAAGATAAAAGATAAAAGATAAAAGATAAAAGATAAAAGATAAAAGATAAAAGACTTTTTCTGAACACCCTATCTGTATCGACCACTAATATTTATTTTACAATATATTGATAATAAGTTCTTATTCTGGTATCTTTTTTTACACGATGTTGACTATCGTCAGGGAAATTTGCGTATTGCAGCCAGGATTAACTCTGCAGAACTGTATTCGTGTCAATCAACTAGATTTCGAAGCCTTGAAGTGAACGACCTCCTGTGGATATCTACAGTAATAAAATAAATGAAACGCAGCAGTTAGTACCCAGTTTTAATATTCACTGTACAATAAAAATCTGGGACAGATTTACAGATTGAATTTTGTGAAAATCCACAGAATTTTCATTGAATTCTTAGGTCAACATTACTATTGCGATTCCATTTCGTCGTTCGGTGGGTTTTATTTACGGAAATTTATGCAACGGTTATTATTTATCAATATAAGCGCATAAGCTGCGCATTTGCCTCACAAAATGCTATACAATCACGGATTTCAACAATGGTATTTAATGTAAATCATGTTATGTATTGTATTTCTGTTAATTAATTTTTAATTATTTTTTTTTTTTATTTTATATAAATATTTTATCTGTAGGTACATATCTACGTATGCGTGAGTGGAGGTAAGACCTGTGCCACACACAGCTATAAAATATCAAAGATAATTTGGCTTGGCCTATATCAGCATATCGCCCGCCATATATTCCTATTGAGAATGTACGGCAAGCAATATGCCGAAATATGATCAAGCCACATGATCTTTTATCTTTTATAGCTGTTTTTGCCACAGGTCTTATACGCATAATGCTTGCACTAATTTTCTCTTTTCTTAAGTAATTATCTTTTTTAGAGAATAAAAATATACATACGAGTATTATGCTTGTTTTTCTCTTTTCCTTGCCGTTTCAATAGAAGACTTGTTTAATGTATGGCAAAAAAGTATTAATATTGCGGGTTTAATTAAATATGTTACTTATTTAGTTTTTATTTTTACTTGATGAGTAAAAGTTCAAATTGTAATATTTAATTAACGAAGATGATAATAACAACTCTCAAACAAAAATTTAAAACAGAAAAATAAGAAAAAGATTCGATCATATCTAGGAATCGAACCCACGACCTTAGCATTGCAGGGGCGGTGACTACCACTGAGCTATTGGGACCCTAACCCCTTCGGACATATTTAACTGTATCATACTTAGGCCGGCGTAGCGCAGTGGTAAGACGCTTGACTCGCGCACCGAAGGTCGCGGGATCAAATCCCGGCGTGGCAAATAAATTTTATTTGATTAATTTGTGTTATTTCACAATTTATTCATTTAAAATAATAAATAGTATATTTGTGGCACGTTCCAGAGTGGAAGATACTCTCTGTATCGCCCTGGTGTAAGACCACCATTCAGAATTGAAACATTGCTTGAAACGGCATTAGCCGTGTTTGGTGACCAGATCTGAATAGCCGGGTACTTCCCCACCTTCCTCTTCCCTATCTCCTTCCCCTCCCCACTACCCTCAGCCTCACAACATACCCCAATCGGGGATGCCATAGTCTCACTGGCTTCAGACGGGAGCAGTTGGGACTCCTGTGAGGTATTCATGTAAAAAAAAAAAAATACTTCGACTAAGAACTATCAACATTATTTTCATTCGTATTTTTAATGGCTGCTATCTTTATGTATAATTGTAAGATTTTTCTCGTACTAAATGCTACCTAGATAGTATCTTGGATAAATGTATCACCTTTTCTGCCTATCCCATAAACTAATGTGAACAACAATTTTAAACATTAGGGTACCTACTTTATGTCAACTCCTATATTTTATAGACTATATTGTGTTTCTCATATTTTATGTTACCTATTTTATTTGTTAAGGCTTTATTACTGTATTTTGTTAATGCTTATATTTTATGTACCTAACTTATATTTTGTTTTTAACATATACTATGCTACCTGGTGTTTGTAAACTCATTATTTTCACTGTAATTAAAAAAAAATTAAAAAACATGTACTGCATTCTATGTAAAAGCCGTTTAAATAAATTAATAAAATAAAATAAGTCTAGGATGAATATTTATATATTTATTTTTAACGTAAGGAGTAAAAGCTTAAATTATAATATTTAATTAATAAAGACAAAATTGGCATCTGGAAATCGAAGACTTGATACAGAAAAACTTTGAAAAAGATACGGTCACATCTAGAAATCGAACCCAGAACCTTAGCCTTGCCGGGGCAGTGCTCTACCACTGAGCTAATGGAACCCTATCTCCTTCGGTCGTGCTTTCAGATTCAAAACTGCATTAAAAAAACATAACATTTCTTCACAGGTATAATTAAATGCCACACAACAGTAACTCTAAACGCACTCATCGCTTCATTAACATTCATACATCATTAATAAATATTCATATTTTATTCTGACTCAACTGAAATAACCCGACTCTAGTAATTGATTCCCTCGTTTTCGTCAAAGTTTTATGTAATGTCTTTAATATATTTGTAAACTTATATTTTTAGAAAGTAAAACAAATTTTAAACAAATATTTTGTGAAATTTATCATATTAGAATAAGTTAACAATAATAATCTAAACGAAAATATGAAAGAGAACGAGACACAGAAAAACAGAAAAAGACAATGGTCGGATAATAATAAATTCGGATATATCTATCCGAGACGCTATCCAGGTCACAAACCAATTCTTAGAATGATTATTTCCAATAAAAAGGGTAGTTGCCCGTAATATGGAGAAAAATAATTAGTTGATAATAATGGAATTCTAAAATTTGAAAATATGAGATTGACAATTATGACGTTTTGACAGAAGGTGGCAATAGCGAAATTGGTTAACGCACTCGTCCCGGTTAGACGGAGAGTTCTGGGTTCGAGTCCCAGTTGCGACCATTGTCTTTTTCTGTTTTTCTTTGTCTTGTTCTCTTTCATATTTTCGTTAAGATTATTATTGTTAACTTATTCTAATATGATATATTTCACTAATGGGAATAACCTTCAATAAAGTCTAAAAAAGAAAGTTTTTCTTATGAAAATTAAATATTTTTTGTTTTTATGCATAATGTCACTTTGGACAAGATCTCTTAATCATAAAAAAATATTTGTAATCTTACAACATGGCAATATATTATGATCAACAGATCTGTAATATATTGATATTATGTAATTTTAAGAATGCTTACATCTATTATTCCTATTTAAATTATTGTAGCATCTATGTTTCATCCCTCCGACAGCCTGGGTTTTTTCAAGACACAGGTTCATTCCTTCCTTTCCACAAAAAAAGTCTACACAGCATCCCAAATATGATATAGGCCCTGAGAGAAATTATTTTCCTCAGGGCTTTCTATGTGGAGTGGATGTTTAAAAAAAATTACTTGATTTGAGCTGTAGAATAGTTTGGGCGTGTAGAACAAATTAACGAAAGAAGGAGAGTAAGGAGAAAATATGACGCAAATTTGAACGGTAGAAGTAGTCAGGGACGCCTAAGAAAGACATGGCACGATCTAGTGAATCAGATACTTGAGTCGGGCCATGTCAAGAGTTAGAATACCGAGTTGTTTGGCTGTCCGTCTCTGCCTACCCCTGCTGTGAAGGCGTGATGGTTAGTTAGGAAGTTCTAAACAACTACATGATAAAACAATAGAATATTTTCACATACATGATACATTACATCACCATACTAGTCGGTTGCCTGTTTAATGGTGACCAATAGAATAAAGTTATTTTGTGGTGTCTAGTGTAAACAAATGATTTAAATATATAAACATGTTGAAAATTGGAGAAATTGTAGTAAAAAGTTTAAAATGAGAATTATGAAAACAAAAAAAACGAGTGTGCTTTAGACCACACGACTGAAGTACAACTTCACTAGCTTATAAAAGAAAGAAAATTTGCGTGCGCACTGCTCTCTCTTGCTCTTACAGTGTGATACAGACAATAGGCCTGCACTGTGTCGATGTACGAAACGTAACTGGCTATGAGAGAAAGAGAGAAAAAAAATCTGTGTTCGCACCTCTCTCTCTTGCCTCTACCAGTAATACGATACGTAACGCTCTCTGTTTTTATCTTCATTATTTATATCTCCCTCTCAACTTCCGTTCGCCTCTCCCGATCACATTTTTCATAACACTCTCGGCACGCATTCACCAGATTACTCCCCAAGTCAAGCGTCAGTAAAGAAGTTTTACTTCAAAAATAATTATAATAGAAACTATAAAATAGAAAAAAAAATTATCATGATGTGTACAAGTAAAAGCCTTCAAGGAGTTCATAAATAAATATTATGTCACATTATTAAAAAAAAACTTATAATCAAACATCTTTCTATCTAACATCTAATAGAATGTCGCAAAAATACGCAGAAAAATGCGCCAGACAATAATGTATTCAACCAAAGCCTTTTTCCAAGAAAATTCAGCGTGATTCTCGAATTCCCCTCGACATTTACGAACGGGAATAATTCAACGCGCCCGATATTCTCGTTGGTGGCACCTCCGTGGCAGCAAATGCAATCCTGTATTCAGAGTGCACGGCTCGCAAATAGAAAAAGGTATCAGATATCGAATGAGGGATGATATTCTGATATCGCTGCCTGCTTTACGGCACTGTGCGGTGTGCACGTGCATATTACTCCACATGTACACGTGCGATGTGCATGGTTGGGTTTGCTGTGAGATGTGCGACGTTTTCTTAGGGACGAAGTGGATGATCACAGGCGACTTTATAAAACATAATAATTATCTTACTAATATTATAAACGCGAAAGTTTGTTTGGATGTACGTGTGTTTGTTACTCTTTCGCCCAAAAACTACTTAATGGATTTTAATGAAACTTTACAATAATATAGTTCATTCACCAGAATAACATATAGGCTATAATTTATGAAGCTAGCTAGGAAGGGAACGCGGGAGGGGAACGGGGACGCACGGGAAAGGTGATTCAGGGAGAAACAATGTATTTCTTTGTATATACCTATGGCCTTGCAACGCTTGACGGGGACCAGCTGGTATACTTATATATGTGACACGTTTTTAAAATGAATCCTAAATTTTATCTGTTCATCAGTTTATTAAAAGAGAATACAAAGTTTTTGATACATTTTTTTGTAGGTTTCTGCAATTATTAATTACTATCTGGTAACCGGCATGCGTTGTTGTGCCATTTAATAAAGAAATTGTTTTCCCTGCGTGTTCTTTCCCATCCGTCCCGTTCCCCTTCCGTCTCATCTTCCCCTCTCGCATTCCCACTCCGCCTCCTCCACCTTCCCTCTCCCCACTCCCCACTCCACTCCCCCCTCCCAGGTTCCCCTTCCCCCTTTCGGTTTCCCCTCCCCCTCCCCCCCTCCTCCCTTCCTCAGTCCATACATTCAGTCGCATTACATTCAATTTTCAAACTTATTGCCATTTTTTTTAAACAAATTTCTTTATGTCGGACCTCACCGCTTCTTTTATACAAACCTTTTCCTGACAATGACGAACACAAAAAAAGAATTATCCAATTTGGTGCAGTCGTTCGAAAGTTATGCGCGTACATCCATTTCGGCTATTTATTTTTATTTATAGACTTAATTGATCGATGATATAGATAGATTATTTTATTTTCTAAACATATCTTTCAGTAAAACTCCGGACTGTGGTAGTGCCAGAGAGAGGTGGAAAGTGATATTATTTACTTTTATATTTTGTTTTTTTCGTTTTCACATAAGATGATGATCGTCGACGTCGCAAATACTACCTCTCTCTGGGACTACACTCAGCATCGCCCCAGTGAAAGATCATAATTCTGAATCGAAAATAAAACGTTGCATGAAAGCCGTGTTCAATACCTAGATCTGAATAGTATATTTCCCAAACTTCCTCTGCCCTTGTTCTTTCCTTCCCCACTTAGTTGAGATTTTTAAGACTAAGTTTATTTTAATACCACACAAGACTTCCAACTGTCACTGTAGCCGTTGTGAGGGGATAAGAAAGTAGTGGGGAATAGGAAGCCTGGGAAGTACCTATCTATTCAAACCTGATCATCAAACACAGCCAAAGCCATTTCAGGCAACGTTTCAATTCTCAATGGTGGTCTTTCACCGGAACTATTGTGAGAATATCTGAATATGTCTGGTTGAAACTATTCCGTGTATAATTTAACGTGTCATTGTCACACTTTCAGTATTATAATACGTTGTGAACAGTGATTAGTTTTTCAGTCCAGAAACGCAGAAATTAAAATGTATTTCGTACCGTCCATGCGTCCATGTAATATACTCGTAAGTGAAATAGAAGAAAATGTCTGTCTCCCTCTCACGCTCCCCCCATCACCCCCTCCAACCCCTTCTTTTGCAGCGCGTCACGGGACACTGATGCGATGAGCGGGAATTGGTGTGAAACCACCCCCCCCCCAACCAGCCATGTCGGAGGGAATTTACAAACTACTATGAAAATCATCCAATCGGCTCTTGACAGACCCTTCAAGAATATGCAAGATTTGCTACGTTATTGATGAATGTGCTACTTTCCCCTTTTTCTTTTTGTGACGGCCGTGGTTGAGTGGTTACTTGAGCCAACCTTGACCACGAATCTGGAGGTAGCATGTTCAAATCCTGGCGTGCGCCTGTAAATTTTATGTGATTAATTCATGTTATTTCAAAATTTATCCATTAAAAACACCTTACACATGTCTTTACATATAAAAATTAATGTATGTTTGCTTTCTTGCTTGTATATATCTACGTTTGTTCCTTATGTGTTGCTTAACCATTCATCCGATTGCGATGAAATTTTTTCTAGCTCTAACGTCTTGAAATTATTTCCTACACCATTCATCCGATTGCATTGAAACTTTAGTGAGTTGTTGTGCGCAAGCCCGCGATGGTTTCTATGCATATATATATATATATATATATTGGTGAGCTCTGGCGTTATGAAATCATTTCTTAACTATTCATCCAATTGCGATGAATCTTTGATGAGTTGTTGTGAGCACGCCCGCGAAGGTTTCTTATATATTGGTGATCTCTGGCATTATTATAAAAAAATTGCAATATGTGGCATGCGAGTTGTTTCAAAACTGAAGGCGGAGAAGACGGAGTGGCAACGCGTGAGGGTAAAGGGACGCGGGAGAGGAAAGGTAGGCGGAAGGGGAACAGGACGAATGGGAAAGGACACACAGGGAGAAACAATGTCTATATTAAGAGGCATTGCAACGCATGCCGGGAACTCGCTAGTTATAGTATTATTGTAGCAGCACGTTCCTGGGTGGAAGATACTCTCAGTAACACCCCTGTTAAAAACCACCATTCAGATTCGAAACACTTATCTCCTTTCCCTCCTCACTAACTTCAGCCTTAGAACATACCCCAATAATAATGGAGATGCCGTATAATTGATTACAAACGGTTAGGAAATTAAAAAGACGAAAGTTTAACAGAGTAATTGGTAGTGTTTAGGCTATATATTACGTTGGTAGATATAAATGAAGAAAAGAGAGTAAAAAATAAATCACTATTTTTTTTTTGTTTTTTATTTATTTATTTATTACTTTGACGGTTACATAATTTCTGCATTTTTCGACGACCATACTAGACACATGCCCGTATTATGGTGGTCGATACTAATATCTAACTACAATAATATCCAGGAAAATAGCAGATTTTCTAATCTCTTTATTAATTAGTAATTAAACTCAACGTGAATATAATAGTATCTACAAACAGCACATCTTGTTGGATGTAATTACTGTTACAGAACAAGTTTGACGAATCTCCACCTTGAAATGATAAACTTGTTTGCTTAAACATTGCAAATAGTTTTAACTCTCTGACTTAATTTCATAACTTCACATGTTATAATTTTGTATTAAAACTATTAACACGATAAACATCATTTTTCAAATATTTATTACAGTACGCAAGACATAATACGAAAGGCCTAAGAACATGTATTTTATATAAGATTTTGTTGACAATTAAATAGTTAGCAAAATTACTTGACTATTTTATTGTTTGTGAAAAATATTCGAGGAAATATACTAGGGCTGTCCGTAAAAAAAGGTCTCCAAGGCGCTGCGGTCGCAAGGTATGATTTTACGCGCAACCCTACAACCCTGACGTGTAGCCTGGTTTCTCCTTGTCAAATCCCCATCACGTCGCACCCTCTGTGACGCTTAGTCTTGGCGTGACAACCATTCGCGGCGGAGCTTCCACTCGCCGCACCCGCCAGGTGTGAGTTACGCTCCGTAATTCGTTTTTAAGCTTTGCTTCGGAAAATCTGAATGATGCCACTGGGATTGTTCCTTTGTCTCTGGGGTCGTGTAGTGTACCCGGGTCTCGTCCCCAGTCACAACTGAGTTCAAGAATTCTTCGCCATCGATGTCATGGCACTCAAGGAATCTGCGGGCTGCTTCAACCCGTTGTTCCTTGTAATTTTCGGTGAGCATTTTGGGACCTACCTTGGGCAGACTTTGTGGTCTCTCAAATTTTTTGTCAAAATATTGTCAATAGTGGTCTTAATGACAGCAGGGATCATATCACAGACCTCCCGAACCGTCACCCGTCGATTTGCAATCATTGTTTTTTCCACTTTGACAATTTTTTCATCTGAAACCAATTACCGTCCGGCACGCTTTTAAATTCTCTGCACCATTTTCGCACGTTTTCGCACTCATACACTGTTTTCCATACACTTCAAATAGCTGAGAATGAATTTCTATCGGGGTTTTGTTCTTCGCACAAAAAATCTAATAATATTGGCACACCTGGCGGGTGCAGCGAGCATAAGCTTCAATGCGAACGGCTGCCACGCCGAGACTAAGTGTCGCAGAGAGTGCAGTTTTGTGGGGATTTGGCGTAGGGAAACCAGGCTACATGCCAGTTTTCCCGGATCTCGCGTAAAATTGTTTCTTGCGACTGCAGCACCCTGAAGACCTTATTTTAAGGACAGCCCTCGAAAAATTATATATAATATTGTAATAACCTAAAATTTTTTTTTTTAACCTGACCAATAAGACACAATATGTAACAGCTAACTAATAGTAAGTAGCTAATTAATATATCAAATTAGTTAGGTAGATTGGTAAAGCAAAGCTTATGTATTCTACCAAAGTATCTACCATTCTTTAAAATTAAAGGTAAAGTCATTTTTTTAAATCAATACCGCACAAGAGTCCCAAGCAACTTTTCGATTCTGAATGGCTGTTTAAAGTATTTACCACTCTGAAGGTGCCGCAAATATTCGTTATATTATTTTTAAATTAATTAATTGTGAAATCAATCAAATATAATTTTCTCCGGATCACAGTGGACGAGAGCCTTACCCCTTTACCACGGACCACGGAGGCCATCAATGTTGTTAATAAGCACTGCAATTGTTTTTTTTTTTTTTTAATTAAACCCCTATCCTATGTAGAGAAAAATGAAATTACATGTTAAATTTGATTTAATTAATTTTTTTATCTTTTATGTGAATACCGCACAAGAGTCCCAGGTGCTCCATTCTGGAGCCAGAGAGACTATGGCATTCTTATTTTGGGTATGTTATGAGGCTTAGGGGTAGGAGAAGGAGATGTGGATAGGAAGGTAGGGAAGTGCCTGGTTGCTCAGATCTGGTCACCAAACACAGCTAAAGCCATTTCAATTCTGAATGGTGGTCTTACGCCAGGGCGATATTGAAAGTATCTTCCACTCTGGAACATGCTGCATGTATACTATATATTATTTTAATGAATTAATTATGGAATAACATCATTTAATCAAATTATGTTTATTTTGCGAACGCCAGGATTCGATCTCGCCACCTTCGGATTGCGAGTCAAGAGCCTTACCCCTCGACCATGGAAACTTACTTAATTCAAATATAAAAAAAATGGATTTTTATTATTTGTTTAATTAAACACAACAGCGTTCGTTTGTTCGTTTGACGGCCGGCGTAGTCCAGTGGTTGCAGCATTTAGAATTATGCCACGATTTCAATAGTTCCTACCCGTATAAAGAAGCTCGAATAATTCTAGCTGCAGGGTTCCGGAGTGAGCTTCGAGACGCTCGTTTCGTCTATGACTGGTTGGCTTACACTTTGGCTCACCACAGATCAGTGAGAAACAGCCATTCTGGAGGGCAACATGAGATTCCGACCAGAGGTTGGGCGGCGCGCGACATATCTTCAATCCACCATCATTTACTTAGATATACCTTGGTTTATGTTCATTTAAATACCATTTTTCGATTATGTGGTTTACCTTGAAATCGAATGGCGCCGAAGTTTTATCTTTATACATCCACAATACGACAATACAGTAGAGTCAATACATTTAGCATGTTAATAATTTTGCCTGTCATCTTCGAGCAGGCAACCACGACCTGAGTATTAATAATTTAATCAACGTAGAGTATTCTCATTTATATATGTCATGCATTATGGTGTAATTAAAGTTACATGTTTTACATCCGTGTTTCATTATAGACTTATTGAATGATATACTTGCTACCTACCCTGAGCTGAGCTATTTATTAACATCATACACATCTTAACCTTTATTTAACATGTTATCTATACAGCACCAATATGCTTCGTTACACGGTAAGGCTCTTGACTCGCACACCGAAGGTCGCGGGATCGAATCCCGGCGTGGCAAATAAATTTTATTTGATTAATTTGTGTTATGTCACAATGTATTAATTTAAAATAATATAAGTATATTTGCGGCAGGTTCCCGAGTGGAAGATACTCTCAGTATCGCTCTGGTATAAGACCACCATTCAGAATTGAAACGTTGCTTGAAATTGAATTATCCGTGTTTGGTGACCAGATCTGAATAGCCAGGTACTTCCCAACATTCCTCTTTACTTCTCCTTCCCCTCCCCACTACCTTCAGCCTCACAACATACCCCAATTGGGGATGCCATATTCTCACTGGCTTCAGACGGGAGCATTTGGGACTCTTGTGCGGTATTCGTATAAAAAATAATGTGTATCAAATTTAACACGTTATTTCTAATCTAAAAAAAAAAAAAAATAACAGCAAAAATAAAGCTACTATACATGTCCTCTACACGTGCATGCAATCAAAAATGGAAAACCGCTTCTTTTTTTGCTTTTAAGTGCCTCAAAATAAGCCATGTTATTTTCTTGGGGTGGGTGAGATGTTGGACTCGCGACCTGCAGCTGCAGTCTTATGGTCATTTTTCTCAATTTGCGATTTACGACATGACAAAGCAAATTTATACCCGACCCACTTTTAAGACCTGGAAAGGCGATACCGAAACCACAATAGACATACTAAGTTCCACTGAACAGGAAATTACCAGAATCATTATCTATATATGGATTTGAATCACTCACTCTTTTGTTCCAAACATTCCAACGGATTTTCATGCGGTTTTCACCAGTGATTCATGAGGAAGGTTTAAGTATATATTTTGTAAAGGTTTTGTGTAAATTAAATTAAATATATAATATGTAAAGAAAGTGGACTGGCAAGCGGGCGGTGAGGATTTGATATGTATGCATATTAACAGATGGCGTTGATTATAAAGGATGGGTAATGGCGTTGTGTTTCATAGCCACAGCAACGTATTTTCGGGTCAGCTAGTAATATATAAGACATGACGAGTTCCAGGCCCTCCACATACCTTCAAAATAAATTTCGATTTGTGAAAATTAATCAATTTTATCGGAAGTAAGTTAAATTTTAACCTGAATTCCGGGACATATGGTGAAATAGATAATAGTTGAAATACTGAATTCGGTAATGCGCTCTTTCATCTCGCAACAAAATATACTCGAAAAAATATCTACTTAAAACCAACATAACATAACCTAACCTTATTTTACATTTTACTATTTTTGAACAACAATTTATTGTCTTTACAGGATGTCTGTATTATTTTTGTCTCGGTTTTTGTTAGGTTAGGTTTAAGTAGATATTTTGTTGGGGGATGTTTTGTCCGTAGAATATTTTGTCGGAGGATATTTTGTCGGGATCTTTTTTGTCCTGGGATGAATAATCGCGGAACCACTAAATTCGGTTATGCCCGTAACTCAGGTTCAATGAAATATTCAATTTGCTTTCAATTTAAGTGTCATCATTTTAAAAATTGGAGGTGACATGGCTTTTGCTTTCACTAGAACACAGGGAAAGCCGTTTATGGACAGTTTAAAAGGAACAAGCACATAAAAAAAGCCGCAAGCAGGAACTAACGGCGAATACGACTAAACCTATCAAATGTATGGATGCTCTTTTAATAATTATTTACCGCGTGCTGAAAATGTTATAACCAGCTAACTGAAAATTTTATGCTGTTAAAATAAGTTTTCAACATACAATCTATCGCTAATTATTTTGCCTCTAGGTAAACAAAAATAATAACACATTAGCAAATTATATTAGCTGCATAACCAGTTGTTTGTAACATACAGATACCTACACGATTTCAAGTAAAAGTTAAAATAATGCAACATATATTTGTTAACCCGTTATTCTACACAAATTAATTCATTATCATTCCAAATCTGATCATACTAGCATTGAAACAATATTTTAAAAAATAAAATGTTTTTTACAGTAGGGGTACAATCCCGTTAAACTGCAATCAAGCAGTTTGCCAATAGGATGTTAATGATCAATTACAATATTTACAATAATGGATGTTTATGTTCAATAACAATCTTAATATATAAAACACAAAACAAAGTCGGGTTAGTTACACTATTTATAACTCGAGAACAGCCTGACCGATTTTGATGATCTTTGATTTTTTGGATTTGTCTCCACCCCGAATAGGATAATAACTATTAAAACATCCCAAAAATTAACGAAAAATATAGTTATTAAGAAAATCCTTTTCCCTATACATTTTGTACGAAACGAATTCTCATATTTGAAAGAGCTGCGGGCATTTTGTGATAAGTACCTATAATATTGAACTGTGCATGAATTCCAAAAATTCGAAAACGTCAGATATCAATGCGCTAATTGTTTTGCATTTATTTTTAAACAAATATAATGCTGCCTCTCTTTCTTACACACTAAATGTCAATAGTCGAAAATGAGCAAACGGTGAACGTATGTCTCCACCCATCCAAAGGAAAGATACAATAATTATAATAAAAATCACCTCACACGTATAAGGAAAATGAAAAGCATTTTTTTTTACATCAGTTCACACATGAGGCCCCAAAGAAAATTATTTTCCTCAGGACCTATGTCATTTTAGGGGATGCTATGTGGAGGGTTTTTTTAAGGAAGGGAAGGATAGGAAGTTCTGGGAAGGAAAAAGATATGAGGGGTGGGTAGGAATCTGGGGTCAGTGTGTCAGGGAGTGACAGACATATGAATCCATCCCTCCAACTGCGGCGCAAGGCGATGAGAGTCCAGCTGGAAAGGTCAAAAGGCCTCCCTCAACCAGTCTCTCTCGATCCGGCCCACCACGAAGAGGGTGGGCAGACGCACCTGCCGCCAAGACCCGGACAAACGTCACCCCAAGAACCCGGACACCCCTGCTAAATCACCAAACGTAGCGAACCACTTGGGGTGACCTATGGATGATGTATGACAGAGGTGTTGGTTATCCATTAAATGGTTCCCGGGGCGGCGGCACCCATAACCGCCTCCAAAATTCCCGTAAGAAAGTGGAAAAATAAGAAAATCACAAAAAATATAAATTGTACACAATGCCATCTCTGATATTAACAAAAACAAAACACGGGCAGTTGCCCATTGATGATTGATTCATTGTGTAATTTTTAACTTAATAAAAAAACGAATTTATTTAACAGTTATTGATTCTGAGGCGGTACGAAGTTCGTCGGGTCAGCTAGTGTAAACATATAAACGTTATATTATAACTAATATAAAATATAACTGTTCAGAATGCCACTATAAAGACATTTTTTAAAAACAAATACGAACATTCCCGGGTTACGAATAACCTGATAATATTTGAAAATCTCTTACCACCACCACAGCAAGCCGAAAATTTTGCTTGAGTTGTGATGGAGGACTTACCCAGCCGAGGAATCAAACACGTTACACCCGGGTGGGACCCAAATGCAATGCCAACTCATCCACTGCATCGTTACGGCATGTTTTCAGCATACATCTGAATCTTTTGAATTTGTTAAAATCTTGAATTTGTTGAATGGCATTTTTCAATATTACTTGGTAAAATTTCAAATATTTCGGGCACGTTATATTCCAAGTTTAGCTGTCCGTTTTTATTTTTATATTTTGGAACAAGCAATCCTTCATTCTTTGTGACCTCAGTATTGTGTTCATGTTCCACTTTCCACTTGTGGCGACCAGAACGGTCGCCCCCTTTTGCCACAATCCTTGCGCCGCCACTGATATAGCAAACACATTCTCGAAATGTACATACTACCTACAGTTGTAGTGTTTCACGCCGCTCACGGCTACATATTTCGGGAAGCGCAGCGAAAGGCCTCGACACAACAGCCGTCACATTCTTACGGCCGCGGAATGTTCCAGAGGCTTCTCCGCTTTGCGCGGTGGCTCAACATTACTTGACGTTCCGGGTACTCACACGGTCGGCTATATAAAGCGCAGCGACACCGCGCTAGTCAGTCAGTTCCAGTCATTAGTGCAAGTAACATCACCAATACATAGACAGTGCATCGAGTGATAACGTCCAGTGCGGTAACCGCCAGGTCCACGGCGACGTGCCGGACCTGTGGCGGTGCATCATCATATCATCAACCTTCGAGAACGCAACAAGCGACACAATTGCCCACGACAAGTCCCACGGCGGGCCTTCTTGTCACGTGAGCGGCAACTCCTCAGGTTCACCGCAGCCATCTCCGCGACACCGCGTCGAGCATCCATCCTGGACGTCAAGGTCTTCTCCACCACCACGGTGCGGAACAACATGCTGGCGACATGCAGACACGAGTTCTGCTACACCACTGCATCACCGACCTTCATCACATGCAACACCTACGAGCCATATCATCATCGCTCCTGTCTACACTGTTACTTTACACCATATCCACCATCGCTACGTAGCCCAGCAATAAAGACTGACTCATACATCGACTGACGTCTTTTCATTCCATCGTCCTACCCGTCTCTGCCGATCGCTGCCTCGCACCCTCACTGGTGACCCCGACGTGATTTGAACACGCAACCTTCTGCAACGAGCAACGTGCAACAAGCCACAAGCTACAAGCTGCAACACGCAACACGCAACATGCAACATGCAACAAGCATCAAGCAGCACGCAAAAGCAGCAACTGAGGGAATCGGTAGAGACGCATCAGCACCACATGGACGCATCATCATGGACGCACCGACCAGCATCAACCCGGCTTACCTGCGACATTTGGCATCTTACAACCCTGTACTCCGTACACTGGAAAGGGGGTGTGTGGCGACCAGAACGGTCGCCCCCTTTTGCCACAATCCTTGCGCCGCCACTGATATAGCAAACACATTCTCGAAATGTACATACTACCTACAGTTGTAGTGTTTCACGCCGCTCACGGCTACATATTTCGGGAAGCGCAGCGAAAGGCCTCGACACAACAGCCGTCACATTCTTACGGCCGCGGAATGTTCCAGAGGCTTCTCCGCTTTGCGCGGTGGCTCAACATTACTTGACGTTCCGGGTACTCACACGGTCGGCTATATAAAGCGCAGCGACACCGCGCTAGTCAGTCAGTTCCAGTCATTAGTGCAAGTAACATCACCAATACATAGACAGTGCATCGAGTGATAACGTCCAGTGCGGTAACCGCCAGGTCCACGGCGACGTGCCGGACCTGTGGCGGTGCATCATCATATCATCAACCTTCGAGAACGCAACAAGCGACACAATTGCCCACGACAAGTCCCACGGCGGGCCTTCTTGTCACGTGGTGGCAACTCCTCAGGTTCACCGCAGCCATCTCCGCGACACCGCGTCGAGCATCCATCCTGGACGTCAAGGTCTTCTCCACCACCACGGTGCGGAACAACATGCTGGCGACATGCAGACACGAGTTCTGCTACACCACTGCATCACCGACCTTCATCGCATGCAACACCATAGAGCCACATCATCATCGCTCCTGTCTACACCGTTACTTTACTCCAAACTTACCATCGCTACGTAGCAGCAATAAAGACTGACTCATACATCGACTGACGCCTTTCATTTTCAATCGTCCCCGTCTCTGCCGATCGCTGCCCGCTCCCTCACACTTATTGAGAGTCAGATATACGCTGAGAATGCCACTAAATCAATATTAATTAGTAATGTTTAAATAACTGTACTCAGTGCTTCTTTTGTAGGTTTATTATTATATTTCTTTTAAGTGTAGGTATATGTATGTTTCTTTTTTTTTAAATTACTTTATTGTAAAACTGCATATCTCGATACAGGAATGCCCTAGTGAGATGTGCAGCTTATGTTTTCATGTATTTCTTATTTTTTTCAAATAAATATTTTATACTATAATAAGGCCTGCAGAATCAAACATAAAATAAAATCCCTTTAAAAATGGTTTTCACCATGACCAGGAATGGAGGCTGCGGACACGATTGCCATTGCAGTTCGTAGTTCTCTCAGCACAGGAGTTTCCAGTGATACAGGCATAATACATCACAAATGTAATGTAATTTAGGTGGCGGTTATGGGTACCGCCGTCCTGGGAACCATTCATTGAACCGTTTGGGGATGCCCGGATTCATGGTCGAGGGATAAGGCTTTCGACTAGCAATCCGAAAGTCGCGGGTTCAAATCCCGGCGTGCGCAAGTTAATTTGATTTGTTGAGTTGTATTTTTTCACAATTTTATAATTTGAAATAATATACGGTAATGAAAGATACTCTTAGTATCGCCTCGGTGTAAGACCACCATTCAAAATTGAAACGTTGCTTGAAATGACTTGCCGACTTGAAATGAAAGCCGTGTTTGGTGACCAGATTTGAATAGCCAGGTATTTCCCAATTATATCCGTCCCCAATTCATTCAGCCTCACAACATACCCCAATCGGGGATGCCATAGTCTCACTGGCTCCAGACAGTAGCAGCTGGTACTCATTCACATAAAAAAGAGAAAAACAAATATGTAAGTGAAGTTTTTTTTTTGCGTTCTTTGATTATAGTAGTTCATCGACGCTTAATGGGTTGGTTCATTTCTCGTTTGCAAATGAATTGTCTAAGAAATATAACTTATTATTTTTGGTATAAATACTCATAAATTTGTCATCAAAATCATCAGTTGATTTCCAGCCTTCGACAACCTCATCCAACATGCATTTCGTAAGTGTATTTTATTAATAAACTCGTAGTATTTCACGTAATTAACATCTTGCAAATATCATTTATTCTAAAAAATTACAATAAATTTATTTGTCATATTTAGCTAGTAACCAGATAATCTTTATTTTAACCATTTTTAAACTTAGTAGATGAACAATGAAACTCTAAGAAAAATGTCAAATAATGCAGTCAAAAAATATTATATAAATATTTCTTCTATTTATCGTCAAACAGAATTGAAGTTTTGAATGATTTTAAAACATATTATTTTATATTTTGATTTAGTTACCTACTACTCTATTGCTATACAACTAAACTATGTAAAATAAACATAAAACTTACATACTTATAGATTCATATTAAGTGGGCAAACAAATCTGTACATAAATTAATAGTCACATTACATACACCTATTAAGCTTCTAAATATCTTAAAATGATGTGTTTACAACATGTAAATAGCATTGTTTAGTAGCGCTGCTAGCGGTTCCAATTTTGAAAAATAAAGAAAAACATAAACAAAAACATTATTGTCAAAAATAAATTAATTGGTTTGTACCTAATATTTTTTAAGATTATCAACAGTTATAAAAGTTATAGTAAATTCGTACTTAATATTTAGTCGCGCTGCACTTGAAAGTATTAAAAATTTCATTTTGCAAAAAAGCCTGAACCTTTTTAGCACTGCGCTAAAAAGGTTCCATTTTTGAAAAATAAAGAAAAACATGAAAATTAATTATTGTAAAAAATAAGTTAATGGATTGGTACCAAATAATTTTTAAAATTGTCAAATGTCATAAAAGTTATAATAAATTTCTACTTAATGTTTAATTGCGCTGCACTTGAAAGTATTAAAAAGTTTCATTTTGTAAAAAAGAAAAAAAATAGTGAATTAAATTCGAATGCTTAGTCTGTAACCACGACATGGCCTAAAATTAGACGTTTGTCAATGCGAGGGAACAGTTACCATTTTGTACAATAGCTTCACACAGGAGGCCCTGACGAAAATAATTTCCCTCAGGGCCTATGTCATCTTTGGGGGGTAGTACTGAAGTAATTGACTTACAATTATCATGAAGATTGTCAACAATGTCACTTCAAAGGGTTTGCTATACCTCTAATATACCCACTTTCGCTTAATGTTAACATAAGAATTTATAAAACTATTATTTAATTTTTTATCAACTTTTTGGCTAAGTGACAGCTTCAGCAACCATCAGAGGCTCACTGGTAGCTTATTTAAACTAATAAAGCCACCCAATACCAAAACATTTTGCAAGCATTTTTCTCAGACCCTTGTTATTTTTATCAGATCTTCGTCTTCGCTTTCGTCGTGGTGGGAGCCCTCGCCGCCCCACAGGCCGGCTTCAAGAAGCCCATCGAGGTCCTGTCCCGCACCGAGACGCACGACGAGCGCGGTCAGTTCTCCCTGCAGTACCGCAGCGCGGACGGCACCATCGTGTCCGAGTCAGGCGCACTCAAGCCATCGCACGACGGCAAGGGATACGTGCTCGTCAAGGAGGGAGAGTACTCCTTCATCGCTGATGATGGCAAGCTCTACAACACCAAGTACGTGGCTGACGATAAGGGCTTCAGGGCGCAGGGAGAGCATCTGCCCAAGTCTGTCGTCGCGTAATTGTGGAAAAACGCAGCCAAATACTGAAATTATTCTTGAGTATTCATGATTAAAGAACTGATAAAATGGACAAGAGACAAAAATTCTAATTCTAACAAAACAAACTAATACATCAATGTATTGATGTAATTGTCTTACCGGGTTTGGCTTATGTTCAAAATTAGAGAACCGAAGACGCTCGAACCTACGCAAAACCCAATCAGGTGATTCAATAATATTAAATGTAAACAAATCACTTTGTATTGAAATCGAAATCGGAATTGGAATCGATATCGGAATTGGAATCGGAATTGGAATCGGAATCGAAATCGGAATCGAAATCGAAATCAAAATCGGATCGGAAACGGAATCGAAATCGAAATCGAAATTCGGAATCAGAATTGAAATCGGAATCGAAATCGGAATCAAAATCGGAATCGAAATCGGAATCGAAATCGGAATCGAAATCGGAATCAAAATCGGAATCGAAATCGGAATCGAAATCGAAATCGGAATCGAAATCGAAATCGGAATCGAAATCGGAATCGAAATCGGAATCGAAATCGGAATCGAAATCGGAATCGGAATCGGAATCGGAATCGGAATCGGAATCTGAATCGGAATCGGAAACGGAATTAGAATCGAAATCGGAATCGAAATCGAAATCGAACATTTTGTCAGGAAAATGAAAAGAATCCATAAAAAGACACAGTTCGCTGTTGAACTAGTGTTTATATTCCAAGTCATCGATCATCAAAGCGCTCTGAATTTGTCAATAAATCAAATATAATTACAGTAAACCAATTATTGCTTTTATCATTTCTGTCGTATTTTTTTATTGATATCCGCTTTCAGGTTTGCAAATGAAAAGAATGTGTTGGTTTGATAAACATCGCCCTTGTTTTTTTAAATATGAATTCCGCACAAAAGTTGGAGGCAATTTGGGAAGGGGGCATGCGTGCCGCTGCCCCGGGAACCATTAATTGTATGACCAACCCCTCTGCCATAGGTCACCTCAAGTGGTTCACCACGTTTCGTGATTTAGCAAGGGTACCCGGGTTCATGGGGTGAGGTTTGACGGTCGATGCGTCTGCCCACCCGCTGCGTGGTGGGCAGGATCGATAGAGATTGGCTGAGGGAGGTCTTTAACCTCTCCAGCCAGAATCTCTCGACCCTTCCACTCCTACCCTCTCCTAAAACCCTTTTCCTTCCCAGAACTTCCTCTCCTGCGTTTCCTAAAAAGACTCCTCACACAACATCCCCAAAGATGACGTAGGCCCTGAGGGGAATGAAGCTAATGTAAAAAAGAGTCCTAACTGTTCCCAACCGCATGAAACTAATCAGAAATTGGCATCCCCAATTGGGAATACTGTGATGCTGAAGGTTGCGGGGAGGCAGGTGTGGAAGAGAAAGGTGTAAAAGTACCTGGCCACTCATCAAACAAGGTTATAGCCATTTAAAGCAACGACTCAATTCTGAATGGTGGTCTTTCACCAAGGCAATACTGCTGACAGTATCTTCTACTTTTTAAATACTACTCATTTATTATTTTATTGTTTTCCATATAAAAACAAATTATTTATTTATAAAAGCATTCTTAATAGCAACATTGTCCATACAGGAAAAGAAAGAGGAAATACATCGCCACCTGTTGGGGAGCTTTTTGAGGCGGATTAAGGTAGGGGCTGAAGATAGGGATTTATTAATGCGAGTCTTGAAGAAGACGGGATGAATACGACGAAAAACAGATTCCGCGTAGGAGCCAACTTACAAAAAAGGAGTAGAAGAAACGAATAGATTATTTATACGGTAACGTACATTTTAGATTAATTATACAAGATTTATTTATTGAAAAAGTCCAAGTTTACTATTCGGCACTAGAACCTATGAATAATGGCTAAATATAGGATAAGTTAGCCGAGTTTCTTTTCCAGTGGCGAGCATTTATTTTTTTATTTATTAAAATTCGTTATGTGTATGGTGTATATGGATAAGCTGTGAGGAGGATGGTGAAATACAATATATCAGTCTGTTAACAACGGATTGTCAATCAAATGGACCGCCCTCCTTGAATTAAGAATCAATAATTCGATTCAGAATCACGTAAGTTTATCAAGTGTTTTGGAGCCCCAGCCCAGAGGTGGCTCCCAAATTCAATTATTGAACGAATTTGAGATTTATACACGGTTGGCATCTGGTCGCTATTGAAGAATCTGCTAGGCCTGAGCAAGCCCCGAGTTTCTTGGAAGTAAAATATTCTCGGCCTTATATGGAGCTCTATTACGTAAGACCATTAAAAAGCGGCCGAGAATTCAAATTTTGTCGAAAGATTGCCTTGCTTTCGTACCCTTCCAACTGTACAGGGCCTGTACCGATGAGGAAGATTGAATATTCTCGGTACAAACATTTAACACAATATATTAGTTTGTAAGACCGTAAATAAATAGACAAACTGAAATATTTTCGTTGCAAAACACGTGCACGGATTTTGTAATGACTTTATTTGAACTAAAATTAAAATTCTGAAAATAAGCTCTCCTCGATAATTAAATGATTTATTTTACCGTGAGATTATATGATTTTAAATGCGTGTTGTATAATACAACATTTCGTTTGAAAATTTAACAAATCTACCAACGACCGAATGTGTAAACCTTATTATAAAAAAATGACATGTTTTTTCAAATTTAAAAACATTAATTTACTATGTAAAATAACAATCTTTCGAAATCAATTTATATTTTTTTGAAGAAAAGAGTCATTACATCTGGAATTTGTATATATTAATAATATATAATATTTCCACAAATACGCCTCAGGGATCTCATTTCTACAACATTCAGTCTACTTTCATCCTTCGTCTGCCAGTTCCATTCCTCACTGCCGTAATTTGTATTTTTATTTTTATATGAATACCGCACAAGAGTCCAACTGCTCCCGTCTGAAGCCAGTGAGACTATGGCATCCCCAATTGGGTATGTTGTGAGGCTGAAGGTAGTGGGGAGGGGAAAGAGATAGGTAAGAGGAAGGTGAGGAAGTATCTGGCTATTCAGATCTGGTCACCAAACACGGCTAATGCCATTTCAAGCAACGTGTAAATTCTGAATGGTGGTCTTACACCAGGGCGATACTGAGAGTATCTTCCACTCTGGAACGTGCACAATATACTACATATTATTTTAAATGAATAAATTGTAAAATAAAACAAATTAATCAAATAAAATTTATTTGCCACGCCGGTATTCGATCCCGCGACCTTCGGTGTGCGAGTCAAGAGCGTTACCGCTGGAATAAATAAATAATAATTCACGTTAGATACCAGCACTTTGTTACGGACGGCTAGCTTCGCTTCTTTGGACAGGTTTTTGTTCGTGCCAACGGCGTTCAGTCCTCCATTAATAGAGTTACCTGCATTTAACCTGCTTTCAATATCTCTATCAGCCATCTCTTGTAAACATACTTCCCACCTACACAAACTCATCCACCTGCTCACTCGATGGATCGAAAAAGCGACACTAAAAAAGGACAAACACATGCCTGCGAGAGGATGAGATAGAACAATCAGTCTCTTCTTTGTGCGGTGCTTCGTAGCCTCCCCACTCTTGTTCACTTTAGTTTTCTGAATGTTTCACTTCTACCGCGTGTGAATTGCACATTTGATTTTTTATTTACTTATTGTAACAACGAACAACCCGTGCACAGCATAGATTTCAAACTTCAAACGGCCTTAAACCTATCTATAAAACAACTATAACGTTATACAATAATTACCTATATGCATTAAAAAAAAAAAATTATTTTATTTGACATAAATCGTGTTTTTTTGGGGCAACGCTGTTGAGAAAAAGGCAGAGAAGTGTACGTAAATATCATTTTGACATACATTTATGAGAAAGGGTAAGGAACGAGAAAAAAAATAATTATAGATATGAGAGAGAATCAAAAAAGAAGAAGAAGTAAAAAGAGATTTTTTTTTTTTTTAAATATTTTTATAGAAGAAAGACAACCGGGTTACGAATAACCAAACAATATTTGAAAATCTCCTTTTACCACCACAGTAATCGGAAAATGTTGCTTGTGTTGTGTTGGATAACTTAGCCAGCCGATTAATCAAACACGTGACGCCTGGGTGGGAACCAAACGCTTTGGCAAATCAGCCACCGACCGGTCATCGGTATGATCAGGATTGGTATGTATGTAATGTACACCGTACAGTGTACATTGCTTACAAGCACATTATTAGGAAAACCTGGAGAGAAAATTTATGACAACAGTGATGGGTAAAATAAATTAAAAATAATAAAACAAAAATTCAAGCAGAAATACAAACTGAATACTGTAGAAATGAGATCACGTATCATAAAACCATGTAAGATCGTGTAAGAAATGTAGAAATCCGCAAAGAATGCAAGGCTGATGATGTAAGTGTAATGAGTATGATTAAGAAAGGGACGCTCAGATGGTTTCGCGTAGGGCGAATGAACCCAGAATGGAGTGTAATGAGAACATGAATGGTAGAAGAAGTCGGGGACGCTCAAGGTAGACACGGCACGGACAAGTGAACCAGGCAGAATCATGTCAAGAGTCAGACTAATAGAAAAGTATGTAAATATGATGTATGTAATGAAGCAAGGACTTCTCTGTCTCCCTCTGCGGGAAAACGGCGTTATTGTTAGTTAGTTATTTTGAACCGCAGACATGCCTTGTAAGAATATCATTCTCGACAGGATCTCAGCAGTATAATAGTGTAAGGGATATGTTCATAGAAAATAAAAATAGGCAAACACCGATTGAATCCGCCTGCAGGAACTAGCGACAAATCATGACCAAAACACATATTAAATTTAGCCCATTTAATACAAATATTCATTTTGGATTTGAGGCCAAAATCCACAACAAAACTGAAAAATTATTTTTTTTAGCAAAAGGTATATCAAATATCTTGTACGGATACGTGCTACTTTATTTATTTGTTGTTGAAATTTAAAAATAAAGGCCATTAGACGACCAGCGTCATCTAGGGGTAAGGCTCTTGACTCGCAATCCGAAGGTCGTGGGAACGAATTCCGGCGAGGGCGAATAAATTTTATTTGATAAATTTGTGTAATTTCATATTTAATTCACGTTCCAGAGTGGAAGATACTCTCAGTATCGCCCTGGCGTAAGACCACCATTCAGAATTGAAACATTGCTTGAAATGGCTTTAGCCGTGTTTGGTGACCAGGTCTGAATAGCCAGATATTTCCCACCTTCCTCTTCCCAATCTCTTTCCCCTCCCCACTACATTCAGCCTCACGACATACCCCAATTGGGTATGTCGTATTCACATCAAAATTTAAAGAATTCAATATTTCTTGATTTTAGAGGCAACTTAGAAAATTATTAAATTAAATAAAATATTTGTGTATGTAGGAACACAATTTAGTCGCATCTACGTACATAAAATTACTGCCCAAAAACGCATTTTTCCGATATTTTATTTTATTTTTTCTAATATCAACACAACAGACCAGGCAAGACATTTTTTTAAATAATTGTAATCAACTCAAAAAAAAGTTGTCTCCAAAATGAAGCAAAATTAAACTCTTTAATTATTTATACATCGTCATTTAAAGCAAAAAATAAATAAAATAACTGTCATATATATCACATATCCGTACTAGATATTTAATACAACTTTTGATAAAAACAAATAAGTTATCCAGTTATGTTGGGTATTTTGGCCTCAAATCCAAAATTAAATTTTGTATGAAAAACGTCTTGCAGCAGTTCCTCGATGCTCTTAGAATTATTGAACTAGAGTTTAAAATGTTAATAAACTCAATAACTGAAAATATTATATCCATTGAAAGCATTGCAAAATATTTAGCCCATGGGCGAACAAAAATAATAATACATTAGCAAGTTATATTATATTAACTGCACAACCAGTTATAGATTCTCGTTAAGAGAATTAGTGATACATATTTTTATTAACCCATCAAACTCCGTAAATATCCACGAATATGTTGAAATGAAGAATAAATAAAATGAAATAATATTAACAAGCGAATCAAACGTAAAAGAATATTTCTTGAAAATGATTTTGGTCACGACCTCTAGCAGGAGCTATCTTTACAATATCGGATCGATAGGCGTAACTTCTGATGATTTTATATCGATATCCCTAGCACAGTTTCACTGTTGATGGCCGAACCGATATTGGAGAGGAATAAAAATAAAGAATCGATAATCGAACTTATATCACAAACAAACTGAAACGAATCATGCATCTCATAAAGTCAATAAAAAACATATTTCCAAGAATTATCCTCAGAACCGTATTCTTTGCATTTTGCCAATCCATTATCACATATGGCATTCTGGGTTGGGGAAGTGCAACGAATATAGCAATAGTTCCATTAGAAAAAATTCAAAAGGCATTAATTAAATTAATCCACCAAGTTCCTCGCTACACAAGCTCGAATGTAATATACAAAACACTGGACGTCATGACAATAAGATAACTCTACGCCAAATCTGTACTACTATACTTCTTCCAACATAAACTTCACGTTCAAATGCAACCTCAATTAGCAATTAAAATCAGGGCCTCTACAAAAAACACTTAACATTCCGATAACTCATACCTCACACGGGCAAAGACACTTTAAGTATTATGCAACCAAACTACATAACTACATTCCCACCACAATGAAGCAACTACTAACTACAAATCCATATAAAATTCTTCACAAAAAACACACCAAAGACTGGATCAAACAACAAGGTATTCAATTTACTCAAAACATTATAACACCTAAACAAACATTCACTACCAAACACAAATATTTAAAAAAAATAATAGGTAATAAAAACTTAGTTTTAAGATAAAAAATTAATATCACAATATTATTCATACCAGTGGCGTGTGGTCTTTAGAATAATATACCTACCTATTTATCAAAACTATTATTTATCTTGTACATAAACTAGATGCTATGAATAACTGTATATGTAGATCCTAACTCCAACTAATCTTTTATTCTATGTATTCGATACTGCCACCATGGGTCGACCCACAGTATCCTTCTTGACAATATCAATGTGGATACGGTATTTCTACTTTTGTCGACAGAATTGCATTTATTCCAAAACATTCACTAGGCGAACCTGTGCTGAGGTGTTCACAAAATACTACTAGGTACTTACCTATATACAGTTACGGATCAGTAACATTTTTTTTCCTTATTACTAAACTTAATATCAATGTATACCAATGTAATTATCTGTAATACGTATGTATGTTAATGAATAGAAATAGAAATAAATAAAAACAATTCGAAACGTCAAACGCAAATCAATTACGTAAAAGCATTAATAATTTGCCAATTTTTAATTCAAATACTAACATAAATATGCATTAGCAGTCCGTATTAAATTTTTTGACGCTAACCGGCAGTCTTTATTCAGATTTCAACCTTTTTCATTTCTCAAAGGCGAACGTAATAAATCGTTTACATGAAATCCACACAGAAGGCCCTGAGGAAAATAATTTCCCTCTGGGCCTATGTCATCTTTGGGGATGCTGTGTGAAGGTTTTTTTTTTGGGGAAAAGACGGAGAGGAGAGTTCTGTGAAAGAAAAGGGCTTAAGGGGTGGGTAGGAATCTGGGGTTCAGTGTGTCCTGGTCATCCGCCTCCAATACCTAGAGAAACCTCACCCCATGAATCCTGGCACCCCTGCTAAATCACCAAATATAGCGAACCACTTGGGGTGACCTACGACAGAGGCCTTGGTTATCCAATAAAGGTTCCCAGGGCGGCGGTACCCAATCCTGCCTTCCAAATTGCGTCTTTGATGCATTAATTATCTCTATGGATCGTGTACACGATTTCTAAAAGCTTTTTCGATTTAAATAAGCCAGATTTTTGCATAACGAACGTCTTCGAATAAATGCATAAATGAACTTACCTGATATTATGGAATCCGGGCTACAATTTATCAATCGTCGTCGGAACTTCTCTTATCAATTGTTGACTATGATCACAAATATGGTTAACTGACCATAGATGACGGTCAATATCGTATTGATACAGAGTTATATCGATAGACCATGCCACTTACCAGGACTTAATTAAACTAACGCAGACCGAGGGGCTGCTCTAAACCCTTGAGCTTCCTTGGCGATCTTCATACCGATCCTGATTAAATGCAGGTTACGGACACGATTGCCATTGCGGTTCTGTTATGTCTTTTAATTTCCAGCAGTAAGACTACTTAAGATGTGTTAGGTATCTTCCTAAGTTAAATGTTGGAGTGTTAGGTAATAGTTGATTTATTTGGTAATCGTAAATATTTACATTGCATATTAAACTGGACAGACGTCCTTATTAGACTAGGCCCTAAGAAGTTTACCGTTGCGGCGAGGGAACCGTAGGAGCCCGTCCTAAGTACCTAATACACGAGCAACGATAGATAGTACTCTTTTTTCTTTTTCTTTATTGATTGCATAAATTATTTACATTGTAAGTGGATTTTTCGACCACCATGCTAGGCTGATGACCGTGTTATGATGGTCTGATATTCTTCTCAAATGTCATCTTTTGGGAAATAGAAGAACTTCGCATTACAGACTAAGTTATCGATATTTAAAATAATATAAATAATATAACCAACACCTTTGCCATAGGTCATTCCGAATGATTCGATACGTTTGGTGACAAAAAAATATGAAACAATACTTGCATAGACTTAATTAAAAGCTTCATGTCTGACCGAACTCAACAAGTTAAAATTGACAACAAGACAAGTGAACCACTTCTAATTACATACGGAGTCCCACAGGGGAGTGTACTTGGCCCTTTATTATTCCTCATCTACATAAACGAGTTGTCTAACATTGATATTGAAGGTAAAATCGTGACCTTCTCTGACGATACAGTTCTTCTCTGTCAAGCTGCCACATGGAAAGAGGTATTTAAAATAGCAGAAAAAAGTTTGTCAATTGTTAAAAAATGGCTAAACAGTAATACTCTTACCATTAATACAATCAAAACAAAATACATCACACATAGTATTACACAAAGAGGTCAACCGCCATCAAACATAGACCTGTTTCTGCATGACTGTGAACAAACTGTATCCAATTGTCAATGCGAGCATATTGAAAGGGTCAAACAAACAAAGTACCTAGGGGTTATTATTGATACACACTTACGCTGGACTGACCACATAAACTTCATCACGAATAAACTAAAACGAGTCATGCACCTAATAAAATCCATTAAAAACATTTTCCCACTAACAATACTCAGATCCATATACTTCGCACTTTGTCAATCCATTGCCACATATGGAATACTGGCTTGGGGAAGTGCTACAAATATAGCAATTGACCCAATTCAAAAGATACAAAAAGCGATAGTAAAACTAACCCTGCAAGTGCCATTCTACACAGATTCAAGCGAAATTTACAAAACATTAGAAGTCATGTCAATAAAACAACTTTATGCCAAATCTGCTCTGCTACACCTCCTCCAAAACAAATTCCATATTCCAATGCAACCGAAAACAATAAAAAAACAAGATCCTTAACAAATGTAACCCTGAACATACCGATAACACACACCACACACGGACAAAGACATTTTCAGTATTACGCAACCAAACTTTTTAATTATATGCCCATTACTCTAAAACAACTACTAACTACACATACATACACAAACATTCACAAAAAACATATCACAGCCTGGATCAAAAATCAAGATATTCACTTTATACAAAATTTCCTAATCCCTAACCAAACGTAACAAAACTATAAAAAAAGTAAAATAAATAAACATGTCTTGCAAGAATTTAACAACTATTCATATATACATATATATTTATATAAACTTTATAGATATTTTTTTTTCTTCTAAATAATCCATTACCATTAAAATGTTAAAAAAAAAACCAACACTCTACTACAACACATAAATACCTGTACTTGTCACACTGAATCATAAACACGTAAACACCTCAGCACAGGTTCTCCTAGTGAGGTGTTCACGAAACATACAACATTATAAACCAACAGTTTCACCTTCTCAAACCTACCTTACACCCAACATAATAAAATGTTATATTAATTAATATGTAAAAATGTTTTCCAAAATACATTATGTTAAAATATTAAATATATAAGGTAAAAACTGTAATATATAGAAATAAATAAATAAATAGAGAACAGTCACTGTTTTGCATCGTTTGATTGTGGTTCGTTGATGCTTAATGGGTTAGTTGATTAATTTCAAGTTTCCAACTGCATTGTCTAATAAAAGTAACTTATTATTTTTGGTATAAATACTCATAAATTTGTCATCAAAATCATCAGTTGATATCCAGCCTTCGACAACCTCATCCAACATGCATTTCGTAAGTTTATTTCATTCCTATGTTCCCTTTATATTATTTCATTTGACCAACATCTCTTGCAAATATTCCTATCTTATCTAAATTTGTTCTCATAAGCAACTTGTTAATTTCTGAATTTTAACTGTAGATAAAAATATAGTATTTACCTTTGAAATAACTTAATATGTAAAGCCTCAAAAAGATACAGTTGCATCTACGAAACGAACCCAGGACTTAAGTCTTGCAGGGGCTCTGCTCTAATTACTGAACTTAATCGACATTATTCCTTTCAGTCATATTTCAAAGTTCATAACACTTTACTAAGAACTACCAAAATTAAATTAATTTTCTTAACGCATATTTTTATTGGCTGCTGTCGAGGGTCGCTTATAGTAAATTTAATAATTAAATTTAACAATACATATATATTCCTTTACATGTTCATGCGCATATCATGCACATAAATATTTCGGCATACCTTATCTCACTGAGATGGTTTGAAGACATTCGCCTATTTTAATTTGGTTAACTGCTCTTTAGTTACACATATGTTCCCAAGTTTAAAAAAATCATAAAATTTCCAATTAATTTTATTTTATCCAACACAAATTCATCAATTATTTTTCAATACATAAATTATGCTCGTAAATGCCTTAAAATAATACGTTTACAACATGTACCAACCTTTTTTACATGGTACATAAACAAGTTAAAAAAGGAATATAAATTCCGAAGATAAGTTTTGAACCATGAAATGATATAAATCATAGAATAAAAATTATTATTTGGCAATACTGATTATTCATGTGTAAGCGTTATTAAGATTGTCAATGAATATGTTACTTTAAAAGCTACAGTAGATCTCTAATTTACTTACTTTGACTTTATTTTAACGTGAGAATTTATAAAATTATTCATCTTTCTGTACAACTTTTTGGCTAAGTGACGTCTTCGGGAACCACCAGAGACTCCCTAAAGGCTGCGTCTGTAATAAAGTCACCCAACACCAAAACAAATGGCGGGCATATTTCTGAAACTCTTGTTGTTTTTATCAGATCTTCGTCCTCGCTTTCGTCGTGGTAGGAGCCCTCGCCGCCCCACAGGCCGGCTTCAAGAAGCCCATCGAGGTCCTGTCCCGCACCGAGACGCACGACGAGCGCGGTCAGTTCTCCCTGCAGTACCGCAGTGCGGACGGCACCATCGTGTCCGAGTCCGGCGCACTCAAGCCATCGCACGATGGCAAGGGATACGTTCTCGTCAAGGAGGGAGAGTACTCCTTCATCGCTGATGACGGCAAGCTCTACAACACCAAGTACGTGGCTGACGATAAGGGCTTCAGGGCGCAGGGAGAGCATCTGCCCAAGTCTGTCGTCGCATAAATGTGGAAAAACACAGCCAAATACCTACTGTAATTATTTTTGAGAATTCTTCATTTAAGAACTGATAAAATGAACAACAGAATGATTCTAATGATATTTGCCATAACATCGCCACCGCTAAACTAGATACAGTACATTATTGTATTGATTTAATAGGTAATCAGTTAACCGGTTTTCGCTATGCTCAAAATTTGAGTCCCGAACACACTCAAAGACACATGCTAAACTCGTTCAGGTGATTAAATAATGTTAAATGAAAACAATTCACTTCGTATATGTAACATGTACACCGCTATTTAATCGTAAATTTTCAACATGTTTCTAAACCAAATAAAATTCGAATGTAAATTAGATATATCCTGACGTGCTTCGTCAGGATATATCTAATTTACATTCGAATTTTATTTGGTTTAGAAACATGTTGATAATTTTGATTGAATAAGAGATATACAAAAAGGGACTTGTTTTCTATTAATTAAAATGATGCCATAAAATGATTTTGCGAATTTTGAAGAAGTAAATAATATTAAATTAATAGAGTGGTGATTAAAAATATACAACAGAATGTACCACGGAGTGTTTGTTTCCTTCGAAGAAAATAACGAGAATCGTTAAAAAGACACGGCACGCACTGACAGAATTTAAATATCCATTTGGACACCTGTTTAATTTGTAATCATCAATACAGTCGATTTAGCTAGTTAAGAATGAGTCAATAAATCAAATATAATTACAGTAAACCAATTTTGATGTTATCATTTCCACCGCGTTATTTATTGATGTCCACCTTCATGCCTGCAAAGGAAAATGTTTAAACATTTTCTTGGGTAGGTGGAACCCTTTAGAAATTTAATTTTATTATCTAAAAATCACCAGAATAATAACCAACTACATCTTGTAAAAACTCTCGGACGCATTCGGATTATTAAAAATGCACAGCTTTTGGTTAGGTTTTCAAAAACCAAATACTTTCAACTCAGTGTGATATTTCCATCATAATTATGGTATGATTGTGGTCTGGAACAAGAAATTAATATTACTGTAAATTATAAAGTCCACGAGTGATATTGTTAGATCCATTTTTACCATTTTTCATATACAAGAAAAGATGCATAATTTTCGGGCAACTTTTAAAAATATCATTTTTTATTTTATTTATTTATTTAATAGGTATCTACATAAAAACAAGCAATGGTAAAATAGTACAAAGGATATAATACGAAATGAAAAATAGTAGATATGAAAGAAGAGAATGGTAGATACAAGTAAGTTACCTGATTAAAGCAATGACAAATTGCAAAATAAAATGCTCGTACATTAAAAATATTATGATTTCTTAACATGGTTCTGATGAAGTACATACATGATTCATGTAATAAAATTAAGATTTTCTAGTTTCAGTGTAGTACAGTCCTGATAAATGTGAGCCTATGTACAAAAGTAGTTATAAATATATTAATCTTGTCCAAATAAGGCGATGTTGGGTTCGAATCCCAGTTGCGACCGATAACTTTTTATTTTTCTGTGTCATTTTCTTTTTCATATTTTTGTTTATATTTATTAGTATTAGCTTCTTTTTTAATGATTTATAGTAATCTTTCTATTTTTTCAATCAAAAGCAATAATTTTACAATATCGTGTTCAATGCGTTTTGTTTTATTTTAATTAAATGTTTACAAGTATAAGGGACATCCATAAATTACGTCTCACGAAATTTATCATTTTTTGACCCGCCCCCCGTCCTTGTTACACATTGTCACATTTGTGAGATCCCCTCCCCCCTAGTATGACGTCACATATTTTGCAATTTTACATCTAAAATAATCAAAACAATAGTTCAAATTTTTGATGTAAAGAGGTTAGTTTTTACACGTTTTTTAAGAGATGCGTCTGAAATGCTTATTGCGTGGTATAGTGATCAGTTATTGCATTGCGAACAACAAATACGTTGGAAGCCGTAACAATTCTGGTATTTATGTAATCTAATCATGTAACGTTATTATTTTGTACCCTGGTAGGAGCTTTAATATTTATTGAGAATCTGTTTTCTGCCCTGCTTAAAGGTAATCGTGACATTGTCTGTCTAGTTCAGATACGAGATTATTTAGAATACATACATACCCATTAATGAGTAATTTCAGACAATTTGTTTATATACCTAGTATATTCGTAACTATAAAACTAAGAACAACATATGGTACTAAGTATGGCTATAAAATGAACGAGAAACCATGTTCGCAGCTTCTACAAACGTTTGCACCAGGCCGCGTTTTGAGGGACAAAGCAAAATTAGTATGTAAACACAATAACCTGGTTGCAGGGGGTGCGGGCAGGCCCGGAACTGGCAGACGCGCAAAGCCTTACATTAGGCGGGGCAGGGGGGAGGGGTGTAATTACACTTCGGCCGAGATGCAAGAGGAAACGGGCCCGTTAATCACGTGTACGCGTGGCCAAAAATATATTGTTAAGGAGGATACTTATTTGTTTTGTGTTGTAGTGGTTTTGTGTTGTAATTGGTCAAAGGTCAGTGATCTATGTGAAATATTTAGGTGTTAGGTTAGGTTAGGTTTATCTCCTACCCGCTTAATAATTCAATATATACTAGTGTTTCATTCAACAATAACTGCTTATTACACTTTTGTAGACATAATTTGTCTCGACGCCACCTAGTGGGAGTTTTAGCATTTACAATGCCTTTCTCAAAAAAAAATTAAGTTGGTTGTTTTCAGGCGGAAAAATGTAATAAACAGTAATTGTTGATGATACACTAGTATATATTGAATTATTTGGCGGGTAGCTCAGTGGAAAAAGAGCAATTGACTGGATATCAGAAGGACAAGGGTTCAAGTCCCGACGGCGGCATGTATCTCGGAAGATTTTTTCAATGAGTGTTTCAGGATAATAATTATTGCTTATAATGATAAAGGTATGAATTTTTTTAAAGTTAAATTGAACGAAAATATGTATAATATGTAAATGTATACCTGGCGACTGCTCTAACTGAGAAAATCAATACTGACATTATCCATTTACTTGCATTTACTTATTTGTTTTAGAATATCGCATGTAGATATGTAGGGCACCTGACCAGATACAAATGGTGGATAGCGTATATACAGTGGGAGTTGTAGGTACTAGGTACGTTCCTACTTCGAATTCGACCGACAATTTGGTTCAGCGCTAATTTGAGGACAAACAGCATCCTTCCTTTATCATTAGCCGTTCTGTGCCGGGATTGGTGCAATACAGATACTACACTCTCGCATTCCCAAAGCGCAGGCAGCAAGCAGAGTCGGCAGAGTTTTGCTGCATGAGATTTGATAGCCGGAAAAACAGATATTCGCATTTTAAACGGGCGTGGCTCCTGGCTCTGGATACTGGACTGTAATTAGGAGACACGGGACTTCAATTAGTTTAAACTGACCAAATAACTTGTCTTGGTTATTGGCAGTTTCCACTAAATAATGCAAAATCATACAAAATCATACGTTTTTGTTTTAAAAATTTGATCGCTTAGAAGGATTATAGATGCTTCAATTAAATACTGCGTGTAGAACATATCTTGGTCCTTAAAATTCTTATAAGTTTTTTAATAAGCCAAGGAAAAAATAAATTATAAGGGCTATAAAAAACACTTTCGAGTCCAAACTCTCCTATTTATAAACCTCTTTACGGATATGGTTTTATTGTGTAATGTGGAAAATTTAGTTTCTTTTATGATAATCGCAAAAAAAAAAATTACGCCTGAACCTCACAAAATAAAATATAATATGCATTTTCACGTTGTTATTTTGACATCACGGCGACAATACGGCAGTCGACGAATTTGGAAAATCAAAGTGAACCGTCCACCGAAGAACGACTGGCAGCCACCCCTATTTTCTGTCACTACTCCTCCGGACGGAGCGGAGGATAGACGTGTTAGGCTCCGCATCGCTTGTTTTCATGAATAAATTTTAAAATTCCATTTTATTACAATAAACAATGCGTAAAAAAGGAATTAATGTTTTTAACTTTACGAAATCAGCATGTAAAAAAAAATCTCAATTATCTTTTCCAACCTTTCCAAAACTTTTTCACAAGTATTTTGAAACTCCTCCCATAAAGGGGCGTGAATTCCGATTTCGATTTTTTCCTGTACTCTTGGATCGCCTTAAGGTCTTTCTGTTGAATTTAGGGATCAGAAACACTTTCTTGTTATCATCTCCCTTATTAGTATTTTCCATAAGCTTTACATGTCAATGTAGCAGTTTTTGTATGCTAAATAGTTTTTTTTCGGTTTTTGCTGAAGCCTGCGCGGCCTTTTTATACAAAACTTATTTTTGGATTTAATGCTTAAGTACCCAAACCGAACTGAAAATTATTCTTTTAATCAAAAGGTATGGCAATTATCTGTTACGTACATGAGCTACTTTATTATTTTTTACTATATTATTCTTTACTATCAGACCCGGCCACACGTTTCTGTGGCTAATGAAACACAACGCTTTCTACTGACAACGCCATTACCCAACCTTTAAAACCAACGCCAATTTGCATACACATCAAATTCACACCGCCTGCTATAAAAGATCTAAGCGCACAGACCGCAGGAGTGATTTTATTTTATACCTACTATGTAAAGGTTTGTGTTCAAAATTATAAAATAAAGGCCAAGGATTCAGTTTTTCATGATTTTAGAGAAAAGTTTGACAATTTTTTGTGAGCTAACAATAATATTAAAAAAAAAACAATCTTACCCAACATATTAAGTAAATAAAATGAAATACAAAATAAAATAGTAAACTTTATATAATAGCGTGTTTTGGGCCGAAAGTTTTAATTTATATGCGGTAAATTTGTGTTCAAAGTAAATCGTTGGAATACAAACGAATTTTTCATTTATTTTCGTCGTTTTTAACTTTTAATTTCTTAATAATTTTATATTTCATTTTATTCACATAGTAGATGGGGGAAAAATTATTTTTTAATTAACTTTCATTAAGTCACAAATAATTGCCAGAATCGCCTCTGAAATCATAAAAAATAGAATCCTTTGGAGTTTGGTCAAGTTTTTTGGTCTCAAACCCTAATTTAAGTAAAGTATGAAAAACGCCGCGCAGTCTTTTCCCTTAAGAGAGGTAGAGAATTTGACACCTTGTTTTAGCAAAAGTAATATTCTGCAAAATTGTGTCAATGATGTTGTAAATTTTGTAAATTGGCGTTTGATTAAGAGAAATCATTAATCTTTCAATGGTGTTAACTTTTATAAATATTTTTTAGTTAGCAAGTACATAAAATTATCAGCTTCAAACATGGTATTGTTAAGCGCCCTTGAGGTTATATTTTTCTTAAAGGCGCTAATAATAAATCAATAAAAGTATTTTGTTAATAGATTATATAAAAAGACTCACTTTTCTCATTAAAAGCTATAAAAATGTATTCATATCCAAATAAACCTATCTACACATTATGTTGAGATGTGTTATGGAGCATCTCTTGTTGTAACTGTACATTGTTTAAAAAGTATATAGTTCGCCACGTTTGGTGACTTAGCACGGGGGTCCGGGTTCATGGGATAAGATTTGTCCGGGTCTTGGTGGCGAATGCGTCTGCCCACCAGCTGGGGATTGGGAGAGAATGGTTGAGGGAGTCTCTTTGACTTCATCGCCTTGCACCGCAGTGGGAGGGATGGCTTCATGCGTGGACAAACTGACCCCCAGAGTCCTACCCACCCCAATACTCTTTTCCTTCCCAAACTTCCTTTCCTAAAAAGACCCTCCACACAGTATTCCTAAAGATGACATAAGCCCTGAGGGGAATTATTTTCTGGTTAAATGTTTTTGGACTTAATTATACAGGTTAAAGGTAGGTGGATATACTGGATATCCATCTGTAGTGTAGTGTTGAAGGTATTTTGAGGATGAACCTATGTATCGAGGACTTAATTAACTGGTTAAAAAACGAGGACAAGACTAAACTTATTCAGTAAGCAAGCTGATACTAGCTGGGGATGCGATGCCAACAGAACGGCATCCATTGCCCTGGTTTTCTCAGCAGCTGAAGAAGCATGGTACAGAAGCACCCACACTTCCATGGTCGACTTCTCTCCTTTGGCTCCCGTACGTGCCAAACATAACACCGCCAAATATCAAGCGAGAGATTGCAACACTGAGGGAATACAAGAAGGCACCGCAAAAAAGCGCAATACCATTGCACGAAGATGTCGTTTCTCACCTGGCATACCGATTGAAGTCCCGAAAAACCTTCTGGACAGAAGGAGAAAGACTCCTCCGATCACCTCTCACCGGAGAAGAAAAAAGCTTGAGTAGCATTCGGCCAACGTTAAAAAAGCCCTTCTCGTTCAAGACCCCACTGAGAGACAGCCTGGGTAATTGCCTCGCAAACTCTGGTCTGCCATCCACAAGATAATGAGCTCCCAAAGCCGTTGTGTTCACATGATGCATTAAAGAGTCGGCGATGGAATGCGGTGCCGTGCAAACCACCGAACATGTGGTCAACGAATGCCCGCTCCATCATTCCTCGGCGGGATTGAGAGGTCCACAGGGCAAAGCCTGAGACCTTGGACTGGCTCGCAGACCTAGATGTCCCCCTCTGACCCCCACCATACGAAAGAAGAAGATTGGTTAAAGGTAGGTGGTTATCCATTTGTAGTGTAGTATCGATGGTATTTTTAAATAGAACCTATGGAACCACATTTCAAAAGCATCTATCTTCGTAAATCAATGCATGGTTTTGTTACGGTTTTCTAATATATCTAACGTTAAACTGCCACGTCTACCGCACAGTTTATGGCTACGCTGATGATATTATATCCGCATTCAACGGTAGCGTTCACCAAATAACTTGAGCAGCCGCTAAATTAAATTTGCAATCGCAATCTCTAACGCAGTGGTGGTTGATTTTGGCTCTGTGGTGAGGTACACAATTAATTTTCATGGATAAGTGCTAAGCGTGAAGTGACAAAGGGAAGGTTTTTAGTTCAAGGATTCTATTTACAAATTTGCGTTCAAAATACTAAGCTGATGTATTCATTTTATTTATACTCGTACATCATTATTCCTTTTAAATATGAATTGATAAATCGCGATGTTTTGAATTTTTTTAAATATATTTTATTATTATTTTACGGCTTTAGTATACCCTCGGACAATAAAATATTTGTGAAATCATGTTGATGAAGTTTGCACAATGGGCTAATATTACAAAGCCGTCGATCAATTCCGATTAGTCAGAAAAGCCATATACGTGAAATGTGTGTACTACACAAAGAATTTATTTTGATAAAGTTAAATATTTACTGGTAACGTTGTTTGACATCTGATGCCGGAACGAAACAAGAGCTCTTATCCAGTCGAACGATGGTCGCTCTTGGCCGGGGGGGTCAGTCAGCATTTGCTGAAATGCAAACCGTTCGTGAATACAGGTAAATGTAGGATATAATAACAAAATTACTTTAACGACTTATACTTTAATTTGATTAAAATTAGATACTCTGTTATATTATACTATCTACCTCATTTCCACTTTTCGTTATAGTATACCCAACTATCTGACATTATTTGTTTAAACCTGAAATATTCCGTAGTAGCATTAGGTATAAAGTATTTTGTCATCTGAAATTGAATTCTTTAGGCAGAAATTCTGACGAAAATGTAATTGGTCAAAATAAAATCGCTTTGAATATTTATTAAGTCGGTAGTGTGTATTTTTGTTTTAAATCAACTTCTCCATATTTTCAACACGTGGAAATTATACAAATATTAAGTAACCACACATTATTATTATTTGTCATATACATATTATGCAGCTCTAAAACTGTTTTTTTTTGTCTCTCTAGTGTAGGTATAATGTTATACTTTTTACCAACCATCTTTACTTATGTGTAAAACCTGTTTATGTTTTTTTTCATTGTTAGTTTTTGGGATGTTATGCCGTGTTGCGCTATCTCCTTCTTTAGCCGACGTTTCGGACAGCGTTGCAGTGTACATCATCAGGGCAGATCCGACGATGTGTTATCTTTGTATTTATGTTTTCTTTGTCATCTAAACACACCTGTATGCACTAAAACATAAAAATGTTAATGTTTGCAAAAACCAATAAGGGCGTTTATGATTAACAAAAATATTACCGTTAATTTTTACCGGGAATTCGGTGTCCAAAAATGCTGTTATTGACCTTCAATGCTAGAAGGCATAAACTGACCATACATGACATATGTGTGTCCTTTGCACTCACCCTCTACTTATTAAAAAATAGTTCAGTTCAATCTTCCGAGAAAGGTGCGGAAAAAATATACTGAATGGAACTAATTGCGAAAAAAATTCTTATTTCGGAATGTTATGATAATTTTCAGGTAATAAATCAAAACACCATTGGGAGTCCTAGGTCTAATAACAAGAATATTCTAATTTCACAAAATATAATAGATATGTGATAAATTTACAAGAACGATTTTTTTTTCTTGTATGAATACCAAAATCCAAAATATATAAAGCTGAAAACTTCGTTTTGGGTTCCAAAAATTCTTCAATTGGGCCTTGAGCGATGGCTGCCTAAATTTATGTGGACGATTTTTTCAAATTTATTTTAATTTATTTCTAAATTCACTTAACCACCTCATTATGCGATAAACGATGAAATATATGTGGATTTATCGGCTTTAAACCACAGTAAAGCAGTTTATACGAGTGTTGCAATATTAATATTCGGAGGTATGATTTTTTTTAATGAGTGTGGCTGAATCAAAAACGAATAGCATAAAATCTCCTTTGTAAATACCCCATCAATCGAGTGGTTTGTACGGGGTTTTTCCTATTTTTGAAATGAAACTTCTTTAGCCCCGTTAGTGATTTGAAATTTAGATGAAACGGAAATGCGTCAATGAAATTTATTATTTGGCGGGTCCTCGGTTCTAATAAAATGCGGTAAATTCGCACTCGACAAGTCTCAGCGGCCAGCGAGACAGATGTTCGAATCCTACGAAATTCAAAAAAATAAACTTTTTTTTTTGCAAATCAATATCCAATCTTCAAACCACTTAAAAATAAACATGCTAAATAAAAGAAAGCGACATCTAGCGACGTTTTAGTTTCACTTCTATCGCGTGTGAATTGCACAATCTCATTTTTTCGTGTAGGAGTACTCGCGTTGAGGTTTGGGTGAGACGCATTAACCGTGGTTGCCAACGGAGCAGTAATTTTAAATTTAATGAACCGGTTAATGTTTAATCGTCAATTATTATCTGAAGGCTGACTGCATCTCATTAGTGTTAAAGGCGAAATGACGTCATACTTACCGGGAAAGCAGTCACCGAGATCATTGACATGAAATATTCGGTGGGTAGTAAACTTGTTCGTGGTTTGGGGTATGTTTATAACATTGTTACTTAATTTCACTGTCTTTTTTTAAAGCATTCCATGACAACAACAAAAAGCAGTGACATAAAAGAATAGTGATATAACCGGCCAGTGACATAACAAAACAGTGTTATAACAGAACAGTGACAAAATAGAACGATAATATAAAAAAAAAACATTGAAGAAAAGTTAAGAAGCAAATAAACAACAAACCTAATAATCTACCTGATTGAAAGGGATGAAAGGGGTATTTCACCATCCTCTAGGTAACTTATCCATAAGATAACGTATATTAAAAAAGAAAAACCATTGTGCTTTAGACCACACGACTGACGTAAAACTTCACTAACTTATAAAATATCATATGACTTTGGGGTGACATTGACATTGACATTGGGGTGACATATGACATTGGGGTGACATATGACCATGGGCAGTGGCGTGCGCAGAGTTTTTAGAGAGCTAGAGTGCTAAGATTGAAAAATTCGACGTAAATGATGTTGTTGTAGCTGAAAATGATTTATATTTTTTTTCAAAATTTCAATAATTTCTATGAAGATTTTTTATATAGGGTAGGCATACTTATAGGTATGCCTACGCTAGATAAAAATCTTCATACAAAAAAATGAAATTTCTAAAAAAAAATGAAAATCATTTTCAGCTACAACATCAATAATGTTGTATTTTTCAGTCTTAGCCCCCTAGCTTACTAAAATTTCTGTGCACGCCCCTGACCATGGGGTGACCTATGACCCTGGGGTGATCTACGACCTTGGGGTGACCTACGACCTTGGGGTGACCTACGAAAATGGGGTGACCTACGACCTTGGGGTGACCTATGGCATGGTTATTAAACAAATGATTCCTTGTGCTCGCACCTCTCCATAACACTTTTCGTAACGCATTCACCAGCTTACTTCAAAAAGAAGAAGAAGTTTTAGTTCAAAAACAATAAATCGATCGTCCAGTTGAATACTCTAAAAACACAGTTATGAAATAATAAGGAGAGCAATATTCTAACGCTCACCGTAATTCAAATATTATTTACACAGATGATATGAAGGTTTTTTATCCTATCAGATGTTTTGCTGACTGTCAAAAAATGCAGGAGGATCTAAACCGTCTTAATGTTTACTGTTCACAGCATACCCTTAAAATTAATGTTAAAAAGTGTTTCGTCATGAATTTCACACGAAATAAAAATATCATTATCAATGAATATAATCTGAACGGCTCAATATTAATCAACAAAACTGAAGTCAAAGATTTGGGAGTGACATTGGACTGTAAGCTTATTTTTGATATTCATATAGACTCAGTAACATCAAAAGCCTCTAAAATGTTAGGATTCATTCTTAGGACATGTAAAAAATTCAATTACTTTAGAACAATGAAAATCCTATATTTTGCTTATGTCCGCAGCTTACTAGAATACGCGTCACAAGTTTGGAATCCGCAATACATATCATATGTAGAAATTCTAGAACGTGTTCAAAATCGTTTTCTACGATACTTAGATTTCCGGAGCTACCGCCCACACCTAAGTCACCAAGATTCAGCCGCGCACTTCAATATACTATCATTGGAAGTTCGAAGAAACTCGGCCGATGTACTCTTTCTTCAAAAAATAGCCAGATCCGTCGTTGATTGCCCAGAAATCCTACAACGTATACAGATGCGAGTTCCTAACAGACGAACCAGGTCAGACATGATTCTTAGCCTCCCTCGGTGAAATATTAATTCTAAGCAGAACTCTTTCATCTATCGTGCGTCCAATACTTTTAACACACACTACAAAAAATTTTACATATTTAATTCTGCACCACATTCCTTAAAATCACACAGACGCTCTCTCGATACTTTATAACAACAATAATTTCTAATACCACCAGTCACCATTATATTAAATTCCTTTTTTTCTCTTTTAATTTTTTGTTTACTCATATTTTTATTACTATACCTCAACCTAATCCATTCTCCCCCCCCCCATCCTACCCCCTCCCTATTCCCCCCTAATCAACTTGTCTCTTGAAATATAATTTTTTTTCTTTAGCAAATATCTCTGGAACCACTACACTTGTATACAATACCCATGTGGAAACCTGTTAATGGTTCAATTATTGTGACTCAATTACTATTATTTATTTATTTATTTATTTACGCCTATTTAGGCTTTTACATAAGTATATATAACAACATTTACAAAAATTCTACTCATAAATACAGTTCAGGAAACAACTGTTTAAAATACTTGCACAAAAATAAATATAAAATAAAAATATTATTGAATTGATCCACACAGTATGTAGGTACAAAATATAAGAAATCCAAAATAGTTTATTACAAAATATAGAAATCCAAAAATACTGTTAATGTTTTAGACAATTTAAATAGATTTATAAAAATATTCCCCTATTTGATGAAAAAAACTTCAATAGGGTATGCTTATATGTTAAAATTGATGTACTAAATATATCAACAACATCGGAGTATTTGTTTCCTAGCTGTTGAATCCGTCGCATAGGAGTGTAATATTGTGATATTGATGTGGAATTGCTACAATAATATGGTAGGTACTGTCTTGTTACTGACCTGCCTGGAGTATGAAAAGAGATTGCATATAATAAATCAGGGGTATCAAACATTGAATTAATGATTTTATACAAACAGGTTAAATCGGAAATGATTCTACGATCAGATAATTTTATTAAATTTAATGAACAAAGTACGTTATCGTAATTTAGGCATTCACTAGGAATGCCCATTTTAAAATTTACATATCTTAAAAATTTATTTTGGATTCTTTCGATGGCATGTGAATGAACCTCATAATTTGGGGACCAAACCGTGGAATTGTATTCTATATGACTCCTTACTAGTGACATATATAATGTTTTTACAGTATTGACATTATTGAAATCACTAGATATCCTTAAAATAAATCCCAACATTTTCAAAGCTTTATTGGTTATAATTTCTATATGATTGATAAAGTTGAGTTTCGTGTCAAACCAAATACCTAAGTCATTAATTTCCGTGACAGATACTAACGACATATTGTTAATGGAATAATCGAAAAATATTGGATTCTTTACTCGATAAAACCTCATAATTTGACATTTGGTTACGTTAAGTTGCAAGCGGTTATCATGACACCATATAATAAATCTCAACAAGTTATTTGACAAAATATGGCAATCATTAATGTTTCTAATTGCTTTGAATAATTTCAGGTCATCTGCAAACATTAATACTTGAACATCATTGAAAATATATAACACATCATTAACAAATAATAAAAAAAGGATTGGACCTAAATGTGACCCCTGGGGAACACCACTCGTAGCAGTGAATTTGTATGAAAATATACCATCAATTTTAACAGCCAGTAATCTTTTGATCAAGTAACTGCTAATCCACTCATATAGTGAACCACCTATACCGAATTTATGCAGTTTATTCAGAAATAGCTCATGATTAACTTTATCGAACGCCTTACTTAAATCGGTATAAATAGAGTCAACTTGACATTTACTAGACATGGAGTCAGATATATAGTTTTGATACGTTAACAAGTTAGTAAGGGTAGATTTTCCAGTACAGAATCCATGTTGTTTAGGAGAAATGATGTGGTTTAATTGGAAAATAATTTTTTTAAGAACTAATTTTTCAAAAACTTTAGGAATTGTTGATAAAAGGCACACCGGTCTGTAGTTAGTCACCTCGTGTTTATTACCTTTTTTAAAAATAGGCGTAAGGAAGCTGAATTTCCATTAAGTAGGAAAACATCCTGTTCGTAAAGACTGATTAAACAGCAAATATAAAGGATACGCCAGATTGGAAGCACAATTATTCAAAAATACAGGAGGTATTTTATCAGGTCCACCACTTTTGCTTTGATCTAGTAATTTTAGTTCAGTCAATATATCATTATATTCTATGTGGATACAAGATAAATTAAGATTATGATCAGTGGTAAAATTTGATGTTGTACTAGCAGAAACTGGTGTATCACATTCATAAACACTTTTAAAAAAATCAGCAAAAAGGTCAGCGATACTTTGAGTGTCTTTGGCCTTTTTACCTGCATATTCTAAGTTGGTGGGTAAACCAAAGTTGTTATTTTTCATTGACTTTGCATAGTTCCAAAAATACTTTACATCATGATTTATTGAAGTTTCAACATTATTAATAAAAGAATTGTAGCAAATTTTTGATAAGATTTTGCAATCTTTTCTAACGTTTTTAAATTCAATATAATTTGATAAAGACCTGTCTTCTTTATATTTCTTATGTAAAACTTTTTTAAAGGCAGTTAATTGAACAAGTTCTTTATTGAACCATCTCGGATATTTCGATTCTTTAAAATGAATGAATGTAAACTGTTGGTCTCCCAAATAAAATAAAATAAAATATGTTTTAAATATGCTAATGCTCGATCTAACGATCGTTCGACTAAAGAAAATTGTGTGCTATGCAGCGTTCTGGATGCAGAATCCAAAATATGAATCACTTAACAAACTTCAAGAGAAAATTGTAAAATCTTAACGTATATTAACGAGTTTTCCGTAAGACATATTCTAGTGAGCAAATAAGAACTGTTCAGCTTTCATTAAAAGTTAGAATCTTTTATTATCTTTTAACAATAATTCTATCAACAAACTCGAGCTGCGTAGTACTGAGAACTCTCGTCATGTAAGCCCGATCACAATATCTGGCTTCAGTTAAAGTTCGGAGCGTGAATCATTCACATGAACATGATTCCTAGTTGGCCTAACTACCGGCAACCAACTTCTAGCTGTAGGCACTTGCGACACCTGACTTCATTATATCTAGTCAGTTCTTAATCCGTAGAGTTCAAACTTGCAGTAGCGAGCATCTTGCAGCATGTAGTTATCTCTTTTGCGTGAGGCACTGCTAACTCTAAAGGTGCAGATGAAGAAAAAGTTTGTCACAAAGTCGTAAAATTTATAGGTAAGTTACTTTTACTACGAGTTTTAGAAAACCATGTACATACGCATCAGTGGCGGTCCGTGAGTTTTCATTGAGGTAGAGCGCTAAGATTGAAAAATAAGACGTTGTTGTAACTGAAAAAGATTTTTTTTTTTCATAATTTCAGTCAAACAAATTTATTTTCAATTAACTCTTTTACAAGGAAATAAAAATATGAAAGAAGTCGAGTCCCAGAGGTCCAAATAACTTTTCATGATTTTTTTGTTAGATTTTCGATTGAGTTTCGCTAATATTGTCTTCATTTAATTAAATATTACAATTGGAGACTTTACCCAAAGAGTTGAAAAAAAATCATCCTAGACTTGCAGAAAAGTCAGTAGATGTCGCGTATTAAAATAAAATGGTTAAAGATTTATCCAGACACTGCCTAGGCAGCATTTAGTTCGGATTTGAATCTTGCAACATACATAAAGATAGCAGCCAATAAAATATGCGTTTAGAAAATGAAGACAATGTGGGTGGTTCTCAGTCGAAGTAGGTATGATAATTTTAAAACTGACTGAATTGGATATCGACACCTTTGCGCAGTGGTTAGCGCATTTGCCCGTGAAGCGAAAGGCCATGGGTTCGAGTCCCAGAGGTGCAAATATCTTTTTTCTGATTTTTCTGTTTCCAGATTTTCGTTGAGTTTCGCTAATATTGTCTTCATTTAACTAAATGTTAAATAGCATGAAATTTTGAATTGATTGAACTGAACCGAATTGGAATCGAACTTGTAGGGACAATAATAATTTACTGGTCATTGTGTTTTGAATAAAAGATTGTTGAATGGTCACTCTGAAATACTACCAAAAATGTTTGTGCATTTTTCCAATGAATATCAACGAGATTTATTAAAGTGTTATACGGAACTGTTTTTTTTTTGTCTTTGTCCTAGCCATAATATTAGGATTGGTAAATTATTCAGTATCATGAAAAACCTACTAAACACAATGCAAGTGGGACAAAGGAAAATCACCGCCTGTGAAAACAAGATTAAATGCACTGCGAAATTGCATCTGTTTCCACTTTATATTATTACAAGCACAAGTTCGTATGTATAGTCATTTTGCCCAACGCCAATCCACAGCGAACAAGTAATTAAATTGAAATAAATTATTTTGCAACTGTTTTCGTTTTATTAAACGTTATGTATGTCTAAAAATGCACAAGAGTTATGATAACATACAATGGATTAATTGATACACTAAACTGAAGATGAAGTAATTATAAACACGGTTGTTTACTTATTACAGACACCATGCACGGCTAAAGCCATTTCAAGCAACGGTTCAATTATGAATTGTGGTCTAACAGCGGGATTTGAACCCGCGACTTCTGGATCACTAGTCAAGAGCTTTGTCCCTCGACCACGGAGGCCGGTCTAATACGGAACACTTAAGTCCTAGGATTATTGTTTCATCCATTACAATCCATATAAAAAAATATACTAAATCTAAGCGATACAACCACTTCTAATCAACTACTATAAAAAACTGCATTGGAACTTTAATTGATAAACTAATGTTTAAGGCAACATTTTTTGCATAACACAAAGGGTAACAATTATTATGATAATTGAAAAAATCTCCCGAGAAAAGATACATGCCGCCGACGGGACTCGAAGATGTAATTAGCAGTACTTGTTGAATGAAACACTAGTATATATTGAATTATTTGGCGGGTAGGAAATAGGCCGACGTATCTCAGTGGATAGAGCATTTGACCGGAAATCAGAAGGACGCGGGTTCGAGTCCCGTCGGCGGCATGTATCTTTTCTCGGTAGATATTTTTCAACGTAGATGAGTGATTCAGGCTAATAAATTGTTACCCTTTATAATTATTGACCCTCGAAATATCGGCACTGAAATAGATACTTAAAACAGTAATAGGCCACTTGCATTACATTTAAAAAAAAATCCGGTTTTTTTAAATATTTTAGGACATTCCGTATTTTGTTTTAATCGTATTTTTGAAACCCTGGCGATATTTTGAAAATTTCAATCCGAAAAATCAGACCATTTTTTATAAACCGGAAATACGGGACATAATTTTATGGGTGCGAAAAAACGATAATTACATAGCCGAAAATCATTTAAAAAAAAGAACGTTTTCCAGACGAATAGCAATAAATTGTGCGGGGTTCTCTTCGTAATATCTGTAAAAACACCGCCATCTTTATCAAATAATCAAACTAAACGATAAGTTCGCATAGAACAAACAATAAATCTAGTGAACTCAAATCGAAGCGAAGTGAAATCAAAGTGCTGCCTTACAAAAAAAAAATAATCAGTGTGGAATTTATAAAATTAAGGGAACACAATCACGAGCTCAAATAATGGATTTATTTAATTAAAAATAAAAAACTATACATATCTAAAAAAAATTACTAAGATTTTCGTAATCTTAGTAAAAAAATCTATCCACATGATTTTTTCCAAGTCGTTATGAAATCCATGCAAGTGGCCTATTATTTCCACCCTCTTTTCATTGGGTAAGTTCGGTACCATAGGGTCAGTCTCTCCACACTCAATACATATTATTATCCACAACCCAAAACACCGGCAAACTTCCCTCCTTGCATCTCGCCCGGCCAATAATGTATATTTTACCGGACAAGATGGCCCTTATAGTACCCGGTGTTAATACGCCGATGTCCGCCCTAACGAGATACTATCGCCCCCATAAGTCCCCTGGCCGCGACCCTAGGAACTTTCCAGTTGTTGATTATATATTATTGTTATTTTCGGGCAACAGATATAGAAGCTGACCATTGCTATTTTGTATAATTCTGTATTGTGTTTCTTAAAGTACTTCGGTACATTTATTGAGGGATCAATACATTTAAGGCCTCGTCAAACAGAAGGCGTTATTAACGTCTCGTCGCGTACTTTCTGTTTGAACGGCTTCGGCGTTAGGCAGAACGTTAGGCAGAGAGTAGACCCGATTGATTTATTTCAATTCCAATGTCCTCCCAAAATCTTGCCTTTACAGGAACATTTTTGTACATTTGTTTTGTTCCTCATTTCAAACGAACAAGGATGTTTTGGACACATTCAATTAACTTTTTGATATTATTTTTTACCACTGTCAAGCAAGAACGCCCGGCGTTAACCACTCAGCAATGTAAGCAGATATACACGTTAATATGACAACATCAGTCAAGTACAATAAGCGTGTTTTCACGTCAACGCGTATGTTTCTACAGAAATCGTCATAACTCCGTTATTGTTCTAATGACATCCCTAAAAAAAAATTAGAAGCTCCACAATAAATCAAGCTGCCCATCACTATTCAAGTTATCCATAGAAATACATAAAAACATACAATACATGATAGACCGCCAAATTGCCTACCCACTGTTAGACATTGTTATTTTTTTATCAAATATTCTTGTATGAAATGATAAAAAAGTGAGGTGACTAAATTGTTTACTATATATTTATACGATAGAATACGTATTGTTTTTTATATAATCCGTGATTTTAGTACCGTTTTCATATAAAAACATCGCGTGAGTTATTTTTAAATTTTTTTTATGTTTGCATTCTAAATTTTAATATTTACAAATGTTAATATTTATTTGTAATATAACAATTTGAAAGCTTATTTTCAAACCTTTCAAAAACAGGTTTTAGTATTCGGCTACGTTCAAAAATGTTTCATTTATAGAGCTTTAGTTGTGAAGCGGAAATACCATAAAGTTTTCGTAAATCTGACATGTCGTTTAAGACATAGAAAGTGCATATTCGCGATATATCGGAGTGGACAAAATTTTGTAAAAAAAATACAACGCGACGTTCTAACGCCGCGTTAGAGTGTCGCGTGATGCTATCGCGCTCGCTCTGTTTGACTGGTCTAGTCATGTTCAGTACAACACAACGCAGTGTTATTAACGCGGCGTTATTCACGCCTAACGCCGCGTTAATCACGCGTTCTGTTTGACGAGGCCTTTAGAAGGAAAGAAATTACCTCGGAAGGAATTTACTACCCACAAACATCATATTCCATTAGAGATTTTGAAGGAAAGATCTAACTGGGGAGTCCATACATTATCAAAGTATTTTTATCTTTCTTTTCTATTATGCGGAGAGAAGTGTTTTGTTCGTCGTTGAGAAGAAATATAATTATTCTTTTCAGTTAGTCTCAGTTGAACATTTAATTATGATTTCTTGCATTGAACTTGAAACATCTTTCTAGAACATTTAAATATGATTTCTTCATAACACACTAAGTGGTAAAATCAAATATTTAATTCTCTTAGTTACATTTTTGACAGTAGTTTCGAAAGAAAGAAAAAATTATCAACCGTCAAAAGAATATGTCATAAAGAAATTTTTAGGACACAAACAATTGTCTTAGTTTTTGAAAGTGAAATCTTCTTTAGCACCGGTTGTGATTTGAAACACGATGAAACGAAAAATAGCTACACTAAAAAGAGATAAACACGATTTTAGTTTGCGAGAGAAAGTGATAGTAAAATCGGTCTCCTCTTATAACCGTAGCCTATCGGTCTTAGCTTTGTGGGTGCTTCGTTATTTTCCCACTCTTGTCTACTGTAGTTTTCTGAAAGTTTCATTTCTACCACATGAATCTCTGTTATTTTGTAAATCGGATTCGAGGGCTGAGGTTTGAAAAAAGATGATAAATTGTGAAAAGGAATCATTCGAATACTCTTAACAATTCTACTTAATATGGACTTGTGGAGGTCGAACAAGGACACAGATCTACAGTCTCACGGCAATCCGGTTGGTCCCCCATACACCAATAGAATTCAAGCCTTATCTCAAACCACTCTCGCGCGCTACAACAAAGATTATTCAAACCATTCTACCTTAAACTCCCGGTTAATACACTACACAGCCATATAAATCGTGCTTGTTCGCTCTCCACTTCATATACAATTGTTCATATTTAAATATTAAATTATGGTGCGTTTTTTTCGTTTGTAATTTGTTAAATACACTTGTAAGTATTTTAACTACAAACTACTTATTTTATTTAGCATACACTTTCCACACGTAAACACAAGCCCTATAAACTGTTGCAAAATTGAACCATCTAGATTTAAAAGCCATATGACTTGGACATTGGACAATGCTCACAGCATGAAAAATTTAAGCTAAATTCATTAACAGTTTTATATTCAAACACCGACACAACTCGGTTAGCACAGAATGAAAAATCATTTGTGATCTATCTTCAAAAACTCGTTTCTTGTTGTAAGTTATAACTCGTACCAAACTGACCCCCTTCTATCTTCCCCGATCTTCAAAGAAGAATCGGGTGCAAACCGCCCGGAGCCACGAAATTTGGTGAAAGTTAAACTGGCAAAGATAAGTGCCCAGATAGGAGATTCGGCGGAAATCGTCCGGAAGTAACTTCCTTCCGGCCCTTGTGACGAAAGGGAACTTGAAGGCAGTGTTATCGTTTCGTCCTTAGGCCCGACTCAATTTTATGAAGTGATGAAATTTCTCGTTTATCTATAGCGACTATTTCAAAGGGAAAGGGTGGCGTGAAAACATGTTATTCTAACATATGTATTCAAATTAATTATTATTGCAGAATTGTTACTTACTTTTTGATTTGTTAGTGCTGAGTTTACTTACTTAGTATCACAGTATTATTAGTATTATCGTAGTATTATTAATATATTTATATTGTAATAACTTAAAAGTTATTCTTTTGTTTCTATTTTCTATATTGTGGTATCTTGTTATAGTTGTTCTTTTGTGTTATATTAATATTATTAAATTGACCTGCTGACTTACTGCTTTGGCGATTTAGCGGGTGCTTAAAATGAAAAAAAAAATAAAAAAAAGTGATGGAGGAATTAGCCAGCCGAGGAATCGAACACGGGACGCCTGGGCGGGACCCAAACGCGATGCCAGCTCAGCCCCTGACCGGTCAGAAAGTCAGAAACGTATTTTTTTGGATACGAGGCCTACACTATTCACAGAAGTTCTCATATATATGTCTAGTAATAATCTTAAAGTGATTTTATATCCAAACATTTGTTTAATACTTGAACTTCTTAACCCCTCAGGCTTCGAACATATTTTGTCTGAAGGTCAATCCAAATAAATGGCATATTTCTGAACAAATCCGAAAACTCAAAACTGTTTTAGAAAGGTGATGAATAATTTAATAATTTTAATTTAATAATTAAATAAATACACATAAATTTTTTTAAATATTAAAACTTTGAACGCAAACATAAAAAAAAAATAAAAAATGGCACACCTTACGCTTTTTCTTACCAAAATTACCGATAATGGATAAACTAAAAACACACACTTATTATGTTAGATAAATGTATTATAAACGTTTTTGACACCTCACTTTTATGAAGTTTCTTTTAAAAATAAAAAAAATCACGTTTTAATTTTTTTTCTTAAATTGCATTTGAAAACTGGTTTGCATTTGCACATTTTAATTCTTCTGTGGTTAACTTTAAAATTTGAATATAAAGCGTGGTGTTTTCTCTTTCTAACACCGTTTATATCAAATTTCTCACCATGACAGTACGGAAGACATAATGATTTCTTTGAGACATGAGCTGTTCCAAAAACGAACAAATTAGCCAGGGTCATATCATTTTAAAATATTTTTTACCCCCCCCCCCCCTTCCCCCCACCCTCCCCTGTCACACATCGTTACATTTATGAGACCTCCTCCCCCCTAGTGTGACTTCACATATTTTTCAATTTTACATCTAAAAATAATCAAAACAGTTTTTCCAATTTACATGTGACGTCACAGAGCTGATGACCTCCCCCCCTCTTACCCTTGTCACACATGTCACACTTCTGTACTCCCCCCCTCCGTTAAAGTGTGACGTAATTTATGGATAATAGCAGAATAAAATTCTGAGAAGTCTGTGTTTTCTTTCCAAATCATTACAAAGGTGCATTCACACGGGCGCTTTTACTACGTGAAAATCCTTTGCCACAATCAAAAGGACTTCACTTTATCCAGGACTTCCCCGAAATGACACTTGAAGTACTTTGTTAGGTAGTTCTCAGTGTTACCAACAACCTACCTAGTAGTCCTGGTAGCCCGGTGGATGGTAATAATTCATACGCGTGTGTTTCACTCCTTTGGCGCCACGCTGTGGTTTGAGAAAACACGTGGTGGATGTAATGCAAGCCGGACACTTGGACGCGATTGGTAGTAACTAGCTTAAAAATTTATTGGCTGTGAAAATCTAAAATCAAATAATTATTTTGTTAATCGAATTATATGGAATTCTACGAATTAAACAGTTAAGTTTTTAGATTTTCACGGCCAAAAGCATTTTCGTTGTTAGTTTTTGGGGTGTTATGCCGACGTTTTGGAGAGCGTTGCAGTGTCCATCATCAGGGCAGATTCGGTAGATCCACAGGTAGAAGGAGGTGGCGCAACACGGCATAACACCCCAAAAACTAACAACGAAAAAAAAAATTATGTATATTTTTTTGTTGTCCTTGTGATGATCTCGCCTTTGGGCCTACGAAATAATTCTTTTAAAATTGAGAGATCGATTTAGAAATATATTTAATTTTGTAACAGGGTATGGTTTCAGAATACAATTCTCTGTTCCAACTCTTAAGGGTGATTTATAAAACCGGGCCATTACTAGGAAAAACACGTGTGCCAGAATACTTTGGTTGGAGGAGGAATCCTAATGGATATATCATTATCAAGTCAGGGGCGGCCGTTGAATATTTGCCCGTGTGGTGATTGATCTTAGAGCGAGCAGATTGATTTGCGAAACAATTGTCTGGTGAATTTTCTATGGCAGTGGGGAGTTGAAAAATTAGGCAATAAAGATTGATCGTTGGTGCATTTAAATATACGGGAGCGACGCGCCGATTAGGGGTTAAAATATTTAACATATTTGTCAAAATAAGATTGCAGAATTCGTTAAATAGTGACGCACGCTGAAAGAATGAAAACGTGTACAGACAATGCTTATATAATGTTATTATATAACCAATAAAGTCGACGCAAGTAATGAGAAAGAGTATTAGATTGAAGTACGCCACTGAGCTCTTCTTTTAAGCGCTATTGGGATAATTTATGACTCCGGCGCAGACAAAATTAGTTTGTATTCTGTTATCTAAAGGTTACACACAAAAAAATAGCAAACATGAAAGTTGCACTGATTTCTTGGAATTTGGGACCTAATGTGACAGAACACTATTAAAACGATTGAAATATGCATATTGGGAGATGTGTTTATCACTTAAGATTTGAAGAAGTGGCTAATATATTATTGAAACCACACAAGTAGATGGGGGGGAGTCAGGGGGCAGGGAGTTGGAACAGGATAGTCGGGGCAGGGAAGTGTTAGAGGACAGTCAGGGAGAGATCCTGTTGAGAATTAAGATCGTCAAGTTCTGAGAGTCGCGAGGAGACCAGCTCGGTGCTTCTAAATCGGGGATATTTCATTTTAATTAAACAAAGAATAGTTCGTCTTTATTAAACAAAAAGAGTCCACGCGAATAAGGAAGTCAGAGATTGCGGCTTGCGAGTTCATGAAGTTAAATAATATAATTTGTAAATTGAGGCGGTCAATGTTAATTTAATATCAATACAAAATGCACTTTCGGGGCATTTATCAGGGATAGGATAAAATTTAATACAAACCGACGCGAAAGTTAGACCGAAATAATAAGTGCTTTAATTAGTGATTAATCAATTAGTGCACGAGGGATGCTGGTTTTGGATTGTGATTCGTGCATGTCATGGTTGTGTGCATGAGAGGGGTAAGTTTGAAAAATTGAATTAATTATTAAAAACATTAATGTTTGGATTTCGTACAAAGCAGGGTTAAAACAATAGAATCATCATTACTCCCCGAGTATTTTAATTGTTTATAATTGTTCGTCTAGCTTGTAGTTTTCTAGATTTAAACATGTATTATAGGTTATATAGCGCCCTTGAGGTGATTTTCCATAAAAGCGGTGCTATGTGGATCGTTCAAATATTAGTATTATTATTATGGCTACCTTAATGGGGCCTTTAATAAGGAACCATGTCATCTAAGTCGGATGATTTAATCGGAAAATTATAACGGTAACATTTAAAAAGCTATCGGGTAATTATCGGTAATCGTAAAAAAAGGAGCGTTCCCTCCGTAAGTCGATCCGGAGCTGCCTGATGTTGACCGGCGACGATTCTTGAGACAATACCGTTGTAAAATAATAATTTGGGGTTCAATGAACTAAAATACTATTTGATGCACAAAAGACACTTTCGGGCAATAAATCTTATACGAGAGACTTCATTTAAAAGACGGGATTTTGAAACCACAAAACAATAATAAAATCCTTTAAAAGTGCTTTGTTGGTGATCTAGAAAACTAGGTTACTGGGTATTCTCCAATACATAACGGGTAACAAAATACATAGGTATAGAATGTAGGTATAAATTAATGTGTAAAGCGCCTTTGAGGTGATAATTATTATTTACGAGTCTCGCAATAATATTTATAAACGTAGCTAGGGGACTATATTCAGGAAGGTTTTTTGAAAAAGCATTGGGTAATATAACGGTTTATGAAGGGAGCGTAGCATGGGCATTTTTGATTACTAACAAAATCTGACATAATTGAATTCCCGTTCCAAAAATTTCCCACACCTTATTCCAAATTTTAGGTATCACAACAAGTCTATTACATAGGACTTTGCATAAACTTGGTTCGATATCTTATCATATAATCACCTTTGGTTCACGGTTAGGTATATTTCTTTCGACTTAGCGAAAAACTTTCATATTGTCGGTTGAATGAAGCCGTCGGTAGGTATTCACATTTTAGCGTGATGCGCTATATCCACCTACTTAATTAACAAACTCTTTTTCTTCAAACTTAATTGAGCGGGTGACGACTCGAGAATGGACGGCGGTTGTCGAATGGATTAACGGGTCCGGCTTTCCTATTCCACCATGAGGAAGTATCTCACGCGACTTTATCGGGGGCGATGTGATCGAAATGCAGGTGGGCTTACACTATTTTTCTAATGTGGAGGCGAAGTAAGCGATGGTCGTGTCTGGTCCGAGCAAATTGGAATCCCTTGTGATCACATCTCGGTAACGTGGATCTCGTACCCGCTCTAGATTGGATTGGAAGCGTAGCCGGAGCCATTTCATGATGTCGACGTATGTACGTCACTAAGGCATTGGGGGACTTCAGGAGAACAAAGGACGTGCACCCATTTCGCCCTCCCTCTACCGCCGCTCCGAGGTACCAGCGGATAAAAGTTGTCGTCGCGGGAGGCCAGTTTGATGCAGGACGAAGATTACGATCTGGCCGGACTACCTTCGTCATGGGGAAACGAAGTGACGAAATTTGCGTGGGCTTCACTACCTTTTAGGTTACGCTCGTGTGGGGTCTGCCTTGTCGGCGGAACGAAGGGAACATGACATATGGAATCGTTTTGGCAACCGATCGGCGGTTCTTTGTTGGAATCCGGATAAGTTTTCTTAACTCCCTCACACTAGGAATAGGGATCATCCAGCATCAGGGTGGGAATGTACTCTGGACGAAAGGGCAGCCGGGGAAATAGAAGGGAGGGAAGCCAGATTCACGACCTGGTGCCTTTCATTCTTGGACCCAGCACCCTGGACGCCGAGCTTGACCTTCCTTCTTTGAGCTGATTTTTGAGCTTGAGGATGGGGTACGCCTATCGTAGAGCATATGCCCGTAACACATATAGGGGAAGGTCCCAAGTTACGCTTGTGTATGTTATGCGAGAGGACGTATTTTTCATTCAAATCAAATACCGATGACCATCGTGATTGCAGGCTGGCGCATGTTTTGTAGCGTGCCTAGGAAAAACGTAATCATTATTTCTACTGGTTCGAGGCGGCGTGCTGGACGGAGAACGGGACTATTGAGGACATGAGTGACTGCCAAGGCGAGGATCGGTGACATCAAAATCTTCCTTAATTAAATTCATACATCGCCAGATCAGAGGAGAGAGCGGCCCCACCGATCTCCTGACATTGCCGATTGTCTAATCAACTTCGGTTTAATGTTTATGCCGATGCTTTAGGAGTTAATGGAACTCAAGTCATCGGCATGCTGAAGAACTTCAACATCATCATCAATCCAGAGTAGGATGTCACGTTCCAAAACCTCGTGCCACCCACACATTTCCTGAACAGTTCCTGACATCGGCTATCACACCATTAATCGGAGCAGACCCTCATATAAAACGGTATGAGATGACCTCTCACCATCATCATCAACATATTTATAATTTGGCGGCTTATTGGTCGATAATATTCCCATTACCACTCTATGATCCAGAAACACACATCAAACCCTTTCCCGACAGAAGGCAAAACATGTCGATTTTCATTCGTCGCTTGCGACCTTAACATTCTCCGGAGGCGTTGGAATTGGAAGCTGATTCGGCGGTCTATGACCATCACCTTATCAGTTGGGCTATGGAGGAGTCCAATTATTTAAACAGCACATGTTCTGTCTCATGTTAATCCAAAATACCTACCCGTAGAATCAAATTAACAAAATAAAACAAGCTAGCTAACTAACAAACTGCATCTAGAACTGTGAGTGTAGAATTATTGCACTCCGTACTGCTTTGAGTGTAAATCTTTTGTTAGAATGTACATAAATGTCAAATTATTTTCATGATAGCATTTTATAGAGCTGCAGAGAGTACGTGACATCGCATCGAAAGGTAGGATCTTCTCAATTCGCCGTTTGAATGTAAATTTATATATTAGATGCTAGGAGGGAAAATGCAGATTACTTCAATAAAAATAGTCGTCGATGAGCGTAGGTGTATAACAGGTGCTAGGGGAGGAAGCTGAACGAATATAGATAGATAATTAGTTAATTTTCAAGCTAGTCAGACTCAGTCATTGTTATTCGAAGCCTTGCAAATTGTAACACGCCATATCTAAAAGAACAAGGGTTTACCACAAATAAATTATTAATTAAATTGGATTAACTATACCAAACCACTCAAACAAAAAAGTACACAACGTTGTGGGGTTAATTACAATTGATTAATTGAGAGCATCTCGTCACGTTTGCATAAAAGTATTACGTGATGGGGTTGAAAAGGCGCTGCAAAAGAAATGCAGGGGAGAGACGCGAGAACGGGCGAGCTACGAGCTTTTAAAGGCCGGCCGGGGTTGAGCGGGGTAGCTGTAGCAATGGAGAAGCATTTGGTAAAAAAAAGTGAGACGTTACTTCGTAGCAGGGGGGGGGGGTTTATCACATCCTTTTCACGGAGAGTTACAGACGGAGTCAAATAAGGTCGAATTAATTTATAATTTGCTGTAAAAAAATCTCCGAAGTTTTTAGTGTATTTATTATTCATCGGGATAATTAATGTTGTTTTTTTTTAATTCGAATAATTATGTAAAATGAATTCCAAATGACGAAAAAATCCAAAGAGAAAAACATTTATTGAAATTTATTATGCAAATCTTTCTGTACTGAAATGAAATAATGTTTAAAATATTTGATTCCAAGATTTTTAACAGTTAAATAATTGTAGTTTCCGAAAAAGAAATATTATGCACATAATTCTGTTTAAGTTTTAAATAATTATTCATTAGTATAATGAGGAAATTTTAATTGGTTTCTCAGTAAGGTGAATTACACGTGTATAATTTGTCCGGTCAGTGGCTGAGTCGGCATCGCGTTTGGGTCCCACCCAGGCGTCGCGTGTTCGATACGTCGGCTGGCTTATTCCTCCATCACGACACAAGCAACATTTTCCGCTTACTGTGGTGGTAATAGGAGATTTTCAAATATTGGCAGTTTATTCTTAACCCGGGAATGTTTGTCTTTCATTTAAAAAAAAAATTTAACTACTTGATTTCCCTAAAATAAAATATATAAAAAAATAAAAGTACAAAAGAGTTTTGTGTTCCCTCTTTCAACAGACAGTTGCCATCTTTAGAATAAATGCACCAATTGAGAATACCGTGTCTGTTTTTCTGGCATTTTAATGAAAGGTGCTCTGAATCACAAGCTGCATGGCGGCATATTATCGCTCACGATATTATAACACCACGCATCTAAAAAAAACACGATTTTTTTCTTCGAATTTACTTCGTACTCTGTCGGAACATCGCCTTGTACCGCAGTGGGAGGGATGGATTCATACTTCCGTCACTCCTAACACTGATTCTCAGATTCCTACCCACCCCTCATCCCTTTTCCTTCCCAAAACTTCTTCTCCTTCCTTCACTAAAAAGACCCTCCACAAAGCATCCCCGAAAACCCTTTTAATTTCCAAAACTTCCTTCCCTAAAAACACCCTCCATACAGTATCCCCAAAGATGACGTAGGCCCTAATGAGAATTATTTTCCTCAGGGCCTGCTGTGTGGAGCTGATGTTAAAAAAAACGATCCCTAAATATTATTAGACCCTTCTTTTATTTAACCCCTCAAGCTAATTTGTTCGCTTTTCAGAATAACTTATATAGGTCTCGCAGAAATCGTCGTATCTTCCCCTGTCTACCGTAATGAGAAATATGATATGTGCGATGTTAGAAAGAGAAAACACCACGCTTTACATTAAAATCATAAAGATAACCACAAAAGAAGTAAAATGTACACCGTTTTGAAACCAATGTTTCGGATCACATTTAGAAAAAAAAAATTTCAAAAATCGAAACTTTTTTTAAATTATTTATTTTTACACGGAACGACAAAAAAGTGAGGTCACAATAACGTTTATGATTTTTTAATAAAATATGTAAGTACGTATATGTTTTTTTTTTCGTTATTCATCATTTTAGTTAGAAAAAACGTGAGGTGAGCAATTTTTTAAACTTTTTTATGTTTGCATGCAAAATTTTTATACTTCAAAAAATATAAGTTTATTTCGATGTATAAAATTTGAGAGCTTATTTTATCACCTTTCAACATACGTTTTTATTTTTCAATTATGTTTAAATATATTCCGTTTATTTAGATTTTATTGAAAAGCTTACCCTCTGACAAAATATGGTCGATGTTGTTAATAAACCAAACGCTTTTTTATGTAGCATTTCCAACGCATGCCGGGTACTCGCAAGTTATCAAAAAAAATATTTTGAATGTTAATTCATTTTTTTGCTACCTAAACACTGCCTAAATTAATGGAAAATATGTAGAGGAAGGCAAAATATTTTCATTCCCCTATTCAGCTTTGAATAAATAATTGTTTCCCCCGACTGATCGCCACAGTAAACGAATAAAAACAAACGGTCCTCCATTTGTTTGATGAAATACATTTGGAAACGTCAGTGCGGAAAAACATAATTAGTTTGAGTTAATCAAACGGCTGGATCCGCCATATAAAAGGTGGTAAAATAAACATTGTTTACCAAAAAATATGTTCGAAAATTTCATCGTTTCCCACTTCGATACCGGTAAACTACTGTTGTTGTACCATTTTGGGTGTAGTTTTATCTATATTATGTAAACAACGTTGGATTTCGAATGAATGGATAAATAGGTCATTTCGTTCATGAAAAGAATGCTTATTACACGTTTTCAGGCCATCAAATGAATTTATAACATCGTTCATTATAAAGGAACGCACGCGGAGACTGTTTGAATGTAATGTTCAAATAACAAGTCAAAAAAATAATATTTTTTAAATGAAAATGTATGACTTTCATCTAAATTGTTTCAATATTGTAACATTTTTTTATTTTTTTTTATTAACCAATACATATAATATACAATTAAACAAAATATATATAATCTACAATATTGGTGGTAACAATACCTTCCTAATTGAGAAATTCTCGTTTTATATAATTTTTACATAATTTTTTTAAAAAACATTAATTACATAATTTTTTTTAAATTTATTAATTTTAATTTTTTTTTTTCTAAAATTTTAAATTAATCAATTTTATATTAACGAATGATAATTAATAACGGTATTACTATTTACTAGTGCAAACCCCTGAAAAATCGCAGAGATACCTATTTAAAAAAACTGAGTATTCAATTCACTCGCTGTAGAAGAAAACTAAAGTAGACAAGATTGGGGAGACTATGAAGAACTTTTTTTTTTATCAATGTGAAGGATGGTTTTTTTCCAAATTTTTACGTCGAATTTCAGTTCACTTTTTCCTATATATTTGGTCATCTTATTAGTAACTATTTGTGTTTTCTTCTTCGAAGTCGCTAGATGTCACTTTCTTTTGTGTTGTCTTTTGCGTGTTCATTTTGGAGTGGTTTCAAGATTGGATATTGATTTTGCTAAAATATATTTTTATAGTATAGCACTAACCCGGAAGTCCTGGGTTCGAGTCCCAAATGTGACCGTATATTTTTCTGTTTTTTGTGTTTCAGATTTTCGATTGAGTTTCGTTAATGTTGTCTTCATTAATTAAATAATATTACAATTTGAGGTTTTACTCGATAGAAATAATAATAAATATTATATTCTTAAATTGATTGCAATACTCTATTATATACTGAACTAGCAGACCCGGACACATGTTGCTGTAGCTAACGAAACACAACGCCAACCTTTATAAAATCCACACCACCCGCTTGCCAGCTGCCCACTGCCCACTGCCAGCTGCCTGAATTGAATATTTGAATAATAAGCATATATTATACATATCAACCTTCCTCTTGAATCATAGTGAAAACCGCATGAAAATCCGTTGCGTAGTTTAAAATATCTAAGTGCACAAAGTCATTTTATACTGTGTAATGATATTAAGAAATCACTAAACAAAATATTTATATTTCTCAGACCGCACGGTATCAATACAAATATCTCTGGGAAACAAATAACTAATTTTTAGATTATTTGTCTTGTTGATTTAATCAATCAGATTTCTTGTTCTCCGTAATGAATTAATCGAATAAATCCGGTAGGTATGTTGGGAATTTCTTGCTAACGTAACGTTAATTGAGTTAAAAAAGAAACTGGAGTCATTACAGCATTTGGCTAACGAACTGAAACACGTCTAAGATCTCCTTCCCTCCCAAATAATCGATGGCCATCTAATTTCTTTGGGGAAGGAAAAGTAAATATGGCTTTTTTATTATCCTTAACTCCAGTGCCGGATTATTTGAGGATGAATATAAAGATTAATAGGGTAAATTATTAGATTATTCGATGATGAATGCAAAGATTAATAGGAGATATTCAAATTAAATGTTGGTGGAAGCGCAACATATTTCGTAGTTAGTAATAAGTTCATAAGTCTTAAAAGGTGTGTACAAAAAGACATGTTTGTTAATACTCGTTTAGTCGCTTGATTCTTCATCAAAAAAAGCACTAGAATATGTGGGTAGACCTCGAAAACAGGACATCTTAATGAACACACAACGGTCAAATTCATTGTTCCACCATCACAAAGATTGCCTTTAATACGTTTTTCTTCCACTCATCACGATTGGAATATTTGTTGAGGAGGATATTGATATAATTAATGTAGCAATTGATATAATTTTTGTCGAGACCAGGTTTAATTTTGTGTTTAAGTCGTGGAGTCGACGAGTTGTCTTTATGTGAACCTAACCGCCGGTACGACCCTTCAAAGCGGGGTGGTCAACTTATTTATGTGTACGTCAGAAGTACTGTTACCAGCCTTGCAATTATTGTGACTTCCATAATACGGGCATGTGCCTAGTGTGGCGGTCGAAAAACCTGTAAAAAATTGTATACAAAGGTAATTTTATGAATAAAGATTTTTTAAAAAGGCGTTGAAATCAGCGTGGGTCTCTGCACCGATCCTTGTGAAACACCTGCATTAATTTTGCTATGGGATTTAAGGAGAGCCGTTTATTGCGCCTGCGATCTGAATCATTACATTCTTCAGGAAATCCGCAAATCAATCATTTATTTTTATACAATATTTTACATTTCGTAGCACAATCCAGTATTGTTGGCCTCACTGGCTGGCTTACCTTAAACTAAAAATAAAGATTACAATTATGTTAAAGTTTAAAAAAATTAAATTAAATGAAAATCGGGATATATTACGATTTGTGTGTTTGTGAGTGTATATGTTTTATTATTTTATCTTATAAAAGTTTGGTAATATTGTCTTTAATTCTTTTTATTTTATTTTGTATCAGAATTTATTTTTATTTTCATCAATTTTTGTTTCAAGTGATAGACTGTTGAATGCTTTTATAGCATGGTATTTGTGGTGTCTTTGTCCAAAGGTAGTGTTTACCGTCTGAAGTTTTATGTTTCTTTGTGTGCTTGTCTAACCGGTCTGTTCGTGATAATTTGTGTTTGTTGGAGTTTTTTTTTGTTAAAAAATGTAGCTATAATTGGCTTTGTATGTCTAGTACGTCACAACTGTTGAATATTTGGTCTGTATTGGTCAGTATTACCTTTAAGACACCAATAGCTGCGTTTGTTGCTCCTCCCCAAGCAATTATTCCATATTCTATTATTGATTAACAAAGTGCAAAATATATTATTAATACACCTATAATGCATGGATTGATGTACGTTTAATCTATTCCGTTTTACTTTTTCCATTTGAAAAATATGCGTCTATCTATGCATTGATTGTCTTCACGATCCGTCTCTGTTTAATTCTATTTTCCAAGCAGCTTGTTAGCGCAAATTAATCAGAGTCGCTTAATTTACCGAGAGACTTTTACAAATTTTCGGCTTTTTCAAGGTTTCCCCCCTCCGTCTAGTTAGTGGGAAATAAGGCGGAGGCCGCGCCGGGCATTTTTAATTCTGTGTTGTGATTGCGCTAATGAAGTATTTGATTTCTTGTATTCAAGCTGGAATCTTCTCTCGGCCGGATATATTTAAAATTTTCCATTAAAATTACAATGGCTCATGAATTTATTTAATTTTTTTAGTCTGTTTGGAGAGAGCACACCAGCAAACATCCAATTATAATATTTATGGTGTGAAGAGCTATCAAATTCCTACCACATTGATAGCATGGTGCACAAATGCGTTAATTGCGTGTAATACTTTCCTGAAATTTCACTTCTTGTTTGATTTAAGGACTAAAGGACTAACAGACTTACTAAAAAAAAACCTTTCACGGCCGATAACCTGTGTTGTTGCAACAACATAGATAAACCTAGTATACACTAAAACACAATATAATACTAATAAGCTTTCTTCCGTGGCCACGCTGTAAAAACGAATTGCATGTATTTTAGAGCTGACAACATTATAATTTCTTATAGAGTACTATAAAATAACGTAAAATTCACATGCAGAAATAATTCATTATATTTTATTCAATAACTTTGAGAATTGCATTACAAAAACAAGGCAAAAATAAAATTTCACAATGCCGTTGTACGTGTATTTATTTTTAAACAACGCTTCAGGGAAATGTCCTCAGAAAAAAAAATCTAGTGCAGCTCACACGCGGTAGAAGCGAAACTTTACCAAAACAGTCGCAACCAATAGGAGCCATGAAAAGTGTGGTCATAATCAAAGCGGCCAATGAGCGCAAACCTAGCGTCATTTCTGTTTCATATTTCAACCCATAGGAGCTTTGAAAAGTGACATCATTTCCGTTTCATCCGAATTTCAAATCACAACGGGGCTAAAGAAATTTCACTTCAAAAATACTAGTGTAGCGACCCAATATTTAGCGAACCAAATATTGTTAATAATGGTTTAATATTATTTCTTCACACGCTCGCAAGGCCACTAGTTTGAGAAGGTTCGAGCTTCTCAGAACGGTCGCCATTGTGAAATCTGTATTCGGTTCGATAACACATGTATCTTGTTAACATACAATTTTCTGATTATTGTCGTGGTTATTTAAATTCTAAACTTGTACAGATATGTAAAAGGTTACAAATAAAAATTTATCATACGAGCCAAGTGTTATGAGTAATAAATTCCCGCGACCTCATAATATTAGTATATTCCTGGTAAGTTATACCATATTTCTGACATCTTATACTGATATCGGGTCGACCAGCGCAAAGGTTTTCAATAAGTTGGGTACGAACCAATCCGTTTTAATTAAATATTTAATCAGTTGCTAAGAAACTCCCCTGGATAATTACTATCTAGAACACGTCCCGCCATGTTTCGTATTGACCATCAATCCAAATGGGCCGCACGTACCAGCTGATTGATTGTGGTAAATAGTCATGTGAGGGACGAGGGGCGTGGAGGGAATCAACTCCCAGACCACGGAGACCTGACGAATGCCAATGGATGCTCATGATCTCACATACTGGATGTGGACTTTGGGGAGACCCAGCTCTCATAATCAATTACTACCTACACTATTGGTAGAACCGACTCAAACTAATAATCAGTATGCTGATTGAATAAGTCAATACGACAAATTATATAAAAAATATTTATTTGTTTCCCAGGGATATTTTGATTGATACCGTACGGTCTGAGAAACATAATTATTTTTTTAGTGATTTCTTAATATTCAATACATAATATTACAATCAAATTAGAATATGTCAATTACATTACAAATAGGATAGAATTAATATTTTTTTTTGTTTTTTTTTACATTTATGAGTAAAACCTCAAATTATAATATTTAATTAAATGAAGACAATATTAGCGAAACTCAATCGAAACAGATAGAAAACAAAGATATCTGGGACTCGAGCCCAGGATGTCGCATATGCCGTTCTATCCTCCGTTAATGGAGTTACCTATATTTAACCTTGTTTCAATATATCTATCAACCTTCCCATCTCCCGTGAACATACTTCCCAAATACACAAACTCGCCCACCTGCTCGAAGTATTCATCATTCACATCTATGTTGCACATTGTTTTCGTACTCTATTTTTCAAACACCACGATTTTAAACTTACTAACATTCATCAATAACTCCTTCTTCATACATTCTTCGTTCATACTTGTTGGAAATCAGCACCGAATCATCAGCATACAACAGGCAACATACTTTCAGATTACTCAATTTCTCGCCCAACCCCATCTCTTTCAATTCAAGTCTACTTCAGTTTTATGAAATTTCACTTCTTCCGCGTGTCTCAACACAGGTAAACCCTAGCGAGACAGGCATCGAATAATATAATGTAAACATCCCGTATATAGTACAGATCAATAAATAAATAAAAAAAAATACACACTCAGAATTTTTATTTTTTTTTATTTCACCCTTATTTAAGCATTTTATAATGATCGGTTAAGCACTATGGTGATTTTATGAAATATAAAAAAAAGGTCAGTTTATAATTACATACTTTAAATAAGTACCTCAACGGTTTTGTTTCGTGTCTTTATGTATTTATAATCTGCAAGTGCAATTCTTGACCATAATTTTTGAGGCAATAACGCCGCATACATAATTAATTTTTTTATATATTTATTAGGGTACAAAGCCCGCCTTAGTTGGGGCTCTTTATACACTCCATCATTCATTGATTCTATTGAAACTTCAATTATATTCTATAAATCATTATATTTCGACTTTAGATGAAAAAAAATAATATTACCACCTTTCCTCGCTTGTATTTTTAATGGGGCCATTAGGTTCTTCATAGGTATTGTAGTACATTTATGTATATTCCGGAAATTGTTACATTCTCCGTACAAACTTAAAATATCAGTAAGCCATAACACAACTTTTCCATTATCTTTTTAATATGTAACATTGAAAGCAATGGCCATTGAAAATAAGTAATTACTTAACCGCTCTTCATTATTCTTTGTATCGATTTTGTATGCTTCATTTCATTTGTAGCCCACTGAAATGTTGTGAATATGCTAAAAAAAAATTATTGTGATTCACTGACCAAGTTTTATTGTAGTAAAAATATACGTCGACTACTATGTATTGACTATCTATCTAGTACTAATAACTCTGAATTCAATTGCTCGCTTTATGTCCTACCTACATATTTATTGATCTAACCTTCATAGAACGACATACTTCTTTGCAGTCGCTAAAAAAATAATTAACGAAAGAAAGAACTATTTTTGAAATCTTATAGATTTTTTCGTATCATTTTTAATTCATAGTAAACACTGTTTCCAAATTCTATTTCACCTTCCTATTCGAAAAAAAATCTTCACCGTTACACAAAAAACTGCCATTAAAAAGATAAATGGCTTTCCGATTATCGTTTTTATTTGAAGCAATTTGTTTACCTTCGTTTTTACCTTTCTCGGATTCTTTATTCCTTTCATCATGCTTTAGATTTTCCAATCAAATGATCAATTGTGTCCATTGTCACTCAATTTCCTGCAGAAGGGGGCGGCTCTAGGAAGTTTTCATCCTTGTTTGTCATTCGCCTTCCTCTTCTCTCCATAACTCAAGGGTTTGAAGGGTCTGGCGATGCTTTGAACTTTTATGTATTATTTCCAGAACGTCACCGTGTATTCTGGGTTGTACCTGTTTAGGGATTATCATAGCTGACGACACTTCCTAATATCGACTAGATATGTTTGAGTTTTAATTATGCTCAAGATATTACGTACCTACAGCTAAAATATTCCGTATTCTTCGCCACCTATATAGTAATTTATGCTACCACACATGAATCTCAGCGGAACGTAGTCAGCGGAACCACTGCGTCAACAAGTTTATGTTGTGTATTTCATTGACTTTTAAAACATCTATGTGCTTTGTAATAGAATCATTATTTTAATGTTCGAGTTAGTTTGCTTTTGCTATTAAGGGTACATCAGCACGTACTCGATAAACTTTAAAAAAATCAATTTTTGTTTTCAATTAGAATAAACCAATGTACAATTTTTTAAAAGAAAAACTCTCTTTTTATAACTGTTGAATGTTATTCCCATCAATGTAATATATCATTAATAATTTTAAACATGAGATTGACAAATATGACGGTTTGACAGAAGGTGGCAATAGAGAAATTGGTTAACGCGCACGTCTCGGTTAGACGAGAGGTCTGGGTTCGAATCCCAGATGCGACAATAGTATTTTTCTATTTTTCTGTATCTTGTTCTAGTTCATATTTTCGTTTAGATTATTAAAGTTATCTTCTTTTTAAAGAGATTACAAAATTTGAAATATGAGATTGACAAATATGACGGTTTGACAGAAGGTGGCAATAGCGAAATTGGTTAGCGCGCACGTCCCGGTCTGGGTTCGAATAAGAGATGCCACAAATAGTGATTTTGCCGAATACCGAATACCGAATATTCAGCTAGGCTCTCAGCTGAATACCGAATATTCGGCGACACTTTACATTACATACACGTACATTTTGCGGGTGACAGCTTCCGACTTGCATCATTGAAATGCGTGTGGTAACTACGTATTTGTTTCATTTGCGAGCAGGTCGAGTCACAACACGCATTATTTGTTGATTGTTACATCAAATTGTGTTACTTAAAGTGTGTAACACATCTGTTTGTCCGCGAAAATCTTTGCGAAATGGCACCATTTAATAAAAAACCACCTCTTTGGGAATATAATGAAATTTGTAGTGAAGACAATGAATATTAAATATTTCATTTATATTCATTTTTTAATCATTTGGTATTCGGTATTCGGCCGAATGGTTGCAATATTCGGCCGAATACCGAAAAGTAAAAAAAGTAGCCGAATAGGCCGAATACCGAATAGCAGCCGAATATTCGTGGCATCTCTAGTTCGAATCCCAGTTGCGACAATAGTATTTTTCTATTTTTCTTTGTCTTGTTCTCTTTGTATAAACAAATGTAAATAAAAAAAATTGTCTCTGTTCAATTTAAAAAAAAAAAGTTTTAACATCACTGGTTACTCAACCAACCGGTTACTCTACCCCCGCCCGACTCTAAACTGTCCAATGCCCACAGGTTTTTAGGTGGAAAAAAATTTACCGGAGACCAAAATGACATCTAGGGATTTTCTTTTTACTCCAAATTAGATTAGGAGTTACTGGTTTAAGTTTTTAGAGTAATTTATGATGTACACCCTGTTATTTATTGTTTGAAACATTACAGGAATTTGCATTTCAATTACATCAATTAAAAATGTTCTCAACACGCGTTTATAAAGTTTTATTTGTTAGTAGGCGGAGATGCTACTAGCGATATAACAGAAATAATAATAAGTAAAATAAATCATAGTAAGTACAAAGAAAGGAAAAAGGTTGAAAGAACGATAGAAAGTAATGCATCCAAACAGCGATATATGAAAGGAGTGCATTCGTCCAATGCATATCGTTTGAGGCATTAACTTATAATATTTGTATTGCAATTGTGAATCCAGTCACTTCCTAGATATTACCACTTCCTAGAAAACATGTTCTTCATAGTGTTACACCTCCATCCCATATTGTACGCGTTGAAAGCTTTGTGTGATATTTTAGAAGTTAAGTGACTGAAGCTTGTGTTATTTTGTATACCAGAGTTTTGTTGGGTGGATGTATTGTTATAGAAATGTTTGTGTTTGCAAAAGGTTTAATATTTTTACTACGACATTTATTTAAGTTATTTTGTCGATGATTGATTGTAGGTAATTTACCAAACGTGGTGGATATATTCGTTATGATCTATATATAAATATTAAAATATAATATATAAAATATATATAATATAATATATATATAATTTAATATAATATATATACATACATACATCTTCTTCCCCTTGTCCTATTCGGGTCGGGGACCCATTGCATCGACAAGGCTCCTCCATAAGTCCCTGTCTTGTGCTGATTGTTCGGCCTCTGTCCATGGTAGACCCATCCTCTCCTCACACAGTTTCAGGAGTTGTCTCGCCCAACTGTGTCTAGGGCGGCCCACTGGACGTCTTCCCTCTGGAATTGCACTCAGTATTTTCCTCGGAATTCGGTCATCAGACATTCTTAGTACATGCCCAAGCCCCCTCAATTGTGATTTTTCTATGAAGAGTAGCAGTGGTCCAATGTTTAGATCATCTATATATATATATATATATAATATATAAAATATATTATTTAATGTATGCCACCGAATACGTTTATTTGTGTAATACCTATGTATTTACATAGCTCGGGCTCTCCTCCTGATTTTATCGCTGGTTAATATTATATAAAGCATTTAAAGATTTAATTTAATTTATTTATTTATTATGTGCATCTATATAAAAAGGTTTGCATTTTTTTGGCCTTGCCTGTCTCACTAGGAAATTCTGTGTCGAGACACACCAATTTACAAATATTTTATAAATATTAAATAAAGTACATTTTTCAATATAGCAAAATATTTGACAAAAATTTTCAGGTTGGTAGTGTTAAAAATAATGAGAATTATGATTATATTTGGGTGAGGTGACTAATTATTGCACGGCCTTTTTGGATGATTCATTATTTGATCAGGATTTTTAATTTGTTAATATTACACGATTGTCTCGTTTTGTCCTGAGGTTATTGTATATTTTAGACGCAATGTTTTTGAAATTTCTTTGACCAAATGTTGTGTTGGTTTAAGGTGTTTGTATGAATTCTTTGGTTTTGTGCTGCGTGTTTGCAATATTGTATTTTCGTAAAATGTATGTGTTTTATTTTTAAACAGATGAGTTAAGATTGTTTTTGTGATAATTTGTAGAATATCTAATACATGGAATTTGTTGAATATATCTACAGTACTTGTTATTAAAAGAACTTTAAAAATAATTTTCATAATTAATTTTTGTGCTTTCGATAATAAATCTAAAGCTGATAGTGTTGCACCTCCCCATGCGATTATTCCATATTCAATGATTGATTGACAAAGATAGTAATAAACAATTTTCATAGATTTGGAATCTAGTATGTTTCTAATGTTTTTGAAGAAATAAATATGTTTTCTAAGTTTATTCGTGATAAGTAGGTAATGTGTATTCCACTTAAAATATTGATCAAATGAATCATGACTCACATGTGTAGGTAAAGACGAGCTACCTAATCGATATTCAATACGCCATAAAAACACTTTGCGAAGGTGCAGCCAAACACTCTCGCACTTGCGATGCATTTCATGATCGTTTTCTCGTGTCCTGATCAAAAATGGGGATGGCCGTCACAGGGGAGGATTCTCGACCTCTGCGTCTTGCGCCCCCGCGCCCCGGGGTCACTCCCAATAATTGCAAACCCTAGTATGTTGTTCCTACCGAAGTGTTTCAGATCATACCCTCTGAAATGAATAGTACCAACTTGTACATACTTCTTTAGATGAAATAATACAGTCTAAGTAAATACTGTCAAGTTGTCTACCAAATTACCTGATGGATTTCTAAATGGAACAATTATTATAAATTTATTTAAATTTAAGGCACCAGATCAAGGTAAAAAAAAAAATAGGTTTTTTTATGTGACTTTATGAAAGATGCATTTGTTAAAAATGCTCCAACCAAATGTTGTAAAGATCTTCGTAAAATTGACAAAGATACATGTTATTTGCATTTTATGAGAAACCATTTGAAACAGATATGTTGTTTAGACTTTCACGCCCAAAAGCATTTTCGTTATTTATTTTTGGGGTATTATGCCGTGTTGCGCTACCTCCTTCTTTAGCCAACGTTTTGGACAGCGTTGCAGTGTCCATCACCAGGGCAAATCCGGCACATCTGCTGGATCTACCGGATATGCCCTGATTATAGTGATGATGGACACTGAAACATTGTCCGAAACGTTGACTAAATAATGAGGTAGCGCAACATGGCATAACACCCCAAAAACCACTTGAAACAGTTTTTATGTTGAATTATCCTTCAGCAAAACTTTGAACGCGTTTTTCTCGCAACTGTCTTTTTCAACTATGTGTGATTTGCATGCGGTCTAAGTTATGCATAGAGTTTTAGTATGTATATTGTAGTAGTATTATTATCGGTCAGAAAACGATATAAGTATGTTTCGGGAACGTTGATAGCGCATATAGTTTTGATTGTAAATTATGTGAGTATTGCAATACAGATCTTTACTTGGTACCTTTTGATAGATGAACATTTAATATTTTGCAATGTCCAGAGTTTAGAGTGCTTTAACATGCGTAGATTAATTAGGATTTAGTATGTGCTTTTATTACAAATTTAAAGCTTGTAAGTGAGTGAGCAGTGAACGAATCCTTAAAAAAAATACTCATCGTAATGCTGCTTTCCTAACAGTTTACTTAATCGTGGAGCATAATGCATAGTAACCTAGTCTCAATTGCTTATAGCTCTTAACTTGACACGGCCCATTGTTTGTTTCGACTATTGAGTGCGGACACTTGGAAAAATATTGAGAATTCGTTTGGACTGAACTTAGGGACACGTGCACAGTAAGTTAAATACTGTTTCATGAGAAGATCGTGAATCAAAAAATTTTCAATTTTTGATCCGTCGTTTTATAATTAATTATGACAACGTATCTAAAAAAATCTTATCGAAGAAAGCAAACACTTTGTGGCTTGACGTTGTGCAAATGAAAAAGTTATTAGATTAAAATCACTTTATTTGATTTACACACTTCTACCTTTTACGGTTGATTTCAACCTTCATCAAGACAATAAACATAATATAAACTAAATTACAGTACAGTACCTACCTACAGAGGAAACTTATAAGAAAAACCATAGAGAAATCATATAAGAGAGGGAGAGACCATCAGAGACAGGCTGATTAATGTTAGGTAGAGGGGGAGGGGAAGGGTGGGGTTACATATGGAAAAGGGGAACAAGTTTAAAATAGGACTGTCGCGTCGGTTAATTCTAACTGCTAATTTAAAATTAGGCAATTATTTTTATTTATTTTGTAATTCTAACACTTCTTAACTATTAAGGCGTTTTCCTATTCATTTTTTGTGTGTTATTAGACTCATGGATTTCTGTTAAACGTACAGTTAGATATCAATTAAATATTTGGCGAATTTTGAAAAAACCTGCTTGATAAATAATCTTGATAATTAATTCATGTACAATTTGGGAGGCGGCAATGGGAACCTTTATTGCATAACCAACTCCTCTGCTATAGATCACCCCGAGTGGTTTGGTGGGTTTGGTGATTTAGCAGGGGTACCCGGGTTCATGGGGTGAGGTTTGTCTAGGTCTTGGAGGAGGATTACCAGGACACACTGAACCCCAGATTCCTACCCACCCCTTTAACCCTTTTCTTTCCCAGAACTCTCCTCTCCTTCTTCCTAAAAAAATCTCCACACAGCGTCCCCAAAGATGACTGATCCTGTTTGGAAAAAAATAATAGTGCGGAGTATCTGACTATTCTCAGATCTAGTCACCAAACACGTCTAAAGCCATTTTAAGTAACGTTTCAATTCTGAATGGTGGTCTTACACCAGGGCTATATTGAGAGGGTCTTCCACTATGGAACATGCCACAAATATACCTTATATTATTAGAAATACTCAAATTGTGAAAACACTTATTAATAAACTAAATTGTTCGCATGTCGGGATTTGAACCCGCGACCTCCGAATCGCTAGTCGTACCTCTCGACCACATAGGCCGTCAGTTACGAGTTTCCAGTTGATTTACCTTCCAAAAGCATTATGAAAATATTCTACAAAAAGTGACCACAAAAAAAAACAAATTCGATATTAAATATTTCAAGGAAAATTTTTTTTAATTGTACATCACTTCCTATAATTTCAAATTTCAATAAGAATTTTAAATCAGCTAACATATATTTTGTAAATAATATACACTAAACCAAGAAGTTGCTTCTCTAATGCTTCGTAAATTAAGCACGATTCTAATAAAAAGTCGGCAATTCTTCGTGCACTACCTACAGTACATAAGGGGGTGGGTTTCTCCTAAGTGCATTAGGGGATGGTGCAAAAGAAATCCCCTCACTGTACACTGGAACCATAAAGTAGGGGCTGAAGTCAGAATGTATTACTGTTACCTGCCGAATGAGCGTTTCCCATTTTGTATTTTTAAGAATTTCCAGTCATTGCCGTACAGAAAACGTTGCCGTAACAAGTAGCTTTGAATTAAATTACGGAAAAATCGGTGAACCTGTTGGAGTACTACTGTCTACTCGTACATGAACCACATTCATTAAAACCCTAGAAGCCCAATTTAGGTCATATTTTACCTATTCTGCTTTCTCTTTCGCACACTTCTTTCGATTGCCCCGATTGATCGAACCAACTTAGTACCCGCCCATAGAAGACGGCGGTGTTACCTTGGTAAGTTCCTTCATATTGGTGTTATCGTACTGTTGTATGTCAATTTGACTTATATTTAGACTTTTTGTAATTTGATGATGTGTGTAAAAAGTGTTTAAAAAGAAAAAATAATGATGTAAAACTATTTAATTGTTATAAAACATTTATTGGTTAGTAGAAAAAAGAAGATTTTGTGTGCTTTTTTAAATATTTTTAGTTTAAAAGAAACAAACCGAAAGGATCTCATTTTGTACCAAATTTTTGGATTAATTATTAGTAGTTGTTTTTTAAAAGTCTAATAAATAAATATTATTATAATTATGCGTTTTTTTTCATTTTCTTAATAGTTCAAACGTACAAATAATGAGAAAAAATAATAAATTACACAAAATAAACTATGTTATAAGTGTATTTATTCATGTAGGTAAATTTGACCTATAGTTGGGCTTTTTAGATTGCAAAATATGATTGGGCTTCTAGGGTTAAAAAATGATTTGGGTAAAGTTTTAAGTTCTTTTTACCTTGATGGAAGACATCGACATCGAAATTAATAGACCAGCCCATCAGAGAAAGGGAAACAAATCAAGTTGGAGATAGCGTGACCGCTTCTCTAACTGTGATTTATCAATAAATGAATCTGAAAGGCAACACGCATTGTAATATCACCATTTAGTTCCCGAAAATAAAATGTGCTTCCGCATTAAAAGTCCTTTTTTACAACGGCGAGCAACAAAACGACAACTCAACAAAATGGCATTTCAACACCCATTTAAAAAGTCATTAAAAGATAAATAAATAAAAAACCCCATAATGTAACATAATTAAACCAATTTTATTTACATCAATACTTAAAAGAAGGTGTTGAAGTTGTTTGATTATGAGTTGTCCGGTAACCGTTATTTCAATGTGCGCTCTTCGGCAGTCAACGTACCACTGACATCGTAGTATATTCAAAATATCCTCGAACCTTCCTGGTATCGAAACTATTATGATCATATGGTTTGCCTCCAGCTTGTCAAAAATCTATCAGAATCATGTCTATGATGAAAAAGAAGTAATCACAACATCACGGTTTTACCGCTAATTGTTTACTCATACAAGAGAGAGCCGTAACGATGGTACAGCAATTGGAAGAAGCGTAAAATTACTTTTTTGAAGTGATTAGCGCCGCGCCATTAATGATTTGAAATTCGGATGAAACGGAAATGCGTTACAACTCGGTTCTAATATAACGCGGTAAATTCGCACCTCAGCGCGTGCCTCACATAGCTCAGTGGGAAAGGCGCCTGACAAGTTTCAGCGACCAGAGAGACAGATATCAAGCGAACTGGGGTTCGAAACCTACGAAATCCAATCCAATCCTCAAACCACTTTATAATTAACAGGCAAAATAAAACAAAGCGACATCTAGCGACTTTCTAGTTTCACTTCTACTGCGTGTGATTTACACACTTTGATTTTTTTAATTTCTTTACTGGAGTGACGCATGAGATTACGCAGTTATTCTCTTCTTGTGAACCCCTCGGCAATCTCGGCATGCGATGCTTAAATGTTTGACCATTTTAAATCTAAATAAATAGTCAAAATGAAGTATTTTCGTCACAAAAAAGATAAGTGGAATTTTTTAAATGATTTTAATTGAACTAAAATTAAAATTCTGAAAAGTAGCATTCCTAGAAAGTTTATTGAATTATTTTACTGTATGACTATATGATTTAAGAGGTGTGTTGTATAATACAAAAATTTGTTAGAAAATTTAAAAATCTACCAACGACCAACGCTCTTATAACCTTATTATGATAAAAATAAACTTTTTTTATTTTAAACATAACTTTAGTACATAAAATAACAATCTTTAGAAATCAATCTATATTTTTTTGTAGAAAAGGGGCGATACGTCAAGAATTCGATTTAAAAATGAGGTTGTCTGATTATTCCCTCTCCAACCTCAGTCAGTCAGTTAGAAGTGGCTCACTATATATATTTATTATTTTATTTATTTATGAATCTATATAAAGTATGTTTACATTATGTTTTTCGATACCTGTCTCACTAGGGTGTCGAGACAGGCGTAGAGGTACATAAATGAATAACTTGGTTACAAGAATATTAAGGTTAAATACATATTGAAAGTGTGGGAAAGATGATTGAAAGTGTGGGTAAATCCCATAAAAAGAGTTATCTTATAAATGTAGGAAGAGATGAAGTAAAGTAGTCAATCCTGTCAAATCTATTTACGGAGCTACATTATACATTATTCTATTATTTTAATTGGTTTTATATGGGTAAGGACCTATTTAGATTGATATTTCTGTATATTTGTAATTTATTTTAGATGTTTGCAGTAGTGTGATGTCCAATATTTGTAATCCATTTCTTTATGTCTTGTTTGAATTTGGTCTTTGATTCTATTTGTCTAATCGTAGCTAGTAGTGTGTTGTGTAGTTTGCAAGCGTTTATCGTAACCAAAAGAGGTTTTAGAAAAAAGAGTTTGGAGAAGTTCTTTGTTTTTGGCTCAGGTATTGTGTATCGTTTGTGTTGCTTTGTAAAGGGTTTTATTAGTTTTGTGTAAATTAACTAAGAGTTGCGTAGAGTTGTTAAATGTCCATAACGTTGAAAGTATTGAAGATCGTATCAGTGCTAGTAGTAAGAGGAAGTTTAAGAATTATGTTTATGATTAGTTATTGTCAGATACACGACGAAGTGCTGAGCAAAGCTTTAACTTTATACTTCTTTAACTCTCCCATAGGTAATAAAGTTTTCCTTTTCCTTGAACGAGAAATGGTTATTCCGGATCTGTAGCGTTAAAATAAATGTCATCCCTGTTACTGAAAGTGCTGTCCCACGGCTAAATGTCTGTGGAAGGGAGAAATGACGTGTAATCTAGTTGAGTCGGTTCATTGTGAGTGGTGAAAGGCCACTGTTTCTCAACCTTTTATTTTATGTCGGGATGTTAAGACGTCTTCTATCCAGCGTTTTTTTTGGATCCTTGGTTGTTAAATGATTATTTTGATTGAATCTTTTAGGGACAGAAGAAAAATAAATCCCTCAGGGTCTACATTATCTTTTGAGGGTACTGTGTAGATGGTATTTTTATGGAAAGGAAAGAGAGAAAGTTCTGATAAGGAAAAGATATGAGTCTAGTAGTGACGGACGTGCGAATCCACGCTCCCCCTGCGGTGCAAGGCGATGAGATGGCTGGAGAGGTCAAAATGTCTCTCTTAATCAGTCTATCCCGATCCGGCCTGCCGCGCAATGGGTGTGCAAAAGAATTCCTGTAAAATCTCAACCCATGAACCTTGGCACCCCTGCTAAGTCTGAAACGTAGCGAACGACTTAAGGCGACATATGACAGAAGTATTGGTTGTCCAATAAATGGTTCCCGGGGCGGCGGTACCCATACCAATAACTATATTTTGAAATAATGAAATCTGTTGAAATCACATGAAATATGTGTACCTACCCATTTAGTTATATAAGAATAATTATAATATTTGAAGGATTTACTCAAATGCTCTCTTAACTCTCCAATACAAACACATACTAATTCAAATACAAACATGTGCGTAAACGTTTACATACAAAACACACAACATACATTTTTTCTTATTTCATCTTTTGTCTTTACATTTACCTCAAATCATTCCCTGGTATGTTCTAACCCAGCCCGGTAATGTTATATAATCACTCACCAGATATTTCATACAAATAATAAATCATTATAGTTTTATCGATCCTTGTAATAATATTTTAAACCTTCTGAACTACAAAAGATATATACAATATCAAATGCAGTAGCGGTCCTTCCCTCAGGTCAATTGGTCAAAAACCTCCCAAAATTGTAAGATGACAGTAAAACATAATATTATTATGAAATATTAAGCAAATCAAAAACCCTGGTATTATTCTAATGCATTTGAAATGCACCACGGTTAACGGGCAGCGGCAAGCAGTGACATAACGTCTTAAATGGATGCTTTCTCTCCCACGCACTATGATTGGCTGGATGAAATTATAAAATGCCCCAATATCATATCTTCTGTCTCTTTACGCACCACACAATCAACGAGATTGCAATCAGTAAAAAGTTTTCGGTTTCTGAAGACAGTTTGGGTCATTGCCGTGAGGGAGAGACAGCATGCTGAATATTATGCGTCTGAAAGAGATGGTTTGATAAATGTAGGTTGAATGTCACATGAAATAATTTACAATATTAAATGTAATTTGACGTGTCTGGACAAATTTGACTCTCAAACTCGTGAGGTACCTACAAATAAATATTATCATATTTAATTTGATATTGTACTATAATATAATTTTTTTTAAATGACCCTTCACTTCTGGACCTCAAATGTGTGGCATAATAATGGCAAATTTTAACTAAAAAATATGGTATGATACTATTTATTAGGCTGATTACAGCGCCATATTTTGTGAAATATCACCTCAAATTTATGTTGTTTTCTTCGTTTACCAAGCTATAACCAACAATAAAATGTGATAATTAAAAAAAAAACTTCCTCGCTAATTTATTCTTCTTTAACATTTTTTGAAGTGTAACTTCAGAAGCTTAGTGAATTGGAGTAGAATGAGTTTAAAACACAAACGTTCTCAAGAAAAGACTTTAAAGAATCGAGTCAAAACTAAACTAAGGGAATACCTGATTTTACAAATGAATACCTACAGTGGAAAAGGTTTATTTTTCTGAAAAAAAATGTCAAGGGTGAAAGAAAGGATGTAACAAGACAAGGTGATCTAATTTTGCGCATAAAATAAAAAAGCATTTCATAATTCTATCCCCGTAATTGAGTGGAAAAGATTCTTGGCTACGAATCCAAAGGTTGCTGATTTTAATCCCAGCGTATGAAAGTATTTCTTATTTGATGAAAAAAAACATTAACTTGGTTTAGAACACGAAATTTAAAAAAAAAGTTTAATACCGATTGGTTTTTCTCAACACAAGTATCATCAGGGTAAATTTGATGATGCTTGTATTAAGCGAAACCGGTCGGTATTAATAAATCAAATAAAGTTCGTGATTATAAACAAAGTTATTGTTTTATTTAATTAATATATGTTAAACAATATAGCGAGTGCTTTCTACCAAAATGGTATTAATTAAAAATAATATACCTGCTGTTAATTACAATTACGGCACGTTCAGGGGTATAATAATAATAATAATAATAAATGTGGGGAGAAAAGTGCAATCCCACACATTCCATAAGGGTTATAATACATACACAAAAAGAAAAGCAGGTGAATATGACCATTCAGAATCGAAACGTGGCTTGAAATGGATTTAGCCGTATTTGGTGACCATAACTGAATAGCCTAATGTATATTTCCCCACCATCCTCTTTTCTATCTCCTTCCCCTGTCCACTTCTTCAGCCTCACAACAGATAAATTGGAGATGCCATTTGCTCACTGGCTCCAAGAGGTTTAGAGCAGTTGATGGGACTAAAAAAAAAACAAAAATTTCTTCTTAAAATGGTGGGAGTAGGAGGAATTCAAATAATGACAGGTTATTTGTAACCTGGAAAATATGGTCCTTAAGGGGAAACTGGACGGCCATTTGTAAATACAAAATTATTCACCAATTCCCTCTCTGGATTTTGAAACTACTGCAAATATTTTTGAATATAATATAGATATCGAGCACTATCGTGCTGGTACGTTTTGCTTTTTTTGATAAGTTACTCCTTATAGGAGTTAGGACCCTCCAAAAATCAGTATACAAACTAGACAATGTATTTTTTTTTAATTGTACAGACTTATAGCATTTTCTAGTTATACATTTAGTAAAAAAACTTTAAAATCGGTCCAATTTTTGAGGAGAAAAATGATGAATACAAAACCTCGATGTTGATGATTTTATTTAGATATTCAGCCTGAGGTGCAGTTCATTAGTCGGTGACTTTTTGTATAAGGGTTGCTGATATTATTACTTAAATATAGTTAATCACACTTTTCTTACTGAATTAAAATTACTCGAATCCTACACATCAATCTGTCTCTAGGATGATCAAATCCTTGTACTAGTGCACCGCCCACCATTAAATGTTGCTTTTACTTTCCAAAATACACTCATTTAAAGAATATATTTCATAAAAATATTATAATATTTTCAGGATTAAACAACATGTGTTCACAATTATGTCCTCTGCGTATGAACTCTATCTAAATTTCTTTAAATAGACAATAAACAGTGTTAATTTCAAGCGACCTCCCAGGTATGTATGGTCCTGTATTCATTCATTTTTAGGCAGCATCGCGTTCATTGGTCAAAGTATTGAACATATATTTTCGTATCGGTGATCAATGAACTGGTGTATGCAATTTTTAGCCGTAATTTGTTTTTAATTGTTTGTCTAGCTTGTAGTCTTTCTAGATTTTAGGCATGTATGATAAGTTTGTACAGCGCCCTTGAGGTGATTTTTCACAAAAACGGCGCTATATAAATCGTCCAATTATTATTATTATTATTATAAAATTCTGTGGACTAGTCCACGAACAAGATGCAATTATCGATAAAAATAGTCTGTCTAATTAACTCTATACAACCTTCATGCTTCTCGTTAAATATTACAGTTCCCTAATAAAATGAATTGAATAGATATTCCGAAAGATATTCAATGTATCAATTGGATTCGGCTATTCAAGACAACAAATAACTGTCGAAAGGTGGTCAGGCAAACAAATCTCTAATGTTAGTAAGTCGGTTCGCTTCGGATAAGCTATTATGTGCACTATGCCTATAAGCATTAATGTCGTTTTCTGTGCGTTGGATGCTTCTATAGAATACATATTCGGCCTTACTCCAACCATCGCAGGCTTGAATAAACGCGCATGCGCGAATATCAAAAATTTCACACTCGTTCCTGCTCCGTGGATGCGGAATGAACGGATCATCCACTGTTTTGATGGGGTTGGTGAGTTTATGCGACTTTCGAGCATTGAGAATGTATACAATTACATTGACCGGTCAGTGGTTGTGTGGGTTGAATTTAGAAAAAAATATATCCAAAGCTTTTTTATTCGGAATAAATACATAATAATTATTATTATAAAAGCCCTCTGGGCGTAAAATAAAAAATAAAATAAATAAATAAACAACCAAATAAATTAATTTTCTCCCAAACGAGGCTGAAAAATTCATTTGTCATATATTGGATTAATAAATGTGTAAATTCTACTACTTAAGAAATTATAAAATTTGTAGTACTTTATTAAAGCCATAAATACACTGTGAATTTATATCATATATGTAAATCCTAATTATACAATTGTAAATGTTCTCTATAATGACTTGGAACGAATCTCCTACTTGTGATATCACTAAAGAAACCACTCATCACTCTGAATACAAGTATTAATGTTCTTCAAAATGACCTTGAAAAAGAAAACACATCTTTGCAATTCTTTCAAAGACATATAAAACCATCGCTTCGTTCAGAAAACAAATTTTAATGTTCTCAAAAGTTGTCTCGACAGAGGCTCATTCCTGTGATATCTTGAAAGAAACCATTCCCTTGTTAAAAATATTATGAACTAAATATACAATTTGGCTGTCCTAAAACGGGTATCCTTCCCAGTTGGACAGACAAAGTATCATTTTGTAATGTATTTAATATATTTATGTATAAATAAATAAATAAATAAATAAATAGACTTATTTTTAAACCTAGAAAAGAAGGAAAACGCAGCATCCACCGTATGTATGGACGGACCGCGCTTGGTGCGCTTGTCTCTTTCGCTCAGTATTTGAGGAGTAAAGCGACAGTGACAGCAACAACTAAAAAAAAAAGTTAAAGATTAAGAAAATTCGCTATTGCAAACTTTGAAACCTCAGAACATGGTAAGGCGAAGTTAGAACCATATCCAACTGAAGTGACAAATTACATTGCGCCTCGTAACAACGACCAACTGACCAACAAAATAGAGAGTGTGAGTCGTGTTAGAACCTTGTCAAATAAATTGAGCTGGATTTTAGAATTTCTTCAAACAAATATCTACCGGAAATACAAAACATATGGTTCTAAAAAAATGTTTTGGGTTATAGAAATGAGCAAAAGAAGTGGTTTTGCATCCAAAAAAATGTCAGTTAGAACCTTGTCCAACTGAGATGACAAAGTGATCTAAAATGCGAATGCATAGAAACATCAATTGCATGACCCTTGCAATGCAATATTAACGAGACAATATTTTACTCAATTCAATGTCTCATACGGATTAATGCCTACATTATAATCGAAATTAACACCTATGAAACATATCAATTCTGTACTGAATGCATCTAGCCGTATTCGTAGAGAGTGGATGGGGTGGGAAGGGTGATTCATTGCAATGTTCAACCCCTAAACAGAAATAATGCCTCACCTCCCCTATTCATTGCCCTCGCGGAATGCCCCTGGAGAGGCGGGAGTAGGGGCGGTTAGTTGATCGGAAGGCTATCGATGGATTGGATCACGGAAGATTTGCCTTCCACAAAAGAACGTCTGCTTACCGATGCAATGTTTGACTCAATTGATGAGTGAATTAGTTTTATTGCTTTGAAAATGTATGGTTTATTATTTATTTATTTACGCCTATTTAGGCTTTCACATATACGTAAATTACAATATTTACGAAATTATACTCATAAATAGTGCAGGAAACGACTTGTTTAAAAAACTTGCGCAAAAATAAATATAAACTAAAAATACGATTGAATTTGATCAACACAGTATGTAGGTACAATATATAAAAAATACAAAAGAGTTTTTTCTTTCAGCCGACCAAATACTATGTGTTAGTCAATTTAAATAGTTTTATCAAAATATTCCCCTACTCGATGAAAAAAACTTCAATAAAGTTTGCTTACATATTAAAATTGATGTACTAAATATATCAACAATATCGGAGTATTTGTTTCCTAGCTGTTGAATCCGTCGCATAGGAGTGTAATATTGGGATACTGATGTGGAATTGCTACAATAATATGGTAGGTACTGTCTTGTAACTGACCTGCCTGGAGTATGAAAATAGATTACATATAATTAATCAGCGTATCAAACGTTGAATTAATGATTTTATACACACAGGTTAAATCGGAAATGATTCTTCGATCAGATAATTTTATTAAATTTAATGAACAAATTACGTTATCGTAATTTAGGCATTCACTAGGAATGCCCATTTTAAAATTTACATTTCTAATTTTTTTTTATTCTTTCAATCGCATGTGAATGAACCTCATAATTTGTACTTTATTATTACTTGTATTATATATGACTCAATTGTTATAAATTAATGATAAATGAATTTGTTATAAATTCATATTTGATATATGTACACATTAACGGCATTAAGTGCAAATCATTTAAAATGATGGCATTTATTCATAGATTATGTAAACCTTTCAAATATCTTCTATCAATTCTAACCCTTTACAAAGCCTTAATTAGAAGTAAACTTGAATATGGAAGCACTATTTGGAATCCACATTACTGCAAATATGAAAACATTGTAGAATCAGTTTAAAAAAATGCTAAGACTTTTAAATGTCATTTACATGAACATCTTAAAACATACGACATGCGACTTGAATACTTCAAAATTAATACACTTAAAATCAGAAGACAATTAACTGATCTAATACTTTTACATAAAATAATTCACAGCCATCTTGATACTTCATTGTGTCTTAGTAATATTCATATAAATGTTCCCTATTCTCATTGTTTAAGACGCCATAATATGTTTCACCTGAATACATTTAAAAATTATATAGTTATTTTAGCCCTCTGACCCCAATGTGTCGACTATATAATAAGATATATGGTGCTGAAGTAGATATTTTTGCCGATAATAATTTAAATGGATTTAAAAAAATGCCCTGCGATTGCTGAAAAATCTGTGCTAATTTATTATGTATCATTTGTGTCTCTAATTATGTCTCTTGTCTTGCCTTTCAGTAAACTTTGTATTTTAAGAATTTTCGTCTTATTTTTTCTTTTATTTTATCTAATTTTTATTTAAACTGTTCCAAAATTAATCATAGTATAATTTTGCTGATTGATTTTATATAATTTTTTACATATTTGTCTTATTTGCATAATTAACTTAGTTTTTATAACTGGGTTGTTCTCACGTGTGTGTGAACAATCTGTAAAAACCCAGTATGAATAAATAAAAAAGTAAATCGAAACCATTATGTTAGCGTAATGATCAAGATTAATAAAAGGACCTTCAGGTGGTTTAGGTACCTAGAGCGAATGAATGAAGAAAGGAGTATAAGGAGAATATATTATGCAAATCTGAATGGTAGAAGAAGTCGAGGACACCCGAGGAAAACATGGCACGATCAAGTGAATCAGTTACTTGAGTCGGGCCTTGTCAAGAGTCATGATAGAAGAGTATGTATGAAACGATGTTTATGTATGAATGAGGCAAAAAGTGTGTGCCAACTACCGCATGTGAATTGGACACTGGTTTTTTTTACATAAATAATGTCTAAATGAGCATAACAAAAACAAAATACTCCATCATGAGAAATGGATTAACCGTGGACTGAGAATAGAAAAATATAATATAAATGAAATAAATCGAAGTAGAGCTAGGCAGTTTGTTTAATTAGGATTGTTGTTATGCTTTCCGATATAAATTCTGCTATGACCTGTTTGTATTTAGTGATTGATGCGTTAAATATGTCAACAACATCCTTGTAATCATTACCCAAATTTTGCATACGGCGAACGGGAGTATACAATTGTTATTCCGTGTTGCAGTTGGCACAATAGAACTGTAAAATATATTGGCTCGATGTTGGTTTGCGAGGTATATGGAAAGAAATCAAGTATTGTTCAGGGCTGTCAATTGTTGAAATTAAAAAAATATACGTTCGGATGGTTTTAATAAATTTAGTTGACAGTAGATGATCATAATTGACACATTCCCTTGTTCTACCCATTCTGAAATTAATAAATCTTAAGAAGTTATTTTGAATTCTTTCTTAGGTGATAGTATGAATATCATAACTCGGTGCCCACACTGATGAGTTGTACTCGATTTGACACCTGAATGACATATTTAATTTTTTTAATGTTTTGAATATTTTTTATTGGCTGCTTATTCTAATTACAAACCCAATATTTTTAAAGCTTTATTTAAGGTTATTTCAATAATATATGATTAGTGAAATCACAAGGCTCCATCAAAGCCAGAGACAAGTTAACCTTTCAGAAGCTGGGCGTACTGTACAGGGCCCGCAGATTCTTTAATAGTATCTACACAACTGCACATCCTGTAAAAAAACGCAACTGCACCCCACTGTTGAATTAGGTAGCCAAATATGGTCTGGAGCCTCAAAATATCTGAAAAAAAACTTCACTCTATGCAGAAACTGGCGGTCCTTTTGATAGATCTATCTTAACAGGTGAATTGCAATCTTTAGAGCACAGTCGTTAGGTAGGCATGACGTTCTTGTTCTTCCGGTATTTTAATAGAAGATGCTCCGAGAAACTAGCGTCATTGATCCCTTCGGCACCGGTGCATAGCCGGAAAATACGTCAAACGCGCGCTCAACATATGTACACGGTGGACCTTTGTAAAAAAACGGGTTATTTCTACGACTCATTCTTGAGTTTTGGAATGATTTGCCTGCCTCTATGTTTCCTTCTTCCCACAATATGGATATCTTCAAGACCCATGTTTACTCCTTTCTCTTCTCAAAAGGACCCTCCACACAGCATCTTCAAAGATGAAAATAATTTTCCTTAAGGCGTTCTAACTTGAGTTAAAAAAATAAATTATTCCAAATTTTAAAACTTCCACATTTCATTGTCACGTTGAACAATACTTAAGTATTCAGTAAATAGGTATCTACCTACTCAATATCCTACCACAATATGTTATACATTGTGAAAGGTCATGAAACAACTTAACCACTTGGACCTATAAGCTTGTTAACATGATAATTGGCATACGTGTGACGTAGGAAGCGTACCTGATTTTAAATTTCAACATTGTGTTGCCAAACTGGTTTGTTGAACAGTACTCGCCTAGTAAAATGTAGGTACCTACCTACTCAATAAATTCGGGTATCTACTCCAATATGTTGTGCATTGTGCATTCATCGGATCACCTTCCCATCGCGTCCCGTGGGGTGACCACCCCTCCAAAGGTTAGGGGCGGGATCGACGGGGGTGACCATTGTGCATTTAACAACACGCCTTTCAAACACGTACTCTCACAGCACTTACTTATGGACGACAGTTCACTCATTATTTACAGGAGTGAGTCAAGATGGATTCAACGTCTGTATCCCACGCACGGGCTAGTGGATAACAATGGTGCACTTTACAGAAATAACAAAATTAGAAAAAAGGTGGGTCTACCGTGAATTATTACAATAGTAGTTTTGTGAACATTAGACCACGCATATGTTGATTATTCCACATTGACAGCTCAATAATCACATACTATCTGTTAAAAACGCGCTCCGCAGGTTTTTATTGCTAGGCCCTGCGGGCGGCTTTTGTTTCGGATTCGCCCAGTTAGTGTTGGTGACCATTTTATAGATCCAATACGTTGTGTCCACTGTAGCACGTCACCGGGACAAAGTAACCGAGACAGAGCAATGACGTCATATAAAGCCACTTGATACAACATGCATTTTCGTCAATTGTTTCATATCCGGAGAGATACCACATATTCAAAAATTCGTAGCAGTTATACCTAGGGGGAGACGTCCCCGTCCGACCTGCTGACGGAAGTAGCGACATCTTGTGTCGAATTTTTTAAGTCGAAACCGAATTATAACAGTAGCTTTGTGTTAAATTCTACGTACACAGATATTTTTTGTGGTGCGGCGCGTATGCGCGTATGGCGTCCGACATGCAGTCGTAGCAGGGTTCTGAAATTCAACCACGCAGACGCTACGGTATTAATACTGTTCGATTCCTTCTGGATTTTTTAATTTTTTATTATTTAGGTTATTGTTTCAACATTAGCTCCAGACAAGATGAGAATGGGTTGAGAAGAAGCGGAGAATGGGTTTGTGTCAACTTTGGGGTTGCTGCTGATGTGTAGAGTATCTTTTAAGAAAAGGAAGAAGAGCGTTCAGGGAAGGAAAATGTACGTGGGATGGATAGGAATATGGTGATCAATGTATCCAGCAGTGACAGACGAATAAATCCAACCTTCCCATTGTGGTGCAAGGCGAAAGAGACCTGCTGGAGAAGTCAAAAGGTCTCCCTCAACCACCCTGCAAATTATAATAATAATTGGATAATTAAGAGAACGCCGTTTTCGTGAAAACTAACCCCAAAAGCACAATAAAAATTAATAATAATTCTTAGGCTCTATCTAAGTTTATTATACAATATACAGAAACATACTTACTTAAGGGAGTATTCAAGTCTAGAAGCATGAATTGTATCATAGGTATTTTTGCAGGTGCAATAAAAAAATACAAAATATATGTCAGTTACCATTATATTACCAAATATTTATTAAACATTAAACAATGGATCAAAAAAAAATCAAAAGAAAAAAATCAAAATGTTACATGGTGTTGAAGTGAGGGGTCCCAAAAAAAGGCGCGCCCTGGTTGACACGATTGCAACCCTCCTAGTAATCAGAAAAAAATCTTAATCCAAATAAATGCTGCTATGGCCTGAACCTCGGAAAAGTAAAAAAAAATCCCAAATGGCGGCTGTCTGAAATAAAAAACAGGTTTTAACCAGTTTTTTTGACTATACCGAATTTTTTTAAAGTAGTAAAAATTGAAATTTTGTTATAATTTTGATTCATGCAATAGAATAGTATATAGAGAAGGCTCACACCAAATTTCAAGTAAATTGGTTAAGTAGAACTTCAGACATCGTGTCAACCGTCTGGAAAAAAGTAGTTTCGAGGAAAATGCGTTTAAACTTTTGTTCTATTTAGATTCCGTCTAAACCGCGACACTAAAATGGTTATAACTTTTAATATAATTCGAATTTCGAAAAATCCTTTTAAGGAAATATTTTTGAATATCTAAACTATGTAAATAGGATAAGATTTTTTTTTCTGGACCCCCTTAAGTCAGCAAACGTAGGGAACTCCAGTATTTACGTGAATGATATTTTAAAAATAATAATAACAAATTTATGGGGTCACCTTATCCTTAAACAACTTAAACAATCTTTTTTTTTAATGTATATTTCATTATTTTGCAAGTTTGTAAATTAAATTACATTATGTTTGCACAATGTTTACAGAATTTAAATTATTCAAATAAGTAGGAAATGTAGTTTGTTCATCGCAATTTTCATCCCGCCGGGTGAAGGGAATAATTTTCAGTATTTGCATAGAAAATGGTATTAAGAACTACGTAGGTACCTGGTAATGTTTTTTTTTTTAAGAAAGACAAGTATTCCCGGGTTACGAATAATCCGCAATATTTGACTTAGCCAGCCGAGAAATCGAACATGCGACGCCCGAATGGGACCCAAACACGATGCCAACTAAGCGACTGACCGGTTGTACTAATTAATAAACTAAATGTATTAATAATGTAAATTAACACAATAAAAACACCTTATCCGGTTTATATGTCGTACAAAAACTCGTTCAGGTGTGACAGGACAGGACTCTTCCTGATGAAGAGAATGTAAATTTTGTATCTAATGAAGTAAAGTTTACCTTTTCACGCAAACTCAATTTTGGATTTGATACCAAAATACTTAACCAAACTGAAAAAAAAAAATTAACTAAAAGGTATAGCGTACAAAACCTAGTCATGATGTATACTGATTTTTTTTTTAATTGTGAAATATAGGCGGTTAAAGAAATCAATTAATCAATTTTCTATTAAATATATCTTAAAATATCACCGTCATTCTTAGGTAAGTGGATAAACTCGAAATAATTTTAAAGTTACCAGTGTGGACGTAATCCGGAATTTTTGAACAATGTTTGTTACGATTTCGAAATCAATCTTACAATTTTTCTAAATACAGAGCCAGCACCAAATAATTTGTGACACTGACCATTCACAATTGACTATGTTTCATCTCTTCCGGCACCGGGTTTCATCTCGCTAACAGGGTTAAGTGTTAAGATTGATCATTGTTTGTTTTATTTTTTTATTACTGGCAATATGTAGTATCTAATAATATAAATGTGTGACTAGCTGTTTGAGTCTATGGTATCAATATGATGATTGTTTAGGCGAGGCATTTAAAAAAATGTTATTTTTAGATTCTAAGAGCGATAAAAGGGTACCAGATGGGTTCAAAACGACGCCTTTATAGTTTTTCAAAATTCTGATACGATCTTCTTCCTCCGGATTCTCTTCAAAGTTTTGATAATTTTCATTTTAAGGGGTTATTTCTAGTTTATATAAAAGAAACAATTTTTTTTTTGTAATCTTCCATAGCAAATGTATTTATTAACGAAATCATTTACAAAAATCCCAAGATTGAGTCTCGCAAAATAATTCCGAAATTTGAGAGTAAGAAATATTTTGATAGTATTTGAATACACTGCCTTGAGATAATTTGAATTATATTAATATAGTTTTTTTGATAAATAAATCAAAATATTCCATCTGTTTCGTGTTATATCAGTTATATTGAAAAATTGTTATTTTTTAATGGTTTATCTAACATTCTTTTAAAGATAACAAGGATTTGTTTTTCTCTATTTTGTGAAATTTCGAAGTCAATCCGGATAAAGATGATATAAAAATATTATTAAAAAATTTCGTTAATTTAAATTTAATTTAACACCCTTTTATCATTATTAGACAAATCAAAACAATATTTTTTCCCAAACAGTCGTGGACCCACCTTAGTGATTGTGTACATCAGGGTAGAACTAATAGGTTTAAGGATACTAATACTCATTAAAACCTTTGGCGGCTGCAAAAATTAACTTTATGACTTAAATCGCAATACTGATACGAAAATAAGATTTAGAGGTTGTCGGGGAGGATGAAATCGTAAATAGTAATGAACCAATTTTAAATTAAACACTTTAAAGATTTTTGATATTAAGTTTTAAAGCGCCTTGAGGTGATCTTCTCACGAAAATAGCGCCGTAGAAATGATACAAACATTATTATTATAAAACGTCTGTATATGTAAAAATTAACGTTTCTTTGTTTTTCCCTTATGCGTCTGTATATGTAAAATTTAATATTTCTTTGTTTTCCCTTATGCTATCCTACACCATTCATCCAATTGCGGTGAATCTTCGTTGTGCACACACCCGCGAAGGTTTTTATATGTATAATGGTGAACTCTGGCCTTATGAAATTATTTCATATATTATTCATCCGATTGCGTTGAAACTTTGGTGAATTGATGTGCACTCGCCTGTGAAGGTTTTTGTATATATAATGGTGAGCTTTGGGGTTAAGAAATTTGTTTTAAAATTTTACGTGTGGCATTTTTTACGTTGGCGCACAGTGGCGGGAATTTGAGTGCTGGCGCGACGCTGACCTCACATTGGCATGTTCCCGAAATGATTTTTTGTTACAATTGTATTCTCAATGTTTTTTTAAATTTTTTTTATTAGCAGAATTTTTTTGGTACATGGGGATAGGTATATACATAATAACATCAAATATAAGAGAGTAACAAAAAAAGACACAAAGTTGAAGCCTGTGCGGGGGTATTATATTATGTGGATGTTAAACACTGATGGTTATTAAGTTGTTATATTTAAACAGTGGCGGGTTAAAATAGAATTTTTAAAACATATATTAGGGTCCCACAAGAAAAATCTTTTCTTAACACGATCATTATTTTCGTATTTTCATACACATAGTTGCCATTGGAGGAGAAATACTATTTTGGGTAGGTGAAAAATAGCAACACCTTGAACATAACCGTAAATCATATAAAATCTTGTTCTTCTTATTGTGCTCTATCCGTTCAACGGACGTTGGCTATCGTGTTGGCTATGCGGACTTTGTTTAAAGCGGACCGGAACAGCTCTACAGTAGACTGGCCAAACCACCGTCTTAGGTTTTCAGCCATGAGGTTTTCCTTCATCCAGAGCCCCGTCTTCCGGCAATCTTTGCATTATGAGATGCAAGATCTCGCACTTCTCTGGATGTCTCATCACATGTCATGTCCAAGATATTAAAGTTTTCGGATTTTTAAATTTTTAATAACTCCTTTTTCTTTATTCATCTGAACATATTCGTTCGTAATCCTGTCCATCCAGCTTATTTTAATTATATTAATTATATATTATATTAATTATATATTCTTCTGTGTGCCTAGTTAGTTCTTTAGTAAGCGTCCATGCTTCCATACCATAAAATAATATCGAAAACACGTAGCATCTGACCATTCGCATTCATAATCCAAGATTGAGATCATGACTGCAGAACATCTTTTTCATGCAGATAAAGGTTGCACGAGCTTGCTCAATGTAGAATTTGATATTTGCCGTTAAATAATAATCATCAAAAATACTTGCAAAATACCAAACAGTACCTAAAGCTCGTTCGCTCAGTTATAAACCAATATGAAAATAAGGTTATACTCCTAGTTAAACGACCTTTTTATCCACTGAAAAGACAGCCTATATGGATACAAGACCAACAAAAGTTGGGTACAATGCTCATTATACTTAGACTGATTTCCTTTCCCTGTAGTTTGCATGATCACAATGTAGGTATACATAATATTCAAGGCGTATGTAAATACAATATGTTCCTTTACACGAGAAGGCCTATAATTCTGCTTAACTAATTGTTCCACTTATCCTTCGGGGCTTAGGGCTTAGGCCTTCATCTTAAAGGCGCACGATTAATTATGACCCAAACCCTTTCATATAATATGTAAAGGTTATGGTAAGATTCCTAACTGATGTTAAATAATCTATGCGAGAATTTCATATTATCCTATGTTTTCATGAAACTCACTTTAATCATATCTTTTTATAATATTTAGTCATTGAAGAAGATGGTATCAATCAGCTCTCAACGAAAATATGTATGAGACAAAAACAAAAACACAGAAAATAATTTTACAACCAGAGTGTGCAATTCACACGCAATAGAAGTGGAACCTTCAGAAGTAGACAATAGTTGGAAGGCTACAAAGCACCGCATAAAGAGGAGACCAATAGGTTTCGAAGAGGAGACCGATTATACTATCTCATTATCTCGCAGGTTAAATCCTATAGATGTATGTGTTTGTCTCTTTTTAGTACCTAATCTGTTGTTTTCGCACTATTTCTGTCGCTAGGTGGCAGCAATTGAAAGACGGTCCCATTAGAACCGAAGAACTGACAAATCACATACATTTTATACGCCATTCGAGGTCATTTAATGTTTTTATCATAATTAGCCTTCAACTTGTTATTGTGTTCCAATGTATAACAATAAGGGTGGACAAAGCGAAATAATGGATTAATTCCCCCAAATGTTTGAAGTGGATAAGTTTAGAAGAACTAAGTACCTGTATCTAACCGTTCGTTTTGGTAGTCTTTAATTCTAATTTTCATTCATTCATGCAGCGTGTATTGAATGACATCAATTATGCAACTAAAACTTTATTTAAAATCGTTTTGATGAATTGGCTTCAGACTACCGATTTTGAAACAAGGAAGAAATGTTTAAAATAACTATTTTCAATAATGTACTAGACACAATAATAATCAATTAAATGGTGGTATGAGTACAGTCACATTTTTACTGGATGTAGATTGTAGATTAGTATTTAGTTTATTTGTATTTAGTTCGTAATAATATCAATATTTGTTTTTTAGGTAAAGTTTTATTTTATTTCACTTCAAGTACGCTTTACTATAATAAACGTATCGATTTTTTTTATTTATTTTTTTTATATTTTATTCCAGTTTAAAGAAAATTACATTTTCACTCATTTAACTAGAAATAATTATACACATTAAGATAAACTAAATATTTCAATACAGCGCTATTCTATTACATTGTTTTGTTTATCAAGAATAAATATTAATATTTTTTTTTTTTACATTTTAACTCAACTTATTTCCGTTTTTAATGTCATTTGGGAGGCAATTATATGAGTATCCCCCCTCGTAACCAGTGGATTGTTTACCATAGTTAGTGTGGATGTTTAAATGTATGTTATCTTGTAAAGTGTTTATGTACTTGAGACGTTTTGATGAATTCTGTGTTTGTGTGTACGAGATTATTTTGTATATAAGGAGACATGTATTTTTATATGTATATAGTTTTCTTAATATTAATAGTTTTGTTTCAATATGTAATTTTTTTGGTTATTCTGGGCTTGTAGTTAAATAGTTTTTTGATTGCCTTGTTTTGTATTACCTGTAATTCATTTATGTATGTTTCACATGTGTTTCCCCAGATTTCAATCAGGTAATTTAGGTGTGAGTGTGCGAGACTTAAATATAAACTTTTTTTCAATTTAATTGGTAATAGATATGATAACCGGATAAAAACGCTAATTAAGGGTGTAATTTTATCTTTTACATCTTTTTTGAAAGTTAAATGCTTATCGATGCACAACCCAAGATATTTTTCCTGTATAAGGATTTTCAAATCATTATTATCAATTTTTAAAGGTACATGAGGAGGAATTATTTTACGGGTTGAGCTTAAAATCATGTATCCTGTTTTATTTTATATTCATTGTTAGAATATTTGATTGGAGCCAACTGCAAATTCTTTCTAGGTCACTTTGTGCATTTTCTAGTAGTATGTTTAGATTTTTACTCCAGTAGAATATTGCAGTATCACCTGCATATAAGAAAATTTTGAATACATTAAGAGCAGGACCAACTACACCAATTTTCACGAGTTTCTTGAGAAGTATATCATGGCTTACTGTATCAAGGGCTTTTTGAAGGTCAACTAGTATAATAATAATAATAATAATAATAACAATAAAGGTCTTTATTCCAGGATGTGGGGAGGAGAGTTCAATCCCACACATCCCATACAGATTATAGGTACAGCATGTAATAAAATCATAGATAATTATAAATAAATAAGAGTTAAGATGAAACAGAGTCAAGGCTAAAAAATAATAAAATAGATTAAAAATAAAAATCGAAGGCAAAGAAAAATAGGAAAGTGACAATAATATAGTAAGATTGAATTTAGAAAGATAAAAATAAAATAAAATAATAAATATAGATAACATATAATTTCCACCATCAATACCGCTCCTAAGTTTACTGATTAAGTCGTACATCGCCGCAAGTGTGTTCGATTTTTTTCCTAAAGCCATATTGTATTTTTATAAAAGAATGATTTTTCTAACAGAAAATTCTTTAATCTTTCGTAGATTACACGTTCAAATTTTTTTGATAAGATTGAGATGGGTCTGTAGTTTGAGGTATTTGTTTTGGACCCACCTTTGTGAATTGGTATCACCTTGGTATAACATAATCAATAATCATGGAAACGGAAAACCCATTTCTGTAAAAGCTTTTCGCTATAATTAACGCATACTTTAAAAAAATACGGGATGTCAGTATAATAATAATTACGTAGTAATAATTATTTTCCTGACTTAATAAACCTTCACCTGGCCGCTTACTTTTATTGTTGAATCGCCGTATTTTAGATTTTTTCGATTATCAACTGTTGTTCACGCCTTTATTGTTGCGTGTTACTTTCTGCAACTTCCTAGAGTTTGCTCTCCTGCTTAGTTCTATTAACATCACCGCAAAGGACACAAGTCCGTAATCCGCACCGCTTTGCAATTAAATTCGTCTCGCCCCGCGCAAAAACCGCAACCATTTGCAACATAACCATCGCCGCGAGTTGCGTAATCACGATTATCAAACGTTTATCACCTCGCTCATCTCACCATTCCTTCCCCGAAATCTCTTCCCACTAACAAACCCTTCCTGGTGAACATCAGTGGAAGGCAGACTTGCAGTTTTGGTAAGTGATTAAATGTAATAAAGTAGATATTGTTGAACTCATATACAGTCCATACGGCATTTGATCCCTCCTCCTCGAGGTGGATCATTTGGCCCCCGCCGCGCCGCAACAACTGTATTCATAAATTTCCGGCGTCACTTTTTGAATTACCGCCGTCCCAGGAAGCCCAACGCTAATTCGACTAGTCACCTAAATCATAGTTTGTGTGTTCATTATGTGATAATATCCTTTTTACGGGAAAATACCCTTTATATGAATTATGTAATTAATTCTAACCCCGAGCCGAAAGTAGTTCCATGTGTGAAACGGGTTTTATTTTGAATTGTTCTGGAGCCACAGAGAGATCGCCATGTTTTCGAGGTTAACACAACGCTGCGTTCAAATTTAATTGTGATTTTCCACGGGATCGCGGCTGGCGCGTTCGGGAGATTTGCGTGGGCAAGACTTTGTGACCTCCTACGGTCGTGGCGGTTCCTATTTGTGGCGGATGGAGCTTGATAGTAAATTATCTCCGGATGAAAGGTGCGGTACTCGGGGCCTACCCAGTGATTACCGGTGCGCTCAACCGGTATACTGGATCTGTTGCTGGATCCTGCTCCCTGGTGAGGAGTTCCCATCCACTGGAGCCTTCCTCGGGGTCTTTTCCGGTTGCTGACCTGGAGATTCCGCGTGCTTATGGACCTTGCTTTCTCCACACGCTATGTGGTCACCGGTTAATATGCGTTCGCGTCTAGTTAGGATTAATAGGATTTAAATAGATACATGATCCGCAGGTATTTTCTTTAAGGAAGTTTCTCTTTTAAGGAACCTTTATGTTACAGGGATATTATAATTATTTGGTAACAAAATATGCAGTAGATGGCCGAGAGCTGAACCCCAGACGGCCTTCTTGGTCGAATGGTAAGGCTCTTGACTAGCGACCCCCGAGGTCCGGCGTGCACAAATAAATTTTATTTGATTGATTTCTGTTTTCACAATTCAATAATTAATAATAATATAAGGTATATTTGGGGCACGTTCCAGATTGAAAGATACTCAGAGTATCGCCCTGATGTAAGACCACCATTCAGAAGTGAAACGTTGCTTGAAATGGCTTTAGCCGTATTTAGTGACTAGATATGAATAGCCAGGTACTTCCCTTCCTCCCTCCACCCCATCTCCTTCCTCTCCCTACTTATCTTCAGTCTCAAAACATACCCTGATAAGGGATGCCTTAATCTCACTGGCATTCACACAAAAAAAAATAAACGTTTGGATGATATGCTCACCATTACGCCAGTTGGCAATACTTTCTCAAAAATAGTAGATATGTTCTACTGCACGGAATATACCTACAAGAAGGTTATTTTATTTTATTTATTTATTTTATTTTATTTTATTAGTTAGCGTTATAAACAGTCATTACAAGTACATATATAACAGTGTTAGAGATAATCATATCATTGACCAATAAAATAACGACATAAAAAATTGAGACCATAATAAAAAGAAAAACAAACAAAACAATATGCGTACGTAATATAAACAGTTCTGAAAAAGTGCATCTTCTCACTTAAATCTACAAAAAATGTATTTTCAAGGGAAATATATACTGTAACATTTTTGAATATGTTATTTAATGCAAACTGCTGAAATCAAAAAAAGAAAATGTAATGAAAATTAAAATGAAAAAGAAAGATAAGGAATTAGTTTTCCATTGAATATTACTTTTTACGAATTTTATGAAGTTAGCAAGATTCGTGTTAAACACGTCAACGTCTGTGCATAATCTATTGAAGGTGCTACAGCTTCTTCTTATAAACACATTTTGAAGATACTTAGCATTGCTCTTAGGAATATATTGATACTGGAGATCGAGTAACTCTTATTGGACATCAGAAATTAATATTTTGTAATAGGTAAGGGCTATCAATAAAATTGTGGATTATCTTATAAAGCATTATTATGTCTCTGATATCTCTGCGTTGATCAAGGGTTTGATTGATTTTATTTTGATGATAACATAATACATAAATAAATACTAATTTTAGAATATATATAATTTCATAATTTTTTTATCAAATTATACTTCTTGATTATTGTGAATCACATGAATATACTCGTATATTCCACTAAATTATTATTTATAATGTAAGAACGGTCCAATAACTGCATTATAACATACTGAAAATAATATAAAATTTTGAATCTATGTGCATATTTTAAAATTTTAGAATGTTACGTGGCTACTTACATCACAACACATCCGAAATTGTAGTGTTTTATTCTTATGAAAGTACTTGTTTTTTTCTGTTGACACAAATAAATCTGTCATTTTCATTTCATCCAAGTATTTCATAACTTCAAAATTGGCAATATCCTTTGATATGTATGTTTGACAAAAATTCTTTAATTTTGAATTTTTTCGTTTGTGTTGAATGGATTTAGTAATATTAAATATGAAATGGTTTTTTTAATACCGATTTATTATTAAAAATTTTGTTGAAAAACGTTAGAAATTTTATCAAAATACATTTTTCGCATTGGCAATGCAAATAGTGAATGTTTTCAAAATTTATTTCCTAGAAGCAGTTTTCAGCCATTTCATAGACGTAGAACAGGGTTGCCCAACCCAAATCGTTTGGGGCAAAAAAATCGAGTGCAGTTAACAAGCGGGAGAAGTGAAACATTACCAAAACAATCTCAACCAATATAATCAAAGCGGCCAATGAGCGCAGACCTAGCGTCATTTCAGTTTATTTATGTATTTATTTTATTTTAGGGAAATCAACAGTTTACAATAATGATTAATTTATACATGTATAATAAACCTAACTGAGAAACCAATTATAGATTTCCTCATTATACTATTACATTGTGTGTCTAGAAATTAAACAGTAATCTTAGAAAATTAAAAGATAGTACATTAAAAGGTATTACATAGGTATAACAGCTGGAAGGTAGTACATAATATATCATTACGTTTATGAATTTTGTAGTCATTTAATACATTTTAATACGCTTTTGATAGAATTTTTATATTTATTTTCGTTACAATTGAAGATATCTATAGAGAAAATGTTATTATATGTTGAGCACACTCTAATAAGGCAAGCATTTTGGTTAGAATTCGTTTTACAATGTTTTTCCTTAAAAATATTACACGAACGTGTGTGCCGTGTAAGTACTTTAAAATCTATTCTGTTCAATAATTCCGGACAGTCGGTTATGTTCCGATAGGAGCTTGTTGCTTTGTAGGTGCTTAATGCGACATTTCCGTTTTATCCGAATTCCAAATTACAACGGGGCTATAGAAGTTTCACTTAAACATTACCATTGAGTTTAGGCAGCCTCTCGGGAAAGGGCGGGGAGGGGGGTAAACGGTGGATGATAACGCGTAATTCGAACCTAACTTCAATTTAGGCACCAAAAAACTTTAAGATTGGGAATGCCTGACGTGGATCATAACAATATTGCATCGTATTTTTTTTAACCATGTTTTTTTCTACCAAAAAAATTGTTAAAAATGTTTGTGTCCTTTGGAGGAAGACTTTGAAAACACATAGTAAGTTAAAAGTGGTCGAAATTTTTACGGCTTGTTCTTGTGCTAAATAAATAGCTCAGCTGTGGAAATACTTGCCAGGTTTTGCGATTCCTCCCTTTTATACCATTAATCTCTTAAAGATCCAGAAATACTGATCGATATCACCACAAGAAGAAGACGTAGGCTCCGAGGAAAAAATGAATTTCATCTGCGTTTTGGTAGTCTAAGGTCAGACTATGGTCAAGGCTCCCTACATTGCTGATGAACTATGCTGACTACCATATAGCTGGCTGGCTACCACATCAACCTTAGAGCCCTAAAAATGATGACACATCGATTATGCAGACTGCATTTGGCAATTTACCATCGTATTTTTAAACTTTTTAGACGCATTAACAAATTCTCTGCTCTATACACAAGTTTATCTTTTGAATCAAAAACATTTAAAAAATATATTTTAAGATTGGTGTCCAATACCGTATTTATCCCACAATCTTAAAAGAAACGGCTGCGCGCGCTTTTACATACAAATTTTTAATTTCGATGTGAGGCCGAAATACCAAACCGAACTGAATAATTATATTTTTTATCAAAAAGCCTAGCAAATATCGAATATGTGTGTGTGCTTCTTTATTTATTTTTGTTTCTAAGTATAATATATACGCAATTAAAGAAATAAATTCTCGACAATCAAAAATATAAAAATCGGCATAATCGTCCGGTGAGTCTCATTTTTATGTTTGAAAGTAACTACACAAATAACCATTCTATCCGCGCCGCAGTAAATCCAAAATGAAATTAAACGTCTTAGATTGATGCGGCGCATCGCCGCAGTGGCTCGCAGCGCCACTATAGCCTGAATTGCAAGTGTCGCGAATTTTATGGCGCTGAGTATATTTGGCTCTAAAGCCGCTATATCTCACGTAGTTTCATTTGAATGCCATAAAGAGAGCACCACTTGTTTCCGTAATTGAAAAACTCCGGCGGCAATACATTTTTTGATAAGTTGTTAAAGTGGACTGGGTTTACTCTGTTTACTGGTTTCTTTCAATTGTGTATTTATATGCGAATAAATAAATGCTGATAAAGTCTGCAGAAGTTTTTTGAAAGATTTTTCAGAACATTGAGTCAGTGAAACTAATTTACTGCTTTCTTGTAAGATCGCAGCTAGAATATGCATCTCCTGTATGGTCTCCTATTTATACTTGTAACTTACACTGCTTGGAGAAAGTACAAAAGAAGTTTCTTAGATATGTTTAATACAATTTGAGACCTCTTGCAATTGATATCTGCTACAAAACATTAATGTTTAATCTAAAACTACCCCTACTTTCTACCCGGAGAACTAATAATGATATGCTTATACTTTTTAAATTACTGAATAACCTCACAGACAGCCCTGAATTGTTAAATTTTATAAATATCCGTGTCCCTGTTAAATCTACTCGATTCCACCATATTTTCCACTGTGATAACCATAGCATTATGAATCACCGCTAGTGCATTTGGATCACCTCATTTGAATAGGTTTCTAACTTCACTTTACCTTGTTCAGAGATATAAGATGTCAAAGCTTGCGAAGACCTTCGTAATCTAAATGTCAATTTTTGTTTTTGAGATCTTGTAAAGTATTTAAATTGAATATTTTTAAGGAAAATATTTAAATAGAAGATTATTTAAGAACGTACCTAAACACGAAACGATCTATCGCCTTATACTTCAGCGAGAGGGATGGATTCATACGTCCGTCACTCCTGGACACATTGACCCCTAGATTACTACCACTTCCCAGGACTTCTTCTTCTTCCTTTCCCTAAAAATACCCTGGACACAGCATCCCCAAAGTTGACACAGGCCATGAGGGATATTTTTTCCCCAGGCCTCCTGTGTGGAGCTAATGTAAAAAAATCAATAAGAATAATTTTTACACTGGAATACGAATAAAGGGAGTTCAATGAAGAGTCAACATTGATTTTACATGCTAAGATGCCGATACGTTTTTAGATTTTCACGGCCAAAAGTATTTTCATTATTTCTTTTTGGGGTGTTATGCCGTGTTGCGCTACCTCCTTATTTAGCCAACGTTTCGGACAGCGTTGCAGTCACATCTGCCGGATCTGCCCAGATGATGGAAATTGCAACGCTGTCCGAAACGTTGGCCAAATAAGAAGGTAGCGCAACACGGCATAACACCCCAAAAACAAATAACGAAAAGACTAAGCACAGGTGACGCAGTTAATTGAAGAAAATTACATAAATACATTTAGAAACATTACAGAAATTTAGAGAGTTCCAAAAAAATATTGTGCTATTGGTTAATAAAGCTGCATTATAGTATATGCAGTATGCTTTTCATACACGTGTATTACTTTGAGAATAGAAGAATGTGCATTCTGCATTCATGACCGGGCGGAGTGCTTTAGTAAAATGAATATAAATTTTCAGGAAACATTTCGGTGTTTGTATAAGATAAACGTTCTACAGAATTTCATTAAATATTGGACCGCAACTCCCCAAGTAATATAATGATCTCGTGCATTGGTGGCTGGTTCACGGGTGGATTGTACAAGTGTCGAGGATTTAACACAACTTTAAATTATTATTTACTAGCTGGTACCCGGCACGCGTTGCTATGCCATTTAATAAATAAATTGTTTCCCCTGCGTGTCCTTTCCCAATCGTCCCGTTCCACTTCCGCCTCCCCTTCCTCTCCTGCGTCACCTTCCCTTCTCGCGTTCCTCTGGACATGTACATATACAATATTCGTATGTACAGCTTATATAAAATATATTAATATTGAGGATTTTTAACAATTAATTAATATTTTAGTGTCACGCAGTAAATTGGGAAGAACAAGGGACACAAAACACCTTCTTAACCACGATTTGTTGGAAAATGCCGCATAAATAAATGCATCTTTTTTACAATAAAATATTGTTTTAATAATACACTATAATTCACGATTCCGCTAACCATATGGTTAGCGGAATTGTGTAGACAAAAATCAGGAAAAATAATTTGGCACGTGACTAATAAGCCATTCATTTTACTTCAGTAGTCCTTTTTGTGAATATTTTGTTACCTGTATAAAAAAAATGGTTGACTCTAAAATAGGTTTTACCTACCTAGGATGACAATACATAATCTAGAAAAATTCAAACAACACAAATATACTAGGCTAACTGTTCTATTATTTAAATAAACTATGTACTGCTGTTATTGTTTTATTGTGTTTTTGACTTAGAAAGCATTAATTGTTCGTTGTACAGAGGAACAAGTACTGTCAAGAGGATCATCACAGTGACCAGAGGAACATACAGGGTATTGCACCTCTGAACAAAAAAACAGTTTTATTTCGATTGCGTTTATTTCACAATACACAAAAAAAGTAGCAAATAAAAAATCGGATTACAAAAGATCATTTATCTGAGCTCCAAAGTATGTAATTTTATATAATAATTTGCTAATAGTTTTGAAGAAAAAAAAATAAAGTTTACTAAAAACTGGGAAATGTCCGGAGGAACACGTATTGCCCCTGTATAAAATAATAATAATAATTTCGTAATATTGCGATATTTTGAAAAATTGTAACACATCCACCAGAATTCATAACAGCAGCATAGTTTTTGGATCTCTTGCACAGGGTGGGAAGCCAGATATGAATTGATTATGCCCCCCACGGTAGCAGGATGTGGGGTGTGGGGTGATTGTGGTTGCACGCGGCCGCAGAGGTATTGCCTCTTTAATCAAACGGAACACTTAGCGCAGATACACCACCACCCAACCGCCTTTATTGAGTCATTTCAACCCCTATCAGAAGTCTAGATTATTACCTGACTATCTCAATCTGCCTATCTGAAAATTTTGGGCATTTTTCTACCAAAAGATTAAACGTTAAGCCGCCACTACCCGAATTTCTACCGATTTATTACATATCTCGCGCCACGTAAACGTGGCATAACTGGCGTGGCGTAAGCATTTCTTACATAAACGTGGCGCAATTAATAAATAGCCGTGTATATGAAACCTTAATAGTAAACTTAAATTGACAAAGCAGATAATTAACAGCCATACAAAGTTGGTTTCATGCCAACTCAAAATCGACTCATCTCAACACCTCTTTGAAAAGTCATTAAAAGCTATGAATAAAAAAGAAAAGTAGCACATAACCTAACCTTAGTATTTAATTAACTTTAATATATTTTTTATCACTTATGACTTTTCAAAGGAGGCATTGAGTTGAGTAGATTCTGAGTTGTCCGGTCACCAAAATGTTTTACAAATCGTTTATACAACGGAAGAGAGAAGTATGTTTGTTGCATAAACTTAATTTAATAATAATTATAATAATTGGATGACTTTTATAGCGCCATTTTCGTGAGAAAATCACCTCAAGGGCGCTTTTTGTTTGTATAATAAATAAATATTTGAAGGGACTTCAAATGCGCTACGCATTTCTTCTTTTTATTGATAACGTAAAAAATATATTTTTGCGAACTGAATAAAATTAACTTTTTGATTTTTGCATTTGATTTATCTTTCACTAAACGTCAAAAAATTGATGAGAATACGAAATTTTTAATTATTTTTTTTATTATTTTTTTTTATTAGGTTTGTCAACAGTGATTTACATCAAAGCTTTCACAGATACAATTACACTGAACATGGTTGATGCTATAACTAATTAAAGACAAACACAACATTGATAACATAATTAGGGAATATTTAGGGAATCTGAAAGAAAATTGTATAAAATAATAAATATTATATTAATTCCCAAGGAATTAAAAAAAAATGACATGTGAAGGGCGAACAAATATTATAGACCAGTGACTCCTGACCGAGAGTTAAAGCAGAATGATCGTTAGTTTTTGATGCAACGCGAGGCAAGTTGCTTGAGGAAAGGTTTGCATACCATTGGTGCCTGGGGGACCAATCGGGTGGCCAGACGGTGCAGATCAGTGTCCTTTGTTCGTCCTCCACACAGTCTTTATTCAATTAACTAACTAACCATCACGCTGTTTCCCCGCAGGGGTAGGCAGAGAGGACGGACCGCCAAACAACTCGGTCTTAGCTTAGCACACACCCTTTGCCTCGTTTACATTCATACATCGTCACATACACGCTCTTCTATTGTGCATCCTCGACTTCTTCTATCATTCACATTTGCGTCATATATTCTTCTTACACTCCTTTCCTCGTTCATTCGCTCCAAATGCACAAACCATCTGAGCGTCCTTTTCTTAATTTTACTCATTACGCTTACATCAAGCCTTACATTCTTTGCGGATCTCCACGTTTCTCACACGATCATACATGGTTTTACCACGCCGTCTTTATTCAATGTACACCTAAAATACCGTTTAGATTTTTTCACCGGAAAGTGTTTTTTTGATTATTTAGGCTGTTATTTTTTTAAGGGACATAATTTTAACTTTCGCGATAAGCGATTCGATAGATTAACGTCATCGTCCGCTAAGAAAAATGTCATCATTATGGAAGCAGGAGGATTTTTACTTCAATTTTTTTTCTTTTTACAAAAGCTTATGTCACCCAGCAATTCGTTCATATAAAAATGAACTTTTATTATCTATGCACATATTTCACAAGCATTATTCGTAATAAAAGTAAAAATATTGCTATTATGATTTTACTTTAGAATATGCACATAGTATTTGGCTATTTATTGTTGAAAAAATGCTCATATTAAATCTTTGTAAGTAAAAATGAATGTGTCTTCGTTGGTCCCATATGCGTTTCTATACCATTCATTCGATTGCTATATTTTTGGTGAATAGAATTACGCACGCTTGCGAAGATTTCTATAATGTATAGTGATGATTCTAAAATGATTCTAAATTCTATAATGATGAGCTCTGGCGATATGTAATTTGTATAAAAAAATTACTAATTGTGGTGTATTTCATATAGTTTAGCGGCATGGCAAGGTGCGAGAAGGGAGTGTGAGAAGGCGGTGAAGGTGGAAGGGCAGTGGTAGGAGAAGGAGTCACGGGAGGAAAACGGGGCAGTAACGGGGACGCATGGGAAAGGACACACATGGGAAGAGAACGAGGGTGGTGTACGAGGGAGGGGCAAAGAGAGGGATTGAAATATTTAGAATTAAAATACAAACGCTTTTGTTCTTTGATTTGCATTCCAACGCATTCCGGGTACTCCCAAGTAAAAATAAAATAAATGAAATTGGTATCCATGTTTTTTTTTATTTTATAAAAAAAATAATACCTGCTTGATAAACTGTATACAATTTCTGCTATTGGATGCAAAGCAATGACTAGACTATTAGGAGTTGGTGCAAATAGCACAGGATTTGGGAATGTCAAAGCTTATTGCGTTTCAGTGATACCACGTTAAAGGTATTGCTTTTGGCGCTATCAATACTTGCAATGGTTTTTTATCACTGGGAGAGAGTAATGCTCTCCGAAACGTTCGCCGAAGAAGGAGGTAGCGCAACGTGACATAATACTCCAAAAATAAATCTTGATAAATCTAAAGTATCTAAATATATTATTAATCGATAAACGACAGAAATATTTTAGCGTACAATTGGGAAAACATGAGATAAAGCGTGAACAATATCTAAAATCTTTATTTTTAACATGTATGTAAATCATATATCATTATGTAACTATTTGATTTTATATAATTCATTTTTGCTAGCAATTTTTTCTACCTCTCATAGTGATAGGTATTTTTTATAGTTTTTGAAGTGAAACGTCTTTAGCGCCATTGGTGACTTGAAGTTCTGGTGAAACGGAACTCAATTCTACACAAATACTCGGTGCTAATATAATGCAGTAAATTCGCACCTCGGCGTGTGCCTCCCATAGAGTAGTGAGCAAGGTGCCTGACAAGTCTCAGCGGCCAGAGAGACAGACATCAAGCGAAAGGGGGTTCGAATCCTACGAAATCCAAAAAAAAACATTTTTATTTCGTGAAACCAATATCTAATCATCAAACCATTTAAAAAAAAAACAAGCAAAAGAAAAGAAAGCGACATCTAGCGACTTTCTAGCTTCACGTCTACCGCGTGTGAATTACACACTTACATTTTTTAAATTCGTGATAAAAACTGTAAAAATTATTTTTAAATAAGGCTATTAATTTATTAAAAATAATATAAATGGAAAGAGAGCCGATTGTTTTATAAAATAATATTCAAATAACCAAAAAACCTTCATTAACAGTAAGCCAATAGATATTTATTTTATTTTATTTGGATAACCAACAATTTTAATATTTTATAATGCATGGTAAAATACGTATAAATTATTCAACCAATAATAATTTTATTACTGATGTAAAGCATATTAAAATACATATCGTTAATCCTCCAGGAAATGTTTTATAAGCACAGATATGAAATCGAAAATCCGTCCCCAAAATATTGTATTTACAATAGAAACAATTCAATTTTCAATTTGGGAGGCGGGAATGGGTACCGCCGCCCTGGGAACCTTTAAAGGATAATCAACACCTCTGCCATATGTCACCCCAAGTGGTTAGATTCGTTTGGTGATTTAGCAAGGGTGCCCGGGTTCATGGGGTGAGGTTTGTCTAGGTCTTAGAGGCGGATGAGCAGAACCCCAGATTCATACCCACCCCTTAAACCCGTTTCCTTCCCTTCCTCTTCCTTTCCTTAAAAAAAAACGAGAGTAGGGACACCGACGTACCGGACGTCAGTGATACTTGGTCACTCCAACGAATTGGTTTGCTCTTATGCCAACTCTGCTTATTATGCCATCCAGTGACCATCAGTTTCTCCAAGATGTAGTCTTCAATTTTGTAAGCAACGGATCCAAAGTATCCTAAAATGCGTTGTTGGCAAATAGTTAATAGCCCATTGTGGAAGCCAAGCTCTTGCAGAATCGATACATTTGTGCGTCTAGCTATACATGGAATCCTGACCATTTTTCTCCAGCACCACATTTCAAGGGCATTTATCCGTTTTCTTTCTCTGGCTCGAAGTGACCATGTGTCGACAACGTGTAGAAATACTAGCTAACCCGGAAAACGTTGTTCTGCCGTATATATTATTTCTAGTGAATATTTTTGTTGTTAAATAAAAAATATATCGAATGTATTGAAAGGTGTGGGGATGGGAAAAAAAATTAACCTTCGTTCGTATTTCGTTATGTTTGAAATACAAGCAACTGTTATTTGTTCATCCAAAAATACTAAAATCGCGATTAAAAAATGGGAGGGTGGGGGTAGGAGGATGGAAATTTGGGATTATATGTATTTTTTTATTTTAAAAAAAAAATAGCCAAAAAAATAGAAATATTTTTCTGGATAGGGGCACACAAATCATCAAGCGGTATGAAATATACTTTACGACCTATTCGCATACCTACCAAATATACATAACTAATTTAATAAAAATCGGTAGAGCCGTTTCGGAGGAGTGCGACCACAAACACCGTGACGCGAGATTTTGATATTTAAAATCAATGCCCGGTCGAGTCTCATCTTGGTGGTCTTCCATATAACTCCGTCACTCCACCACACTCGCAGTTTGCATTTTCCCAAAACAAAGCTATCGATATACAAACTATTTTTCAAAAAAAAAACAAAAAGAAAAGCGGAAATTATTGAAAATCTTCATTTAGCAGTGAGGATAGTCTTTATAATATGAGATACGAGGTGAAGTAATAAACTATAAGGCAATGCTTCTAGCCTCTAGGTACAACTTGCACTATGGTGCTTTCCATCAAGACAAAACTAACCGTAATGCATCATAAATGCACCAACGTCATAAAAGCACAAAAGCCGTAAATACGATGCTCACATCCTACATACGAAACTGTTGATGGTCTGAGTGAAAGGGGAGCAAGGTAGGAAATAATTTCGGACTAGACCGGTCTAGTTTCTGTAGTGGTCCAATTCTCAATTATGTTTGTCAACAGTGTCTTGTTTCAAGGAGGTTTATTTTATCAAGAACTTCAAATTCTTGAAGGTTTTAATGATTTAAAAAAAAAATTGAAATATATACATTTTTTAATTCTAACGTGCTATGGTCATGACTAATAAGAAACGGGCGGTCCGTTTGATAGATTCTCCCATCTTAACAGACGGATTGCAATCTTTAGAGCACAGGCGTCAGGTGGGAATGCTGTCCTTGTTCTACCGGTATTACAATGGAAAATGCTCCGAGGAACTAGCGTCGTTGATCCCCTCGGCACCGGTGCATAGTCGGGAAACACGCCAAACACGCAAAACACGCGCCCAACATTTGTACACGGTTGACATTAGTCACATGAGAACGGGTCGTTTTTACGACTCGTTCTTGAGTTCAACAGCTCGGATGTGGAATGATTTACCTGCCTCTGTGTTTCCTCCCTCCTACAACATGGGTCTCTTCAAGACCCATGTTCACTCCTTCCTTTCCTCAAAAAGACCCTCCACACAGCATTCTCAAAGATGACATAGGCCCTGAGGGAAATTATTTTCCTCAGGGCCTCCTGTGTGGAGTTAATGTAGAAAAAAAAAAATAATAACCGATGCTGGAAACAATGGAATGGTCGGAGCAGTACAAATTAGTAGACAGTTGGCGAAATTGGAATGACAGAACTTATTGAATTTCTGGTGATATTTCCGGGTTAAAGGTATTACGTTCGGTTGCAATAAATACTCAATATCTATTTTATGACTGGGGAATGTGCAAACAGAGAAAAGAAAGCAATTCAATTCATTCTCACAGAGTTGATTACGATCGAGTGACTATTCACTTGGTTTTATTTTGGTTGCGATAAGGTGTTATTTTTTTAAGGAAGACTAAAAATCCGTAGTTTATATGACCCGGCGAACTTCGTACCACCTCAGAATAAATAACTGTTGAGTTAAATTATTAGCTGAATTAAATTCAGTTTTTTTATTAAGTTAAAAATAACACAATGAAGCAATTATTGTCAGTATCAGAGATGGCGTTGTGTACTAATTGTGTTATAATTTTTTTAATGTTCTTACTTTTCAACTAACTACGGGAATTGCGTTTCATTTTCTTTATACGTCTGGCGGAGATTTATTATAATTATTGAATTTTTACTTTGCAGGGGTGCAGACATACGTTCACCGTTTGTCTCATTTTCGACTATTGACATTTAGTATGTAAGAAATAGAGGCAGCATTATATGTTTGAAAGAATAAAAGCAAAACAATCAGCGCATTGACATTTGACGTTTTTGAATTTTTGGAAATCACTTACTACTCAATATTATAGGTACTTATCACAAAATTCCCGCAGCTCTTTCAAAATATGAGAATTTGTTCCATACGAAATGTATGGGGAAAAGAATTTTCTTAATAACTATTTTTTTCGTTAATTTTTGTTATGCTTTAATAGTTATTATGTTATCCAGGGCGGAGACAAATCCAACAAATCAAAGATCTTAAAAATCGGTCCAGCCGTTCTCGAGTTATAAATGGTGTAACTAACCCGACTTTGTTTTATATATTAAGATAAGATAATCGGCCTATTTTTTATTTCCTCTTCTAAATTAAGCGTAAAATATTACTTATGCAATTAGCTAGTAGAGGATTGCGTCGCATGGATGGGAACCTGACGCTTTGAAAAACTCGGCTACTAACAGATTTAAATGCACGACATGGGGTTGCCATAATGGTTCTTTGAGCAGTTAGAATTCTTTTGTGACATTAAGTAAAAAAATAAAATAAAACCATCATGTCGGATCTTCCCATCGATCACACTACAATATTTCAAAAGTTGTGGAAAAGAAAAAAGGTTTAATAATGAAAGTGCGGGTTTAAGCAATCACCCTCTTTGCTGAATTATTGACTGAAAGTTCGAAGCCACCGTGTTTCTTTAATTACAATTTAAAGTGCGCAGATCTTTGGATTAAGATAAATGGGTTCTAATAAAAGTAATTTCCAATAAAGCGCCGAGGTACTTAAGCTGATTTCCCGCCGGCTTAAGTCCTGTTTGTCTTGACTGTTTTAAGGGTAAAAGGGATCATCACCGTCAGATCAGATGAATTCTTTTACTTAAGTCGTCCGTCAAACACAAAACTTTTAACGGCTTTCCAATAAAATTCTTGGCAAACAAAGTTTAGCGAGCGTCATGGCGGGCATAATAAAAAATTAACTTAATAAAAGTGGTGTTATTTTGATGGTTTGCTTGAGAAATTTTATTATTTTAGCAAAGTTTTCAATTAAATTGGTTTACGTACCTACTCCGTGGAAGTGAGAAATTAATAGTAAATCTATGAAAATGTTTCCGTATGAAGGCATATTTTTTTTTATTCAATGTAAAAAGTATAATTTTTAAGACTTGGAGGATACTTGATGTTCAACTTGAAGAGCGGGTGATGAGATAGAAGTTTCTGGAGAATATAATATTACGCGTAAATGAAAGGAAGAAAATGTCGGGGATGTCCCGCGAAGACATACAACTATCCTGTAAATCAATTATTTTAACGTGATAAAAGTTTTATGCAATTAATGCAGGGAAAGATTGCCGGAAGACGGGGCCCTTGAAGAAGGAGAACATCATGGCTGTAAAATCTGAGACAGTGTTTTGGCCATTAGAGCTGTTCTGGGCCGCAGTAAACAAAGTCCGCATAGCCAACATGATAGCCAACGTTGAACGGACAGGGCACAAGAAGAAGAAGAAGAAAAGTTTTAGTGTGTGAGACGAAATAACAGAATAGTGAGCATATGACGCTTATGAATGAAAGAATGTTAGTTTAGTTAGAGTGGTTCAACAGTACATCATCTCTTCCTAAACCTTAGTAGGAAATTATGTGACGGATACGTTTTTAGATTTTCACGGCCAAAAGCTTTTTCGTTATTTGTTTTTGGGGTGTTATGCCGTGTTGCGCTATCTCCTTTTTTAGCCGACGTTTCGGACAGCATTGCAGTGTCCATCATCAGGGCAGATGGACACTGCAACGCTGTCCGAAAAGTCGTCTAAAGAAGGAGGCAGCGCAACACGGCGTAACACCCCAAAAACAAATAACGAAATTTATGTAACAGTTTGCTTTTTTCTTAAAACTAAATAGTTTCTGGAAAAGCATAATCATACTCAGGGCAAGAAATAAAATACCCGTCATAAAGCCATTGGGAATGTTATTTTTATTTATGTAAGTTTGGAGGTTCGCAATTTGGGGGGCGAACCATTTATTGAATATCCACTACCCCTACCGTAGTTCACCCCAAGTGGTTTGCGACTTAGCAGGCGTGCCCGGTTTCACGGGGTGAGGTTTGTGTTGTTCTTGACGGCACGTGCGCTTGCCCACCTACTGCGTGGCGGGCCGGATCGGGAGAGACTGGTTGAGCGATACCTTTTTATCTCTCCAACCGGATTCTTTTGATCCATCGCCTTGTACCGCAGTGGGAGGGATGGATTCATACGCTGTCTCTCCTGGACACATTGACCCCCAGATTCCCATCATACATTCTCTGATACATTTTACTTTCCCATATCTTCCTCTCCTTCCGTTCCCTAAAAAGGCTCTTTTCTCTCGCTCTCTCTCTCTCTTTCCTCAGGGCCTCTTGTGTGGAGCTATTGTAAAAAGGCTACTGATTTTTATGTATGTTAAAATCCGTGAAAAATCACGGTTAATCTGAATTCTTTTCAAATCAGTTACAATTCTGAAAAAGAAAATTGAAATATTTTTCTGTTTAAATATTATTCTTTGGGTACCTACCTACTTCTTCGACTCTCTGAAATCTTCACAAATACAGCGCTCTTGAGGTGATTTTTCACAAAAACGGCGCTATACAAGTCATCCAAATATTATTATTATTTTTAAATGAAGACACTTAAAATTCAAAGCAAATTTGAGTAAGTTCATTGAAACGGATTTCACGCAGGACTAACGCACAGGCACCTGAAACTAGTATTATAATTTTCTAGTACCATCAAGTTGCAATCAAAATATTACTTATCAATTCTCCATCTCCTTTACGCCTACTTATTCCGGCACTGGAGGAGTCCAGTCAATTTTGTTTTAAACCTTATATTATCTATTTATAACGCAAGTAACTTAACTTTAGTGGAGAATATATATATATACTGCCCTGAAGAAGCTACGGTTGTAGCGAAACCCGGTCAGCATAGTATAAAGTAAAATGTAAAGCATTGTATAAAAACTAAAAATGGTGTTTACAAAGTTATTGTTTTATTTTAAAATATATTACCAGTTAGTATGCTTATGGTTATGTGAATAACATAATAAATAATCTAACTAGCAGTTAAAAACCCTCTTCGCAGGTTTTTGCTGCTAGGCCCTGTGGGTGGCTTTTGGTTTGACTTCGCCCTGGTGACCATTTTGTAAATCCAATTGGAACTGGTTCCAAAGTAGCCCGTTCCTCGGATCCACCGTCATCCAGCGATATTTAGTCACCGGGATAGGCAATGACGTCATATGTAATATATATATAGGCGCTTGATACAACTAAGTATCTACCTATATCAATCTTTCCATATCCGGAGAGATGCTACAAATTTACAAATTCGTAGTACTTATAACTAGTGGGCACGTTCCCATGCGACCTGCTAACGAAGTAGCGCTATCCTCTGATGAATTCTTGAATTCGAAACCGAATTACAACGGTAGCTTTATCTGAAATTTCGCGAACAAAGATGTTTATGTGGTGCGATGGGTACGGTGCGGCGGTAGACATGCAATCGAAGCCGGGTTCTTAAATTCAACCAAGTAGACGCAAGCCTATTAATAACGTTCGATAATTGAAGGTGAAAGTGAGAAAAGCAACTGTAAGAGGGACGATTTCGAGGGTTTAGAGCCAGAATGACGTACCAAGAAACTTTAATTTTACACGAGAGGCGAATTTTGATAGAAATCGTGTCTATCTTGTTTTTCCAGGGACTTAATTAAGAACAATTACACACATTATCGTTTTGTTATTCGATCATTTCACTATAGTAGCTGCTCGTTTGTCAAGATTTCTATCGAAATTTGCCTCTCCTAAAAAATTAAAAATTTCTTATTACCTACGTCATTCTGGCTGTAAGCCCTCAATATAAACTAGTATCTAACCACGTGGCTGATAATGTTGAGTTTATATTTCATTTTCTTTTTCTGCAAGGGGGAACAGCGCCAGAATATTGCAGTTCATCTAATACAAAACTTTTCAAATTTTGTTTGACCAGAACAGGGTGACTTCAAAGAGTTTTAAATACGTGAGTGGTCGAGGAATAAAAATGATTATAATATTATTATGAATGATTTCATTTTGATTTTTTCTTGATAAGATCATTGTACTATTTAACTATTTTAATTTGTGTTATTTCACTATTATTAATACATTGAAAATAATATACAGTATATTTATTTATTTATTTATTTATTTATTTACGCCCTAGTGGGCTTTTACAACAGAAATTAAAAACATAAAAAATTAAACATCATAAAAGAAATGAAATACTATGAGTAATAAGAAAAAATCAGTAATAAGACCAGAAAATACAATAAAGTGCAATGTGTAAAAGCTAGTTAGTAGGTATAAACAAACAATTATATATGTATAATAATGTATGATGATAAAACAGAACTAAATAGAACAGCAAAATAAAATAAGGTTATAAATTACTGGTAAGATTTTAAATGAGAGGATATATTATGAAAAGAACAAAAATAAGAAAAGTTAATTATTAACAGATAAAATAGAGATGAGTTGTTTCTTGAAAATTGCAAAACTGTCAACACCAAATATATCTATAGATTCACAATGTTTATTTGCAAGGCTATGCATTCTAGGGATTGGTGAATTAATAGAATAGTTAGTATTGAGGGTATTGTTAAAATTGAAAATATCTTTATTGCGAGTTAATCTAGCAGGTACATTAATACAGATTAATTCTAATAAATTAGGGTAGTCAACTAAAGATTTGATAATTTTGAATAAAAATAACAAATCAATTAACACTCTTCTATCTGATAATTTAAGGAGTCTGGTTTCAGCGCGTAAGTTATTATAATTTATAAGTTCAATTGGAATTTTCATTTTAAAATTAATATACCGAAGGAATTTGTTTTGTACCTTTTCCAATAATTGAGAATGGATTTTGTAAAATGGTGACCAAATGGTGGAATTGTACTCTAATTTGCTATATTGCGGCATGTTCCAGAGTATTAGGTAATCTCAGTAACGTTCGGTATTGAAACTTGGTTGAAATGGCTTTAGACGGGTTTGGTGACCAGATCTGAATAGCCAGGTACTTCTCCATCTTTCTCTACCCCATTCCCTTCCAGTCTTGATTTAGGCAAGAATTATTTTTTTTATATTAGCCCTCACAGGATACCCTGAGAAAAACAATCTCCCTCGCGGGTGTTGTGTGGAGAGAAAGGAAGGAGAGGAAGTTCTGAGAATTAAAAAGGTATGAGGGTTTGGTATGAATCTGGGGGTCAGTGTGTCGAGAAGTGACGTATGAATCCATTCATCCCCCTGCGGTGTAAGACGATGCGTTGAGTCTGGCTGAAAAGGTCAAAAGGTCTCCCTCAACCAGTCTCTCCCGATCCGGCCCGCCACGCAGTAGGTGGGCAAACGCATGTGCCGCCAAGACCTAAACAAATCTCACCCCGAGAACCCGGGCACCCCGGCTAAGTCACCAGCGAAGCGAACCACTTGGTGTTAACTATGGCAGGGGTGTGACAATGACAATTAATACATTTATGTTCTGTTCAAATATTATATTGTAGATAGGTAATTTATTGCTTGTCTAAATTCTTCACATAACGAGTTCCAATTTTGAAAATGAAACATAAATTCATAACAAATCCAAGTTCATTCAACTAGCGTTACAAATAAGAAATAGTAGTTGTCCACCGAATTCTTATATATATTTTTTGTAAGCCTCAGAAATTCAGATTTATATAAAAGCACATAAACAGATCGGGGGAAATGCTCAAATAGCGGAATTTAGGTGCAAAGTCGTCCAATTTGGATAAAAAAGAGAAACAAACAAATAAGTAGGTATATTTGATATTATAATTATAATTTTGATAATATAGAAATAATAATATAATTATTATTCCGATAATAAAGAGAGACAAACAAATAAGTTGGTATGTTTGATATTATGATTTCGATAATAAAGATAGACAAACAAATAAGTAGGTATATTTGATATTATGATTTCGATAATAAAGATAGACAAACAAATAAGTAGGTATGTTTGATATTATGATTTCGATAATAAAGAGAGACAAACAAATAAGTAGGTATATTTGTTATTATGATTTCGATAATAAAGATTGACAAACAAATAAGTAGGTATGTTTGATATTATGATTTCGATAATAAAGATAGACAAACAAATAAGTAGGTATATTTGATATTATGATTTCGATAATAAAGATAGACAAACAAATGAGTAGGTATGTTTGATATTATGATTTCGATAATAAAGAGAAACAAACAAATAAGTAGGTATGTTTGATATTATGATTTCAATAATAAATAGAGGCAAACAAAAAAATAGGTATGTTTGATATTATGGTTTTGATAATAAAGAGAGACAAACGAATAAGAAGGTATGTTTGATATTATGATTTCGATAATAGAGACAAACAAATAAGTAGGTATGTTTGATATTATGATTTCGATAATAAAGAGAGACAAATAAATAAGTAGGTATATTTGATATTATGATTTCGATAATAAAGATAGACAAACAAATAAGTAGGTATATTTGATATTACGATTTCGATAATAAAGATAGACAAACAAATGAGTAGGTATGTTTGATATTATGATTTCGATAATAAAGAGAAATAAACAAATAAGTAGGTATGTTTGATATTATGATTTCGATAATAAAGATACACAAAAAAAATAAGTAGGTATGTTTGATATTATGATTTCGATAATAAAGAGAGACAAACAAATAAGTAGGTATGTTTAATGTTATAATTATAGTTTCTATAATAGAGACAGACAATCAAAGTAGATATAATTGATTTTTTTTATTATAATTTCGATAATAATGAGACACAAACAAATAAGTTTGTCCTTAATAAAAATTCATTGAAAAATACAGATCCGCCAAATTGTTGTTTTTATGAAAACATTATTTTTATGTTTTATTTTTATTTATTTAATGCACACCGTGTTCCTGTGGACCGTAAACTACAGGTGGAGGTTATCCACCAACACTGCAACTGTGTTAAAACGGTTCACGTCAAAACTTATTGGTACATTTATATGAAAAAGTAAAATTTATATTTTTTGCAGCCACCCTACCGATCCGAGCGTCAAAAATTCAATGCATACAAAATATTTTTTCATATTTCAATAATGTTTTCGTTTGATCGGATAGGGCGGGTGTGCGGTGGGAGGAACGGAGAGGGGAAAGGGGAGGGTGATCCTGTTCAATGTTCAGGGCTTGTTTGCTTTATTCCCCAAAAATGCAATATGTTATTCGAGATAGTGCCAACCGCTTTCACAAATCAGGGCTGCCACAATGGGCCATACATAATAAAAAGGTACGTAGTTAAATCAGGGTATGTTTGTTTTAGGTGATTCTTTCAAACAGGGTTTTTAGTGAAAGTAACGTTCTGAAAGTCACAGTTTGAACCGACCCCATATTTTTGTTTTAAATAATAATAATAATACTGTTTTATTCCAAGATTTGGGGAGGATAGTGCAATCCCACACGTCCATATAGTTAGTTATACATATTTATGCAACAGAATAGAATGGAAATAATAGTAATAAAAATAAAATTAAACTAAATTATTTTTTTAAATGCTTATATTGAGGGATCAGTAGGAAAAATCGGTCCAGTTAGGAGTTCTACGAGCCGAGCCCTTTGATATGAAAATATCTGGAGTCGGTGAATTATTTTCCCATTTGGTCTCTGGTAGATTGACGCGTTGTTCTTGTATTGTACATATCTAGGAAAAAAATACTTCAATAGTCTTCCTGAAAAAATAAGAACAATCGAAGACGATAAATGCCTACTAAAAGCAATTAAAGAGCAATTTAAAGTAAAAATAAGAAATTGATAAAATTTATCATCATAACTTATATAACTCGTTAATTTGTTTTTTTTTAAGTATCTACCACAATTAAATTAAAAGATACAAAATATATTTTTTTAATATATTTTAAATATTCTCTCATCCCGATACTCGTCCCTCTTCTAATCACAAGCGTCTGCTTCTATAGAAGAGAAATATAAAAAAATTAAAAATTAAAAATCAGTGAAAATTTATTATAAAGTTTATTTGTATCAAAAAAGGTTATTTTGAATTATAAATATTATATTTTATATGTTATTTTTGCTGTATAAATAATGTATCTTATGTAATAAATAAACGAAAAAAAAAAAAATTGTTTTGTATTTATTATAATTATATAGTGCACTTACATAGGGTGGATTGACTAGATAAACATTTGTGGAAAAATGTGTGAAAGGGTTTAATTTTTCCTATAGGGAAGATTTAACCCGGACATGAAATCTGGAGCACCTATTTCAAGATGTGTGGAGGATAGTGCAATCCCACACGCCCATATAGTTATTCATATTTATGCAACAGAATAGAATAAAAAAAATAGTAATTAAAAATAATAACAAAGCTATTAATAGTGTCGTCTGGGCTGAGCTCGGGCTCAACGCTCACTCGGGAGTGGCGCTTGGTGCTGGAAGGCTACGGTCACCACCGTGTTGTCGAATGCCATTAGCCGCATCCTGGCTTCAGTGACCCGATGTCTCATCAGACCGGCGAATCCATTAAGTCCTAGCTCCGTAAACATTGTCGATGTCCTGCTGTATCCAAATATAATAAATATAAGAATTATTCTGCATGCGTTGTTATAGTGGATCCGGAGTCGTTCCATTGACGGCCGGCGTAGCGCAGCGGTACGACGCTTAACTCGCGCACCGAAGGTCGCGGGATCGAATCCCGGCGTGGAAAATAAATTTTATTTGATTAATTTGTGTTTTTTAACAATTTATTCAATTAAAATAATATATTTGCGGCACGTTCCAGAGTGGAAGATACTCTGTGTTATCGCCCTGGTGTAATACCACCATTCAGAATTGAAAAGTGTTGCTTGAAACGGCATTAGCCGTGTTTTGTGACCAGATCTGAATAGCCAGGTACTTTCCCACCTTCCTCTTACCTACGTCCTTCCCTCCCCACTACCCTCAGCCTCACAACATACCCCAATTGGGGATGCCATAGTCTCACTGGCTTCAGACGGGATCAGTTGGGACTCTTGTGAGGTATTCATAAAAAAAATTTAAAAAAATTGAGCTGATTTGGTAGTGTTTCACACGTATAAAGGCTTATGCAAAATGCATTGAATAATATATATTTTTTAACATTATTGCTGCATTGTAAGAATCTTACGGTAATCGTATTATACAATATATTGATACTTCTTCTCCGTCGTTTTATATCACTATCATCCAAAAAAACCTATTAATTAATTTATAACACTTTTGCTACTTCAAAATTAAAAAGACGGCTTAAGCATAAGAATATTATTTAAAACATTTCAAATTGTGTAAAACATGGTATAAAACGCAATTATTTGTATAATCTTCAGCTTTCAAACAGACGAAATCATAAAGTAAATTTAAAGACTAGCTTACGGTTAGCTCTGTTCATAAAATTCGTCGATTATTTACATCTGTTAACAAAAAAATTCAAGAATTTTTAGCTGTCATGAACTATGTTTATTTGATGGGGAATAAGACGCCATACTGTTTATTCCGTATTTTTCATAGTCCAATAAACATTGGACAGCGTGGTGAAGTTAGTTCTCATAATAATAAAGAAAAAAGAAATGTTACATTTTAAATACGCTCTCATTATTGACCGATCTTGATCGATATACAGGGTGTCCGAAGAAAAGTTCTTTTAACTTCGGGAGGTGATTCTACATGATGGTAAAAGTAAAAAAGATTAACAACTTTTTCCGAAATTCCAACATTTTTTTTCCCATACCTTTTTGTAGTCTTTTTACTTACCTACTAAAAATCCTGGTTTAAGTTACTAGCTGAGAGCCTGCCGGGCACAATAGTGGCAACGTTGCATGGTGGTGCTTGGCCCGTGTCGTAACAGCGGAAAATAATAAAGCAAGCGGCACACGCCGGTCTAATTTTATATTTTTATCCAAATTAATTATTGAATAGTTTCAATAATTAATTTGGATAAAAATATATAATTATATTAAATATATTCCGTATACACCAGGCTAGGCTTGCATTCAATAAAAGGTCGAAAGTAATTGAATCAAATAATATAGACCTAAAACTGCGAATACTCCTCATCAAGACCTATGTGTGGAGTATCTTGATGTACGGCTGCGAAACATGGTGCCTATCCGAAAGAGATTAACGGAGACTAGAGGCTTTTGAGATGTGGTCCTATAGAAGATTATTAGGAATTTCCTGGAGAGACCACATTACAAATGAGGAGGTTCTCCAAAGTATCGAAGGAGGAAGGCACCTGCCAGGACCTTGTCCGAAAGGCGTGCAAGATGGATCGGACATGTTATACGACAAGAAGGCCTCTTGCATACCATAATGGAGGGTATGACCGAGGGGACAAACTCTAGGGGACGCCCACGCCGAGAGTACCTGGACGACCTGCTGGTGGACGTGCGCTGCTCATCATATGCAGAACTCAAAAGAGCCGCACAAGACAGGGAAGAATGGAAAAGAAAATTAGAGGAAATTGCTGCAAACCAATCGCAGGATTGAAACCAGAGAGAGAGAGTTTCAAATTATATATATTTTTGTGAATACCACACAAGACTAACACTGCTCCCAACTGCCGGGATCCAGTGATACCATGGCATCCACAATTAGGCTATGTTGTGAGGCTGAAGGTAGTGGGAATGGAAAGGAGATAGGTAGAGGAAGGTGAGAAAGTACCTGGCTATTCAGATTCACCAAACACGGCTAAAGCCATTTCAAGCAGCGTTTCAATTCTAAATGGGGGTCTTACGCCGCGCCGGAGCGATACTGGGAGTATTTTCCACTCTGGAACGTGCAGCAAAAATAACATAAATCATTTTAAAAATATTATATTGGAAAATAGCACATATCAGTAAAAAAATTACTGGCGCCCGCCGGGATATGAACCCGCGAACTCCGGATTGATAGATGAGAGCCCTACCCCTCGATAACGGAGCCCATTACACTTTTCAAATTTTTAGTTACCAGAAAACCAAGTACTTCTATACCTGCCGAGCGAATCAGTATCTTTTGTGGGATCGTTATTGTATAACGGATGTTGTCTCCTGTCAGATTTGTGTGATTTTTACGTATTTACTGTGACATATTTCAGTTTGGATCATAGGTTCTCAACGTGGGCGATAACGCCCCCTTGGGGGCGTTTCAGACCTTCAGGGGGGCGGTAGAAGACCAAGAGAAAATTGGGGGGCATTTCAGACTTCCAGGGGGGCGGTAGGAGACCCAGAGAAACCCATCCCACCCCATCAGTGGTGCATATAGTTCGCCGGCAGGACGTTCTCTTTTTTGCCGCGCGCCGTATTTTTAAAATGATTAAAATAATTTAAAAGTTTACAAGTTTATCCTAATGGATATCAACGGGGGAATGAGTGCGCTTTGTTTGCTAACGACAGGCGGTGGTGATCGCAAGTATCCGAAGTGGTTCTCGAGAGAAGTCATCTCGAATATAGAGATCAAACACGCCCATCATAAACGTTGGAAAGCTGGAGGCCTTCAGACTTCAGAGTGAATACGATTTGTTTTTTTTTTTTTTTACATGATCTCCACACAAGAGGCCCTGAGGAAAATAATTTCCCTCAGGGCCTATGTCATCTTTGGGGATGCTTTGTGGAGGTTTTTTTAAGGAAAGGAGGGAGAGGAGAATTCTGGGAAGGAAAGGGGTATAGGGGGTATGTAGAAATCTGGGGTTCAGTGTGTCCAGGTTATCCGCCTCCAATACCTAGACAAACCTCACCCCATGAACCCGGTCACCCCTGCTAAATCACCAAACGTAGCGAACCACTTGGGGTGACCTATAGTAGAGGTGTTGGTTATCCAATAAAGGTTCCCGGGGCAGCGGTACCCATTACCGCCTCCCAAATTGGATTTTACCGAGCGTTAGTTAGGCGCGAGGTTCGAGTGGCCTATCGGGCCCACGTGTCTGAAATCGAGGAAAACATCATGCATGATCCCAAGATGTTTTGGCACTTAAAATCCTTTCTGAAGGATGGTGATCTTGAACAAACAACGATTAAAGGTAAAGAGGAATTTCGTGGCTTGGGTGTGGCTAACGCATTTGCTGATCATTTTCAATCGGTCTACAATAAAGACCCTCTACTTCTAGGCATTAATAATGCAGCCACATTTAATACCAGAAGAGCTAAAAACGTCGATTTAGATATATTTGCGGAATCTGACTTTACGAGTGCCAAAAATCTCATGACGAACTCACCGCCACCGGACCAGATTTCATTCCCGTATTTTTTATCAAAGGTTGCGTCGAGTTCCTAAAAACACCATTATGTATTATCTTTAACTTAGCTATTAATGCTTCCACTTTTCCTGAAGTATGGAAAACTTCCAAAATATATAGTTTATATATACTATTTTTAAGAAAGATTCGATAAAGTTAATCGAAAATTATAGACCAGTTGCCATACAATCAGCCTCTGCTAAACCATTTGAAAAAATAATTTATAAATTCCGTGCCTCAGATAGACGCATACAATATCCCCGAACAGCATAGTTTTATGAAAGGAAGATCCACTGAAACCACTCTGACGGTTTTCACCGACTTTGTTGCTAGGTTCCTAGATAGTGGATACCAAGTAGACTGTTCGTATTACGACTTCTCCAAAGCCTTTGATACTGTGAATCACGATATCTTACTCATAAACCTTGGCCAGATCGGTTTTTCCCTTCGGATGTTAAAGTTTTTTAAAAGTTACCTCAAAAACAGAAAGCGATTCGTCGCAGAAGGAATTTACCAATCCGCTGAATTTCTTGTTCTTTCTGGGGTTCTCCAAGGATCGATCAAAGGGCCTTTCTCTTTTCCATTTTCATGACATTGCTGGAGTCATCCGTTTTTATCGCTTTTGCTGTTCGCTGACAAATCTAAAATTATTTCTTCAAATAAGAAATATTGAGAACTGCCTGCGCCTTAAAGCTGCCGTTGATAACATTTCAGAATGGTGTCAATGAAACCAGCTTTATTTCAATGTCTTGAAATGTGTAAATGGGTAGCTCTGACTTTTACCAGAGCATTTAGTCTCACCTACCACAGGTACACTATGCTCGGTCATAATCTCATACGAGTTTCAAATATAAAGGATCTTGGGGTTATGCATGAAAGTAAGTTGACATTTCGTCCTCATATCGAAAGAGTGTGCCAGTTGGCCTTAAAAATATTAGGGTTTGGGGGCATCCATTAATTACGTGAGCAGTTTTTCTTCCAATCTAGATTTTGTGAGATTATTGGTGAGATTTTGCTGGACCCCCCCCCCCCCCCCCCCCCCGTTTGTGCTCACGTAATTAATGGATGCCCCCTTTATTCTCCCAACCGTCAGAGTTTTTCGGATACCCGTGCTCTGAAGATTTTATACTTCTCCATGGTCCGCAGTAGGTTAGAGAATCGTTTTCTTATCTGGAATCCTCATGAGATGGGGGTGCTCCCCCATTTTGGAGAGGGTTCAAAAAAGTTACAAAGATTTCTCTACATGAGGGAGTGCGGCCACTATCCATGGCTCTACCCGACGAACTTTCTTCTGGGCATGCTGGGACTTCACTCCCTGCAGCTTCAGAAGAGAGGGGTATACCGCCACCAACTTATTCAGACTGTCGCTAGGCTATATTGAGAATCAGACATATTGGAGCGCGTGAGTCTCTATGTTCCAGATGACTATCTTAGATAGCGTCATCATAGGTTATTTTATCTTCCTGCCTGTTGGACTAACCTGCCAATGGTTCTCCCGGTAGGGAGGAGTATATTGCTCGTGAACCAAATCTCCTCCGAGATTGATATATTTATTAAGTGAGGAGAGATTCAAAAGGGAAATTCTCTTGAATCTCTCGAAAGAGTCTCTCGACATTGACGAAATCTTTACCACCGCCTGAAATTTATTTTATGTAAAATATTTGTGAACAATTTTTTGTAAAATATGTAAATGGCGTTATTTTTTATATGTAATAAACTGAAATTTGTAATGGTGTAAGAAATAAATTATTATGGTGCTCCAGATTTTATGTCCGGGTTGAATCTTTCCCAAATGAAAGACTAAACCCTTCCACACACTTTTCCACAAATGAATATCTAGTAAATGAACGCAATGTAAGTGCATTATATAAGAATAAAACAATACAAGAACAATACGTCAATCCACCAGAAACATCATGGGAAAATATTTCACCGACTCCAGATATTTTCATATCAGAGGGTTCGGCTGTGATGAAATCCTAACTGGTCCGATAAATCCTACTGATCCCTCAATATAAATATTTAAAAAAATCTTTCGTAATCCTACATGTATTTAAAATGACCGACTTTTGCATTTTTATGTACAAATTTTTTGACAAATCTAATACGCCTAAATTTTGAATGAGAGAGCTAGGTATAATGCCAGTAGCCGAAATAACAAATGGTAATATTTTTATAGTCTGAGAATGCCAAATTCTTTTAATTTCATTTCCTAAATCTGTATATTTTCTTATTTTTTCAGAAACAGTTTTCTGAATATTACAAGAATTTGGAATAGCGACATCAATGATATAAGTTATTTTCTTAATTTTGTCATGTAAAACTATATCGGGTCTATTATGACTAATTGTTCTGTCTGTCAGAATAGTTTTATCATAATAAATTTTATAAAATTCATTTTCTAAAAATGAATTTGGTTCATATTCATAATATGGTACATTACGGCAGTCAATCAAGTTATGTTTAATTACCAAACTTTGGTGAATTATTTTTAAAACTTGATTGTGCCTAAATGTATACTCGGACGGCGCTAATACAGAACATCCCGATATAATATGTTCTATAGTTTCCGGAAAAGCCAAACATTTTCTACATAAATCATCAATTTGATTTGCATCTTTGATGATATGCTTCCTATAATTTTTAGTATTAATGACTCTATCTTGTATGGCAAGCATAAAGCCTTCTATTTCTGCGCTCAACTCTCCAATACTCAACCATTTGTTTGACGAAAATTTGTCAACATATGTTTGGTTGAGATAATTGAAGTGTTTTGCGTGAAGAATTTTATTTGACCAGGAATCTAATAATTCCTGGTTGGTATTTATAAGAATGCTGGCATTCTCGTCGTATAAATTTAATGGTGAAATATTTCTATCTGCCTTGCAAATAATTTTGTGCATTTCTGAACTATCAGCTTTCCCATGGAATAAATTTCTTAGCATTTCAACCTGATTATGTTTTAAAGATGTTATTTTGACTATACCTCTACCTCCTAAATTTCTGGGTAAATTAATTCGTTCTACAGCTGAATTTGGATGATGGCAATGAAATTTAGTTAATGTAGTTCTAATCAATCGTTCTAAGCTATCTAAATCTGTATTAGACCATTTAATTATGCCAAATGAGTAAGTTAATAGAGGTATTGCCCAAGTATTTATCGCCTTTACTAAATTTTTTGCAGATGGATTGCATTTCAAAATTTTTCTGATCCTAGTTTTAAATTTAATCCTAATATCATTTTTAATACTAGTGTGATCTAATCTATTTGATTGCGGATATCCTAAATATTTATAAACCTCACCCCCTTTCATACTTTCAATTTTGAAATTTCTAAATATACCCTCGTCTCCATCTACAATTTTACCTTTCTCTATATGGATCGTTCTACATTTATCTAAACCAAAAGTCATTTTAATATCATCTGAAAAATTTTTAACTACTTTAATCATTTTCTCTAAATTTGGTTCAGAATTCGAATATAATTTTAAATCATCCATAAATAATAAAAGAGAAATTATATTTCTCTCTCTAGTATTACCTTTAATTTTTATTCCAAACTTGCTTTTAATTAACATTTTAGATAGAGGATTTAATGCTAAGCAAAACAAATAATATTTTTATTATTATATCCCATCTTGTCCCAGATTATTAAAGTGGGCGGTGGGCAAAAAAAGGTTGAGAATCTATGGTTCAGATCGATTTAAACACGAATTCCTGCAAGAATGCATGATTATTTATTCATTTAATGTAAGTTGTACATCGAAAAAGCAAATTACAGACGTAAAAATCCCACAAATCTGACAGGAGGTTACGCCCGCTATCTAATAACGACCCCACAAAAGATACGGAATAGCTTGGCTGATATTATTTTCATATCCATATTAATTCAGAAAAAAGTTCCCAATATTTTCAAACCACTAACCAAATGCAACGAATTTGAAATCCCATCCATCGAGTCAGATACAGATTTGTTCTCCCTTCGCTGCGTTACATTTCATCGTTAAGTCTCTGCAAATATTTGCACACGTCAATCCTTATTGCGGAAGGCATCCCTATCTCCCGCCCCTCCATCCCCTAGGCCACTGCACGCCGGGGTACACAGTACACAGTGTAAAGGTAGTAATAGACAAACGATGGTTTTTCTGTTTGGTCTTAGTCAATGTTTTTAGAACGATCAAATGGTTTCTTTTTCATTACAAGATATTTGTTGGGGTGAGGATATTGTTATCTTAAACATGTGCTGAAAAATCTGCAAATAAAAAAAACTTTTTATTAAGCCGCCGCTAGACGAATTTCTATCGATTTCTTATTCTTCCTTAAACATTTGAAGTTTTTAAACTCTTAACAAAATATATGTTATTTTTAAGATAATATCTAGACGTGTTCCATGCCGAAAAGCAAATTATATGAAATTCCCTCCATATAAAAAAATCGCAAAGTACGCTCCTAAAATATTATAAATATGTTAATTTTATTTATTTTAGAAGTTAAATGCTCTTTTAGATGTTCCCCACGAGATTTGAGCCCTATTTTTAACGAGTCGTGTTCATTTTCCCAGTTTTCGCTTCAATTTTATCGTTTTAAATATTACCGCGCTCTCTCCAACATTCGATATCTCTCTTCTTTTTTCTGAAAAAATTCACAGTGTTTTTTAAATGCTCTTTTAGATGTTCCTTACAAGATTTTTGCTCTATTTTAAACGAGTCGTGCTTTAACAAATATTATAATCAATAATTATCAGCCTGAAACACTCATCTACATTGAAAAAATCTTCCGAGAAAAGATACTGGCCGCCAACGGGAAGTGAACCCGTGTCCCTCTGATTGCCGGTCAGCTGCTCTGACCACTGAGCTATGGCGGCTTATCTAATACCCGCCAAATAATTCAATATATACACGTGTTTCATTCGACAATTACTTATTATTTCACTTTTTCCAACTGAAAACAACCAACTTTATTTTATGTGTGTGAGGGAGGTATTGTTAATACTAAATCTCCCGCTAAGTGGCGTTGAGACTATGGCGGGTATTAGATAAGCTGCCATAGCTCAGTGGTCAGAGCTGCTGACCGGCAATCAGAGGGACACGGGTTCAATTCCCGTTAGCGGCCAGTATCTTTTCTCGGAAGATTTTTTCAATGTAGATGAGTGTTTCAGGCTGATAATTATTGATTATAATATTTGTTATCTACCCTTTGTGCTATGCATGAAAATCTTGTTTAAACGTTAGTTTATCAATTAAAAATAAGAGTCGTGCTTTATTAATATTTTCACAATATTCGCTTCATTTTATTGTTTTAAATATTAGTGAGCTCTCTCCAACATTCGTAATTACATATCTCTCCAAATTCCTCTTTTTGAGCGGGAATGGAACGGCTGTGCGGCTTTTTTCATACAAAAGCTAATTTTGGATTTGGGTCCAAAATGCACAATATTCTTTTATATTAAATATCTAGTATAGATTTGTTCTATGTTATTTAATTTTATTTTAAATGATGATATAAAGATAATAGCGAGTTCCCTGCATGCGTTGCAATGCCACTTAAATAAAGATATTGTTTCTCCCTGAGTGTCCTTTCCCATTCTTCCTCGTTTCCATTCCGTATTTCTCTCCCCTTTTCTGCTTCTACCCGTCCCGTATCTAATCTACTGTGTTAATAAAATGAAAAATAAAATAAAACATAATAAAAAAAATCGTTTTTTGGGTTGGAATTCTAATTTATGCCCAACAAATTTGGGTTCCGACATCAATAAGTCATTTATAATTTAAATTTACGCCATTGATGAAGAAAATAACACTAATAATCTAAACGAAATTATGAAAGAGAAGAAAACACAGAAAAAAAAAGATAACGATCAACTGGGAATAAGAAATCGCAGTAGTCGAACTGGTAGGGTGTTTGTCCCGGTAAGACAATAGGTCCCAGTTGCGATCGTTATCTTTTTTTTTTCTGTGTCTGGTTCTCATTCATACTTTCTTTTAGATTATTAGTGTTATCTTCTTCTTCAATGATATTATATTACATTGATGGGAATAACTTTCAAGAGTTATAAAAAAATTTGTTCCAATAAAAATCAATTTTACCTCCATAAAAATGCTTTTGCAAATAATTGTAAAAGTATATTTTTAATTATTTATCATCGAATCGCTAATAATTGCCCGAGTTGCCTCTAAAACCATGAAAAATTCAAATCTTTAATGGCCTGTATTTTATGATTTAAAACACAAATTAATCGTGTCGGTACTAGATATTTTTATATGCTGATGATTAGATGGTTGGCAGGAGTATCACTAAAAGATAATATTAAAAGTTCACGCATTCGTGGTAGTCTGGGTGTGATGGACATAAACAGTAAGCTGAAGGAACATCGGTTGAGATGGGAAGACGGAGACCATCAGACCACACAGTGAAGCACGTAATGTCTATGGAGCTTCATCATTCAGAGGAAGACCAAAGAACTCCTGGATGACTCAATGCTCCAAAATACTTCAGAGAAACGGCCTGTGATACTTGGCCTTAAGCTACTTTTTTAGATTAACTCCAAACAGAAGGCCCTGAAGAAAACAATTTCCCTCGGGGCCTATGTCATCTGAGATGCTGGGTGGAGGGTCTTTATGAGGAGAGGAAGGAACGAACATTGGTCTTGAAGAGACCCATGTTGTAGGAAGGAGGAAACACAGAGGCCGACAAATCATTCCACAGTCGAGCTGTTGAACACAAGAACGAGTTAAGAAGTGACCCGTTCTCATGTGACAAACGTCAACCGTGTACATAATTTAAGGGCGCGTTTGGCGTGTTTCCTGACTGTGCACCGGTGCCGAGGGGATCAATGACGCTTGACGCTAATTCGCATTGAAATACCGGTGGAATAAGAATAGCATTCCCACCTGACGCCTGTTAAGATATAATAACCTATCAAACGGACAGCCCGTTTCTGCACAGAGTCGAGGGTTCTTTTTTTCAGGTATTTTGGAGCTCTAGACCAGAGGTGGCTGCCAAATTCAACCGTGGGGTGCAGTTGCGATTAGTACAGGGTCAGCAGTTTCGTACTAATAAAATATCTGCAGGTCCTGTACAGTATGCCCAGTTTTTGAGAGGTGATGGAGCCCCGATACATGAGCTGGTCACTTATAGTAATACCAAGTACTGTTGTTAAAATATGTTTTCAGATTGAAAAGCACTGTATTAATTTAATTTGGGTTTTAAAATAAATTGACGATTCATTCAATTTTAATACTGCAGGTCGTACACATTATATTAATTGCACACACTACGCAACATCGATAAAATAAAATTAATTTACTGTCCCAAATTACACAAAATGTAATATTTGGCAAAATTGCCAAGTACCTACTGATTTCCACAAATTGATTGAAAGCCGGTGGTTTCGTAATCAAAAAAAAGGCAAAATGTTAATTATTTTTAAGTTATTAACGCTATAGAATAATGTTTTCATGTTAAATATTTATGAACCAAAAAAGCGTTTTTGTTTTCAAAATCCGATTTTGAATTTTTTTAATTTTCAGACGATTTTGTGCATTGAAAATAAATCATAGTCATCATCAGCTTTAACCCTTGAAGAGTTTTCTGTCATCTCTGGAATATGCCTGTCGTCCCTGTCCTATTAATTTTCTATCGGTTTCATATGCCCATAAATATGCCACCACACAACCCAGCCAACTCCGTGTTCATACCAGAACATGTTTCATCCTACAGGCTTATTTTTAAAAATCCTCTTGCGGCTGTCCACTGCAGTATCACCAGAAAGAGGTCGTAGACACGTCATCGACGAAAAGCCTTCCTTCTCACAAGTCTTGTAGGAAAAAAAAAACTGAAGATACTAGAACGATGACATCACATATGACCTCTTTCTGGGACTAATATACTTCATCAGCACTGTACAGCGGATTTAGATTTATAAATACTAGCCGGTGAAAATCCGTTGTCCAGGGTTTTTTGCAGCTAGCCCCTGGTTGGACTTCTTTTTTCTTTATTTTTACGGTTTTGCCGAATTGGCCCGTTAGTTGGGTTGTACCTCATTGAACGTACAAATCAAGGAGAAAATATACAAGAAATATTATCGTTTGCATTATATCAATATACAAGTTTTCCCAATTGCGTAATTCAAAAAAATTATCCAAGTGGATAATTTATTTGTTCAATCGATCAATTCCAATGTACGAAATTTCTCCAAATTTGTCCATTTTCATAATTCTTTGTCCAATCTGACATTTACTGAGTGCAAAATGTCATTAATTTGCATAAGTAATCGTCCGTTTTTACTTCAACAGTTAGTACCTAGTTTTCTTTGAATAATATGAAATTTTGTATGACCGGCCAGTGGTTGCGTGGGCATCGCGTTTGGGTCTCAATCAGGCGTTCCGTGTTCGATTCCTCGGCTGGCTAAGTCCTTCATCACGACTCAAGCAATATTTTCGGCTTACTGTGGTGGTAGTAGGAGATTTTCAAATATTGTCGAGTTATTCGTAATCCGGGAATGTTTGTCTTTCTTTTTAAAAAAAATTTATGGCATTAAATCATATACTCCTTTTCTGAGCTAGTAAGTGTACAACAGACCTTAACGGCACTTCGTACCGGGCTATGTGAAGTATGTACCGCAGACATTAGAAAAATAATACTAATCAGATTTTAATAAATTTGAGTAAACTGAATGAACTACCAAATGTCGCTCTTTTCTGCCTTGCTATGAAAAACAATTGAGTTTCCCGATAAGAAGAGTAAAAGGTAAGTAAGTAAGAAAAGTAAAAGTAATCTGAAAGTATGTTGCCTGTTGTATGCTGATGATGCGGTGCTGATTTCTAACACTATGGAAGATCTACAGTCTCTCGTGTCAAGGATGAACGAAGTATGTATGAAGAATGAGTTAATTATGAATGTAAGTAAGTCTAAAGTCATGGTGTTTGAAAGAGAGAGTACGAAAACAGTATGCAATATAGTTGTGAATGATGAATACTTGGAGCAGGTGGATGAGTTTGTGTATCTGGGTAGTATGTTTACGAGAGATGGGCAGGCTGATAGGGATATTGAAAGAAGGGTGAATGCTGGTAACTCCATTAATGGAGGATTGAGTGCCGTTGGCGCTAATAAAAAACTGTCAAAAGAAGCGAAACTAGCAGTCCACAATGGAGTCCTGGTACCTACCCTGATGTATGGCAGTGAGGCATGGAACTGGCAGAGGAAGGATGAAAGTAAACTGAATGCTGTTGAAATGAGATCCTTGAGGCGTATGTGTGGTAAAACAATGGATGATCGTGTGAGAAATGTGGATATCCACAAAGAATGTAAGGCTGATGTATGCATAATGAGTAAGATTAAGAAAGGGACCCTCAGATGGTTTGGGCATGTAGAGCGAATGAACGAAGAAAGCAGTGTAAGAAGAATATACGACGCAAATGTGAATGGTAGAAGAAGTCGTGGACGTCCGAGGAAGACATGGCACGATCAAGTAAATCAGATACTTGAGTCGGGCCATGTCAAAAGTCAGAATAATAGAAGAGAATGTATGAGACGATGTATGAATGTGAGTGAGGCAAAGAGTGTGTGCCAAGACCGAGTTGTTTGGCGGTCCGTCCTCTCTGCCTACCCCTGCGGGGAAACGGCGTGGTGGTTAGTTAGTTAGTTAGTTAAGAGTAAAAGGGTAGAAACCACTGACAACCACTGGAGTGACCACACGAAATAAATAAATTTGCATCGATTGCTCGTGATTTCCCAGTACCTAGATATTTTTTTTAATTTATTCCCAATATTTAAAAAATCATACCTTAGATTTTTAATATGGAGACCTAAAAATTTTTTATAGTGTGTATTTTATCGTTTATCTCATATTTGTAGGATTTATAAAAAAAATCATAAAGTTTATAACCTCGCGAATCCTGCTTGTTTTTACTTTGAAACTGCCGTGAGGGGTACTTATTCGAGTAAACATAGAATATTTTCGATATCTGTATGTTGTCTGTGGTATACTTGATAATGAAAGGTGCATATCTTTGGAAAAAGGACTTAATTTTAACCTTAAACAGCTGATCGTAAAATTCAGCGGGAAAAAATATTTTTAAAATTATTTTTTAACATCGTTCTAAAATAATCTACGAACTTCGAATTTATGACATCTATGGTCATAATAAATAAACATTTCAAAAGCTTCATTTTAAAATAAATGGCTGGCCATGGAAATGTCTAAAAATAATTGCAATAAATGTTTTACGAATGGTAGGAAAATGTGATCCAATTTTAGTCCTCTCAATCGCAGAAAAATAAAAGTGGCCCATTTTTCCACCATAATCGCTCCAGTGCCAGTGGTTAGCCATATCCGTATTTTCTCCACAACGCCTCTTCTCTTTCACCGTCAAAGAACGTACACTAATCACGTATCTTCAAAAGTAACACAATATAGTTAACTTAACAAAACATTAAAGCACAATCACATTTTAACAATCGAAAGATCGCGGTGGGGTTTACAATAGCGCGAAATCGCTCTCGTAATTGCGGTTGAGGGCGCAATTTCAAAACACTGGTGTGGGGCGGGCGTTCAAGCTAATAGTATCTACGGATTACACAGAGATTTAAGTCTATGGTTTTGGTTTTGGTAATGGACATTTGGAAAGCTTAAATACGAAATACATATTTAGGCAAATCAACCAAACCGATCAAGTACCTACCGAGCAGGCACTATGAAACCTGCCCGATAATAAATGACGATCATCATCGAGTTACTTAGTATGTTGAGGGCTTTTACCACTTTCTCATATACCTTAGACTTAGAATTATCTTCTTCATCAATCTATTTGACAATTTTGGAAGATGAAAAATTTAAATTGAATCTAGAACTATTTGTTTTTGAAAAAAAATACTTATTAACCCTTCGGTGAGCGACAAGGTCTTGCCAGATCTTTTAGAATTTAAAAATTGCGTAGCTTTTTTTCTGTATTGTTCTAACGAAATGGTTTCATGATTTCCTCAAAGACAGTGTGGCAGAAGGCTTGTTTTCGTATATATCATAGTTTTTATAAACCGGTTTCGTGTAGAAAGTTTACAAGGTCGGTGTAGACCTATCAAATATTTTGCAGGAAGTTAATATGTGCTCTCGTGATTGGATGCTTGCTTGTAAGATCGTATTTTCTAGGAAGTTTTTTGTCGCGTGTAAAATTACAAGATATTAGACTTTGCTGATTTGACATCATTCGTAATTCACGATAAATAGCGTCCCGAGCAGAAAATTGAGATGAGACGTTCGTTTGTAGTCGCACTGGCCCGATACTTGGTAATACCATATATGGACAAACAAGCCCTCATATCAAACAAGCCATGGCTGTTTTCAATGATCTGGTAAGTATTCGCAATACCTATATACATGTTATCTGAAAAATACCAAATAATTATCATATTTTTTTATTGTTTAATTTATTTGGATCAATTATATATACCCAAAATCTGCACAGACTTGTTGCACCACTTGCAGCTTCCTGGATCTCGCTGATGGGTTAAACAAATTGGGAAAAATCGATTTTTACAAATAATTAAAAGTAACAACAACAAAAAAATGAAACATATTGCTTTAATTTTTATTCTGCCCTGACGAAGGAACCGTTGTTCCAAAACCAGTCGGCGTCTAAAAAAAATTAGTAGTTCGTGCAAAGTAATATTGATTTTTTATTAGAACAACTCCTTTTGTATAACTTTTGGAGGTTATTGCCATCAATTGTTATATATCATCGAGGAAGAAGATAATAGGTACTAATAATCTAAAAGAAAATATAATTAAGAATAAAACACAGAAAAATGAAAAGCTGACGGTCGCAACTGCGACTCGAACCCAGAATCTCTTGTTTAGGATTTCGTCCTGTTGCGACCGTTGTCTTTTTATTTGTCTGTGTCTTGTTCTTTTTTTATATGTTCATTTACATTATTAGTATTATTTTCTTCTTCAATGCTAAAATTAGTTGGTTAATTTATTTATGATGGATAAGCACAAAGCTACAGCTACATTTAAAATTTTAAAAACAAATCTGTGTTTCTTTCAAATCTCCCGGTTCAATTTAATAAAAGATATACCAGTAATTAATGAAGTGATAATAACATTTGCAAGGGCGCTGTTATAAATAAATATATAAAATAATTCATATTACTGGCTTACAACTAAGATTTCACATACGCAGCTGAAACTTGGAAACTAACTAAAACGAATGAGCGAGCACTGGATGTTTTTGAAAAGAAAATTTTGAGGCGTATCTTCGGACCGGTTTCAGAAAACGGATTTTGCCGCAGAAGTTATAACAATGAGATATATATATATACTCTATTTATGGATCTAAACGTCACAAAATGTATTAAATTGGGAAGACTTCGGTGGCTGGGTCATGTAGAGAGAATGACTGAGCATCAAGCACCAAATTCCCTACTAAACTCAATACCGACAGGGTGAAGGAGCCTAGGAAGACCATGTTTAAGATGGAGCGACAACGTTCTCAAAGATTTATCCACCTTGGAGATTTATCCAACTGGAGATAGCAGGCACAAAACCGTGACGAGTGAAGGGAAGACTCTTGAGGAGGCCGAGACCCACCAGGGGTTGTAGGGCCAAGAGTGATGATGAGGATGATGACAACTAAGATTTACAATTATAACTAGTGACTTACATCTAAGACTTATAGCTAGTGACTTATGACTAAGACACATAAATGCTGACCTAAAACTATTGACTTAATAACAAACATGTTTACAATGATGTCTTAAGGTTAGAGATTTACAAATAACATACATACGTATTTACATATAGGTACATTAAGTCTTTCTTGCATAAGATTAAATCAATAACAATCAATAATAGTAAGTTCGGTGAAGTTTCGTGCTATATTGTAACTGCAGGCTTAGAAGAACCGTTCAAATTTCCGTTGTATGCAATTGTGCGGCAAGTCTGTTGGACAATATGGTTCCGTATTGTTCGCCGCGCCAGTTGCGGTCTAATCTGCCCATTTAGATTCGAGAACTTTTGCTTAGTCATGGAAACAGATATTCCCCGGAGAGCCCAATGCAGCCCTTAGTCGAACAGGGTCGGATTAGTCTTATTTATTGTTAGCTGCTGTGAAGTCATTTTTATTAAATATTAACGTACGCAAACAATGAAGGTTATAATTAGAAAATACTTCAAAATTTTCGTTGTTATTAATAAAATATTAAATTTAAGCAACTCGACTAAACATATTACCTACATATTAGCAATTCCGTTATGATCAATCATAGAAAACTTATTATTTAATTGATTTTATTATCATCATGATTCCTTTTTTGCTTTCGGTAGTTTGAATGGAATAACATCACTTCCTAGTTAACCGTTCTTACGAGGCCCATTGGAGGTCACTTTAATTGTATAGGGTTCTAACATCGCCTTACCATGTTCTGAGGTGTCAAGGTTTGCAAAGACGAATTTTCATAATCTATTTAACAATTTCTGATTTTGAGGTTCAATCTTGTGTAAAGTATTTCATTTATTTATTGTTATCAAGTTTAATTTGTAGAACTCCATTTTATTTATAATTTATTTTATATAGGTATTCAATAATATTTTTATTCAATTGATAAAAACAGTTTATTTATAAACAAGTTCTGCTATGTAATTATTATTATAATGCGTGATAGCTGTTTCACCTTCTGAAGGCATTATCAAACTGTGGTCATAACACTTACAGACGATGTATTTATACTTCTTCTAAATAGGTATTTTTATAATTTTAATTTCCTCAAATTGCATCGTTTAAATTCGACTGAAGGTCGCTATGCATTCTTGTCATTTTGTGAGTCATTCCCAAATGATGACCCATGGTTTTATTTTCTAGCATAATTAAGTTTTTAAAATTGGATTAAACATATATAAGAGCGATGAGTGAATTATATATTTTTGTGTTCATTTATTAAAATAGCTTTAGGATTTTTAAAATGTTTGTTAATTTTCAACTGCTCTAAAAAATTGGGTTTCCATCCTTTATTTTGAATGCGTACAGGAGTTTGCTTATTTACATCGCTAAGTGAGTGATTCTCTTCTAGGAGATGTTTGGCAAATTGTGACTGTATTTTATTACTATTTTTAAATGATTGCATGTGTTCTTTGAATCTAGGATCCGCCAGTTTGTCCAACATAAACAGTTTATAAATGCAGCTATTTTTCAGTTTTTACTTTTTGAGTTTTATGAAATAATTTTTAATACCCTTACTGGTTGCATATTATTCTATCTGCACGTTTAGGTATGTTCTAAAACGGTTAGTATAAGTTCTATTTAAATATTTTCCCTTTAACAAATTATGATAAACTACAATTCTATACAACCTCAAAATCAAAAATCGGTTAAAAGAATATGAGAAATTACATAAGAACAAATTTATTTTGTTAAAGGTCCGAAATATATAAGTTACGAGTACATTCATTTAACGGTACCCAATTCGCACCTGTTCGATTCCAACATATTCAACATTTCTCCATGCACCCTCGTGGGGTGACATGTTGTCATAAATAATAATGAACTCGGCCAAATATTTACTACTTACCCCTGCAGGCGAAAGATATTAGATATTGATTGCACCCCTAAACGCATAAAGATGGCCACTGCACGCAATACACACATATTATATTATATCATAATGCAGCCAGTTGCAGGGGCGTGGAGTATGAATTATTCATAAATATTATTCAAACACCTCCCTTGTATTTTAGTACTGTACTTTTATTATGAATACAAAATGTGTATAACCGTGATAATTTCAAGTAATAAAGGTAGAAGATAAAATAGATTTTTTTTGTATTCTTGGCTATAAAGATGAAATCTGTTTTCAGAAGCCAATAAAGATTATCGCGTTACGAATAATACCTATACACACAGCATTTTCATAAAAAATAGAATTTTAATAAATTGTTTTTTTTATAAATCATAATAATTTGTTAGTTAGTGAAGATTGATAAAATATTTAGGGTAGTTCATTATAATATAATAAGACAATATTAAAGTGTTTTAGTAAAGATGATATCTTTGTAAGTAAATGTGATTTATTTTATTTTTATTCAATGTAAATCAAATTTAATCATGTTTTTATTTAGTTATTCTATCCCAAAAGCAAGTTTTCACGATAATTTGATATTACCACATATATGTATGTCGGATGAGGCTGACTTATTAAAAAAACTAAAATAGGTTCTTGCAGAACTTTATAATAATATTTAATTTAAATTAATAAATTACTTTGTTTTTACCACTATAATTAAGCTTAATTCACCAGGGTTTTAATAATACTAGTATGAAGTAAGCCAAACTTACTTCATCACCCTGATGAAGTAAGCCAAGCTTACTTCATCAGGGTTTCAGGGTTCCTGACGCATGTGATAACCTCTGTTCTCTCGTCTCTTCTTTTGAATTCTTTTTTTTTTAAATATTTTTCTATTTTAATTTTACTATTTTTGAATTCTTTCATCCTTTCAAGTTTTCTTAAACTTTTCTTTTGGCTCTGATCGATATTTAATTTTCTCAAAGGCTTTATATGTATGACACACAAGCCTTCATGAAAATGTGACCCTTATTTTCTTTGATTACTACAGGAAGCTATTTAAAACTCCCTTGTACTACATATCTTTATAGATATAAGTACTTAATTAATTAATACGTTATCTACGACCTTGAACGTAAATTTTCGTATTTATGTTGTAAATAAATTCCACCAAACGTTGTGTTATTTTTTTGATTTATGGTGTGGGAACTTAATTACTTTTGTTTTGTGGTACCCTTTGATTCTGAAAGGAGCGTTGAGCATCGAATTTGACTGGTCTATTTCTTGCAATTCTAAATTTTATTTTATTTTCTTTATGAACTAAACTTTCCCTAAACACTATTTCGACTTCCTACCTCTAATGAATTCGTAATATACCTGTAATTAATGACATTTACCTGTTCAATTGTTTGTGTAATTAAGAATGACTCAAATGGTTAATTGTTAGTGAAGTCTTTTGTTACTCAAGATTTATTTACTGCTTGGCTCTCCCCTATTTTGGTCCTGATGCTATAACGTACATATGACATTGTTTTAGTAGATTATTGTTATTAATTGATTGTCTATTAGAAAGAACTCAGAAATGCTCTTTTGCTTGCATAATTTGGCTCCATTCCTCCTGCAGATAAACAGGGTGGTCAAAGATCAACTAGAACTTCGCACAGTCAGCCGACGCGATTTTCCAGAGGGCCTTTATACCTTGTTCTGTCAATCTTCCATGTCGTCGTGTACGTTACTCAGGTCTTTCTCTAAGCCCCGAAATCTCCAAATTCCAACTCCTCCGAAGTCTACTATTTACTTAGAGCGAACCGGTTTCGTTCTATACACAATCATATACTCACGGTTTTTGCAAGAGTTCGAGTCGTGAATTCTAATTCTCGCATACAAGAGAAAATGCGACGACGATCCGACAGACCTTAAACGCAAACTGTATGCGGGTCCGCATTTTCCAATGTACAGTACATAAGAAGATATATATGTATACATACGTTTGGGAAGGATTATAACTCGCAATGTGAAGCTAGCTAGCCTCGCATTCCAAGCTCGGATTTCGTGAAAAGGAATTCTGCACAAAACCTTAGCCGATGACCGAATATATACATATTAAGAGTAGGAAATATCAATATATAAGAATAAACTAAGAATATTTATTAGTTTTATTAATGGAGAGCTAATAACTCCAGGCTTTTGTTTGTTTGGTTGACAATTTTATTTAAGAGATTGCCATCTCTATTGATTTCTTGATTTGTTTGGTTGACAATTTTATTTAAGAGATTGCCATCTCTATTGGTTTCTTGATTTGTTTTGTTGAACTGTTATTCTAGATTTTCCCCCTCCCCAGATTCAACTCTTTGATATAGACTTTTACTATCCCGTGATTTTTCAAAAGTCTCATGTAAATGATTGATACGTGTGAGGTTTTTTAATTCCCATAACTTCAAATGTTTTCATGTAATTCCTCAATTCATCTTTATACTACTATCCCGTGATTTTTCAAAAGTCTCATGTAATTATAAACTGTAATTTAATCTTCTTGTTAAATTTTTCAAATCATATTTCGCTGCTATCCCTTGAATTTTCCAAATGTTTCAAATAGATGATTTATATTTTCTTTTTGTAAAATAAATACTAATTTCATTTTATATAAATTGGTTTTTTAATCCCTTTGTATTTTAATATCGTAGTAATGTTAGCCCGAAGCAATTAAAGAATGTCAATTGTTTATTTTACCTTTAAATTTATAAACAAAACCGTCACTGACTTCGTGACCCACTAACCCAATAACATACTCTCGAATAAGTACATGGAATGACACGTGTTTTTTTTTGCTTACACTATGCATTCCAAAACAATTTGCCCTAATTAAATTCCTTTATTTCATTGTATTGGTTTCACTTTATATCTGATCGAAGCCCCGTCTGCTAATTTATTATTCAGTATATATATATAACTATATTTATATAGGCTTTATACGTAAATAAATGTGGTTTATATTCTAAATACACATATACATATATTACTTATAAGAGATAATTTCGCATAGAATAAATTTACATAAACTACATATTTTTAATAAATTAAATATATAAGATTTATAACTCTATAGGAACTCGGAAATTAATCAAGTGTAGATATATTTATAGGTAGGTATCTGATAGATATCACTCAAATTTAATATAAAAGATGTTTTGTTTAATTAACCTCTTTTTTCTGGGAATGTAAATAAATATATTTAATACCCCATATATGGATAACTTATCAATATAAGACATATATATGTAATAAACATCTAATCATAATTGTGCAATATCTCTCTGAGATATTTTATTTCCGGAATATATATAGAAATACATATACATACATACAAGTATAATTCGAAATACATATTATATACATTATTTTTAATATACATATATAGCACAGATTTGAATCAAGTAATATTTTGTCGTAATAATATAAATTTTTATACCGATGATCAGCTGTTCTCTCCTCGTCCATGATTCTGAAATTATTTATACTTATGAAAACTTACCCCAACATGTCGGTTCCAGTCGGGTTCTACACGACCACCATTTTTGTTTATATATATTTTTTTCTAACTAATTCAGCTATTGTCTAACTAAATCTAAATTAATCCTTTCGATTTATTATTCCGCTATTTTGTTGAATCTAAACTGAATTAATTGACGACTAATCTTTATTAATCAAAATGTATTTTATTTTCAAAACTCGTTGATTAACCTAACACTTTGTTAAATTAAGTTTAACAAATTAATTCATAATTATTATCCGGAGTAATATTATCATTATTTATTTCGTGTTCTCTTTTTTCACCGAACTTTTATCTAGCAACAAAGTACTATACAATTAAATACCGAATAGATTTTTATCATTTATTGTATTTATTATTTTTCTTAACTTCCAGATTTATTATTATAGTTATTCCATTATTAAATAACATTCTGCTTAAATTATAATTTTTAAGCAATAACCACCTCACGATTATTTACGAAATAATAGATTTATTATTATTTAATCTAACAATAGATTACTATTCTGTGATAGAAATGTTCCGTTCAATCGTACGTTATCTAGCCGAATTAATTCGATGTTAATTTTTTTTTAGATTAATGTGGTTCGACAATTATTCTCTAAACACTATTAATTTTTTTTTTTAAATCGTTACACTATATTATAACCTTTTTATTTTAATGATAAGTTGAATTTATAAATAGATATATTATTATTCAATGCTGTTATAAAATTCTTTAAACACTGTTGTTTCTTTTTAAATTCGCTACACTATATAAACTTTTTATTTTAATGACAAGTTGAATTTATAAATAAATATATTATTATTCACTGCTGTTATAAAATTCTTTAAACACTGTTGTTTCTTTTTAAATTCACTACACTATGTAAACTTTTTATTTTAATGATGATTTGAATCTATTGTAAAACGATATAAAACACTTTATTTAATTTTCAACACTTCACAGATTTAATCACTAACACTGACTGTAAATTTTTATAAGTCCCAGAATTCCCACTCCGAATTTTTCTAAGTCTCAAAATTTTACAACACTTAAGAAATTTTCAACTAATAACCGTTTTAGACGCTACGTCACGTAACTTCCACGATTTTAATCCGACGATTGGTCCTCGACGACACCTTCCCGACAACTAACACCGAAAACTGATCTCGATTCTTCTAAGTCCTAAGTTTTATATGTACCTCCAGGATTAGAACATCTTAATTACGCGTTCATTGATTTTCTAATTCAAACTCTAACAACTCGAGATTTCATATATCAATTCTGTCATTTTCGTATCAACGTGTTAAGTCCGGCCCCCTTGATTTTAGAAATCTTCTGTCTCTTACGTAAATTGTTCCAGTGTCGAACCTACCATTATGTCAAATTTTGCCCCGTCGTTCCTTTGTCTTCTGGTCTTACGAATTTAACTAAAATATCATGATTTTCGTGTCCTTTTTTCTCTCAATATATAATAGGTACGTCTTCAATAAACTGCATATAATTCTCAATTTGGTTTATCGCTTCCAGAACACGAACAAACTCATGTCGAAATCTTTATTACGCATTTTCCAATTCTCATTTTCCAAGATTTCTCCACATTTTCATGTTCCCTATATGAATCAATTCAATTTTAAGCTGTATTGTCTCTACTTATGTCGTAGACTTGAATTTTCTTATTTTTCTTCAATTATGTTTTATATACGACGTTATTTTTATGATTTCTCGGCTTCATTCTTATGTCATTGTCCATAACTATATGATTAGTTATATTCCAAGCCAAATTTACTGTTTTCATCGAAACTTCTGAATTTTCATGAGTTTTCCTTACGAAATCGTCTTTTAACTGTCTTTACTTCATTTTTTACCATCATTTGTATAATTTCCAATGCTTATCTTCTCTTAGAAAACTTCACCTTCTAGTCATAAATATTCAATCTGCTATTTTTTCATAATTTTCATAGAAGAAAATTCCAATTTGACTCTGGGATATGTGTCAGGTTAATTGCTTCGTATAAAAACGTATAAAATTGTGTCTCGTTTCATCCCGAAATTCCATAAAGTATCATCGCTGACATATGTTGATGTTTTCGATTTCTACGTACTTGGTCGTAAATAAGAAATTAATATTAACTCGTTAAATTTAATCTCTTTTATCTTATCCAAATATTGCATAAGTTCCATGTTAACTTTTATTGCCCCAAAAGCAATAAAGACTATCATAATCACCCAAAACCATGTCGGAAATCTTATTGTTTAAACAACAAAATCGTGTGTGAGCTCGACAACCTTTTTTTTCATCAATTGCCTCAGCAATTTGTTCTATCGTCTATAGTATTTTCTCATAGCAAATGACGTAAAACGATCCCTTCCTTTGAATTAATCTAACGTAATATAACTAGAATAACCATCCTATTTCAAATATATAACGATATCTATTTAAACTCGTCTGAAAACGCAAAATTAAGCTGAAATCTTATATTGTTCAATAAATACTTCCGTTTAAATGTCCGTTTTTTCCATTAGATTTTCTTTCCAAATCGTTTTCCCTGACTTTATTGCTTCATCTAAAAGTGAAATTCCTAATTTCCATCGTTTTTCTTTCTTTTAAATATCAAACGTACGTTTTCCTCTGAATCTGGCCTCCTTTTATTCTTCACGTTCTCGTTATGCAATTGAGTATCCCTACAGTAGCTTCTCCCACGTTTTCCAGGTCTTTTCTTCAATTTTTCATTCATTATATTTTCTCGTTATTTTATTGCATCATTTTTTCAACATAATATGGATTTATTTGTTCGTTAACTGCGGTTGTCGATTCCTCTGTTGCACTCAATATTTACCTTACATATAGGGTCATTGTACCAAATGCACCGAACGTGGGATTGTGTTTATCTTAAAGCGTATTGATCTCTCGGGTTGATGATGATTTTTACCCCATAAATCTCAGACTAATGGTCTAGTCCAAAGTCCATCTCTTTGTCTTGAAAAAAGGTAACCTCCCTCTTCTCTGATTGGTTGATCAATCTTAAGTGTTTATAATTGGATCCCTCTGTGTTCTATTTATCAAAACTTGACATGAATTTAATAATTATAGATCTCTGCAGTCTCCATGGCCCAATCAAACTTAATCCGCTAGGTGTCGCTAGTGTGTTGATTTCGTTATAATTCTGAATTATTATTTATTCATTCGTAAGGTGGAAGCTACTATATTTTCGTATCCACTGCGATTCATCACACGCATATTATTAAAACCCTGACGCATTACAGCACCTGCGAAGCATTAAACTGAACTCATAGGCCGCTTCTATTATGATGTCACTTTTCAAGGCTCCTGTTGGTTGAGATATGAAACGGAAGTGACGCTAGGTCTGTTTTTTGTTTGTTTTTGAATATTTATTTAGATGTATGCAAAATTTTTTTCATACATCTAGTAAGAAAATATAAACAAATACAATTGATACAGTTACATTTTAAAAATACATTTTAAGAGCAAAAAAAGAAAAGATTACATAAATAAAAATACATTTTGAGGAAACAGATATGACAATAATATTGGTACGATTATTATGAATCAAAAAACATTCTTCACATATAATGCACACATCCTACGAAAAGTGCTAAGACTTGAGGCTTCCTTAACGGCATTCGGCAGGCTGTTAAAAAGTTTTTGTCCTTTATAAAACGCGCTATTTTGTGTGCACGAAAGTTTAGTTTTGGGAAGCCTAAAGTCTCCGCGTCTTCTCGTAGGATAGTTGTGAACATTTTCGTGAAACATAATGTTACTCTTCAGATAATTTGGTAGCATATTATTTTTCAGTTTGTAAATCATTGTTAATACATTATATGTTATATGTTGTTTTGTCGTCATCATATTTAGATTTTGTAACATAATTTTGACTCTTGTAAACATATTGTATTTTAAAATCATCCTCATCCCCCTATTTTGTATAACCTGTAGTTTATTATTTTGGGCTTCGTTACATAGGAATAAAGCACTAGAACAATAATTTAAATGCGGAGTTACAATAGAATTGTAAACAAGGCGCGTTGTCTTGAGATCCAAGTTATTTCTAATCCTTTTTAAGAATCCAACTTTTTTAGCAATTTTTTTTGTTATGTATTCTAAGTGTTCGTCGAATTTTAATTTATCATCTAATATTACACCCAGATATTTAATACTGCTAACCCTTTCTATGTTTTCGTTATCGATTGTTAGTATTGCCTGCTCCTTTCCGCCTAGGCTATCCACAATTAAAAACTTTGTTTTCGTAACATTCAATTTTAATTGGTTTTGGTGAAGCCAAAGCGCTACATAATTTAAATCAGTTTGTATTTTTTCAATGGCGTCCTGTAAATTTTTACTGGCAATATATAACAATGTATCATCAGCAAAAAGTTTAATTGCACAATGCTTTAACACTTTGATAATATCATTCATGTATATAATAAACAACAATGGACCTAAGACAGATCCCTGCGGAACGCCTTTATTAGTACTATGTGGTTCAGATGTTTTACCACCATATTTTGTAATTTGTGTTCTTTCTGATAGGTAATCAACAAACCACTTATTTTCTTTACCATTAATTCCAATATTACTTAATTTTTTTATTAATCTATCTCTGTCGATTGTTTCAAATGCCCGCTTTAAGTCTAGAAATACTGCAATAATTTTATTTTTTTTATCTCTAAAATTTTTCCACTCATCTATTACATAGTTAATAGCGGTTTCACAAGAACATTTATTTCTAAAACCAGATTGTTGTGGAACTAATATCTGCTTGGCCTCAATATATTCTGTTAATTGCTCCTTTACAATGTATTCCAGTATTTGTTCATATTTGGGTAAACAATTGATCGGCCTATAGTCGTCAAGGTCTGTGCTCATTGGCCGCTTTAATATTCACCTCATTTTTAAGTATTAGTAGTGATTGTTTTGGTAAAGTTTCGCTTCTACCGCGGGTAAACTGCACACGATTTTTGTTTTAACATTAACTCCACACAGGAAGCCCTGAGAAAAATTATTTCCCTTGGGACAAATATCATCTTTGGGGGTGCTTTGTGGAGGACCTTTTTAGGGATAGGATGGAGAGAAAGTTCTGGAAAGGAAAAAATGGATGAACGGTGAGTCGGAATCTGGTGGTCAATGTGTCCAGGAGTGACGGACGCATGAAACCATCCCTCCACCGCAGTGCAAGGCGATCGGTTAAAAGACTCCGGCTTGAGATGTCTAGGTTAGGTTTCCCTCAACCAGTCTTTACCGATCCGTTAGTGGACAAACGCATTCGCCGCCGAGACCCAGATAAGCCTCACTCAATGAACCCGGGTACCCCGCTTTGTCACCAAATGTAGCCAACCACTTGAGGTGGCCTATGACAGGGGTGTTGGTTATTAAATAAATGATTCCCAGGGCGGCGGAACCCATACCGAATCCCAAAGAGATGGGCTGGTAGGTTTAGATCAGGGCCGAAAACCCATGACCCGCGGGCCGAAGAGCCCGTGCAGCCCTTGAAAATTTTTTAGGTCATCATTGCGGCCCGTGGTGCAATTTTGGTTGGCTAGGCCTGGTTTAAATCAATACAATTATTAAAACTGACTACTTTTTCGGAAGAGCCCTTCCTTCATCAGGAAAAAACTATAAACACTTAAAGTGATGACGAACGTGTCACATAAAGAGAATGCTTTTGTATAATTTATGAGTAGGTATGAAGTGTCTAAAAACTGTATAAAAATCAAACTTACTTGTTTCGGTTATGTGCGATAGTTCCTACTATCTACCTGAAATCTGGTTCGATGAACTAAATTTTAATTTGATTTAAAGTTTCATTTTCAAAATTATAACTTTTATAAAAAAAATTAACTAGAATTTATGTTTCAACTTCAAAATTATAATTATTATAAAGTGTGAATAATTCAGACAGCAATAAAATACCAACCTATAACGGGTATAATATTTTTTAACAGAATATAGTTTTTGCAATTTTCAAAAATGGAACTGATTTGTTCAGAATTTGACCATCCCCTGATTTTTCATTTTTCATAATTGTAAATCTACTGACGCCACTGTTGATGAACATATTATCATCATTTGTTTGTATTTCCGCTTATAATGCCTTCTGCCCACAGTCCATACACCCTTCGTCCTACTTCCCCATGTCCTCATTCTCCTTTCAATACACCTAACACCCGCAACACCCACGAGCACAGTGCGTTTCCCGTGCAGGAAATTGCTTTGGATATTAACTGCACTAGCACTAACTACTGGTTATTATGGACATTCCCCGTCTAATGGTGTGGATTCAACACTTCAATAATGCTTTAGCACGGCACGATAACTTCACTCTGCATGAGGCTACTTGTTATTGACTAAAAGTCTCCGATTTGACGGCCTCTGCCTTCGAGGAGTAAGGCTCTCAGCTAGCATTCCGAAGGCCGCGGATTTAAATCCCAGCGTGCGTAAATAAATTCAATTTAATTAATTTGTGTTATTACACAATTCATTAATTTTTAATAATATACAAATATACAGTATATTTGCGGCTAGTTCCAGACAGTGTCGTCCTAGTATAGGACCACCATTCGGAATTGAAACGTTGCTCGAAATGGATTTGGACGTATTTGGTGACAAGATCTAAAAAAGATCCCTTTCACCAAAATAACGTGTGGTCAAAGAAACTTCAGGTACTTTGCAACAAAACTTTATAATACACTTCCACTGACCATTAGACAGCACACTAATTATGTAAAATACAGATCAGATACCAAGTCTTGGATCACTAGAAAAGACAGATCATATTATATCAACAATATTTTCAGAACCTCCTAATGCATGCTTTCCCATTGGTACGATGCTCATTGTCCTTGTACTTTTACTTTAAATGTGAATAACATTGTTGTTGTTATCCTTATTTTTGTGTTAAACTACTTATGCTAAAATGCGCCTGCTCTTAACACAGGTATTCCTAGTGAGACAGGCACAGCACAATCACCTATGTAATCACCTATGTATAATAAAAAATTTAAAAAAATAGCTTAGGTACTTCCCCACCATCCTTTATCTCATCTCCTTCCTTTCCCTAATACCTTAAGCCTCATAGCCTCATCCAATAGGGGATGACGTAGTCTCACTGGTGTATGCGGTGTACGAATAAAAAATACCTATAAAAAATAATTGTCATTCAGGTGGTGACGATTCTTTGGACAAAATGTATAATTCTTAATTGAAAAAAATGTTACATGTTTATGATAATTAGGTTTTGTAAGTACCTATCTATTTACAAATCTTAAGATTTCAGAGGTAATTTTGGATTTTAATTTATTAAATAATACAAAAAATGTTGACACACGTTTTGTAGACGCGAGATCTACTGTTCACAGAAGTACTATTAAAAAAAAAGTTAACACCGACGTTCTTTAAATAGGAGGATCTACCTACCAATAGTTATTCGGCCCTCCGTCTCCATATTATAGTTCTGTATGTAGGTATTTTAATTTGAGTCAACAGGTTTTATTTATTTTTTTATTCCTCATTTTAAGCACCCCTAAACTGATGATATGATTTTTTTTATTTAATTGGGAAATTGGTGAGTCTGTGAACAGGTTCTAAGGCAAGCGAGCACTTTAGTTGGTAGGAAGATGGCTTGACAAATACGATACCTCTATGTATATCGCGCTATACGAAGAAACCTGTTCCAATGGCGCAGACAGAGTCTTACGATTCGTAGGTAGGTATCCGGTTCTTCTGTATAAAATAATAATTCCATATTCTCTTCCCTTCCCCTTTAGTTATACCCAACTTAAGAACATTTATTACATCATTTCCACAACACATTACTCTTAACTCAAACCAATTTCAAACCTCTATTTAACCCTCGTTGTTCCTTACTGCTTTGTCACCGAAATAGAGTTTTCCCTTATATTAGCTACCTATCTGCCAAAACAACTGTTTTACTTTTGCTGAGTAAACATTCAAAAGTGTTCACGTTTAAGTATAAACTAAAATATACAATAAAGGTAGGTTTAAAAAAATATATGTACATATATATAAATAAATATATTATACAGAATTTCAAATTTCCATCAATTCAAAAATATCAAAAATTGAATATAACTTATCTGACCCAAAAAAATTACAATATAAAAGTAAACTGTAACCTTGCACGTCATGATTAGTTTCTTAGAACAGGCCCTGCCTAGTTAGAAACTTACGTTGACTGGCCATAATGTAATCAACTCGTGTTGCTGCTATTTTTTTTTTATTTAAGCTCCTTCCTGGAGGCCATGACAAAAACTTTTTCCCTTCGGGTCTTCATCTTAGGATTGCTGTGTGGAGAGGAAGGAAAAAAGGTATGAGGGATGAGTAGGAATCTGGGGGTTAGTGTATCCAGGAGTGACGTATGAATCCATTCCTCCCATTGCGATGGGTCGAGAGAGTCCTGCTGGAGAGGTTAAAAGGTATCCTTCAATCAGTATCGATCACGTCACCCCATAATCCTGGGCTTCCTGCCAAGTCACCAAACGTGGCGAACCTAGATTTATATATATATATATAAAAACTCCCGTCACGTTTTTTGTTCGAGATAAACTCTGAAAATAATTAACAGATTTTGATAAAATTTGGCTTAATGTGTGGAATTTGGTACAACTTAAAAGATAGAATGGTTTTTATCTCGATTGACGTCAATATTTATTATTGCGAATTAAATGTTCATTAAAAGATTGTTATAGGACAATGCTTTGTAAGTTCCATAACTTTCTAACAGATGGCGGTGTGAGTTAATTTATAGACACAACACTTGGTTATCTAGGTTGGGTAACCATCCAGTAGTTAGCGTTGTCTTTCGTTATCCACAGCAACGCGTGGCTGGGTCATCTAGTTGTATATGTATATATTGTGCTTATCCATTGTCCATGTTCACATTATTTGGCTGGTCTGGAACTTTTTCCGTAACAAATGTATAAATAAATCAAATCAAAGGTGTACAGAAAGCTATTATAGCAAACTAGAGAGCTAGCTAGCAAGAAATGAAACTATCAAGAGCAACGAACAACCATAAAAATACTATATTTATCCGATTTTATACAATAGAGAAGTCCAGTTCATTTTTTTTATATTTTTCATGAAAAATGACCTTCTAACTTAAATTACTGCATATTTTTTTTTTTTTTAGAGTTAGTTTTAATAGTTAAAATAATTTTCAAACTTTTAATTTTTGGAGATCCCTCGAAAACACCCATATCTATGATGAATTTTGTGACGTCATCGACTAAAATAACGATTCACGTATTTTATGATTTTTATGTTGGTTTTCTTGAATCTCACATAGATTTGCGCAGGCGCGCGGCCATCTTGTTTATTATAACGCGTTGATTGGCTTATTTATTGCAAAAGGCGAAATCAAATTCTTTGCAAAACGATGAATGACGTTGATGAATTTTACTTGCAGTTTTATGTTTTTGATGATAATTTTCGTTTAAATGATTAATTCACTGTGATATTAGTGTAATTTAGCATAATTACCAATGCTGCCTTTACTTTTTTTCAGTTTTAGTCCTTAAATAATGTTTTGTTGGTGATTTAGTTTCGTTCGGTTTTTAGGTTACTGACATTACATAATCAAAGGTTACTTCTCTATAATTTTTATGACTTTTCCGCGTGAATTTAATAAAACTTCCATAAAAGTAATATTATTTAATAATATAAAAGCCTTATGCATGTGTAAATAAATACAAATTCGAGAAATCAACGCATTCATTGCTTAAAACCGAGTCCAAGATGTCGGATTTTTTCAGTTATTTTTTCGGAACTATTATAATTTTTTTTATCCTTTTTAATTGTATGAATAGATAAAAAGTGAAGTGACAGTTTTATTACAAATTCATAAAGTAAGAGGACTGTATTTTTTAAATTTTGAATTTTCCTAATTTTTTCGACCATTTAATAAAATATGTTTACAGTCGGCTGTTTTTTTTTTAAATTTTTTCATTTTGAAACTTAAAATACTGCATTTTTCAAACACAATCGTATATGTCAGATACAAAAATCTAAAAGGCAATTCTATTAAGTTTCTATAAAGGTATATGCTTTTACGACATCTTCAAAAATAAGAAATATATAGAACATTCGCTTGTGTCATACCTAAATTCCCATATAAATGACCCAAATGAATTACAGTGAATCATCAGTGAATCTTTCATCGTGACGTCACCATGACAGCATTACACAGCATACCAACTTAACGCTGTGTTTTAACGAGAATATTAAAAATGCACTTTTTAATATTTTTTTAAAAACTGTACGTTTAATATTATTAAATAAAAGTTATATATTCAGAATCAGCGTTTATTGATCTATATGAACATATTTTTTTAAAGCCATAATATTTTTCACTGGAGTTCCTTATTGTATCACCGGCCACCACTCTCTGGCTTGGTGCATGATAATGCACATTCATTCCGGTTCTAGCGTTCGTTCTTTCTACCTGATTTTCCTCTAAGCAATATAATTATTAAATTTGTACCAATTATAGTAACACAAAGTTTCATTTGTTAATATATTTGACTCGCGTTAAATAAAGAGTTGTTATAGAAAAACGGTTCAAAGTTTCACATACCTAGGCTCCCTGATAACAAACAAGAATAACACCACAGAGGAGATCCAAAAGCTCATAGTGAACGCAAATCGCTGTTATTACCGTCTACAAAATCAAATAAAATCCAGACTGCTGTCCAGAAACACCAAGATATTAGTGTGCAAAACTCTATTATCTTAACTCTACTGTATTTAAGGATCTAAATGTCACAAAATTTATTAAACTGGGAAGACTTCTGTGGCTGGGTCATGTAGAGAGAATGACTGAGCATCAAGCACCGTAGTCCTTTCTGAATTCGAGACCAACAGGGCTGAGGAGCCTGGGAAGACCATGTTTAAGGTGGAGCGACAACGTCCTCAAAGATTTATCCACCTTGGAGATTGTTAACTGGAGAGAGCTGGCACTAAACCGTGACGAGTGGAGGAAAACTCTTGAGGAGGCCAAGACCCACCAGGGGTTGTAGAGCCAACAGTGATGATGATGATGATGTTATTGAAAACCTCCACAACACACGCATACAGTTTACAGACGTGGCAAGGTTTGTAAGCTGTCAAACCCTCTAGTTAAAAATATGCCAATATTGCCAAAACCCCAAGAAAATGTGTTAAATGAATCTGAATAATATTAAATGAATCTGCATCACGTCACAGGAGCATAGAAAGCTGAGAGGTAACTAGTAAGAGCAGCAGCAATCGCTGGATATTATCCTGCCTTGGTTGAATGCAAATAAGGCAAGTGGCAGAGGAGATTCGACCGGAAAAGAGAGCGAGAAAAGTTAAAAAGGCAAGTATGAATACATTAACCATTCATGAATCCCTTGTCTGTCTGGCTGCTAATAAAGGTACAGCAGGGATGCTGAGTTTAACATTCATCCCACATGAAGTCAGTTTGAGATGCAGATTTTTAAGGGATGTTAATAGGCGTTGTTATAACGTGATGTTCTCTTATGAATGTCAAAGATATTTTTATATTAATTTTGATATAATATCTTACATTTCAAATACAATTCAGCAATGTCGGCTTCACTGGGTAGTTCACCTGTGCTGAGGCCTCCATTTTATATAAAAAATAAACAAAAAAATATATATATTTAAGGTAAAATTTTAGGTACTTTAAATGAATTATTTTATTACCTAAATAAAATTTAAATCGGTATATATTAGGTATTTGTTGTGTGTTTGTGAGTGATGTGTGTTACGCGTAGGTATGTGTTTTATTCTTATTTTGTTATGAAATTTTGGTAATATTGTCTTTTTTGTTATTTAATCCATTTTGTAATTTTGAGTACGAATTTATTTTTGTTTTCTTCCATTTTATTTTCAAGGGTAAGACTGTTGAATGCTTTTATAGTATGATATTTATAGTGCTGTTGTCCAAAGCATGTAGTTATGTGTTACCGTCGGCGTTTTTATGTTATTGTCTGCGATTATTATGCGATTGTCTAACTGGTCTTGTAATATTATTGTTATGCGATTGTCTAACTGGTCTGTTAGTGATATTTTGAGATTATTGAAATTTGTTTTTCTGATCAAAAATGTAGTTTAGCAGTGTTTTAACTTTAACATATAATTGGCGTATATCTGCACCTATATATATACGTTGTGCTTGCATGCATACATATTGAAAAAAAGTTATGTACATTTTTATAACCTGTTACTAATTCACTTCTTTTCCCCTTTCTATTTTCTATTTTCCACTTTTTATTTTATTATAATTTTTCCACCTATAATAAATTTATATGTTTACAATAGACTGCATATTTCATAAAAAGTAACAATACTCCATTGGTCACCATGAAACAGGCAGCCGCCTATTATGGTGATCCAATATATCCACACTATGTTAATTACGCAAATTATGTATCATGTATTTTATAAATAAATAAATAAATATATTACGTCACAAGATAATATATTTATAATAATATTTTTTCTATATTACATTGGAAATGGTTATGTAGAAAAAAAGTGGTCTCCGAGTGAGGTCTTTAGCAATAATTTGTGATATTTGAACAATTTTCGTTTCTCCAAGCTGGAAAGGAATCAATTGATTGCGTGTATAATTTCTTTCAATTCTAAGAGCTTCGTTATTTCATCTCCGCTCATTAATAAGCCTGTCATTTCGTATAACAAAAAACATTATTAAAAAAATACAAGTGTGCAGTTCATTTGCGGTAGAAGTGAAACCTTCAGAAAACTAAAGTAGAAAAGAATGGGGAGACTATGAAGCACCGAACAAAGGGGAGACCCATTGTTATAGGTATCTCATTCTCTCGCAGGCTGCATTCTATAGCTATGTTTGAAATAGCCAGCATGTGCTTGTCTCGTTATAGCGTTGCTATTTCGTTTCATCATTTCATGCTTGCAAATATTCCTTACTGACCATAGAGGACAGATTTAGCCAATATGATATTGACATAGAGTTTCATCGATTGACGGTGCTAAATACCACGGTAGAAAACCTAAATTGATAATTCGCAACATGAGTTGTAAAGCATTGTTTAACGTGAAATATATATTACTTCGTTAACATCACTAATCTTGTTCACCTGGGGCTTCAGGCCAATTATCGCATTTGACAAATGATGCGTAGGTACTGCACGCCGCAATATGCATTTCAACAAATTATGAATCATAACCATTTTGTATTCGCTTTGTCATTCGCCGTAGTATTTACTGTGTAAATAACTTTAATGCAGTAATCATTAGTCAAAACCTTTGTTGGATAAACGGTGATTAGATAACACAATATCTATGGCCGAATTAATCATTACTGTGTTTGGAAAAGCTTTTAGGGTTATTCAAAGTTGCTGAAACAATGTTGTATTCATGTCAATTATGTTTGTTTATTACAAGCATGTACGCATCCATGTATAATATTATGTAATTTGGCTTTGTTGCTAGAACTTTTTTTTTTCGTATATCTATTATTTCGTTTAGGACAATGATGCTACGAGTATGTTTGAAACTATTAATTAACTAAGATCTATATTATTATTAAGTGATTTACAGTTTTAACCTTATAAGGAAATATTTATGACATTTTCTGTCAGCGATAATGTTCAATAACGTCAAAATATTACAGTTTAAAATGTTTATAATCGGGTTAACAATTTTTTACATTTATTCCACACAGGAGGTCTTGAGGAAAATAATTTCCCTCAGGGCCTATATTATCGTCGAATATGCTATGTGGAGGGTATTTTTAAGAGAGGAAGGAGTCGATATGGATCTTCAAGAGACTCATGTTGTATGAAGGAGGAAACACAGCGGTCGGTAAATCGAAGCTGTTGAACTCAAGAACGAGTAGTAGATGCGACCCGTTCTCAAGTGACAAATGTCAATTGTTGGCGTGTTTCCCGACTATTCCCGGTGCTAAGAGGATCAATGACGCTAGTTCCTCGGAGCATTTTCCATTGAAATAGCCGTAGAACAAGGACACCACACGCCTATGCTCTAAAGATTTCAATTTGTTTGTTAAGATGGGAGAATCGATCGAACGAACCGTTTCCGCACAGATTCGAAGGTTTGTTCAGGTATTTCAGCTGTTTGGGAGGCGCGTATGAGTACCGCAGTACGGGGAACAATTTATTAAATAACCAATACCCCTGTCATAAGTCACCGCAAGTGATTCGTTTGGTGACTTAGTAGGATTTTCCGGATTCATGGGCTAGGTTTGTCTAGGGTTTGGCGGCCAATGAGTTTACCCACCTGTTGCGTGGCAGGCCTTATCGGGAGAGACCGGTTGAGTTGGCAGACCTTTTGACCTCTCCAGTCGGACTCTCAATCCACCGCAGTGGGAGGGTTGAATTCATACGTCCGTCACTCCAGAACAGATTGACCCCCATATTCCTACCCACCCCTCATCCTTTTTCCTTCCCGAAACTTCTTCATGCCTCTTCTAAAAAGACCCTCCACACAGCATCCCCAAAGGTGAAATAGACCCCTCAGATGGAGATAATGTAAAAATGTTATTATCTAAATCACACATGGGCAACCGCGCGCCGGCCCGCGGGCCGGATCCGGCCCGCCGAGCTATTTTGTCCGGCCCTGATTCATCTCGGCAAAGAAATAGAGAAAGAAATTAATAGTTCCAGGGAGAGATTTTTCACACAAAATTTTATAATTAGTATATAATATTAATATTTTGTCGTTCATTATATAAATAAATAAAAATATATGATAATATAAAATATAAATATAGGAAAGGTTGCCCATGCCAGATCTAAATTAAAGAGATTTTTATCATTCTAATAGGTAAACGCGTCAATAAATATATGGAGAATATCGCAATGACCGACAGGCAAAATGTCACCTGTCTCATTTCCTCCAAACCTCAGCTAATCAGCATAAAATGATTATACCCGCCGTTCAAACATTCAAACTATTAAATTACTCAGAATGATGAATTCAGGTACTCGTTCATACCAAAGCGATTTATGAATGCAGCTGAGCCGAATCCGACGTCCCGCAAATTAGATTAATCCTTGTAATTTCATGAGATCTGCTCCAATCTCAGAGATTCATTCCTAAATCAGATAACAAATAATCCGATCTGCAAATCAGCCAGACGGAACTAGATTAATAATAATATTCTTAATGTGCTCATCTACGTCCAATAGGATGCATCATATCTACGGAATAGCACGTCTTGACTAAACCTTAAGAGCGCATAACCAGCCAGCGGACGAAAATCCACATTTCGTCGAAAGATGTTCTTACGATCGTACAGGGCGGTTCCATTGAGAAAGATAAGGTATTCTCCGTACCAGCTTTTTAAAATTATAACTCAATATCGATTTTGCTTCATTCCAAAGTTGCTTTAATTTATACCTGCATCCAAAAATGCTGAAAGGCGTTACGATAAAACTATTAAAATTATCTACTTTTTGTAATTATTTTTTGATCATAAGTATTTATCATTTTTCAATAATGTCTTAGCAAAATTAGAATGTAAAAAAATCTGAAATATATTAGTCTGTAAGTGCGTAAATAAATGCACAAACGGACCAATTTTCGTCAAGAAACACATGTACTTATATATTTTTTAATAATTTTATTTAAACTAAAATTAAAATTCTGTTACATACGTTTACCAGATAATACATTGATTTATTTTACTGCATGATTATATGATTTGAAATGGGTGTGGTATAATACATGTACTTTTTTGAAAATTTAACAAATCCGCCAACGACCAATGGTATAACCTTATTATATTAAAAATAAACATTTTTTCTGAAAATTTATTACATACGTTTACTAGATAAAATAACAATCTTTCGAAATCAATTTATAATTTTTTGTGGAAAAGAGTCAATACGTCTAAACACTAATTTAAAAATGACATATTTCTGGTTTTCTCTGGTTATACACTCTTAACAGAAAAGTTACTAACTACCATTTTTAGCCAGTTGCGACAACTTTGCTCAAACCACCAAGTTAAGCCAACAGGCTGTTAGTAAAACGTAAAAGATAGGGAATAGGCCCCCAGTCATTGACTGAGTTGGCAACGTATTTGGGTCCCACCCAGGCGTCGTGAGTTTATTGAAGGTTATCCACCACCTATCCGCCCTGGTATAAGTAACAAATGGGTACTCCTTCAAGGCTCTCGCAAGGACTCTAATTTTTTTTAAAGAACAAATCTACATTTAAGTTTGAACGAATGTAGACCTCCAGTGTCCTTGCATACGATGTTAAGAAGTAGTATGTATACAGCAATTAAAACATAAACATGAAAGGCGGCTGTTTGCATTGTACTGGTATGTTACGTATGCTGCAAGCATCTATAATAAAAACAAGTATATTGAAGAACGCTAATGTCGGGTGGAATACCTCTCTCGTCCTGTGGCAGTACCAGCGAGAATGTGTATGGCTGTCGGAGTGGACGTAAACGAATCTCAACGTCCGCATCCTTTAGCCGGTTTCTCGTCGTGAGTTCAATTCATCGGCTGGCTGAAACATATTATATTTCAAATCATAAAACTATCATTGTGACATACATTCACGTCGCCGCAGTATATTTGAACTTTATTAGGACACCCAAATGAAAAAAAAATGGGGTTAATAGTATCTTTCACTACCATTATTTTTTTCGTGAAATTTATGTTTTCTGACCAACTTACTTTTTAGAGCACCTCTAGATGTACACGACGACGCACGAATAACTTGTGTAATCCTTTCCGACTTGGCGCCACAACCCTTGGGCCACGATATATTTTTAAATATATAGCGATAACAAAAGCGCATCCTCGCTAACTTTGGCGGGACTTTAGAATGGGAGCCTTTTTAAAAACAAATTCATCTTTTATTTCAAACCCACCAACCATTTCGCCTCGTAGGTAGATACCTTTCTCCAGAAGGAACTTCATCCACAATCAAAATGAGAAATACTGAAAAATAATGGTCACATCTTACTCGGCATTCCACAAGTTATTATGAAGAGAAATATACCTAGCAGTTTTCCTACCAAGATAAAACTTAATGAATTTGATAGTAACTTCTTCCCTACTTCTTGATGTGAAGATAGTTGTAACGTCAAAATGGTATTCATCTTCAGGTTTTATTCACCATTTATCGTCAGATATCAGTACACCATTCACACATTTATGATAAAGTCTTAGGCAGTTATTTTTTGTAATATTATAATCGTTTAAATTATATGAACCCGAGTTCTTAAAGATTTACTATTAAAATACCAAACTAATTACTACATTTCTGACTAATATTTAATATGTACAAATTACGTATCTTCTACTGCTCTTTCAACATCAATAACATCATCCAAAACTGATGAATATTAAACATAATAATTCTCCTACAATGCTGTGATTCCCGGAAAGATTTGGAAACTCGCCCATATGCGCCGTAGCAATTCGGGTGAAATTCGATTAACTCTGCTTCAACAAATTTAATGTGTCTCAGTTAACCATACTTTGCAGAACAAATTACACAGTTATGGGGATGGCTTTAACATAATAAAATATTTCTAATCTTTTGGTCAACAAGTATTGCAATGTCATTGGTTTTCTTTCGACAATCACCTTTTTAATATTACTTTCTTTTTTATTTATTTTTTATTTCTTGCTGGGGCAATCCCAATAAATAACAAAGATTTTAGGACGGGAGGAACATACAATACATATATAAGTGTGACTAGTGAGAGGTAGATATTGCAGCACAAAAAAGACATGTTGAGTGGGACAAGCACGATAAAACTAATAAAAAAAAACAAGGATATACAAATATGGATACTTATAAACACAGGAAAAGAAAAGGAGAGAAAAAAGAAACAAGACAGAACAAAAAAATTCAAGAAAAATAAACATATTTCTAAATGCACTTAAAAATGATTCTTTTAAAACATTACTTTGAATTTTTTTTGTGATGTATTTTTAAGCCCATTTTATTTATAAACAGAAACAAATAGTATCTACATTAGTTACGTAGGTAAAAAAAAATTACAATTTATAAGTATATTTCATGGTGGGTACCTATTATGTGTTTCATTGTAGTGTCTTATTTATGGTATGCATATAAGGTAAGTAATTACCGGGTGATGTGTGTAGTGGGAAGATGAGGGAGTGTGTGTGTGTGTGTGTGTGTGTGTGTGTGTGTGTGTGTGTGTGAGTATGTGTGTATGTATGAATGTATGCGCATTGAACAATTTACATTATTGACATGATGCTCTTTTAAAATTTGGGCAGTGAATCGGAGAAAATGTCGATGTTAGAATTTAGACCAATATTATTGTACATATGAAGAATTAGTTGCTGCATTTGTCTTGTAATTAAGCGAGTGGAATAGTTCTGTATTAAGTATTATAGTACGGGAGGCGAAGCAGGGATTTTGGGATTTACTCAAGCGCGTCAGATTAACTAAGGGGAGATACCTCCCGACCCTGTTATGGACTACCACCATATATGAACCCATAATATTGGTGGGTACGGCTAGGAGTACCGATCAGATTAGTAAAAAAAAATCGATCCCTGTAGTTACTCGAGCGTGTCAGATTAAGGTATTGTGAGTTAATTACATACAGAAAAGTTTCATTTCAATAATCTGACGATTTGAACGTGACGTAAGAAAATTAGCGAGTCACAAAGTTGCAAAAAAAAAACGTCACGTGGATTTACTCGAGCGCGGTTCATTTTTCTTTTATTTTGAAGGAAATAATGTAAGGATCACGGAAATAGTATAATCTGACGATTTCAACATGTCGAAGAAGCTAAAATCATCATTGAATGTGGATCGTACAGTAGCTGACGGCGCTGAGAACTGCCCACTAACTGTTGAGTCCATAGACATGAATATTAATAGACCTGCCCTTTGCCGAAGAAAATTAATTTGTTCAAAAATATACATATATTTGTTTTTATTATTGAATAGAATTACAATGAACAAAAAATAATATAGGTATAATGATAAAAAGAAAATCTCTTAGTGAAAAAAAAGGTTGAGAATGAGTTTTAATCGTCCTCATCATCAGTGGAATCGTCTTCGTAATGCAAATTCGAATCGATTTGGTCACCTTCATCAACGTCTTGCGTATCTGTACTCAAAAAATGGTTATGAAACTTAACAACGTTTATTTATTCATGATATTATTATTACATTAAAAATAAAACATACCTGAATCTGGAGTATCCCCTAGAGTGTCAGGTGTCGTGACAATATCTTGATATGCTTCTGGTAGTTGGTTGCCAACGAACCAAGTCATCTCCAACTTTCCATCCACATTTTTCCACCCGAAATCTGTTGCTGGCATCTCAGTGACGACTCGACAGTGGGCATTCCACCACAAGCGTGCGATGTATTGCGTTCGTAATAAATGCTGCCGTAGCTCCGATTGGCAAGGTGGTAAATTACAAGCATCGTAATTGCGAACTTTTAATGAGAAAGGCTGTGATGTATCTGATACCTGATATGTTTTATTTATCCTAGCTCGGTTGACATCATCCAATTTTTTTAAACCATACAAATGGCAGATAAAAGATTCCATAGTGATAAATAATTCATCAACACTGTAAGCTTCGGATCCCAAATTTGCAAATGCTTGTTGAAAAAGTACAGATCCCATTAAAATATCGAAAGGCTTTTTTTTGCCTCGTCTGTAAAAAGCTGGATTGTAATCACATCCTGTTAGCGCATGCAGAGCTGGTAGCGCTTGTGAAAAGAGTAGACCTAGCTTCTTAAAAAGAGCGGTTATATCGATATATCGGCGTGTATTGCCTACTCCAAGATCAAACAAGATCTTCACCGATGCTTGAAGATGTTCTATATTGGCCAACATGATCACAATAATATCCGAATCCGAGGTTCTGATGGTAACTGTAGAATCTTCTTTTATTTGACAAGCAAAAAATACAATTTTGGTATCCGCTTCTTCATGATCAGGACACGACAGTTCATGATCGATGTTTCGCGTTACTTTATTATCGGTAACAGCATATACATAACACAAATCGTGAATCAGATATATTGTTTTGTCACCGATAATCGAAGCCATCTCTTGCTCAGCCCAATGAGCGATCAAAAATTTAACAAGAGCTTCTTTAAACTTTATATTTCTTAAATCTTTTGCAAATTCAGCTGTTTAATTTTACGTTTTAATTTTACGTTTTGCCTCCTCCAGCCGCCTACTCATGATTACATTATGCAATTATTTATTCCAGAAATATAATTTCAATCTTCCCAATTAATACAATTTATATAAAAAAAAGCGTATGAAATATGATACATAATATATAATATATAATCAGTGATATTAGCACTTACTCGTCTGTTGTTATTCCAGCAACCTGAGTTGTCGTGGAAGTAACAGAAATAGACAATTCTATTTTTTTTCCAGAAACTTCCAGTGCATTCTCAGCACGATTTTCACCAGAAACTCCCAGTGCATTCTAACATTCCGCTGCACTTCCCTGTTGCTTTCGAAAATCAGACGGTATTTTTATCGCTGTAAATAGCTTATAACACTGCACGTGATAGCCGTCATTTAAAGATGTTTCATTTGAAATTTCTGTTTCAGTATAACTGCTGCGTGATTTTCGGTGAGCCGGTTTGGCTCGACGATACTTCAAAACCGCTATGCATTTTTCTAATGATTCCTGCGTTAATTTTATAATTTTTTCAAATGTTTCTTGTCCACAAATTACGCACACGCTATTTTCACTCACTGTCGTAATACAAATTAAACTCGCTGTATTTCACTTATTAATCTTCTTTACATAACTCTACAGTACTCAATTACAGTTCGACCGGGAGTGACGTGCGCCCGCACGCCATCTCTAGTTAAATAAAATGGATGTACTAACATTGATTGAAAATATTAAAAGTGAACTCAAAAACATTTCGACTGTAAAGGACACAAAAATCAGAAATAACCTTGAACAAACAATTCAACTACTAGAAGAAGCATGGAAACAGGAAAAAAATCATTTCCAAGAACAAATTATTGAACTTCAAAAAAAAGTAATCATCAAGCTCGAAAAAAATAATGAACAAAAATCATATGCTATGGTTCTAAAAGAAAGGATGGTTCCAATCGAAGAACCCAAATTTGCTGTCTTAATCACCGCTGAAGGCAAAGAAACTTCTGAAGACATAAAAAGTATTATCACAAAAACAATAAAAGCGCCTAACCTAGGAATTGGAATAAGTGGAATTAAAAAAGCAACAAATAATAAAATAATTATGACCTGCTCAAATAAAGAAGATGCTGAAAAACTGAAAGTTGAAATAAATAAAAATAAAAATGGAATATCGGCAACGGAATTAAAAAAGAAGAGACCATGCATGATTATTAAGGGTGTCGGAGGAGAGTATAACGAAGATAATTTCCTGAACGATCTTATTCTACAAAACAGTGAACTTAACGATGTAACAAATGAATCCATTAAAGTAACGAAAATATTAAAAAATAGAAAAAGTGATCAACTCCGTAATATAATAATAGAAACAACAGGCCCAATCCGGAAAATGCTACTACATAAACAAAGAATCAATATAGGCTTTGTCCGGGCGCACATAGAGGATTGCGACCCTTTAATGCAGTGCTACCATTGTGTTGGATTCGGACATACATCCCTTAAATGCCTAAATAAAATGAATAAACCCAGATGCATACATTGTTCAAAAAATCACAAATTTAGCGAATGCGAAAAAAGCAAAGATAGTGTCAAATGCTACAACTGTGACAATAACAATAAATTATTCGGAACAAAAAACAATACCCAACATAGTGCAAATAGTGAAATGTGTACTTACCGAAAGAGAATGTCTATCATAGCACAGCAAAGAATCGATTATGAATAAATAATGGATGATTTTCTAACCGAGGAAATTGATAAATTAACGGATGTTTCACAATACACTTGCGAAGATTCAAAACAATGTAACGAACTATTAATTAAAGTCCCAAATGCATTCATTGTTCTACACCAAAACATCAGGAGTTTGCAAAAAAATTTCGACGGATTTGTATTATCATTAAATCTCCTTGAAACTTTACCGGACATCATTGTTTTAACAGAAGCACACTTAAATATAAATAATGCTACCGCACTGTACGACATCCCTAACTATACATATTATTCGTCCACAATGCATATTAATAAGAACTGTGGCATTGCTGTATTCATCTTAAATAAATATAATAACATCACAATCACTGAAATTAAAATGAAACTAGCAAACTGTCTTAAACTGAACTTAAAAGTGAATGAAGTTGTATACAATATTATAGCTATCTACCGCACGCACGGATCGAATCCAAACAGTTTCATTATAGAACTGGAACAGTTATTGCTAAATTTAAAAGGTACTTGTAACATTGTCACAGGTGATTTTAACATCAACATTGGGCTAGCGGTTAAAGGCAAAACGAAAGATGATTATATAAATGTAATGACGTCGCTAAACTATAAATCATTTATAAATAATGCAACACGGAATGTCGGCGGACAAATCCCTTCCTGCATCGATCACATATGGTGCAACTCAAATAACAATGAAAAAAACATGTCAATATTATGGAAAACCAGCATAACTGATCACTACACCTGTATATTCGTTAATAACATCGATAAAAGAAGTACCAACTCTAACATTTCAGACAAAATAAAATATGAAAAAAAACATTTAAATATGGAAATTTTAAGAGCAAATCTTAAAATCGAAACCTGGGCATCAATATTTGAATCGGAAAATCCAAATACCTGTGCTGAAAATTTCGAAACAGTTTTCCAAAACCACATAAACCTATCAACACAAATAATTGTTTCTAAACCAAAATCTAAGCACAGATTAATAAAGCCATGGATAACCTATGGACTAGTGATTTCAATCAGAAATAAAGAAAAATACTACCACCAGTCTAAAAAATTCCCTAATGATGAAAAACTCAACACCTTCTACAAGAAATACCGTAACAAACTTGCGCTTTTAATTAGACTGACAAAAGAAAAGTATTTTCGTAATAAAATCAAAAATGCTGGTCAAGACAGCAAAGAGTTTTGGAAAATCATCAATTCAATAACCAACAAAAGCACAAAAAAAAAATTACCTAATGAAATTACTCATCACGGAATCAACACTGACACCGAAAAAAATCCAAAACTCTGTGGTAATATTTTTAACAATTATTTTACTAATGTCGGCTCAAATCTTGCTCGTAATATTACACCAGCCAACAAACAAACTCCCCAACCAGAGCAAAACTCAATTTTTGAAGAAGGTTTCCACACATTTGCTTCAGTAACTGACGTAGAAGTTGAAAACGCTATATTAAGTTTACGGGGATCAGCAAGCCCTGGCTATGACAACATAACTGTAAAAACATTGAAAGCCGTATGTGACATAATCATCAAGCCAATTGCTCACATAATAAATATAAGTCTGAAGAAGGGTGTATTTCCTAACAACTACAAGAAAACCATTGTCACCCCTGTTTTTAAATCTGGAGACGAAAAAAATATTTCCAATTATCGTCCCATAGCACTCACATCAAACATAGCAAAAATATACGAAAAAATTGTTAAAAAGCAACTCAACAAATACATAAAAGATAAAAAGATAATAAGCCCAAACCAGTTTGGATTTAGGGACAATCTCAGCACCCAAGATGCGATTGCTAAATTAACATCTACAATAATGCAAAAGTTAGATAATGGAGAAAAATGTCTTGGAATCTTCATCGATCTCCGAAAGGCATTTGATAGCATATCACATGCAAAACTTAATAAGAAACTAAAACAAATTGGAATGGATGGAGCAGTACTATCATGGTTCCAAAGTTACCTAAAAGAGAGACTACAATATGTAAAAATAAATAATACATTAAGTGAACCCAAAACATCATCATTTGGTATACCACAAGGAACTGTCATCGGTCCAATCCTTTTTATTATATATGCAAATCAAATGTTCACTCTTCCCATTGTTGGAGATATCATATCTTATGCAGATGACACTGTTGTTATCACTAAAGGAAAAACATGGGAGGAAACAATGAGTATAGCTAATATCAATATAAACATTCTCAAAACATGGTTTGACCTAAATTGTCTCTCACTAAATACAGAGAAAACTTACTTTATTCCATTCTCTTTGAAAGAAAAAAATGTCGAGATCAATTTAACTATTAAAATCCATTCAGCACAATGTGAAAATAAAAAGGAATGCAACGATGGCAATTGCTTACCAATAACATGCAAAAATAGTATAAAGTATCTGGGTGTCATTGTAGACAGACACTTAAAATGGAACGAACAAGTCGAAAATACGGTAATCAGAGTAAGAAAACTTATTTACATATTCATTAGATTGAGAAACATCCTATCATCTAGTATGATTAAAACTATTTATTTCTCTCTTGCTCAATCTATTCTACAATATGGTATAATCGGGTGGGGGGGAACTTTTAAAACTAACCTTCAACCTGTAGAAAGGGTACAGAGGTTGATTCTAAAAGTCATTACACGAAAACCATCGATATTTCCAACAATACAGCTGTTTGACTCTTTTAGGGTTCTTAGTCTTAACAAAATTTTCAAAAAGAACTCACTGTTGCAAATCCACAAAGATCATTTCAATACTACAACAAAAATCACAAAAATAAGTAACCGATCAAGATCACGTGGCAACCTAGATATCCCTAAAGTTAAAACTAGTGCTTTTCAACACCACTATTCCTATCAAGGTATAAAATTTTTTAATGCCCTTCCATATAAAATCAAATCTGAAGAAAATTATAAAGCCTTTAAATCACAAATAAAACAACTACTAGATCAACCCAACACAAATTATAAATTTTAATTTCACAGAACGAATTTGTACCGATTAGTAGTAATTGATCAAGTTTTAATTATGATATTTGATACTTTAGTTCAAAATTAATCATTTAATTCCTTCATTAATTAACAAAAAAAAAATAAATTATAAATTAATGTATTCTTCTCATTTGCACATATCCTCTTAAAATATTTCATCAGCATTTGAACTGAAATGTAGCGATTATTGTTGTAACTTAACATTATGTACCTACTCCTGCAATTATTATCAGCTAATCCAATTGTTAGAATCAACTATATGTACTTACCATCTAACACCTACCTATTACGAGAAATGTAATAATATTATTTTTACTTTTAATTATCTATACTACATGTATCATGTATATCTATTTTAGTAACTGCTATGTCAGTAAATTTATTGATCAATATTTGTTACCATTCATAACTTTATTTTCTTAATTTAAAAAAAAGATTATATATTTGTATATTATTTTTTCTTTATCTTTTTCTATAATAGAACAACTCCCCAATTCAAACACGAGAAATGTTTTCTCTTTTAAATTGGGTAGATTCATTAACAAGAAATAACTTTATCTGTAATTAGTTTTTTATGAACCAAATATTTTCTTTCTGTAAATCTGTTATATATATGTATATTTCAAATAAAAAAAAAAAAAAAAAAAAATAACGAATAAACCAAAGCGTTGCAAATCTACGAACACGAACGTGCGGCAAAACGCTTAGGGTGGGCATATGCTGAGATATCAGTCGCGCAAGGTAGTTCAGTAACGGATTTGTTACGTGTCCAGAAATCTGGAAGCAACATACCCTGGTGAGGCAGCGCAGTTATGAATCCCCACACGGGCACTTGGAGCGCGCCACTTCTGGCCACCGCGCAGAAAGGTAAAGATCGAAAGTGAGATATCGGTTACAGGGCAGTTCACTGTGAGATTTGTCTGCGCGGCGGCCTGAAACTACAAACTAGACTGGCTAAATAGGGATAAAATCTAATTCTAAAACAACAGACATTAATTCACCTTACACATTTTACATCTAATTTTGAAATAAGAACAAATACACGTTTGCTTATCTAATTCTTCGAGTACCTAACTAAGGATGCAATCTTCCGCACAAACCCTCTATTGATATGCTTGGTGTAACTCTTAAAAGTAACCAGCTCAGGTAGGGGGCTCCATCAATGTTAAGTTAGCCTCTCAGAAACTGGGCGTACTGTACAGGGTCCGCAGATACCGGCCAGCGTAGTCCAGCGGTAAGGATCGTGACTCGCATACCGAAAAATAAATTTTATTTGATAATAAATTTTATTTGATATAATCATATAATAATATTAGATAATAATTATCAAATAATTTTATTTGATAATTTTAGCAGGTCTATTAATATGAATGTCTATGGTCGAGTAGTACGTTGACGGGCGCTTGCTATTTATATTCTGTCGCAGAGCCGGAGGCCCTTAGGCCGCGCGTTCGTCTACAACGCTTTAGTTTATTTATTGTGTAAAGAAATTTAATAAGTGAAATTTTTAAGAAGTTTAATTAAGCAATTTTATTTTAATCGTTATAATGGGTATATATTCTTTTTTGTTCATTGTAATTCTATTCAGTAATAAAAAATAAACTTAAAACTGTCAGATTAAGAAAACCCCTCCACCTAATTGTCAGATTATAGGTCAGCACAACCAGGACATCAAGCTGAACCGTCTGTATAAAAATCTGACGCGCTCGAGTAAGTCAAGGTCACGATTTTTTTTTACATTTTCAACAAACAGCCACGAGTTTAGGTTACGTCCAAATCGTCAGATTATTGAAATGTAAGCTTTTCTGCATGTAATTAACGCACATTACCTTAATCTGACACGCTCGAATAAATCCATTTTTTTTCAATTTTCTACCTCTTCATACGGCCACCCCCACCACTGAAGTCGTCAGATTAATATCTTTCCGTTACCAGAAACACGTAGGGCGTATACGCTATTAATATCTGACGCGCTCGAGTAAGTCAATGTGACGATTTTTTTTTACATTTTTGATAATTTATACTCGCTCCCCCCACCACTGAAATGGCAAACATCACATAAACTTTTTTTCTTTTTAGCATCTAATCTTTGCAATCCAATAGGTCCCCACAACGCTCGAGTAACTACCCATTTAGCGTTAATTCCTCCCCTACTATTAATGGTATGTTAAAATTAACTAGGGAAAGAAGTTCGCTACAGCCAATGTTAGTATTTTTAAATTTTGGGTATAAATGTCAAATCAGCCATTGCTTATTGTTATAATTTTCCTCTTTTTACTTTTAATATTATTTTTTCTCTTGTACAATTATATTCACCTGATACCTGAATATGTGGGACTGTGCTAACCTCCCCACATACCGTATAAGGTTATATCAATGCATGTAGATCACCATGTCTCTCTCTCTCAGGTTGATGTGGGACCTAGCGATCTGTAATGTGGGAAAATGTAAGGTTCTGCTTTTTTGTTCCAAATAAAAAAACAAGATTGTCTGGGAAGGTTCCATAAATGTATATTTAACCAACAAATCAAGGTAAAGAGGCAAATGCCTTAACAAAATGTGGACCAACCTGTGGACCAACGCAAACGGTGCTATTCTAAATCTAGTACGGAAAACGGCGAACAGAAGGTGACGGCACGCAATCCCGCGATCGCCAACGGAGGACTCCGGATGAAGGGGGCAAACATCTCGTGAAGAATCTCCAGATGGCCAGGAGTCCGGGCCAGATGGATCCGTGAGCACGTACCGGGATGAGGGCGCTAAAGGCCAAATGCGAGGTTATTTCCTACAGGCGCGAGGGACGCCATTTTGGTGCCAGAGCGTGGTGATTTTAGCGAGGCTGTTTCCTCCGACGGTGGGCCACAAATAAATCGTTAGCGTCACAGTTTTATAACCGGAGCATATCCACGTAGTGGTTTTGCGCGGAATTTATCATCTCCAAAGCAGATGATTTGCGATTTTTCCGGGATCTCAGCAAGATTCCCCGAGCCACACGGCGTACTTCAAATTCAAACAACCCAATAGATTACGCATGCGGAGAATGCGAATTCACCATTTCACAAGCGGCACAAACATTATTAACCGAAAATCCAGCCCGAAAAAGTTAAATAATAAACTCAAAACATCTTGTTGAGTGACCTCGTCAAAAATTCACCGGTTCCCTCACGGTAAATTTTCAAGAAAGTCCATGGAAAAGACCCGGTTCAAAAATCAGAGAGAAAAAGTGTTGCCAATCCAATACAGGTCGTTCAAATTACCAGGTTAGTGGTCAGGTAAATAATTATATCACAAATTGATAATTATTTACGTGACAACCGGAATAAACACTTTTATTCTTTTATTATTATTAAAGGTATTATGTATTTTTTGGTCTTATATTTATTTAGTTTTACTCTTCATTTTTAAACCATTTAAACTACTGCAGTTTGTCAACGGGTTAATTTTACAATAATTATAAATAATAATACTACAATAATATAATAAAACAATAATTCACCAAAGTTTGGTAATTAAACATAACTTGATTGACTGCCGTAATGTACCATATTATGAATATGAACCAAATTCATTTTTAGAAAATGAATTTTATAAAATTTATTATGATGAAACTATTCTGACAGACAGAACAATTAGTCATAATAGACCCGATATAGTTTTACATGACAAAATTAAGAAAATAACTTATATCATTGATGTCACTATTCCAAATTCTTGTAATATTCAGAAAACTGTTTCTGAAAAAAAAAGAAAATATACAGATTTAGGAAATGGAATTAAAAGAATTTGGCATTCTCAGACTATAAAAATATTACCATTTGTTATTTCGGCTACCGGCATTATACCTAGCTCTCTCATTCAAAATTTAGGCGTATTAGATTTGTCAAAAAATTTGTACATAAAAATGCAAAAGTCGGTAATTTTAAATACATGTAGGATTACGAAAGATTTTTTAAATATTTATATTGAGGGATCAGTAGGATTTATCGGACCAGTTAGGATTTCATCAGAGCCGAACCCTCTGATATGAAAATATCTGGAGTCGGTGAAATATTTTCCCATTATGTTTCTGGTGGATTGACGTATTGTTCTTGTATTGTTTTATTCTTATATAGTGCACTTACATTGCGTTAATTTACTAGATATTCATTTGTGGAAAAGTGTGTGGAAGGGTTTAGTCTTTCATTTGGGAAAGATTCAACCCAGACATAAAATCTGGAGCACCGTAAAAAATTTCGTTTTTATTGTTGTGACAGCTGATTCGGCGTTCAAGGCCATTATAGTGAACTATTATTATATTATTTGACCCATTATTAAGTTGGTTTTACTTTAAATTTTAAATTATAAAGATTGTTTGATTGAGGATAACCGTTGTGGATCTTTATATTATTATTATGTATTACTTTAGCTTCACAAAGGAGGCATACGAATCCAACCCTTCCACTGCGGTGGAAGGCATTGTTCCAAGATAGTCCTGCTAGAGAAGTCAAAAGGTCTCCCTCTACCAATCTCATCCGATCCAGCCTGCCTCGCAGCTGGTAGGCAGATTCATCCACCGCAATCTCTGCTAAGTCACCCAACGTAACGAACCACTTTTGATTACCACAAATTTGATTATTCTAATATGATATATTTCATGGATGGGAATAACCTTCAAAAAAGTATAAAAAGAAAGTTTTTCTTATAAAAATTGATTATTTTTGTTTAAGTTTAACTATTTTGTACATATTTTATTCCATTTTGGGAGGCCGTAATAATTCGCTACGTTTGGCGACTTAGCAGTTGTTCCCGGGTTCATAGGGTGAGGTTTGTCCAGGTATTGGCAGCCGATGCGTCTGCCCACCTGCTGTGTGGCGGGCTGGATCGAGGGAGACTGGTTGAGGGAGGTATTTTTACCTCTCTAGCCAGATACCCTAGACCCGTTGTCTTGCACCGCAGTTCGAGAGGTGGATTCATACACCTGTCACTCTTGGACACACTGACCCCCAGATTCCTACCCACCCCTCATACCTATCTCCTTCCCAGAACTTAATCTATTTCCATTCCTTAAAAAAAACCCTCCTCACAGCATCCTCTAAGATGACATAGACCTTGAGGGAAATTATTTTCCTCAGGGCCTCCTGTGTGGAGCTAATGAAAAAAAATCTTATAAAATTGGTACCTGCTGGTGAAAGTCGGCCTTGTTATTGTTGTTAACTCTTTTCTTGTGTTTATTTCCTTCATCTTCTGTTATATTATTCCCTTCTCCGTGAAATGTGAATTTCTGAAAAAATACTATTCTCATTATTTTATTTCCTAGTCGTGAGCTTCCTTTAGAATCTTTTCATCTTGCCTTATGAAATCCTATACTTTAACCACAACATGCAGCAACGCCAACGGCTGGGAGCAGCTGGATTCCTTATAATTATTATTGTTCTGCTTTATGTTTAAAATAATGCTTGTTTTTTCAGTCGACAAGAGCAAAGGGACTCTCCTTGATAATAACTAGCTGTGTAGTAAAGGTCAGAACATGTAAAAAAAATCGGTGTATAAATAAATAGTATGTCCTTAGTTATTTTATTTTAAAATCACGGATTCCTTTTTCGATAACCCTTTATACAAAAAATCATACAAAAAATAATTACACTAACAACTCCGTTACTGATCGTTACACATTTTCACGAGAGGATGGAAACAGGACCCCTGTTTAAAAGATTCTCTAGTAAAACACCAAATTAAACATTTGTTATTATAATTCTCACGATAATTTTACGATTTAATATCTACGTACATATTACGTAACTTCTTTTGTTCTTTCAACATCTCCTAAACTGATGAATATTAAACATCCGATACAGACGAATATTAAACATCCAAAACTGATGAATATTAAACATCTGATATGGATGAATATTAAATATCCAAAACTGATGAATATTAAACATCCAAAACTAATAAATATTATACATTCAAAACTGATGAATATTAAACATCCAAAACTGATGAATATTAAACATCCGATATTGACGAATATTAAATATCCAAATCTGATTAATATTAAACATCCTAAACTGATGAATATTAAACATTCAAAACTGACAAATATTAAACATCTAAAACTGATGAATATTAAACATCCAAAAGTGATGAATGTTAAACTTCCAAAGTGATGAATATTAAACATGGGACAGCAATGCATTAATTCTTCCTTCATCCACTTCCACGACTCCTAACACTCCTTTCACCGCCTATCTACTCCATTTCTCCAACTCTTTGTTGTTTCTTTATTCAGTGTATTTATAATGCTTGCGTTATTTTTGGATCTCCTATTTATCACACAAACGCCTCAAAGATCTCATGTCTACCGCAAACAATTATTGTAAATGCGTTCTTTCGTCAGTTCCATACCTCACAACCATACACCCGGATAGGCATCAGCACTCCACTATGGACTGCTAGGTATATATTTTAAATTTATATAAACGTAATCAATGACGTCGCCGTGGCTTTACATTAGCTCCACACAGGAGCAAAATAATATTCCTAAGGGCCTATCTCGTCTTTGGGGATACTTTGTGAGTCTTTTGAGGGTCTTTTTAGAAAAGGAAGGCGAGGAAGTTCTGGGAAGAAAAAAGGTATGAGGGGTGGGCATGAATCTGGGGTCAGTGAATCCAGGAGTGTAGATCCCGAAGTATGAATCTATCTCTCCCATTGCGGTGAAATGTGATATTCCGAGAGAGTCCTGCTTGAGAGGTCAACAGATCTCCCTTAACAAATCTCTCCCTACCCAGCCTAAGACACCAAACATAGCAAACACTTGAGGTATTATACCATTATTGGTATTGGTTGGCAAAGGTATTGGTTATCCAATAAACGGTTCCCAGGGCGGCAGAATACATACCTGCCTCCCAAATTGAAAACATTAACCACTATGTTAGCATTTTTTATACTACTAAATGTTTTAATATCATGATCACTTTTCCATACCTGTTTCAATAAACATGGTCAAGTCGGCTCACCTGTAAATAAGCATGTTTAGTTATTATTCCACCTAGAGTGGAGCACGCACCTATTATCATGAAATCATGCATTATGAATATTCTCATGCAATCATTGTCATTTCTCTAGCGTTGAATTGACATCGAAACAAACTATTCGACTAATTTTTCCCATATTTTTGGATACTACCATGGACATACAAATAGATGGACCTGCCCTAAGTGATAAAAGGCGTATTATTTCCCCCTCCCATTGGAACCATTCCATCGGAACCGGCTGAGCTTGCGAGAGCCTCGCGTGAATCTAAAAAAGATGACGTCATCATTCTTGTCTTGACCAGTGTCGAACTCCCATCGGTACATTTTACGAAATAACACGGCAAAAATGGTGACTTGTGTTATGAAAACATGTAAAAATAGAAGTGAAAAAGATAATAAACCCAATTTTCCTATTACAATCCATGGGTAAGCATTATTTTAGACTTATTCAGATCATATAATTTGATAACACATACTATCACATCAAGATACATGGCGACGCAAAACACAAAGCCGCTGTTTACTGAGGTAAGTAAATTATGAAGCATTTGTAAAAGTGTCTTAACTAAATACGGAAACAAAATATTTGACTCCGAAAATAAGTGAAACTTTACTTTGACGAATTTTTAGCAATAAGGCCGTTGAGTGAAAAATATTTTGACTTATAAAAAATATGTTCATGTAGATCAAAAAATATCGATTCTAAATATAAAAAATATATTTCTATATTGTTATTCTTAGAATTAATTAAACCTTCTTAAAAATCCATCAAAAAGCTACGAACTACAAACGCTTCATGAATGGTCGAAAGAATTCTGACGTCATTGGAACCTCAGTTTGTATAAAGAGCGGATCACCGAAATGTCTACGGTGCATCTCTTTCTATTACACGAGAGATGGTTTGTGTATGATGAGAGAGGTGTATAGGCCAAACGTCGTTTACTTATGGGCCAAACGGTTTTGCATTCTATCCCCTTAAAGTCTTTTTAAGTTTAGTAATGGGTGGTTTGGTATATTTAATGGTTTAGTAAACAAAGTTTATGTAATGCAAAATCTGTTTAAAAAACCACATACCATGTCAGAAATCGGATATATTCAAGGTCAGTCCGACTACCTACAAATCGTTGATTCTGACATGTTGATTTTATATTTAAAATAGATAATACTGACCGCATTAGTGCTGAAATTTGTGGAGTTAAAGCTTCCAAGTAAATACATCAAATTATTAATTGTGTTCATTTGTATCTTACAATAAGTATAATACATTTTTTCAGTATTAAATAATAATCATTACGTATTCTCTACCCATCTGACATCTGATGTTTCGCCGTAAACCTCACTAGTTTTGTGCAAGTATATTAAATTTATTGATTACGCAGAAAAGTCTCACAGTGAACTGCGCTGTAAACCGTTATCTTACTTTCGGTGTTTACTTTTTTGCACGGCGGCCTGAATTGGCGGGTGACACTTCAACCAACGGCGATCGGCCAGCGACGGCTATACCGTGTTTGTGAAGAGTTTTGGCGCGAGAAACAAAAATTCTACCTTTAAATATTAATTTAACTATGAAAACTTGATCAATTTTCTTTTTTTAAAATAACATCAATTCTGATAGACGGTTAACATTGATAAAAAAATTACTGGAATTCCTTATTGAAGAATTTAAAAAATCTCCACACAAAATGCCCAATTACGTCACACCCACACCCCGCTTCTTACCGCTCGGATCCGCTCGTTTTGGCGGGCTTAGTAAAATTTAAACTTTGAGAATTAATTTTACTATGAAAACGAACTTAAAAAAAAAAAAAAAAAAACAGTATTTAAGTTTGAATGCGAACATTGATAAAAAAAATAAAAAAAATGGACTCAACTTCCTTATTCGCGCTCCCATGTAAAAAGGTCTATTCATACAAATGCAGATTTTACTTTTAAGAACTAAATGGTCATATTTTAAATTTTTTTTTATTTATTTATTTCTATATATTACAGTTTTTACCTTATATATTTAATATTTTGGAAAACATTTTTTCATATTAATTAATATAACATTTTATTATGTTGGGTGTAAGGTAGGTTTGAGAAGGTGAAACTGTTGGTTTATAATGTTGTATGTTTCGTGAACACCTCACTAGGAGAACCTGTGCTGAGGTGTTTACGTGTTTATGATTCAGTGTGACAAGTACAGGTATTTATGTGTTGTAGTAGAAAGTTGGTTTTTTTTTTTTACATTTTAATGGTAATGGATTATTTAGAAGAAAAAATATATATATATATATAAAGTATATATAAATATATATGTATACATGAATAGTTGTAAATAATAATATTATTATTTATTTTACTTTTATATAGTTTTGTTATGTTTGGTTAGGGATTAGGAAATTTTGTATAAAGTGAATATCTTGATTTTTGATCCAGGCTGTGATATGTTTTTTGTGAATGTTTGTGTATGTATGTGTAGTTAGTAGTTGTTTTAGAGTAATGGGCATATAATTAAAAAGTTTGGTTGCGTAATACTGAAAATGTCTTTGTCAGTGTGTGGTGTGTGTTATCGGTATGTTTAGGGTTACATTTTTTAAGGACCTTGTTTTTTTTATTGTTTTCGGTTGCATTGGAATATGGAGTTTGTTTTGGAGGAGGTGTAGCAGAGCAGATTTAGCATAAAGTTGTTTTATTGACATGACTTCTAATGTTTTGTAAATTTCGCTTGAATCTGTGTAGAATGGCACTTGTAGGATTAGTTTAATTATAGCTTTTTGTATCTTTTGAATTGGGTCAATTGCTATATTTGTAGCACTTCCCCAGGCCAGTATTCCATATGTGGCAATGGATTGACAAAGTGCGAAGTATATGGATCTGAGTATTGTTAGTGGGAAAATGTTTTTAATGGATTTTATTAGGTGCATGACTCGTTTTAGTTTATTCGTGATGAAGTTTATGTGGTCAGTCCAACGTAAGTGTGTATCAATAATAACCCCTAGGTACTTTGTTTGTTTGACCCTTTCAATATGCTCGCATTGACAATTGGATACAGTTTGTTCACAGTCATGCAGAAACAGGTCTATGTTTGATGGAGGTTGACCTCTTTGTGTAATACTATGTGTGATGTATTTTGTTTTGATTGTATTAATGGTAAGAGTATTACTGTTTAGCCGTTTTTTAACAATTGACAAACTTTTTTCTGCTATTAAAAATACCTCTTTCCATGTGGCAGCTTGAAAGAGAAGAACTGTATCGTCAGCGAAGGTCACGATTTTACCTTCAATATCAATGTTACACAACTCGTAGTGTAGTAATGTAGATGAGGAATAATAAAGGGCCAAGTACACTCCCCTGTGGGACTCCGTATGTAATTAGAAGTGGTTCACTTATCTTGTTGTCAATTTTAACTTGTTGAGTTCGGTCAGACATGAAGCTTTTAATTAAGTCGAATTCTACTCCATTAATACCAATGTTTTTTAACTTCTTGAAAAGTTTTTCGTGTGAAATTGTGTCGAAGGCTTTACATAAAAAATAAAAAGGTCTAAATAAATTGAAATAACTTTTTTCTTAGCGTCAAGATTATGTGTTATGAAGTCTGTAACAGTAGCTTTTGCATGTTCTGTGCTCATGTTTTTCCTGAAACCGTGTTGGTTCAACGACAGTATTTGTTTTGTTTCCAGATAGTGTTGAAGCTGTTTTTTAATAGTTTTTTCCAGAATTTTTGAAAAGGTTTTTAGTAACGTAATGGGTCTGTAGTTGTTAATATTATTTTTTGTCCTGATTTGAAAATTGGAATAATAAGGCCTTTTTTTTTTTTTTTTTTTTTAATGCGAGATGCCTTTATACTGTTAGATTTATTTATTGGCGAATCACAGTCATCGTCCCTCTCTTCGCCCCGCGATAATTAGTTTTTACCCCTCATCTGTATGTTCTGGTCTATCTATTTGTATGTCTATGGATACTACCTTTTAAAATGATCACAAGGTTCTATATAATTGGTTAGAAACCTAGATAGTGTTTCGGATAAAAATACCCTATTTTACTTCAATATTATTTTTTTACATTAACTCCACACAGGAGGCCCAGAGGAAAATAATTTCCCACAGGGCCTATGTCATCTTTGAGGATGCTGTGTGGAGGGTCTTTTTGAGGAAAGGAAGGAGTGGACATGGGTCTTGAAGAGATCCATGTTGTAGGAGGGAGGAAACACAGAGGCCGGTAAATCGTTCCACAGCAGAGCTGTTGAACTCAAGAACGAGTCGTTAAAACGACCCGTTCTCATGTGACTAATGTCAACCGTGTACAAATGTTGGGCGCGTGTTTGGCGTGTTTCCCGACTATGCACCGGTGCCGAGGGGATCAATGACGCTAGTTCCTCGGAGCATCTTCCATTTTAATACCGGTAGAGCAAGGACAGCATTCCTACCTGACGCCTGTGCTCTAAAGATTGCAATCCGTCTGTTAAGATTTGACACAATTAGTTGACCTTTTCTAAAAGTCTAAGTGAATATTCAATTTTTTTTTAATAATTCTTGTTATAATAACCTTTGAGGGTTTTACCCAACAATCCTTTTCTGTGTCATGTTCTTTTTCAAATTTTAGTTTTTATTTATTATTTTTATATATAGAAAGGGGGAGGGGTAAGATTCAAATAAATTTCGCCCACTCTTACCCCTCCTCTTTTCTTCTACTCCATTGGTGATCTTAATTTAATTTTTGACTTCAGTGTACATTTACTCCTGATGACGTGAACATTGTTCACGAAACACGTAGATTGTGTATATATAAATAAAATGATGTAAACTAGGTTATTTGCCTTTTTATAAAATAAATAATGACATCACAAAGTGAAAATCATTCAAAAGAAGCTTTCTTCGAAAGATTAAAATAATGTTTAAAGCTCATTGAAATGATAGTTTATTTGTTTTAATTTTGTGCTTGTGGTTTATTTTATAGATATATAATTAAAGAATACAACGCCAACAATTATAGTTGAATGAATGTCATTGTTTTCTTAACTACTCACAGGCACACTAAACTTAAAGAAATATGTTTTTTTTTTAAACTTTTTAAGTGCGGGATTTGTACACCCACTAGGTACTTTATCGCGGATTTGTATTAACGTGTAAAAAAAGTACTTACGTAGGTATTATATATTTTATGTTTTCTTCCAACTTATTAAAATTTTTACGCCAACTTAAAAACATTCGCTCCCTACTTCAAAGGAGTTGCTTCGTGTATCACTAAACATGAGTGGCGTGCGATATCATATTTAGTAAAAACATATTTATTATTTTGCTATTTTCTAGTATTGTCTTTAATGGTTAATTAAATATTACAATTTGATGCTTTGCGCATTAAGTTATACCAAAAATTAAATATTCATCGTGGACTTTTTTAAATGAATACCGAGAACTTAAAAGGGTGTAAGTGCCAGTTACAAAAAATGAGATAGACGAGAGTTTAAAGTAAGCTCAATCATTCAAAGAAAACCCTATTACATTTTTATGCCAGATTAACAAAGTGGGAGGGATGGAGACATTGTACGTCTAGGTACATAATAAAACATGGTTTTCTTTTAATGTTTGAGCGTACTTTAAATTCCCGTCTACCTCTATTTTGTGAATGGCACTTACACCCTTTTAAGTTTCTGAAATTCAAATGTTAATAGATGTCGCACGTTCATATAAAAGTCGATATTTTTACCCAAGACTCTATCTAGATTGCATTTAGTTCGGGTAGAATGTTGCAATCTTACATAAAGATATGCGCTATGAAAATTATGATATTGTTGATAGGTCTTAATCGATCTCTTTCAAATTTTCGTTTGAGAGTTGCTTCAATGATTTTTTTTTTACTTAGACGCCCATTGGGCTTTTACATACATATAAATAAAAAAAATTTTCAACAGTTTGCAGTATGGTTGGTTTATCCACGTGCAATTGACAACTAAGAAACCAATTATTAATATCTTCACTACACTAATCCATTATGTAATTAACAATAAAACAGTATAAGTATTACTATACAATGTATTACTAGATCTTATGTTGTTTGGCTTAGTTGGAATATGTAAACATGTTAATATAGATTATATATAATCATTTTCGTTGCAATTCAAGATACCTACATAGATTATAGAGGATGCTGTTATTTGTTGAACACAATTTTATAGTGCATTTTGATGTGAATCTGTTTTACAATGTTTTTCATTAAATAAATTGCACGAAATATAAAAGACATACATATATGTATAAAGAATAATTAATGTACATTAGTACCAAATAAGAAAAAAAAATACGGTGCTCCAGATTTTATGTCCGGGTTAAATCTTTCCCAAATGAAAGACTAAACCCTTCCACACACTTTTCCACAAATGATTATTTAGTAAATTCTCGCAATGTAAATGCACTATATAAGTATAATAAATACAAAACAATACAATAACAATACGTCAATCCACCAGAAACATAATGGGAAAATATTTCACCGACTCCAGATATTTTCATATCAGAGGGTTTGGCTCTGATGAAATCCTAACTGGTTCGATAAATCCTGCTGATCCCTCAATATAAATATTTAAAAAATCTTTCGTAATCCTACATTTATTTAAAATGACTGCCTTTTGCATTTTTATATATTTAAATTCTTTGATAAATCTAATACGCCTAAATTTTGTATGAGAGAGCTAGGTATAATTCCAGTAGCCGAAATAACAAATGGTAATATTTTTATAGTCTGAGAATGCCAAATTCTTTTTATCTCATTATATTTTTATCATACTAATATTTTAATCAGAATAACAAATAACATTGTAAGAAACTGATACAATAAAGGATTATTTTTATTTGCATGTAGGTATATTTGCTTTTCGAGGGAATCAATATTATCAAACATCAACACAGCAAGTTTAAAGGAACATATAATTATGCGAGAAGCAACTCCATGAAATGGAACATGGAGAAAAAAACAGTATTGTATTTATTGGGTACACGACAACTAACACATACTCACCAGGTCAGGGCTGCCTAAATGTCTGTTAAAGATTTTAAATAAAATTCAATAGATATAAATATTGGCAACTTATTACCACACCTAGTGAACCAAAGGTATTCCTGCACAATTGTATTCCTGCAACGTGTACATGTGAAAATATGGAACTAGTTAAAGATTATGTTTATTTAGGTGTTATTATTGATTGCTTTTTCAAGTGGGATATACAAATAAACAAAGTTTGTGCACGACTAAGATCAATTGTAAGCAGATTGTATAAACTAAATTTTTTTGTTCCTATCTGCACACTTCGAATAATTTATTTATCTCTAGCTGAATCTGTTATAAGGTATGAAATAACAGCTTGAGGATTTTCCTGTAAAACAAATATAGACCATGTTCAATCAGTGCAAAATTCACTGGTTAAATTATTAGCTGAAAAAAATAATAATATGGCATAATATTCCATACTTTTATCAGAGTCTCAAAGTTCTTTCAGTGAGAGCAATTCTGAGGTACAAAATTATATTTCAGCACATAAATTATCCTTTACATATATACAGGCTGGAACACAACCATAATACTCGTTTTAACTTTAATGAAGGGCTAATTGTACCTAAGCGTCCAAATAAATACGGACAAAGAACGTTAAATTACATGATTCCCAGTTGTTTATATATGTTATCTGCTCAAATTAAAAACTGTGCCCAAAACAAACAATTGATGAATTTACTGAAGACTTGGTTTACGGAAAGAATTAATTTGTATTAGCTTACAATGACATATTATTCTAAAGACTTTAAAAATGTTATTTATGTTTTCAAAAATTTATTTTTATCTATATTTCTGTACAAAATTAAATTTTATTTTATGTAATTGTAAAAATGTAACTATTAAATAACTATAATTAACGTAAAGAACCCGTTAGACAAAATGCTAAAAAGTAGTTTATCGGGACTTTTGTCTTGTATTTGTAAAGTGAATAAAAAAAAAAAAAAACCTACAATCTAAAAATCCATGCGTCTCTCACTAAGCTAAGACTAAGTTTCTCATCACATGCAAAACTAGATTATATGACCACCGACGGCAGCGCCAATTTTCATGCTTAGCTATAATTCTTGAAAGTAATTTCAGGAAATTGATGTACGCACGAAACTCACAAAGAATTTTGTTTCGCAGTTTGTACCATATTTTTGCTATTTTATCATCTTGTTAGCCCAAATTTAAACAAGTTATCACATAACTTATACTAAAATTTACCTTCACAGATGAGATACCTAAGTGTTTAGTATTTTTACGATAACATTAAAACAACCTATTTTGAAGCCTACAGAAGAACATAATATGATTTTTTACGAACACGTGTTTTATAGTAATAATAATTAACTCTACGAAAAGATGTCTCATCAAAGCCACTGCATCGCCTTAGTTCTTAATTGTCTAAATTTGCTGGAAGAGAAGGTATTCTTTCATTATTTCAATTAAACATTATGAAAGGTGTTTAAGATAAAGCTATTTCCGTAAATATAATGGATTCATTAGTTTAAATAATTATTTGTTAAGTGATTAACTATCATTTCATATACTTTATTTTCAATTTTAAATTGGAAATTGAACAAAAACTAAAATGATCATTTGGACAATTAGAAACTAAGGCGACGACTGGATAAATAAATTTTAATGGATTGTATTTAGCACCTATCCAATCAGACAGTTTTTTGGTGCTTTTCACTACAAAAATAAAAATAGCGAAAATATCATATATAGCAATGATAGTTGCTTAGTTTGTATTTAATAATTAGGGTTACAGGTTGTAGGAAAACACATTACCTGAAGTTATCACTAGAATGAGTGCCACCGCACGCCTCTGCTAACCACTCAGTTAAGCTACCAAAATAAATATGTGTTTTAAAAACGTTTCAACAGCATCAAAAGCGCTGAAGCTGCTTTGCAACGCCGCTCAGTACGAAATTTTCTTCGAACCATAAAAATTAAATCTGCCCTAATGGATTGAAAAATTAAATATTTAATAGTTCGCGTGTTGCAGATGAAATATGTTCGGATCGTCCCCAGTTGTTGTTCATTCGAAAATTTGAAGCTTGGCGTAAATCCTTCATTCGCACTCACGCAACTAATTCTTTCAGCTCGCGTTATTTGGTCTCCCTGCACCCCATTCTCCTCCCACCTAATAATTTATTTAGCCCGCAGCCATATGTCTCAATGAGAAAAATCATTCCAAGAACCCCGAATAGGGGAGGGGGTGAATGCTAAGCACAAAAGAAATAAAATAAAATTCTTAAACTTTTCAGAGTGTAATAAATGCATTTGTTTGATGTACGCATGTAGGGGAGGAATCACCGAAGGGATAAACCGATAAAAATGTGCTATGGGCGTGTTGGCTTTCCTTAAGTAATCTGGTTTTTTCTTTGCTATGACTCTAGTGTAAGTAATTGTGTCGATACATATCAAACTCGCCAAAGTCCACTACCAACCATTTTTTGTTGTGTATTCGATATAGCAAAAAAACGAATCTTTTGCTTTATATTAGAAGATTGAAAGTTGATAGATTATTCAATCCAACCAAAAGTCCCACACCCGCTTCAAATCATATGAGTTAAAGTCCATTATAGCATGGTAATCACATTAGCATGGTAATCTTATTATATGAAAAATTGTGGGAAATAATTGACAAATACTTTAAAAAATATGGTACTAAAACAAAAAATCAATATCCTGTCTGGTTTAATCAGCAATTTATTGCTCTTCTTAAGAAAAAAAAAAACAAAGTTAGACTTAAGGTAAAAAAACATGGTTATGAGTCAGATTATAGGGAATTCTCTTATTTAAGGAAATTTACAAAAAAATACAAAGCGAATGTTATAAATCATATATCAACTCTGTCGAAAGTGGTCTGCAAGGTAACATAAAGTTATTCTGGTCATACTCAAAATCATTACGAAAAAATAATTGTATTCCTAAAGTAATGCATCTTGACGATATTTCCGCAAATGACGGTGAAAACATAGCAAATAGATTCTCTACATATTTTTCATCTGTTTATACCAAGTCGGAATCATCTACTAATGATTCAATGCCAAACATAACTGAACACAATCAAAGCAATTTGGGTAAAATACATATTAGTGCAGATGAAATAAAATGTTTTTTGAGTAAAATAGATTCCAATAAGGGCCCAGGACCTGATAAAATTCCTCCTTTCTTTGTTAGTTGCTGTGCAGACTCTTTGTGTTTACCGCTTTTTATAATTTTTAATGCATCCCTTACCACGGGAACTTTTCCCGATCTGTGGAAAAAAGCACACGTGGTCCCAGTATTAAAATAGGGAGACCAATCTTTAATAAAAAATTATAGGCCAATCAGTATATTATCCTGTTTTGCTAAAGTTTTTGAATCTCTGATATATAAAAATATTTTTTTCACATTTTAAACCCCTTCTCTGCACTAGGCAACATGGGTTTGTTCCTCAAAGATCAATCAACTCAAATCTTTTGGAATTTTGTAATTATGTTTGTAATTCTTTTAATGAAAGATTACAAGTAGATACAATTTATACTGATTTCCAAAAAGCTTTTGATATAGGTAACCACTCCATCTTACTAAGAAAACTTGAACAAATTGGAATACATGGAGACCTATTACGGTGGGTGAAATCATATTTGTATAACAGAACTCAATTAGTTCTTATTAATGGATACAAATCATCCCCTATAGTTGTAACTTCTGGTGTACCACAGGGTTCAAATCTTGGCTCCCTGCTTTTTCTTATATTCATAAATGACCTTGGCTCGAAATTAAACTGTGATTATGCTTTTTTCGCCGATGATCTTAAAATTTTTCGTAAAATTAAGTCTGTTTCCGATCATCAGCTGCTTCAAAATGACCTCGACACACTCAATAACTGGTGTAATGTCAATGATATGCACTTAAATGTTGAAAAATGTTACATTTTAAACTTTACTAGAAATAGAATTATAAACGATTTTTCTTATGTTATCAATAATATTATTCTCAAAAAAGTTTCTTCAATAAGGGATCTAGGAATCACTCTTGATTCTAAATTCATATTTGATGTACATATTAACAACATTAAGTGCAAATCATTAAAAACGATGGGATTTATTCACAGAATATGTAAACCTTTCAAAAATCCTCAATCAATTCTAAATCTTTACAATGCCTTAATTAGAAGTAAACTTGAATATGGAAGCACTATTTGGAATCCACATTACTGCAAATATGAAAACATTGTAGAATCAGTTAAAAAAAAATTACTAAGAATGTTATCCTTCAAATGTGGACTACACGACCATCTCAGATCATACGATGTACGTCGTGATTACTTCAAGATTGATACACTTAAAACTAGAAGGCAATTGACTGATCTAATATGTTTACATAAAATTATTCACGGCCATCTTGATACTACATTATGTCTTAACAGTATTGAAATTAATGTCCCCAATTCCCATTGTTTAAGACGCCATAACATTTTTCATATGAATACATTTAAAAATAATATCACCTACTTTAGCCCTCTGACCCAGATGTGTCGACTGTATAACAAGATAGAGTGCGCTGATGTGGATATTTTCGTTGACAATTTGTATGGATTTAAAAAAAAAGTTCTAGCGCTGTTAAAAAGTACTAACTAATTATGTTGTGTGAATTGTCTTTCTATGCATGCTCGCGTATATGTCTTTTACCACTCATTGCAATGTGTTACTTGAGTGACCTTGTATATAATTCTGTATTTTTATTTGTGATGTTTTTGTTTTTCTAATTGCATTATTTGTATTTAATTGTATGTAATTGTAGATTTTTATAATTGTGTAATAACTGAGTTTTATAACTGGATTGTTCTCATGTAAGTGTAAACATCTGTAAAGCCCAGTATAAATAAATAAATAACCAACCACGCGTCGTCTACACTCTGTCATGGACGCCAATTATATTTGTTCAAACTCACACAAGTCCTATTTCTTTAATTCAAACACACCTAAGTCCAGTAATTCTATTTCAATGTTGACTAAGTCCATAGATATTATATCAAATACGCCCAAGTCCATAAAAAAATCATCGAAAATGCATATTTATTTCACGAAATTTAATTTTGATTTTTATTTTTCTGTGTTCCCAGGTGCAATATATTTAGAACATAAAGTAATATTCACTGGTTTTACTAGCTGAAAGTTGAAACTAGCAAAAATCGTCACTATCCGAAAAATGTTTGAATGGGACTTACGAGTAGGCGAGTTTGATATGTGTCGACACAATTGATCAGATATTTTAAAATTGTATTTGAGTAGTTCAATTCCATTGGCCGGTCTGTCGCTTAAGAGTAGAAAAGTTTTGTTGTGTCGCTGCAGTTCTCACTTCTAGGGATGATCTGTACTGTGGAAGGAATAAATAACTCCTACACTGTGAAAATTGAAATACTTGAAGCATGTGTGTAAATATTCCGCTTGTGAATGCGGTACGATATTAAATTATACTGATACCTTCCGTGGAAGCATAGCAGCTGATGAAAGCAATAGCAAGAATTATTGGATGCCTTCGTGAGCTGAATACGCGGAAGGAGAAAGCTCGAGCTTTGTGCAAGTTTGTTCCGCAAAGTATTTATTTAGAAGTTTATTCGTGACTCGGAAGACATCAAATAGTATTAAACTTGCGAAACTGTATGCGCCGGTAAACTTAAACGGGATATTATGTTCTTGATAGAGAATAAATTAATAGCCATAATATTAACATGATGATGATACGATGAAATTGAACAAACTTTAAGCATTTCTTCTTTAGAAAAACGTAGAAAGGGCTCTGATCTAATTTGCATGTTCAAAATTATCAACAGTATTACTGACACACCTGCTTTGTTACAACTCATCCAGTTCAACATTCCTTCCCGTAGACTCAGAAATAATGAAATTCTGTTCCTCGATCAACATTCCACTAATTATGAATATCATTCTCCTTTATCCAGAATTTCGAGACTTGTCAACGCAAATCAAAGCATTGATTTTTTTGGTGTAAGTCTAAATGACTTTCGGCAGTCGATACGCAATGTGTAATTTTAAAGCCTTTTAAATCAAATCAATGTGTAATTTTCAAGCTACTTGTAGTTTTCTTCTGTACTTTTATTTTATATATAAATTGTCAATGTTCTTCATGTATATGTACTCTCCTTTTATTGTCATCTCTTTTTTTTAATTCGTGTTATTGTTATATTGTTAATAGATTTTTTATCCGTAAATAAATAAACATTATTTATTACTGTGTTTTTTGTTTAACGTGATTTTTATATAATTCTTATGTTAAGGAAAATAAAGAAGAAGGAAAACACGTTAACAAGAAGAAAAATATCAAGTAAAGTTAATCACGACACAAAAATATGTAATACTGTGTTATAAAGTTTCATAAAACTGCGTAAACTAATAACAACTAAACTTAACATGTGAATATGCTTATGACAAAAATTGAAACATCGCATATACAGCTTCACAGTTTGACATGGTTCACTTTGCAGGTGGTTACTGGAGGAACTAACGAAGCGCGTTAAGGTGCCGTATATCCGCTGAAAAAGAAAAGAAGGAGAGATACGTAATTACGAATGTTGGAGGGAGAGCGCTAAAATTTAAAACGATAAAATTAAAGCAAAAATTGTGAAAATGTTTAATAAAACACGACTCATTTAAAATAGAGTGAAAATCTCGTGGGAAACATCTTAAAAAGCATGTAAAGAAACACTGCGAATTTTCCATACATATAAATTCTAAAATAAGTGACATGAACGTGTTTATTATAATTTTTGGAGCATAATTTGCGATTTTTTTCTATCGAGGGAATTTCATATAATTTGCGTTTCTTCGTGGAACACATCTAGATATTATCTTAAGAAATAACATATATTTTTTTAAAGAGCTTAAAAATTTCAAATGTTTAAGGGAGATATGTAAGAAATCGGTAGGAATTCTGGATGCGGCGGCTTAGGCTTTGTATAAATAATTTATTTTTTATATTTTATTCAGTAATTGAATTCGTAAAATTTTGTATGTAAATAATAAATGAATAAATAAACCCAGGGACGAACATCAAACTGACATTTGAGTCTGAACAATTTAACCGAGGCCTAAAAATAACAACAAAACCGACATTATTATTTATTCGGAAACAATTTAAACGCAAACCCATAAATTGCCCGGGATTTTACTTGTCACATTCGGAGATTAAAATCAGATCTACCTCGCGCGGAATATAATTTAAATAAATAAATAGGGCGTTACTGTTAAAAATGTCATAAAGTAATCCCGCTGTCTGTCATATTAGCGGGGACCGAACCAATTTGAAATCGTATGGTTTCGAGCATTACTAAAATCCCCCCGCTTTGCAATGCCGTAATAAAAAATGCATTAAATTGCATTAGGGGAGGAATAGTATCTAATATGGTACAAATGGGATCTCACAGCTCGTGGCACACGTCGCTCCCCTCGCTGAGGTGAATTTATTCACTTTATTCATTTCTATGATGCAGTCGTAGTAAAACAGCGGTTGTCGCATAACTTTAATGGTATTCCTTGACGCTGTAGAACGTAAGCTTGATCTAGTATTGTATTGCATTATATGGCAGAGTATCCCACAATGTTTATGAGAGGAAATATCATAGTCTTGGTAAGGTTGAAATATTTTACCCCCGTATTAAAGAGTATTAAAATGTATATATATATTTTTTTATTTTAGCGACTATATAAAATAATAGTACATACAAAATACAATAGTGAAATTAAGTATAAAATATTGTATTTCTTAGTCCTTCTCACTAGGGGGATCCTGTGCCGAGGTGGACTAAAGTATAAATTTAGTTTATTTGTCTTCTATGTCGTTTTTAGGGTCTTCTTTAAGGTTAAACGTCACGTACGTTATAATCTACGCATTCACAGATGGCGCCAATAAAATTATTTTTAGTTTTTAATGCTTTTTGCATGTTACGCTTTAAAATATTAAGGTAAATTAATTGTTCGCCATCGTACACATTTAATTAGAATATAAATAAATAGTTTTGTCCATAAACAAACATAAATCTTTAAAGAAAGGCTTTAAAAATACTATATTGGATTGAGTCACCGATGCAAAATTGAATTTTTCAGCCTTTCTTGAAAGATTTGGGTTTGTTTATGGACAAAACTATTTATTAGTATTCTAATTAAATATGTACGGGCGCGAACAATTAATTTACCTTTATATTTTAAAGCGTAACGTGCAAAAAGCATTAAAAACCTAAAATAATTGAATTGGCGCCATCTGTGAATGCGTAGATTATAACGTGCGTGATGTTTAACCTTAAGGTTTTTTCATTGACCTCATTAAGCCTTATCTTTATTCTTGATTTGTACATATTCATTAGGATTTTAGCATATTACTTGTGTACAAATTTCATTAACGAGGTAAATGATTGGTTCTTCAAAATTTATTGCTATCGAAAAAAATAGGGGTAATGATAATGATATAAAAGGGCGTAGGGAAGATCACTCGGGCATAGAAAATCAAGTAACGCAGGCCGTAACGAAGGCGACAATGCAAAATAAAGTTTTTTTAGTACTTTTGCAACTAGTTCCAGAGAGGAAGATCTTAATAGGTTACTTTTGATTGAGACCGCTATGTCGATTCGGCTTACCGACTGTAAGAAATGCCTAGCATATTTGAAATCAGAGACATTTGAAGACCACAGTGACAAAAATGACATCATCTTTATTTCAAAATTATAAGTACGTAACCGTGCAGAATCTTTCCTTTTGGCCAAAATCAATATCAATCACCATATACCAAGAAACCCTGAAACTTTTCATATTTTTATTTATTGTATTGTATGTATGCGAATACCTTAAAAGAGTCCGAACCGTCCCAACCGTCTGGAGCCAATGAGTCTATGGCATCCCCGATTGGGGTATGTTGTGAGGATGAAAATTATTGGGGGAGGAGATGGGGAAAGGAAGATGGAAAAGCACCTGGCTATTCAGATCTGTTCACCAAACATGCCTAAAGCCATTTCAAGCAACGTTTCAACTCTGATGGTCTTACACCAGGGCAATACTGGGAGTATCTTACACCCTGGAACGTGCCGCAAATATACTGTATTTTATTTCTAAATTAATAAAATGCTGAATACCATCAATCAATCAAAAGAATGTTGTGAACTTATAGTAAGATGGGCGCGGTTTATACCTTACTTAAATCTCGTCATGTATTTGTATGTAAACATCTTGTATTAGGTCTGTATATTTTTGAGCCCGTACCTTATATTGTATTTTCCTGATTTTGTTTTATCTATGCATTTCTTAGTCCATCTCATTAGTCCATCATGGAGGAAACTCTATTTTAACTTTTTGAAACCCAAAGTACATAAATCAAATGAGTCAATGAGTTATACAAATTCATAAAATGTTATAAGACATGTTTCTGTGAAATATTTGTAAAGTGATTCTTCATATGGTTGTATCTGTATGTTGCTTCTGTGAAATGTTTTGTAAATTTTTTATTCATAAATTGTGTCTACATATTGGGTTGAGTTTGGGTTTAACTTCTCAAAAGTACCAATTGGCGATCCCTTAATGAGTTTTGATAACTCATGGGAGTGCAACTTCGTTGTATGTTTTTAATAATAAAAAAAAAATAAAAAAAAAAAAAAAAAAAAAAGGTGGTGGATTTTATACTCTCTGAGACATAGAAAACCCTGACAATTTTATATAAATATATTAACAAAATAAAAAAAATCAGAGTGTGCAATTTACACGCGGTAGCAGTGAAACCTTCTGAAAAATAAATTAGACAATAGTGGGGAGACTACGAAGTACTTATTTTAATCAATGTGAAGGATGATTTTTCCCATATTTTGGTCGTTGAATTCCAGTACACCTTTTCCTATATATTTGGTCATCTTGTTAGTATTTGTGTTTTCTTCTTCGGAGTCACTAGATTTCGCTTTCTTAAGTGTCTTCTTTGCGTGTTTATTTGTTGTGTGCATGCAAGTGCATTGAGTGGGTTAAATACAGCGATACAAATGTGGGTTATAAAGCGGCGCTTTATCGTATTATATTGGAACTGAGTATCAGTGAAATAAATAAATATTTTATTGCTATCTCATTCTCTCGCAGGCTAAATCCTATAGATGCGTGTGTTTGTCTATTTTTAATCGCTTTTAAGCCAGTGCAGTTAACACCCGGTAGAAGTGAAACCATCAAAAAAACAAAAGTAGACAAGAACTACAAAGTACCGCACAAAGAGGAGACCGATAATTCTATCTCATTCTCCCGCAGACTCTTTTTTACATGAGCTCCACACAGGAGGCTCTGAGGAAATTAATTTCCCTCAGGGCCTATGTCATCTTTGGGGATGCTGTGTGGAGGGTTTTTTAAGGAAAGGAAGGAGGGGAGAGTTCTGAGAAGGAAACAAGTTTAAGGGGTGGGAAGGAATCTGAGGTTCAGCGTGTCCTGGTCATCCACCTCCAAGACCTAGACAAACCTCACCCCATGAACCCAGGCACCTCTGCTAAATCACCAAACGTAACGAACCACTTGGGGTAATCTAAGGCAGAGGTGTTGGTTATCCACTCCCGGTACCCTTATCAGTATCCATTCCCGCCTCCCAAATTTATGTAGATGTATGTGTTTGTCTCTTTTTAATGTAGCTTTTTGGTTTCATCGAGTTCCAAATCACAACGGTGCTAAAGAAGTATTGACTTCAATAGACAGTACTTTGTTTTAACAAAGTAACTTTTATTATTTGTTTAATAAAATTTGCCAAAAAGGTTGTCGATTTCAGCTCTCGTTCGTTTTGTGGACTTTTCGATATGGTTTATAGCAGCCGTTCGCCGCCTTTTGTTGTGCTAGAAATTCGCGCACGAAACTGCGGATAATTTAATCTATTTGAATTCTTTGTTACCTCTATTCGACTTGAATCAATTTAATGAAGTATTGTTTACTTAAGACTGGAATGAAAGGAGAACTTGTGGAATTAATTTAGTACTAAGGGTCTAGTAATTTAATCTATTGCATGCGAACGCTAAAAAAATGTTTTAATGGTTGTCAATGGAAGTTACATTTGAAAAATCAGTACGTGTGATTAATCAATTACTTATTTAAATCAATAAATCACCCGTGATTACGCTAGATTAAATTAATAATAAGAAAAATCATAAAATCCAATATTAAACTACATAAACTTCAGTGGGAAGACCATGTAATAAATGTCACAAACCGTATACGTAAACTGGCGTATATTTTCAGATCTTTACGAAATATATTAAACAAAAATACACTAAAAACAGTTAACTTTTCTCTATGCCAATCGATTATATCTTACGGTATAATTGTTTGGGGAGGATGCTCTAAAACAATATTGGATCCGTTAATAAAAGCACAAAAACTGATAATACGTACTTTTTACAAAGTACACTACATTCACCCCACGAAGGACTTATTTGGTGACCTCCAAGTGCTTAATATAAAATTGTTGTATGTCAAATACATATCTGCCTATTTTAAATTAAAATTTTAAAAAAAAAGATTTTTGAATCAAGCTAAAGTACAAGATATTCCAAACAATCCAACTTTGTTTTTCCAGTAACTAAAACCTCAATGGCCCAGTCAAAGTTTTACTTCCTTGCACCGAAAATCTTTAATAATTTACCAATTGAAATAAAGACGGTAGACCAATATCAGAATATCACACTTTCAGGAAGGCGATTAAGGATTTTTTGATGAGTGAATGTGACAACGCCGGTGGCCTGTTTCTCGTTCTCAGATAGAACAACTGTCTATATATATACTTTATTTTTTTAATGTAATATATATAAATATGTGTATGTAATGTATATAGATGTGTGTGTGTATATACATGTGAGTAGGTGCGTATATGGGTACGTATATGTGTGTTTATACCTGTATAGATGTGTCCACGTGTGTGTATGTATGTGTGCACCTGTATATATATACGTTGTGCTTGCATGCACACAAAAAAAAGTTATGTATATTTTTATAACCTAATACTAATTCACTTCTTTTCCCCTTTCTATTTTCTATTTTCCACTTTTTATTTTATTATAATTTTTCCAATTTTTAACATCACTTATAATAAATCCATATGTTTACATATTACATATTTCATAAAAAGTAACAATACTCCATTGGTCACGATGAAGCAGGCAGCCACCTAGTATGGTGATCCAATATATCCACACTATGTTAATTACTCAATTATGTATTTTATAAAATGCGAGTATTTACATATTTACGATAACGAGTGTATGTTTCAATGCTACGTAGCTTATTATTACGGGTCAGAAGGGATGTGCTCATTGTAACATTTCTTCATACTGATTCGTGGATGGTTCGAAAACTCGACTTCGACTCGAGCGTTAGTTCCTATGTTCCCGTAGAATGTTTTATCTCCCGGCTTGCAGAACTAACTTGCCAGTGGTCATGCCAGTCGGGAGGGCTGTCTTGTTGTTAAATATAATAACTTCAAATATCGATATGTTTAACATCAAGGAGGCACAATTTAGACGACAAGCTTTATTGATTTAAGTCTAATTGTGCTTCATTGATGTTTAAATTGCTTAAATCTGCTTATCTTATCTTGATATTTTCTCTTTTTTAAAAAAGCTTTACAATTTTTTTTTTTTATAATTTTACAATGAATAAATTGAATTGAATTGTGATATTATAATTGTTGCGTTGACCATAAAGGGTACTTTTTCACATAATACTTGTATTTGGATTTCAGGCCAAAATCTTAATAAATAAGAATGAATGTTACTTTGTTAGTGCCTTATGCGGTCCCTAAATCATTCTCCGTGAGTGGTTGGGCGCACGCCCGCGATGGTTCATATATATAGTGGTGAGCTCTGGCGTTATGAAATTATTTCCTATACTTGTTGTGCGCTCGCCCGCGAAGGTTTCTATATGTACTGATGAGCTCTTCTACTAAATTTGTATAGACAAAATAGGTGGCTAGTGAGCTGTATGAAAACTGAATGTACGGGGACTGAATGTATGGAACACGGGAGAAGGGAGGGCAACGTGGGATGGACTAACAGTATTTTGTTTAATTTAACAATTAACTCGCAAATAACTGCCAAAGTTATCTCTAAAATCGAGAGAAATAGATTTTTTTAATGGCCCACATTTTATAATTGAAATACATATAAATAAAGCAGCACTATTTCGGGCTAAATATTTGCTTATACCATTTGATTTTCAAAAATACAATTTGAAGTTTTTGCACATTCCAGGTTGATATAGCTGTTTGAATATCATAACACCAGATCCAGTTATTTGAAAGTTTATTGACGGTGACAGCAAAAAACTAGGTTTACACAAATGATTTTTAATTGCACATGGGAGTGTATTAGCAGGTGGTGAACACTTTCCATACGAGAACGGGTCGTTTTTACCAATCGGTCTTTTACTGAAATAGCTCGGCTCGGAAATGATCAGCCAGCTCATGTGCGCCTTTTTCTTTTCTTTCCCCAAATAGACCCTTTACACAACAACCCCCGAGATTCGATAGTACAATTATGAATAATTTTGTATTGCTTATTTGGGACTTATAAGACCGATACCGCCGACCGTCCCAAAGTCCATGTTCTCATTTTCTTTACGATATTTTACCATAGGGATCCAATAAAAAAATGGTCCATAATTTGTAAAATAGGGTTTAACATTGGTAGAAAGCACTTGTAAAAATAGATATTATCAGAATCATTCCGTAAATTCTTCGAATAGAGGGTATTTTATTAAGAATGATAGTTTTCTCGGTCTCAGGTGGAGTTGGAAGCTTTTAAATTGAACAAATCCTTCATTCTTACGAATAACAAGTAACTCTCTCATTCCTACAAGGCAGAGGATTATTATATTTTAATAGGGAAAGAACTCTGAGTAGATTTTTAAAGAAAATATTTTTAAGAACCTTAAGTAAATTAAGTTAAAATGGTTAAGTACATTATTAGAAGTAGTATTAGTATAGAACAGTATTAGTATAGTATTAGTATAGTAAAAACAGAGGTGATGGTTATAGGAAGGGACCAAACTGAGTGGAACGTACTCGCTAATGGGACCAGCTGAAACAGGTGGACAGGTTCAAATACCTTGGGGTCGAATTCTCCAGCGATGGTCGGCAAGACGGAGAAATTGATAGAAGAATAAGTGCGGCAAGCAGTGTATTGCGTCCTCTCTACAGCTCAGTAATAAGAAAAGCCGAGCTCAGCATCAAAACAAAGACGTCAGTGTTTAAAACGGTATACCGCCCGACGCTCACTTACGGCCACCAGACATGGATGCTAAGTGAACGAACACGCTCCAGAGTCCAAGCTCCCGAAATGAGGTACTTGAGAGGAGTGGCAGGGGTTACGAAATGGGATCATATAAGAAACTCGACGATCTGAAATGATCTAAACATTGAACCACTGCTACTCTTCATAGAAAAATCGCAATTGAGGTGGCTTGGGCATGTACTAAGAATGTCTGATGACCGAATTCCGAGGAAGATACTGAGTGCGGTTCCAGAGGGTAGAAGTCCAGTGGGCCGCCCCAAACACAGTTGGGCGAGGCAACTCCAGAAAGTGTGTGAGGAGAGGATGGGTCTACCATGGACGGAGGCCGAACAATCAGCACAAGACAGGAACGTATGTATATAACATTATAGCCTTCTATAACATTATAGCCTTGTCGATGCAATTGGTCCCCGACCCGAATAGGACAAGGGGAAGAAGATATGCGTATTAGTATAATATTGCATTAGAGGTACTACACAAAACTGCGAATCATTTAATTTGTTTCAAGATAATTTAGGTAGGCAGAGAGGGTGGACCGCCAAACGACTCGGTCTTGGCATACACTCCTTGCCTCATTCACATTCATACATCATATCATACATATTTTTCTGTTATTTCTTCCTTTCACGTTTGCGTCGTACCTATATTCTCCTTACACTCCTTTCTTCGTTCACTCGCTTTACATGCCCAAATTATCTAAGCATCCCTCATTACGCTTCCATCCACCTTGCATTCTTTGCGAATCTCCACACTTCTTGCACGATTGTACATGGTTTTATCTTATTTCTACAACATTTAGTCTACTTTCATCCTTTCTCTGACAGTTTCGTGCCTCACTACTACACATTCATTGTGAACAGATAACTTCAAAATTTTTTCTGTAACATTATATTTTATTAATGTATATATTTAAGCCAGAACTGCACACTCAAAGGATTATTGAAATATCAACTAATTGCATACGAAAATGAAATATTTTAGTTATTTTTTTGAATATCGACAAAAGCTGAAACCTTTGAGCGAGACTGTGCAATATTTAGGTCCCAAACTTAACGCCATGGGCTTATTAAGAAGAAAGCATTGAATAGTATATCTCTATGGAAGAAAGACGAAAATAATGTATGGTCGTTAATTGGCTATGTGCTTTCATAAAAACTAACCTTTTGAAAAATTTATGTATGTTACTCTCCATAAAACTCAATTCGAAAAATATTTGCTTTGTACCTAATGAATTTAATTTTTGCCCCGTAAATTAATTTTGGTTTTCAAATATGACATTATTTGAACAAAGGTTTTTTAATTGTAATAATGCAGCTTTGTAATCGTGAATTGTATTATAATTTTATAAGCGTAGAATTGAAGTAGGAATAGAGATTTCTATGAAGTGAAATTTAACCTTTAACTGCTGACGTAGGGGCCATAAAAATATCGCAATACTCCTCTTCCTCGCGCGCGAAGCATACGCCTCTTCCAGTAGCTTCGAATTTAGTGACACAGAGCCGTAAGTTTTAAAGTTAAATTTCTCAAAGTCAATTCATTTAAATTTTTTTGCGGGCCTCTCTGACCCATCGTCAGTACTTACGTGACTTTTTTTGAGTTGATTTTTACTATACAAAAATAAACAAAAACAACTTTACTAAAGTTGATTATATATATTTTATTCGGGACACTATTGAAAAATTACAATAAATGTGAGTTAATTGTTTTTAATTTAGTTTAATAGATAATCCAGACTGATTTCTGATCTCAAGTGATTTTTGCGAAAAATTATTGTATAATATCCAAATTGTCAAAAATCAGTTACTTACAATAAAAAAAGTATTTTATTTTATTTTATTTAAATACATTTAAATTGTTTGTAAGGAATAATTTGGACCTCAAAATTTTCATGAATATCTAATATCATCATCATCATCATCACTCTTGGCTCTACAACCCCTGATGGGTCTTGGCCTCCTCAAAAGTATTCCTCCACTCATCACGGTTTTGTGCCAGCTCTCTCCAGTTTACAATCTCCAAGGTGGATAAATCTTTGAGGACGTTGTCGCTCTATCTTAAATATGATCTTCCCAGGCTCCTTCACCCTGTCGGTCTTGAAATCAGTAGGGACTTTGGTGCTTGATGCTCAGTCATTCTCTCTACATGACCCAGCCACCGAAGTCTTCCAAGTTTTATAAATTTTGTAACATTTAGATCCTTAAATAGAGTATATAGCTCATTGTTATAACGTCTGCGCCAAAATTCATTTTCTGGATATCTAATATATAAACATTTAAAGAAACAGGCCACCTAGACCCCGCGTTAGAATATACGTAAAAAAATCACGTCAGTAGTTAAAGGTTAAAGTGTAAAAAATAATTCAATTCATTTTGATGCAATGCAGGAACAATAATTGCCACTTTTTCAGACGTCCATACAAATTGCAGAATCGTACGTACAAGTGTATAGCCCCATCAGTCTTTCCCAGCTTAATCTGATTAATCCGGAACATTTAATGTTCCCCGGCACTTAGAATATAATCGAATCGTGTTTAGTCGATCTCCATTTGTCCCACCCTTAGAGCGGCACGGCAAGCCGGGGTCGGAGGCTGTAACAGTACGGAGGTGCCAAAAAGGAAAAGCCCGAGGCGAAGGATGAAGGGCGGCGAACAAAGGACCATTGAAGGGCCACGCGCCCGGGGAAATAATAAGGGAGAGCTCACAACCCTTGCGGAAAGTTAAGGGAAGGTTATGGTTATACGCTGCCCATGACCCGTTCAAGTTGCATGCAGAGGTGGCTACTAGCTACTGTAAGAGAATAATGCCCCAATAATTCCCCGGTTACGGCATTGAGAATGAGGTAGGTACTAAGTAATTCAAAATTATTATGAATATGCCCGCACGAACAGTTTCACGAAAGCTCTAAGTGGTACGTACATGAAACTATCAATGCATATTTAATTGAGATCGTGTTAGACTCTCGTGAAATTGTATTCGTCGGTGGTACTGATATTAATTCTGGATCTAAAAAAATCGTTGAACCTGTATGTGACTTAAGAGGTACCTGGGTACAATATTAAAATAATATCATACCTCTCGTTAGATAATATTTAATAGGTTTATTTTACAGTACACAAGTTTGCTGGACACCTGACTTAATAAATTTCGACTCCGTGCTTGTGCTTGGGGAAATGTATTGGAATTCCACCCAGTACCGTATTTTGCTACTCAATCATCAGCACGTTCGATTTCTACACTTGCATCAGTGTCATAACCATCCCCCTCAGAGGCACAAAGAGGCACTTTGAAAATGTTTAATGGTAGGTAAATAATACGTAATATATATTTCGTATTGAGAAAATACTACAGGAAATAAACTTTATTTTCAATGAAACAATAAAATTAAGAAAATCTATGAACAACATAATAAGAATAGCTACTTTTGTAAGATAGTATCATTATTTGTAAGTTGGTAACAATTATGAAAAGAAAAAACGAAAAAAAGTTTTTTTTTTAAATAATTAAATAATATCACAGGTTGTGATGGTTTCTAAAATTACTATAAATCATACATTTAATTACTAATATGCGTTAATACGGTAGGTAGAGATAAGTTTAGTGAATTTGTCGATGTACTTAGTATATTAAATTACCAAAGAACTTGCTTGATGAGCAAAAATTCTTTCATTATTTCTTGCTTATATTGCTTCAGTGACATATTCCATACATCTATGGGCAAATACATATTGCCTAAGTTTTGAATTCTGTGTAGTGGTATATTGAAATGGGCCATGGTCGTAGTATGGCCACAATAAAACGGTAGTCCTGACCTTGTGTTTATGGCTGGCATTAATGAAAAAAAAATGATGAAGTATGAAATTACATTCTTACATAGTAATAAATCTATACTGTTACATAGGAAGAGATAATTTATCTATGTCAAAGAGCAATTAAGAGTGTATGTACCTACTTACAATAATGTATTAACTGCTCTTTCATAGATTGCGCTTTTTATGCGAAAACCGCATAAGTCTCCCAACCGCTCCAACCGTTTGGAGCCAGTGAGTCTGGAATCCCCAATCGCGGTATATTGAGAGGCTGGAAGTAGTGGAGAGGGTAAATTTGAAGGAGGTGAAGTACCTGGCTCTTCAGATTTGGTTCCAAGTTTGACTTAAGTCATTTTAAGAAACGTTTCAATTCCGAATGGTGGTCTTAGACGAAGGTGATACTGGGGGTATCTTCCACTTGTGAACGAGTCGCAAATATACCTTATATTATGTTCTTGCGATAAAACAAAAAACACATCAGCGGTAAAAATAAGAAGTTATACGGACCCATGCCTAGTGTGGTGGCCTAAAATCCTGTAAAAAAACTATAAATTAAAAAAATTAAAACACGCGATAGAAGTGAAACTAGAAAGTCGCTAGGTCTGTCTCTGGCCGCTGAGACTTGTCAAGCGCCTTAATATAATAATAACATAGAATTTATATAGCGCAGTTTTGTGATATTTCACCTCAAGTGCGCTTAATTATAATAAACTTAAATATAGTGTTCTTGCCTTGCCCACTCTATCGGAGTCTCGTGCCGAAGCGCGAATTTATCGCATTGTATTAGAACCGAGGACCCGCCAAATAATAAATTATAGTGACGCATTTCCGTTTCATCCGAATTTCAAATCACTAACGGGTCTAAAGAAGTTTCACTTAAAAAAAAATAACGAAATTAGCAACAATCGCCGCCATTTGAGAATGAAGAAACCTTTCACCTTCACAGTCCACGATATTGTAAGTAACTATTTACACGCTAAACAATAAGTATTAAAATAATAACATCTCGGTCTGCTGTTAAGTACTACCATTTTTCTTATAAACGTAATATAAAATATAAATAATGCTCCTGTTCCAACAACAACTCTAGATGAAACTCTTGATATTTTACAGTGTACCTTAAGTCTCTCTGGTGTAATTACTAAAGTTAAATCCTTATATATCCACAAATCTGCGGGACCGGATAATATCCCTACTATATTTATTAAAGAATGTATCAAAGTAATTGCTTTTCCATTAACCAAACTTTTTAATTTATCTTTATCCAGTGGAATTTTCCCGATAAGTGGAAAATTAGTTATTTGACTCCAATTTTCGAAAAGGCGGATAAAAGTGATATTTTTAATTACAGAACAATATGCATTCAATCCACCATACCGAAACTTTTTGAAAGCCTAATACTTGACAAACTTTTTACACAAATAAAACCTTACCAGTTTGGATTTATGCCGGGTAGAAGTACTCTTTCCAACTTGATTATGTACGAAAATTTTATAACTAATGCTTTTAAAGAAAAACTACAAGTAGACTCTGTTCATACTGATTTTAGTTAATCTTTTGATTCAGTTTCCATAAAATTCTCATTTGGAAATTAGAAAAACTTGGTATACGTGACAATTTATTAACCTGGATTGAAAGCTATCTTACTAAAAGACAACAAATTGTTAGAATAAAATCCTCCTCGTATGAAAAAAAAAATGCAACAAGTGGAGTTCCACAGGGTTCACACCTTGGCCCAGTCTTTTTTATCTTGTTTATAAATGATCTAACAAAAGTATTTCATGATGTATTTTTCTTACTTTTTGCTGATGACCTCAAAATGTTTAGAATTCTTAAAAATATTTATCATTGCAACATTCTTCAAAATAATATCAACAAATTTTTGATTTGGTGCAATGAAAATAGACTCTACTTAAATATCTCAAAATGTCAAGTAGTTAGATTTTCTCGAATAAAAAATCCAGTGATCTTTAATTACAACATTGTTAACAATACTCTCGAGACATTAACACAAATTAAAGACTTAGGCATCACTTTTAAATCAAATCTTTCATTTGTTAACCATATAACAGAAATCTCTAATAAGGGCTTAAAAATATTGGGATTTATATGTAGGCTAACTAGAAATTTTAACAACATAAAGTGTATTAAACTATTATATTTTGCATTTGTTAGAAGACAAATTGAGTACAATTCTCCCGTCTGGAACCCATATTATAATATACATATACAAGCTGTTGAAAGAATACAAAACAAATTCTTACGTTTTCTAAATTTTAAAATGGGTATTCCAGCAAATTTGTTGAACTACAACACTATTTTAAATGATATGAATATGCTCAAATTGTCAAACAGAAGAATTTTCACAGACTTGGTATTTCTTTATTAAATTCTAAATGATTTAGTTGATAGTCCGGTATTTCTTGAATTGATAAGCTTCCGGATTCCTCTACGTAATACTAGAAGTCAGAATTTATTTCAGTGCAGAAATTCTGGAACTAACTACCATATGTATTCCTCTTTGCCCAGAACACTAATGGAGGGAAATAATAATACCAAGTCAGTGGACATCTTCAATTTATCTTTAGACAAATACAAAATACTTTTACTGAGGCAGAATACTGTTACTGTTACTGTGTACAATAAATACTATATACCTTTTATAATTGTTGGTAAAAGAAATATATAGTATTTATACTTTATTTAATCAAAGTGTAATTTTTAAATTGTTTATGAAAAAGTCCCGAAAAAGGGCGTAAATAAATAAATAAATAAATAGTAATGGAGGATAAAATAACAACTCTAAAATCATACAATTTTCAGTGTTTTGTAATGGCTGGTTGTTTCACATAATTTGAACAATTCATCAAATTAGATATTTTTCTAGTTCTGGAAAGGTTCTATTCAAGATCTGTTATTTCACGTAACTGAACACAAATAGAACTTTCACAGAACTAGAAAATTTACTTTGAAATTTGATGAATTGTTTCAATTTTGTGAAACTACTTGGCATTAGTGTCTTCTACGTGCGAAGTTGTATTTTCTCAAATCATCTGTTCAAATTCATCTACTTGTAATTAGAGGAATGTAATACCCTTATCCTTTTTAGAACTTCCTCTCCTTTCTTTCTTTCCTGAAAAGACCTTTCACACTGCGTCCCCAAAGATAACGTGGGCCCTGAGGGGAATTATTTTCCTCAGGGCCCAGGCCTGCACTTTAGTCGACTTTGCTACTATTTTTATTTCAAAATTTTTAGGAGTCTTAGCGCATGTTGGAGTTGGTGTAAGTACTTTTTATTTACGGCCCGATCGTTGAATTTTTGGTGAAGGATTACATACATTAACTTTACCAAGGCATCTTAATGATCTTTGTCAAAGCTCTCTGTCGAACAAATATCATCACTCAAATAAAAATGTTTACTATAAATAATATTGCTATCTGGAGGTCTAGAAATTCCTAACTTTACAATATCGGATCGGACAGGCGTAACTACCGGCGATTTTATACCGTTTTCCCGAGCACGACTGCACTGTTGAAAGCCAGACCGATGTTGACAGGGAATAATTAAGAAATCGATATTCGCTGGCAACACTGGTGGATGTATCTATGAAATCTATTCCTTAACGTCAAACCACTACATAAAATGTAAAAATACCAATAAGTAGAGCATTTTGAATTGAAATACTAACTTTTTAAAAAGCACTTCGCTTGTACTTTTTGAGACTAAACGGAAGTTAATTAGTTAATGAGGTCTTCAGTCAGTCATATTTGAACTACTTTGTTTCTCCAAGATCGAAAGGAATAAATTGATCGCGTCTTAGATGAATTAATTAAGTTTACGATTTCTTTCAATTTCCAAGAGCTTCATTAATTAACCTCCATTCCAAGGCCAGTTATTTTGCATTACGTATGACATTATTCAAAATAATTTGTGTATTGACAGCTTAACTGAAACTCAAGAGACCGCGCTAAAATTTATCAACCGTCGATTAGAATATCTTTTATCAATAGATTGTTGACAATATCGCAAATATTGATAACTGACCATAGGTAACGTATTTAGTCAATATCGTATTAGTATAGGGTTTTATCGATCATCCGTGCTAGTCCTCCTGATATCCACACGATAACCACGAGTACACGTAACACCAGGGGACACGACGGGTGATATCGCAAGCACTTTGAAAATTGCACATGCATTTATGGCCGAATAAAATGCTAACGTCGCTTACTGAGAATACAAAGATAAAATTCATCGAGTATTGAGTCGACGTTTTAAGGTATTATCCCTCATATTTTGAGAGTGAATTATCAACGCTTTGAATCTGCGTCTTTCTTTCGCATATTTTAAATTTATAAAAAATTCCGGGTACTCGCTAGAAGAATTATAAAATCCAAATAATGAAATACAAAACCAACATGAAGTGGGATGTACACAATTCCAAACTTTGTAAGCGCCTTCGATCTATTGTAGGTAGACTACATAAAATAAAATGTTATGTGCCTATAAAAATTATGAGAGTGATTTATTTGTCTATTGCAGAATCAACAGTGAGATATGGGATAACGTCTTGGGGTCAATCATGTAAAATCAACATAAAATATGTACAAATGATTCAAAACGCCATGGTAAAATTGCTGGTAAGCAAAACCGTTTTTAACCAAAGACGAGACATTAGTATCATATACAAATCAATAAATGTGTTACCTTTGCGTGCTATTATGTGGCAAAAAATTATATTGAAGCAAATATCCGGCAGTCCGTATAAAACAATGGTGGATCATGCAAACAATACGCGTCTTATACAAAATAAAGTAATGAAAGTACCTGTGTTTCAAAACATATATGGTCAAAGAACCCTTGAATTTATTATACCGATGATATTAAACAAATTTCCATACAAATTTAAAGAAAATTGCTCTATAACAAAATTCTCACATATGTTAAAATCATGGCTCTTAGGGAATAACCTTATGTATTAAGATTATATGTTGCTCTTTCGTACCATGCATTAAATTTCAAGTCTATGATTAACTACTAATGTATTGCTGTTTTTATGTTTGCTAAACTTTTTCATATTTAAATATATATATATATTTCCCTATTCCACATCACAATGTTGGTAGGTATGTTATATGTGTATTTGTGTATGTTGTTGCTACGCTAATGAGTTGATGATTATTTAATTTGTAAGGTATTAGTAGGTTGTAACTAATCTCCTACTGACAAGCTACATGCAGTAGCTTAGCGGGTAATAAAATCATGCAATTTTTATACAATAATAAAAAATAAAACGTTCGACCACCATAACACGGGCATGTGCCTAGCATGGTAGTCGAAATCAATCGAATTTGATTCGCGTTTTCCACATTTCATACTAAAGTAGGGGCGACTACCGCATGCTTCGCATTTAGCACAACCCAGAAACGTTATTTTTCAAAAAATAAATTTGAAACAATTTACAACAAGTTCATCCATTACGAAAATGCATCCACATGAGCCGCCAAAAAACAAGACATAATCTCGCTTTCCTGACCTTCTAAGATTCACCAACTTACCACCAGTAACCATTAGAGAATAAGATGCTACCTAAAATTCCTCCCATAAAATCATTTTCTAAAAATATCAGATTCAATTTTCTGATACAAAAAAAAGTTACTTTGACGGATCAGTGATCTGTACCACAGCTTTTAGCGAAGCTGTGAAAATATGATGACGCTCTGGTGACGTCTCTCCGCCAAACATGGAAAGGCTCTTGACTGGGAACTACGAGGAGTGTCTTCACCTTACCACCCCCAACCAAACACCCCTCTTATCCTTATTCCCCATCGTATCCCTAACAATTCACAAGTTCTCCCGAGGACCTTATTTGAGGGTAAATGTACACTTTTTTGTAAATCCATTAAATTCAGATGTGGTTGTGCAAATTGAGACAACTTATTTACATGATTTTATTTAAGCCTCTTCTATTTTTATCCGTATCTACGATGTTTTAAGTGATTTATTAACAAATATTTTCAGTAAAAAAAAGGTTTTCTCCCTTTAATGATGGCAGTTTAATCTCAATTGTTTTGTCATGATGTGAATAGTATACTTATATTTATGTCGAAACACATTCATTATTACACGGTTATGAAAATAAATTCATAATTTTGTGTTTTGTAAAAGCAGTTTTGTAAATTAGTAAAATAATCACGAAATATTTAAAGCAATTAATAGTATTGGTTTCTTAAAAATATTTGTTTCGTAAAATCTAAAATACTTTCACAAGTAAATTTATTAGTAAACAACTAAAATTTAAATTTACAAAGAATAATAATCAAAATAGAATTCGTCGAATAAAATAATCAAAAAATAAGTATAAGTAAATGTTTGCGGTTGAAGTGAAACTTGATTGCTTTGTTTTTACTTTTATTGAGAGTACTGTCGAATACCTAGCAATAATTGTCGAATATTATGATTTGATTGTTCATTTAGCCAGCACATTTAGTGGTCCAAGGGTAAGGTCCTCGACTAGCCATCTGAGGTCGCGATTTCAAATTCCGGCGTGCACAGGAAATTATATTTGATAGTCTTGTGTTTTCATTTTTTTTGTTTTTTTTTTTATTGTTTTCAAGATACAATCCCGTTAAACCGCAATAAAGCAGTTTGTCAACAGGATGTTAATGTTCAATTACAATTTAAACATACATACATATTATTATTACTATAACTGTACAAATTGTCACAATTAACAAACATTAATTAATATAAACAATCTCTATTTAGTAACCATTGTTTCAGCATATATCTGAATCTATTTGTAGAGTCGCAATTTTTTTATATTAATTGGTAACATGTTAAATATTTTTGGCACGTTAAATTCCAGGGTTCGCCGTCCGTAGTTATTATTATATTTTGGAACAAGCATTCCTTCATTCTTTGTGAACCTCGAATTATGCTCATGTTCCACTTTCTTCTTATAATCAGACTCAGATACATGCTAAATCAATATGTTATACCATAATAAGGCATGCACCGGTAATATTGTTAAATTCCGATACAACAGTGAAATGTTTCGTCTCTGTGAAAAAATATTTTTTTGAACTAATAACTTAAGATGAAGCCATACTAAATAATGCAAAATCATACAAAATCGTTTTTTTTTTTTTTTGAAAATTTGACTGCTTAGAAGTATTATAGATGCTTCAATTAAATACTGCGTGTACAACATACCTCGGCCCTTAAAAATATCTGTCATTTTTTTTAATAAGTCTTTTAATAAGCTTAGAAAAAAATAAAGTATTAGGTCTATAAAAAATATTTTCAACTGAAAACTCTCCTACTTATAAACACTTTTTCGGATATGGTTTTATTGCATAATGTGGCAAATTCAGTTTCTTATATAATTATCGCGAAAAAAAATTATATTTATGCCCGAACCTCACAAAATAAAATATAATATGCATTTTCGCTTTGGTATTTTTGACATCTATTTATTTATCATTGAATTTGTTATATCAAAGTGAACCTTATACCGTCCACCGAAGAACGACTAGCAGCCGCCCCATTCATCCGTCATTACTCCTCCGAACGGAGCGGAGAAACAACGTGTTAGGGTCCGCGCTGCTTGTTTTCGTGAAATCAATTTATCAATTTAAAAAATTCCGTTTTATTACAATAAACAATGCATAAAAAAGGAATTAATGTTTTTTACAGACCTTTACGAAATCAACATGTAAAATAAAATTCTCAAATATCTTTTCCAACCTTTCAAAAAGCTTTTTCTCAAGTATTTTAAACTCCTCCCATAAAAGGGCGTGAATTCCGATTTCGATTTTTTCCTGTACTAGTGGATCGCCTTAATCATAGAATTTTGTACTGATTGTAGGCGGTTTAAATTAGTTTTGTCCCCAAGAGCGTCCCCAAGTAGTTAATCCGTATCGTAAAGTTGATTCTGCGAGTGATAAGTGAATAATTTTTAAAATATTCACCGGAACGAAACATTTCAGTTTGTACAGCCTACCCACTATCGCCCTCAGGCGTTTACAAATTTTGTTTATTTGTATATCCCATTTGAAATTACAATCAACAGTCACTCCCAAATAAACATATTCATTTACAAGTTCAATACTACCGCACATGCAGGGCTGCAAAATGTTTTGATAAATACATATAAAGTCATGGGACATTATTTTAGGATTTATCATAATTTAATTGTTTAAAACAAAATAAGGTATATTTGCGCCACGTTCCAGAGTGGGAGATCTCAGTGTCGTCCTTGTGTAAGAGCACCATTAAGAATTGAAACGTTACTTGAAATAACTATGTACAGCCATATTTGGTGAATAAATCTGAAAAGCCAGGTACTTTCCCACCTTTTTTCATGCCATTTCTGGATGCCATGGTCTCACTGTTGGCTTCAAGTGATTGTGATCAGCTGGGACCCTTGTGCGGTATTTACGTAAAACAATGTGGAAATAAAAAATCTTTAATTTGTTGATATTTTTTTGTTAAAGAATGAAAAAACCTGACAATGTTTTAAAATCTCCTACTACCACCACAGTAAGCGGAAAATGTTGCTTGTGTCGTGATGGAGGACTTAGCCAGCCGAGGAACCGAACACGCGACAAACTTCACCTGGGTGGGATCCAAAAGCGATGCCAACTCAGCCACTGACCGGTCAAATATAATAATAGAGTGGAGGACACTCTCAGTGTCGCTCTGGTTTAAGACCACAATTCGAAACGTTGCTTAAAATAATCGCTTTAGCCGTATTTGGTGACAAGATCTCAATTGTCAGGTACTTCCCCACCTTCCTCTTCCCCAACTCCTTCCCCTCCTCACTTACCTCAGAATTCACGATGGATAATGTACTAATGTGGATGCCATAGTCCCACTGCCGGTTCCAAGTGTTTGGGAACATTTGGGACACTTGGGCGGTATTCACATAAAACAATGTGGAAATAAAAAAATCCTTAATTTGTTAATATATAATAATAATATAGTGGAAGATAGTCGCAGTACCGCCCTGATATAAGACAACTATTCAAAATTGAAACCTTGCTTGAAATGATTTAAGCCATGTTTAATGACCAGATACTTCGCCTATTGCCGTGTTTGGTGACCAGATCTGAATAACCTCTTCCCCATCTCTTTCCCTTCCGCACTACCTTCAGCCTGACATTTGGGGATGCTATAGTCTCACTGGCTTCAGACGTGAGAACTTGGGACTCTTGTGAGGTATTCACAATATAAAAACGGTATTATCCAGATTTTAGCATATGGGTCAAATGACATCATGAAAACAGAAATAAAAGAAAAACTGTTTATCTAAAGTAAAATAAAACGCTCAAACCGCGTTTACCAACGCAACCATTCTTATCGCTACAACCCGCTTGCAACATTGTTTCCATTTTGAAGCTTACAAACAAGAGCTTTGATATATCGAAACTGTCAACAGTAAGACAAGACACCATATTCCTTTTTCCAATTATTTAATAAACTCGCGTTGAAACTCGTGCTAAACCGAGCACTAAAGTTAATTATCCGTTACTTACGAGTTTTATGTAGGTCAAATTTTATTATGTATACTAGCTGGTACCCGGCCTGCGTTGCTTGGCCATTTAATAAAGAAATTGTTTCTCCCTGCATGCCCTTTCCCATTCGTCCCGTTCCCCTTCCTTCCTCTCCTGCATCCCGCGAACCCCCTCTTCCCTCCCCCATCCCCATTTCATTGCGATTCATTTTTATTTATATAGATAGATAATAACTCGCTTTTGTAAAGGACAATAAACGAATAATAAATATAATATAAAAATATTTATGATTTCATAACGCCAGAGCTTACCATTGTATTAACTCGCAAATAATGTAGCTTTCTATTGGTGAAAGAATTTTTAAAATCGGTTTAGTGGTTTAGGCGTGATTGCATAACAAACCAATTCAGGCACTTTCGCATTTGGAATATTAGTATAGATATTACTACTGATCCTGCCACGCGTTGCTGTGGAATACAGCGCTATCTACTGGATGGTTACCCAACCTAGATAACCAAGTTTTGTGTCGATAAATTAACATACACTGCCATCTGTTAGAAACTTATAGCACTTACTAATAATTACAAAGCATTATCATATTATAACCAAACATTTAATGAACATTTAATTCGCGATAATAAATATTGAGGTCAATAATCCAGATTAAAACAATTATATCATTAAAGTTCGACCAAATTACACACAGTAAACCAAATTTCATCAAAATAGTTTTGGAGTTTTTCTCGAACAAACATCGTGACGCGAGATTTTTATATATAAGACTACGTAGCCGGGTTACCCGGCTTCGCTCAAGACAAAATTCTAGAATATTCTGGAATGTTCCACAATTCAACAAACCTTCTATAACTTTCCGGAAGACTGTTCTAAAAATTTTAAGAGGGTGAAACTTTCAACTCTTATATCTTAAAAAACATTTCCTTTAGGTTAAAACGGAAACCGTCATTCTGGAGGGGGGAATAGAGATCTACCACACCATATAACTTGATTAATCGTACCGCGATTAATATTGATTATTAAATTTGTTTAATTTTTTTTTCCATTTGATTTTAAAAAGTCTTTGATGTTTTGTAGCAAATTCAAGTAAAGGGTTTCAAAGGTAAGACAAATAATACTTTTGTTTCCATTCTTTTACAAACAAAATCTTATAATTTTACGCGTTGCTACTTACAAACTTTCCAAGATCTCGCCTTTGCCTTTGTCTTTACTTTGTTGGAGAATGCTCTAAGTGAAATAATACAAAGCATATTATTTCTTAAAGGAGAATGAACTTCTAACAGATTAAGTTGAGTGAAATTAGATTGCACTACAAAAGTGCAACACAGAAACGGTGGATTGTTAAGAAACTGTACCGACAACGGAGGAATTCTCTGCTAAAACCTTTTATTGGATGACGATACTATTGTATGACAAGAATGTTAAACGGTTTAAACTTTATTATTACTGTTGCGTTTTGTGTTGTCCTATCGCTAATATTTCAATTCATTGTGCACTTAGCATTTCACATTTTATCATTTTGCTTAACTTCGATGTTTAGACTATTTTACTCATAATTTTGACGTGTGTTTCACCTTTTGCTAAATATTTCGTTGCATTTTTTGTCTACGCGCTCATTTGTCTATGGTCAACCGTCAACTTTCTCTTTGTGTTATTAAATAGCTGGTTTTTATTGCTCAAATTAAAGCCCCAGTGTTCAGATTAGAATCATTCATCTGAATAATTAAAGTTACAACGTAAATCACAAGTGTTTTTACTAAGTAAAGAATACATCTCAAACCAAATCATAACCTCTCTCTTTACGGAATCTCTTGATAGGGACAACGATGAAGTCAGCAGATTGTCTGGAGACCGTACGCTGGGACCCTATAATCACATCGTTTTTAGGAATTTATTATTATTTTAACGGTTTGCATTGGACAAGAAACAAGATATTGCGAACGATATCTGTTGCTGCGAGCAATGAAAATATTTTAAACATTTGTTGCGTTGTAATGGACGTTTGTCTAGTGGCCTCATTGTACAACACATGATACGTAGTAGTAGTTATCTCAGTATTGTTGTATCTGCCGAGAATAGAATTGCACCTAAGACTAGGAAAAACTGTGTGGTTTGCAAGCAGCCTATTTGCTATGAATATTCAGTATCAAAGACAATACTTCTTCTGAAAAAAAAATTATATCACTATGTTCTTTTAAAATGAATGTAGGCACAACTGTACCTATGCCACCAGTTGATGTCAAGGGCGTGAAAACAACACGTCCCCTATCTCGGGAACGGATAAAGATTTTTTACAAATCAGCTTAATTAAACTAAAAATGTAGAGATATCACGTATTTCAGGTCACCACAGGAAAATTACGACAATCTAAACTTACTGCAGCGCTACGTAAATGTTCCTGGAGGGACGAGTGCACTCTTTCAGAGCACTTCTCCGCCACCTCATGGGAAGCTTATGGCGCAGACCACGCTATTAGAAGACTACCATCATCATTGCCATCCACGGTTGCCTGGATGAAGTCCCTCTGATGGGCTTCTGAAGACGGGAGACGGTCAAATATCAATAAGCATTTTTTGTTATGTATTATAAGACATTTAGTCGTCACGCACTAAACATTGGACTTCTTGTTTATTATAATTTGGGAGGTGGGTATGGGTACCGCCTCCCCAAGAACCACTTATTGGATAACCAACACCTCTGCTATAGGTCACCCCAAGTGGTTCGCTACGTTTGGTGACTTACAGGGAGCCCAGGATCATAGGGTGAGTTTTATCCAGATCTTGACGGAGGAGGCGTCTGCCCACTGAGATAGGCGGATTGGGGGAGACTTGTTGAGGGGAGAGCTATTAAACTCTCCAGCAAGACTTTATCAAAACATCAGACAGAGATAGTTTCATACGTCCATCACTATTAGACACACCAAGCCCCAGATTCCTACCCGCTCCTCTTACCCTTTTCCTTTTCAAAACTTTCTCTCCTTCCTCTCTTAAAAAGACCCTCGATATAAAGTTGAAATATGTTAGGCATGTTGACTGAGGGGAATTATTTTCCTCAAGGCATCCTGTGTAAAGCTAAAGTAAATAAAAACAAAAAAGATTTCCCTCAATATTTTTTACTTTGACGTAGAAATGTGGGTACGTACGCTCCAAAGCGTATTAAAAAAATATACATTTACATTCATAATACATATTCAAATAAAGTGCTTCCATCGTGTCAAATTGACAAGTAGATTTGCAGTACGTTGGAATTCCATTTCTATCGATACATAGTAAATGTCAAATGACATTAATTATTTATCTTTGGTAGTTTAAACTTTATACAAGAGATGTAGAATACTCAGAAATTATTACGTAATGAAAGGCGGTTAAATCAGAACGTGGAAAGTCTTTACATAATTTCATGAAACATACTATTTTATTTATTTTTTTGGTATAATATTTTACATTTCAGATACAATTCAGCAATGTCGGCCTCACTGGGTAGCTCATCCGTGCTGAGGCCTCCATTTTATCAAACAATATGTAAACATAATAGGTTCATTAAAAATAATATTAAAAAAATGCTCCATAAAAAAAAGTGAGCTAAAATTAAACTAAAAATAAAAATTTATAATTAAGGTAAAATTATAGTTAAAACGAATTATTTTATTACCTAAATAGAATTAAAATTGGTATATATTTATGTGTTGTGTGTTTGTGAGTGATGTGTGTTTTATTCTTATTTTGTTATGAAATTTTGGTAATATTGTCTTTTTGTTCATTAATCCGTTTGTAATTGTGAGTACGAATTTATTTTTGTTTTCTTCCATTTTATTTTCAAGGGTAAGACTGTTGAATGTTTTTATAGCATGATATTTATATTGCCTTTGTCCAAAGCTTGTATTTAGCGTTCGAGTTTTTATGTTATTTTTTAACGATCTGGTCTGTTAGTGATATTTTGAGATTGTTGAAAATTGTTTTTCTGGTCAAAAATGTAGTTTAGCAGTGTTTTAATTCAATTCGTTTTGCCCCGTAAAACTGTGATTCAATAAACTTGGATTTGCTTTGATTTTAAGTGTCATTTTCAAAATTGGATCTGATTATGTAAAGAATTCAGATAAGCAGTAAAGTGCCTATCTATACATATAATTCTACAACAGAAAATTATTTTAATTATCGTTTCCAAAATTTGAATTGCTATTTTGTCAAAAATTCAGATAAAGGACACAGTCATTTTGATGCAATTGTCTTAGTTACGATGTGTTATTTACATAAACTTTAAGCTTCACAAATCCTGCATTTATAATATTCCGTGATTTGTGGAAATTTGTGGCGTGTTCCAGAGTGATGGACACTCCCAAGTATATCGCCCTGGTAAAGTCACCATTCAGTATCAAAATGTTACTTGACATGACTTCATCCTTATATATATGAACTCTGGTACTTCCCAACCTACCTCTTCCCAATCTCATTCCCTCGCCATTCATCTCAGCCTCACAGCATGCCATAGTTCTTCCAATACTCACAGTACGGTATTCGCATAAAAGGGCGATACTGAGGGTATATTATACTATAAAAGTTTACACATTTTCTACGATTCACTGTCCAAATTTATAAAGAGCATCATGTCAATAATATAAATTGTTTGATGCGCATACCTACATACATACATACATACACACACACACTCCCTCACACACACCTTCCCACTACACACATCACCCAGTAATTACTTAATATGCATACAAATAAACACATAATAGGTACCCACCATAAAATATACTTAATAATTGTAAATTGTTTTCACCAATGTAACTAATCTTCCTTGAAGAGAAAGCTCCCCTTCCAAAAGAGTTTTTGAAATGCTTTCAACGTTTTTGCAATGCAATTTCTTCATCCTTCTAATTCAATCAAGTATTTATTGGATAACCAACATCCCCGCACCATAGGTCACCCCCAAGTGGTTCGCTTCGTTCGGTGGCTTAGCAGGAGTGCCGGGGTTCCAAAAGTTATAAAAAGATACATTTTTCTCATAAAAATTTTAAAAAGATATTTTTAAGAAAGCACAAAGCACCAGTATAATGTGAGCCAATCTATAAAATACCTAAAAATATAAAAAAATACAAACATAAAAAACTTTCCTAATTAAAAAGTTTGTTAATTATTTTGCACAGGTACTAATTTTCATGTTGCTCTCGAAGACATAGTGTGAAAACTCGTATCTTACCTACTGTAGCAACTGGTAACGTTATGATCGCATCAAGCAGCCAACGAACTATGCATTTCTATACCGTTTACCGGCGGGCCAGATGTTGCGAGCGTTGCTCAAACTTTTCCCTACTTTTGCTGTTCAAGTTTCGAGATAATGTTGAAGAACACTCTACATAAAGTTGTTACGTCAAAACTTCTATCAGTTACTTAAAAAACACGCTTATAGTTGTTATGGTTATATTTAATGGAATACATGTGGGCAAACATTTTATTACCACTTTGAATAGTAGGTAGGTTTCCTCAATATCATCTTGTAGAAAGACCACCATCCAGAATAATTATTTTTAAAACTTTACTTGAATTTGCTTTCGAACTGTTTTGTTCATAGATCTTAAAACCTCTGGAGCAATTTCGGTCGAAAAATGGACCGCATTTTCCTACCATTCGTAAAACATTTATTGTAATTATTCAAAAACATTTTTTGGCCAGCCGTTTATTTTAACACGAAGCTATTGAAATGTTTTACCTATTATGACCATAGATGTCGCAAATCTTAACTTCGTAGAATATTTTAGAAAAATGTTAAAAAAAATTCCCGCCGAATTTTTTAACAGCTGTTTACGGATAAAATTAAGTCCTTTTTCAATAGATATGCACCTTTCATTATCAAGTATACCACAGACAGAAACAGAAACCGAAAATATTCTATGTTGACTCGAATAAGTATCCCTCACGGCAGGTTCAAGTAAAAACACCCAGGATTTGCGCGATTATAAATTTAACGTTTTTTTTATATATTTTTTAATTAATCCTACAACTATGAGATAAACTGTCAAATACCGGTAAATTCATTGGCTATACAGCACTATAATATTTTTTTATGTAAAATTCGAAGGTATTTTTTTTTTAATGTTGGCGAAAAATTTAAAAATTGACCTTCTGGGAAATCTCAAGCAATCGAGGCAAATTCATTTATTTCGCGTGGTCGCTCCAGCAGTTAATAGAAAGGTACCTATCTTACCTCTTACCTCTTTCCCATCTCCTTCTCCTTCGCATTCGCTTTATCCTCATAATATACCCCAAGCGGGGATGCCATAAGATTGTTAGTATTCACGCACGGACATGTTCGGCCGAGCATGATGTCACAGGATTTGCACTACACTTGCACTATTTGCTCTACACGACGCACGTGTAGATGGATCTTTCCGTAGAGAAATGTTCGTCGCTTGGCCTATGAAGTCATGCTCGTCCGTAAATCTAGGCTATAGTCCAGCTGGATCCGAGCTGTTGGAACTACTACGCCGCGTTCACGTGAAAAAAGTTAAAATTTTTAAATATATTTTTTTAAATATTTAATGTCTGTTAAAATCAAATGGATTGGTCTTTGATTTTTGAGATATTGAGTTGAGCCATGTTGCATTTCCTTCTTGAACCAACGTTTCAGATTGCGTTGAAGTATTCATCATCATTGCATCGATATTTACCTTGATAAGGGACATGGCAAGATTGTAGAAAAAGTTGTCTCATCGCGTATATGGAAACGTAATACGATTCAATATCCTTAAAATCGAATAATGTAATAATGTCAAAAAGACCGTATTAATTTCAGAGAATCCTTTAAGAGTGCTTCTAATGAAATTAATTCAAATTCCAGGCGATATTTCATGAATCGTTGCTCGAGTATTGTGCTTTAGATGTTCACAACGTTAAATTATAGGCATAGACAATAGAAAATTATTCCACAACCCCAAAGCAAAAAGTTTGTAGCGATTAATTCCTCAGATCTTGGCTGCCATTTGAAGTCGATTGTGAGATTAATGGGCCTGGATATCAAGTTATATCTAACTACACAATATAATAAGAGCATGTGTTGAATCGATAAATGTTGCATTACAAATTTATACAACTGTACGGCATAAATAAAGACCGAATCAAGATGCGTCTAATTTAAGATGTAACACATTATTGATCTATGCTAAGCAATGCTTCTGTGTGAGTACTATGTATGTATATTCGTGTGAACTTTTGTTGCAATATCTATACAGCTTCGATTTGTACATGATTTTCATTTACTGGATTAGATGTCCCCGATTCTTCAAAAATGTTGTTTGAGGATCAAACTCTTGCTTGCTCTAGATGCGACTGTCGTTAATTTAAAAAAAAAAGTCAGTTTCTATATTTTTATGTAAAAATATACAATAACTTATATTACAACTATACATTTCCACAATGAGCATATTAACGGCAACAGAAAAAGCATTTTAACACCAGTATCATGCACTATAAATAAATTTTACATATTACACATCGGTTTCAAACAATAATAATTAATCTCGAAATGAAATAATCAGTTACTCGCTTAATTTTTTAGCATTCATTTTTAATTTTCATGAAAAATTTCGTATTTATGTAAATCTTAAATGGTTTTTTGTAAAAGTAGCCTTACGCACAAATTTTTTATTGTATCCTTAGACAAATAATTCCAAATTTTCCACAATGAGTCTTTTCATAACCAGTAACTTTCTTTTATTATTTCTACATGTGAGGCCTCCTTCTTCTTCTTCTGGTACCCTCTCCTATCAAAGGTTGACTATCACCATGAAAATCTCGATGTGAGACCAATATTTACAAAGAGGATGAGTTAACAAGGGTAATCTTAAAATATACACAATTTCATTAACAGTAGCTTCATAATTATTCATTTGGCTTATAGGTTTCAGGTCTCAGATGAGAATGAAGAGGTGACTGAGGGATGAATGGTTCGTCATCTTCGTAGGTGTCAGTGGTCCCAGTGAGGAGCTGCAGATACTTGAAAGACCTGGACTGGATGGGACAGGACCTGATCTGCTGCCTTCGGTTTGGTTCATAACTGAGTGTGCCATATTCTCTGTAAAACGTGAAAGCATCAACGATTTACAACATAATTTTGCACTAATCCTAGAAAACGGGGAAAGGCATTCACAAAAAACACATGCTAGCATTAAACATTAGAGGTTGCTACCGAGAATTCTCGCTCTCGAATTTGATATATTTCAAGAATATTTGAGACAAAATAACCTTCGAGAAAGAATTCCTAAGTTGAGAATTCCTACGAATAATTTGTAATTTAAATATTCTCGATCACAACTTCTCGATGGAAAATCAAATAGACAAGCAAAATCTGTTACGTCTTCAATAATGTAAGACGTTTTGGTATGAAGTTACAAACTTTCGAAATGAATTACCAAACCAAGTTTAAAATTATTATTTCTTTACATCTTTTATATTAAATTTCGAATGAACACTGGCATTTATACTGTAGATAAAGCAAAAAAGGAAAAAAAGATCTCTTCAATAAAGCAAGACGAAATTTATCATGTAGGTGCATGGCTACTATTGTTGTAGTTGTTGTTATGTAGGAAATCATACAAACGTGCACCAAAGTTTAAACCATTTAAAATGTTTTTTCATTGGTTTTTGTATATGGCACTTGGAATGAATACTAGAATGCAGGAAGTGGTTGTAAAAAATCATGAATATTTGCACGGCATTAAATAATTATCTTACCTGGGGATGCTAGGCGAATGCATGTCAGCGTAAACATAATTTGGTGTCTGTCTGAAGGGGCTATTTCTGGACTGTGGTGTGGGAGTTCTGTCAAATGTGTAAGGTTCGGGAGAGAAAGCCGCACTAGACTCTGAAGAAGATTCCCAAGGATAAGTATACCCGTTATTCGAAGGAACGGCTGGAGTGCTTGTTGGATTACCAGCAATCTCCACCGTTATTTCAGGAGTCTTTCTCATTTCTCTTGCGGGAGAACTACAAGACGATGAACTGGATGTGCTTTTATTGAGGAAGGAATTGACAAAATTTCTTCTCAAGTCTCCAACCTTTTTCCATTCTGGAACTTCAACTTCTTTGTCTCTGGACAAATCTGCCTTTCTCTCCCGCCATGTTTTTGGGCGAATGGTTTGGCTCCAAAGTGGATTTATGACTGATGCCGTCTTGTCGTCTGCATCTGATTTGCTGTAATTGAGTTTGTAAGAGGGTTTCCACGGAGGGTCTACTTCGAAGCTGGTTTCTAATTGTGATGAACCTCTTGATAATCTCGATTGGGAAAGTTCTCTTGGTTGAGACATTCTTGACTCAGATGTTTCTCTTGATAATCTGGACTCAGACACGTCTCTTGACATGCTGGATTGAGATACATCTCTTGATAACCTCGACTGAGACGCATCTCTTGATAATGTCGACTGAGACATATCTCTTGAAAATCTCGATTGAGACATGTCTCTCGATAATTTTGACTCAGATAATTCTCTTAATTCTCGCCTCCATGGTGGTTCAACGTCTTCTTTGTAGAAATCGCTGTCTTGTTTCGATTCCCGTTTTTGGCTTGCAATTTCTCTAAGTTCTCGTTTCCACGCAGGTTCAGTGTCTTCCTTGCTAGGGTCATTCACAGGTACTAAATTTTCTGCTGGCTTTGACTTATTCCAAGAATTACTTTTACATAAGTCGTTATACTCATTTGACTGTGGTAGTGGTTGTAGTAAAGAATCAATAGTTTTTGCCGGTTTCCACGTACTTTCTTGGATGCGCTTAGAATCACACGACTTCTTATTATCCGATGAGATAAGAGGAATGTCATTTTCAATCAGTTTCCATGGTGGGAGAATTTCAATTTTTGGTGGCTGACTTAGAGGTTCTTTATTTTCATTTCGATCTACGTATGACATTTGTTTGACCGTGGATATTTTATTATCTTTTCGGTCAATCAGTGATATTTTTGCAGGTGTTCCTGTAAGAATGCTGAAAGCATCATGTTCATTTTCATTTATGGCAGAATTATCCCCTAAAAATGAGAAACGTTTTGAGCATAGACTCAGACTTGGAAGACTATCCAGATCATTATTAAGACTTTTAATATTTTCAGTATTTCGGCGCGAAGAAATTGAGTCACGATTTTCCCTCAAGAAACTACCTTCCCTTTTTTCTTCTTTCCTTGCTTCCAAAACAATTTCTTTTATAATTTCCTTTTTGTCCTCTTTTTTTTCCTCATTTCTGACTTCCGCTTTTTGAAATTTCTCTTTATTTAGAATTGGACTCACGGATTTATTGTTAAAACGGCTAATAATGTCTCCAACACTCACTTTTTCTTCTTCTTCAGCAACTGGTAAATTATTTTCTTTTTTCTTCATTTCGGAAAGCACTGACTCGAAAAGCTTAGTATCTACGCCAATTTTGGGTGTGACATCACCGTCCTCATCTGGTTTATCCAACGTAACATTTTCTGTTTCTTTCGAATGAGTTATTTCGATATTCTCTTTAGTCAGTGGGCTTTCTGTGATTAATGGCTCAATTTTAGTTTTCATTTCCTCAATTCTGTCGCCATCTAACAAAGACTTCTCAGTTTTAATAGGAGAGCTAGGTCGTTCTGAAATTTGAGAAGGATGGAAACCATTTTCTTTTATATCAGAATGTGTCTCTAGTTTAAACGGAGAAGGAGATCTATCTCTGGTTTTATTGTTTTGACATGAAAGGAAACTTGGTTCTTTTCTATCAGAGGTCGTCTCCAGTTTAAATGGAGAAGGAGATCTGTCTCTATTCAAATTCAGGCAAGAAAGTAAACACTGCCCTCCCTTATCGGTTGGCTCAGCAATTCCTTTTGTATCCGTTATAGCTGGTATCTTTGGTATATCTGGTACTGTGGGTATCTCAGGAGACTCTGGTTTCTTAATTTCTTGTTTCTTTATTTCCTTTTTCTTTACTTCTTGTTTTTTAACTTCCTGTTTTGTGACTTCTGGTTCAGATTCTAAGCAAAGTTTCTCAACGACCTCGTTTTTAAGTGCAAGTGTCTCTTTCGGTTTAATGTTATCCAATTTGTTTATTGATTCAGCTGTGGGTGTTTTCTCTTCGTCATTAGTTTCTTTTTCCGGCGTTTCGAGGGCTCGTTCAATTGATTCGCTTCTGTTGTATGGACCGCTTGTTCTACGTAGCAGGGTTTTAGGATTCGTAGGAATCTGAATAACAGGGAATACGGGAACTGGTAAAGCATAATAATTCATTGGTGGTTTCAATGGCGGAGTTTCACAAGTAGGTGTGAAAGATGGCTGTGCTGGTTTCTCCTGCACCCCTGGGCTCATTGCGTTTATCATAAGACGTCGTGCCATTTTTTCTGATCTGATTTGCGAGAGGTCCAATCCGCCGGGTGTATATGTGAAAGGCTTCTTATCCTTGTTCATCATGGCATTCTGTACGCAGGCAGGAGGCTCTCTTGGTGACATTGGCTGAAATGAGAGAATTCAGCAATTAGATTTTAAAAAGCTACTGCTATATATTTTTTTATTTGTGAAAGCAAATAAATATTATTGATAGAAATTAAAATTTGTACTCGAGAACCGTACTGAGCGTAAAACAATTTGCAAGATTCTTTAGAATCCGAAATACATGGACGATAGAATACAACATGTCAAGATACACCCTAACTCTATTCAACCAAAATATAAGATCACTCAACAAAAACTATGACGAACTAGACATACTCTTGTCCGCCTTCAAAATAGACTTCAAAATTATTATCCTAACGGAATGCTGGATCTCGACCACTTTTACTGTAAAACACAAAAAAAACTATTCCACATATTTCACAACAAAAAACCAAAATCAAAATGATGGAGTTGTTGTTTACATAAAAGATAGTCTTAACGCCTCTGTCTCAGAAATCGCCTTAGAAAACACTAACTGCTTACAAATAATCGCCGACCCCGATACATGCATTCTCGCTATTTACAGATCTCCATCCAGACACAACATCGCGCCCTTTATTTTAGCTCTCGATACTCATATAAAAAAAATTACCCACTTCAAAAACATCATCATAGCTGGGGATCTAAACATAAATATACTTCCACAAGGCCACCCCCAAAATATCGAATACCAGCTGATGCTCCTGGAACATGGCATAATAAGCGCCATCAATACTCCAACCAGAGTTACCAGAGACTCAGAATCGTGTTTAGATCACTTAATGATCAAATCCAAAAGCAAATTTTGTAGCGTAGTATTTGAATCAACAATCACAGATCACTACACAACAATGATAGGCCTGACTCCACAGACTTTGAACCCAACAATTCAAAATAATAGCATAAAATATGAAACTGACTACGTTAACCTAAAAAATTGTCAAGAAAAACAAACGTGGGAACATCTAAAAAAAATTAACACAACAGAAGAAGCCTGGAATTACTTTATAGCATACCTTCAAACGCTCATCACACAAAACACCACAACAACATTCAACTCTATCACGCACCGTAAAAAAAGACTTAAAAAATGGATTACCCAAAGCATACTAAATAGCATAAAAAAACGGGACAAACTGCACAAACAAGTTAAACACAACCCAAATGATCATTTTCTTTACTCTTACTATAAAAGGTACAGAAATATTTTTTCGCTAATTATACGCAAAGCCAAAGAATTATATTACAGAAACAAATTGATAACTGCAAACTTTGACCCGAAGAGTGTCTGGTCAATTCTGAGAGAAAGTACACATACACAAAAAAACAAAGATGATAAAATCAAAAATTTAATTATCAATGACGAAGAAGTAGACTTCCACGAAAATCCTACACTTATTCTAAACTACATAAACACACATTACACAAATATCGGAGCCAGCCTAGCCGAAAATATAAAAAAAATTACGACTGGAAGCGACAATCAAGAACCTCAAAATCATATGACTCAGAGCTCTATTATAAACAATGACAGACATTTCAAACTACAAAAAGTAACTCTGGAAGACACCAAACAAATAATAAAATCTCTAAAGGATAACACAACATCGGGACCTGACGGAATAGACTCTAAAACAATAATAACACTAAGCCAACAACTGCTTATACCACTAACGTACGTAATTAATCTTAGTCTTAAAGAAGGAATTTTCCCGAGCATTTTAAAAAAAGGTCTGGTTATTCCTATTTATAAATCAGGAACAAAAAACAATGTAAACAACTACAGACCCATTACATTATTAAACAATATGTCAAAAATTCTTGAAAAAACAATAAAAGTACAGCTACAATATTATCTGGAAAACAAGCAATTACTTTCAATAAACCAACACGGCTTTAGAAAAAATAGGAACACAGAAAACGCAATTGCCACTGTAACTGAGTTTATTACACAAAACCTAGATGCTAAAAAAAAAGTTATATCAATTTATTTAGACTTATGTAAAGCTTTTGACACAATTTCTCATGAAAAACTCTTCATTAAACTAAAAATTGTCGGAGTTAGTGGCATAGAACTAAACTTACTGAAAAGTTTCATGTCGGATAGAATGCAACAGGTTAAAATCAACAACATGGTAAGCGAGCCACTTCTATCTAGATACGGAGTACCACAGGGAAGCGTTCTTGGTCCCCTAATGTTCCTTATTTACATAAACGACCTGTGTGACATTGATATCGATGGTAAAATCGTAACATTTGCTGACGATACAGTACTTCTCTGCCAGGCAGAAACATGGAATGATGTATATAAAAAGGCCGAAAAAAGTCTATCTGTGGTCAAAAATTGGCTAAACAACAACATTCTTACCCTGAATACAACAAAAACCAATTATATTACACACAGCATCACACAAAGAGGCCAACCTCCACCGCACAAAGACCTTATCTTACACGACTGTGGACAAACTTCTCGCACATGTCTATGCGAGCGTATTGAAAGGGTTGACCACACAAAATATCTAGGAGTTATAATAGATGCTTACTTACGCTGGACTGACCACATAACTTACATCACAAATAAACTGAAACGAGTCATGTATCTTATAAAGACAATAAAAAACATATTTCCAATAACAATCCTCAGAACCATATTCTTTGCACTTTGCCAATCCATTATTACATATGGCATACTTGCTTGGGGAAGTGCAACGAATATAGCAATAGATCCATTAAAAAAAATTCAAAAGGCAATAATTAAATTAATCCTCCAAGTTCCTCGCTACGCATGCTCGAATGTAATTTACGAAACACTAGACGTCATGACAATAAGACAACTCTACGCCAAAGCTGTACTACTATACTTCTTCCAACATAAACTTTACATTCAAATGCAACCTCAATTAGCAATTAAAACCAGGGCCTCTACTAAAAAAACACTTAAAATACCAATAACTCATACCTCACACGGGCAAAGACACTTCAAGTATTACGCAATCAAACTATATAACCTCATTCCCACCACACTGAAACAACTACTAACTACAAATCCATATAAAATTCTTCACAAAAAACACATCAAAGACTGGATCAAACAACAAGGTATTCAATTTACTCAAAAAATCATAACACCTAACCAAACATAACCAAAAACAAATATTAAAAATAATTAGTAGGCAATTATTAGTTTGTTTTAAGACAAAACATTCAACAAAATCACAATATTATTCATTCCATTGGCGTGTGGTCCCTATAATAATATACCTACCTATTTATCAAAACTACTATCTATCTTGTACATAAACTAGATTCTATGTATAACTTTATGTATAGATCCTAACTGCAACTGATCTTTTTTTTATGTATACGTTACTGCCGCCATAAGTCGACCCACAGTCTCCTTCTTGACAATATCAAGGAGGATACGGTGTTTCTACTTTTGTCGTCAGAATTGCAATTATTTCAAAACATGGGAACACCTCAGCACAGGTCCGCCTAGTGAGGTGTTCACAAAATACTACTAGGTACTTACCTATATACAGTTACGGATCAGTAACATTTTATTTTTTCTTAATATCTATGTACACCAATGTAATTATCTGTAATATGTATGTATGTTGAAGAATAGAAATTAAAAAAAAAAAAAAAAAAAAAAAAAAAAAAACAGTAAACCACTGTTTTAATTTATGTTTAGTGATATAAGCGTCGTAATTTTTTAAAGGAATAGAAAATAAACAAAAACTTCGTGCGTTAAGAAAATTCAAATTCAATTCAATTCAATTCAAAACAGAGCAATCAAGTTATCGTTATTGTTTTTTGGGTCCTTCTAAATAAGATACATGATTTGAGCTTAACCAAAACTTACGTACAAAAAATATGATATATAAAACAATGAATATCAGATTCCCAGCTCTATGGTGGATAGGTACTCACCGGGCTTTTCAGGTCCCCCATGTCTGACTTGTCAAACCTCGTTGGGCTGAAGACGGTGTTCCTTTGGGCGGGGTTGGGCATGGTCGGGTACTCCATACTGAAATAAAACAAACACCATTAAAGCCTTTATAAAACTCTTGCTATATTTTGCCTGGAAAAATTTTACGTGTTACAAATTTATTACGAGTTTATTCATAAACCGGTGTCGAAATTAATAATAATGCTTGAGCGCGCATCTAGTTATATAATAATCATTGAAGTTAAATCCTTATAAAATCTTCATATTTTTAGAACCATTTTTTTATGTTTAAAATAATTTTTTTAACTGGATACATTTCTGAAATTTTTCTGAATTTTCAAAAGGTTTTTATTTTAAATTGTAATGACTTCCACAATACGGGCATTAGCCGATTAGCCCAGTACGGTAGTTAAAAAAATGACAAAAAACTGTAATTTATAAAAATTGATGAAATATTAAAAAAAAAAACGAAAAATCTCTAAGTGGAAAATTATAGTTAATGTCGCATTTTAACCTATATTTTTGTAACAAACTTTAGCTTTTAATGGAACCGAACTGTCCATGTTTTGCTAATTGTGCGTTGAGCTCTCCTGACGATGTTTATTTACTTTTTTAATAACAATTCTTAATCAACCAATTAATTGTAGATTGTAGATCGCATTACTTCTATGATGTATTTTTGATTCAGATCACAACTGAATTGTATCGTAAGTTAAATATTAGACCTATTATATGTAGACCGTTGTCCAGAATAACACAACACACAGTATATAATACGAACCGAAAAACAATAGAAATGAACAAAAAGTATAATAGGAATCTACAAATTATCTAGACCTCAATAAAGCAATGACGAATTGCATATCAACAGTTATATGATTTCTGAACATGGGTCTGAGGAAACACAAGTTTTTTACACACGTGTAAGATACTTTTACGTACATGTAAGAACCATGAAGTTCATCGCTTACCCATTGATTCAAAGTGAATAGACTTAAAATGGAGTCAATGGTTGTTAAATTGGATTGCATCAAATTACTGAATTGTATTTCAGAGCACCACTTAGTGTTATCTTATGGTATTTGATCACATGTAAGGTACCATTAAACCAATCGCTTCCTCGGTGGGAGATACCCTATCTCCCTTATTCCTCCTTCGCTCCCTTTTGTTGGCCGATACATATCGAATTAGCCTATCTCACAGGAACTACACTGCCGGGGGAGTTGCTTTAATATTTTATCGGCAATTATTCCAATGCAGTCTGAATGCATTTAGTGCACGCATTGCAATCTTACTTTACCCTCAGGATCTCAAACAACCCGTTTCCGAGAATTCATTTATCCTATCGGAGAATTAATCTACAGAATTGAACTGGAAGACCTTCATTAAATTTTAGTCGGATATCAATAGTACCTACTATTTAGTACGTACCTAGGTATCGCCGCATGCCGTACTGTCTAATCAGAATTTGAAAGATTGAAGGACTACAGTCTTTATAAAATGCCTGAATAAAGGTCTAAAATATTGGAAACAAAACAAACACTTGCTTCCTGGCGAAATTATCACGAATGCGATACAAGTTCATCTGGGCTAAAAACGGAAAGTTTATAATTAGGAAAAGCGAAACATCAATCGATAAAGAACCATACAACCTCCCAGTGGCCATAAACAAATATCTTTCAACATGTCGGAAGAAAACTTTGAACATGAAAAATATATAGACATGTAAAAACCCAAACGAACTAAATAAATAACCTTTTTTTTTAATGTAAATTTTTCGATACTTATTATGAATCTTAGAAGTTTAAAGAAAAACTTCGATGAACTCTATGTTCTTCATAAAATTGATTTTTCTCCATAGCATAATTGCACTAACAACTAACTGAAACCCAAATGAAAGATGTAATTCCACGTAATTTACCATAATATACCACAATTTTTTCTGCATGTAAGCATTCCGGACATGATGGAGTCACTGTCTTTTGTCATAATACTAACAATTTTTGCTGAGTTTATTAATTATAAAATTATTAATTTATAAAATTAACTTTTTGTCAAAATAACTATAAATATCTTATGGTAGTCATATATAGATCACCTTTTTTTAATTTGTAGATGAACTAAAAGTCATTTATCATGAAGAGAAAGATGACAATAGTAATCTAAACGAAAATATGAAAGATAACAAGATACAGAAAACAGAAAAAAATAATGGTAAATATGTAAATAAAAATCGGTTATATTTTCCGTGACGCTATTTAGGTTATAAACCAATTCTTAGAATGATTGTTTCCAATAAAAAGGGTAGTTGCCTATAATATGAAAAAAAAAACATTAGTTGAATATAATAATTTTAATTCTAAAATTTTAAATGTGAGATTGACTAATATGACAGTTCGACAGTAGGCGTCAATGGCGGAATTGGTAAACGCGCACGTCCCGGTTAGGTTAGGTTCTTCTTCTGTTTTTCTGTGTCTTGTTCTCTTTCATATTTTCGTTTAGACTATTATTGTTATCTTCTTCTTCGTGATATTATTTATTAACATGCGTACGCTTGATGCGTTTACAAAATAATAAATAACGCATTAATAAAATTTTGTATAATAGAAATAAAACATTCGACCGAGTTATTTTTCAAAGATGCTCGAATATTGAATATCCGTAAATTCTATATATTGTAGACCATGAAATATGTATTTAAAAACAAAAACTGTTCCGTAAAAAATGAAATAAATTGGTAAAAGGACAAATAATGTGTTTTACACTCCCCAAACCAATACCAAATTAATGCAAACATATGGCAGTTTTATTGGTCCTCATACATATAATCTTCTACCAAAACAAAGTCAAATGACAGATAAAATATCACTTTACATAAAAGAATTAAAATTATAGCTGAATGATGCAGATGTTGAAACACTTTTCCTAAATAAATAAAACATTCATGCTAAGTAAAAATTAAAAGTAATAAAACCTTCACTCAAGTAAACCTTCATGCTTCGCTTTTCAATACATTTATGCTGTAAATTCAAGACTTACTTTATTTACTATCTTGAAACTTTACCAAAAGATCAACAAACTTTTATGTTTCACTTTTTTACTACAATTTTTTCATATATTTCTATACCTTTACTTTAAAATTTACATTTCATACTTGTACTTGTTAATGTAATTTACCATTTATTGTTATCATAAATGTAGGTTGGTTATCCAATAAATGGTTCCCGAAGAGCGGTACCCATACCGCCTCCCAAATTGAAAAAAAAGTTACATAATTGTATTAGAATATGTTGTTACGTAAGGGATTACAGACTCGAGGTAGTGAATGATTGCTTTTTAAAATTATTTCACGATCAAGATCAAACCAATTTTTGATTTCACCTTCAAGTTTGCTCGGGGTGAATCCATAGATTAATTTATAGAATATTATACTTCAACATGCCTGATTGTGAGTTCGTGTAGATAATTATATCAATAGTTCCCAGTGCAGATTGCTGTCCGTACTATTATTCAGTGTACTCGGCCAGTTGTACCGAATATTACAGCCTCGCTTTGATCAAATCTCTGCAATATTCCGCCATTTTGGCATCAAAGGCCGACCCCATAATCGCCGCAATCTACCTCTGGTCTTCCGTGATTAGTAGTATTTAATCTCCTCGTCACAGATCCGGAGACACAAGTCGGCTGAGTATGGCCAGGCTAAATTGACCCCAATGGGTTCCTGGGAATAGATTTTAATCAGAAGATTTTCGAACGGTGATGAATTTGATGTGCTCTCAATCCCAATTCAATGCGATTAGGGCGTCAAAGACTTACACGAAAACTATACGCTACGCATTTACACAATCTGAAATTAAACTAAAATTATCGTTATTTGTTTTTGGGGTATTATGTCGTATCTCCTTCTTTAGGCTAAAGATGGAGCGCAACACGGCATTAACCCCCCAAAAACAAATAACGAAAATACTTTTGGCCGTTAAAATCTAAAAACGTATCATTATTGTATTATATTATTGACGTTAAAATAAGCACAATATAATAATAATTGACGGCCTCCGTGGTCGAGCGGCAAGGCTCTCGACTAGCGATCCGGAGAATAGATGTTCAAATCCCAGCATGCGCTCTTATTTTATTTGATTAACATGTGTTATTTCACAATTTCATTCGTAAGTCGTAAGTTGTGATTCTCTACACGTGTAATTTCGTTCGGGCTTATTTAAAAATATATGAAATTTCTTACACAATTTCGTTAGACACTTTTAGAAATATTTAAAATACATACATTATACATTTTTTTATTATTTCGTTTATGTCCCTTAGCATTATTCCATTATTATTATATTCTATTATTTTAAGAATATTAAAACTGTAATGGAACTACACCCGATCTACTGAGATGTTATTGATACTGATCAGTATTGTTTAAAAAAAACTTGTAAATAACCTTAGCCTCAAGAAAACGAAAATAAAAAGGGTGAAATAAAGTTTAACTTTGTTTAATTAAAATCATTTCGATGGAATTCCACCACGGACAAGAGTGACTGTACAAGCTCACTGTTATTTTCTACTGAAAACAATAATTATTTTTTAGGTATGTTAAAATTCTGCGAACACAATAGTGAATCCATGCATAAAACTGCTTTTGTCGCGTAACCATTTTGTATATATTTTTTGTAATAAATGAGCTATCCTTTGTTTATTGTGACCCTATCCATAACCTTGTGGGACTCTAAAACTAGATGGAAGGTCCAGGTCTATGTCCAGAGGCCTAAGCCAAGGCTTGCAGCTTATTGTTTACACTGTCTCCTCTTGTTACAGAATCGTGACAGGCTTGAATATCGGGGACTCATCTTGCAACTCGGTACACAATACAAGTATCAGCTATCTTAAGCTAGGAGGTTCCGAGGCGGTGAGGCCTGTCAACAGATTGATGTTGTGTACAATGTACACTGAGCGAATCAAATCCTTTCTTAGTGGGGATGGATTGGAAAATTAATTTAAATTCAATTCCTTTAAGTGGTGTTATAATAAGCAATGTATGATTGTGATTGTATAATTTTACACCCTACGAAATCCTCGCCGAAAGACACGCCTTTGCAGGGCTGCATAATTCTCGACAAAGGAAATCAAGTAGATGTCAAATACGTTGATCTTAAAAAGACTTTTCACATGGTTGATATCAATGTATTATTAAGAAAACTGGCTACTTTTGGTTTCTCCACAAGACTTTTATGCGACTACTTCACCATATATTCACCATAAATATGTATTTTCATTCTATCTCGTTCTTTGTTTGGAGTTCCGCAAGGATCTATCATGGGACCAGTGTTTTTTTATTGTTTTTTTTTGATATTTTATGGCTTTTAAAAAAATAAAATTTCAACTTTTCGAAACCAGTCAAATTATGAAATTACCGTTTAAGAATTGTATGAGGCTGAAGGAAATGTTAGTGGTGAAGAAATGGGGAAAGAGGAAGACGAATTCGTGACGTCACAATCCGATTTGCCAACCACGGGCCGTTTTGATTTTGTCAGTTTTAGATCGTTTTTAAAATCAATAATATTGAATGAAACATGGAAAACAAATATTTTTAGCAGGATGATTAAAATCAGAAAAATGATCTTTAAATATTCCGTACATTTTCAACAGAATCCCTCGTTTGTGGGACATTGCCCTTTGTACCCCATTCACCTTTTTAGAATTCACGTGCTTGATCAACATTAACCCATTTTAATAAAATTAATATACAAATTCACCCCTCTCTCAGTAATTTGAATTGATGGCCTAGGACACCTTTGAAGGGTGAAAGCCAGAAATATTTGGTGAAAAAAACAGTGAAACGGTACCTATTTACGACCATATTAAATTTATGTCTGAGATACGGGCGTTCTAGTTTAATAATCGCAAGAATTCAAAAAAATGTATTATTTAAAACAGACAGCTAATAAATAATCTAAAATAAAATAATAATAAAAACTTTTAAAATATCGACAGTATGTGACATTATATTATTTGTAATTCGAATATAATCACCAGCCTGATCGAACTTTTACAATGATATTTTGTTTCCATTCCCGACAATTCTGGATGGGTGAAAGAATTCTAATAGCCGAGACACGCACCTATTTATGCACCCGCGAGTTTCTCAGCCGACAGAGCAGGGGGCGCTCTTCCGACACGTGCCGCCATCTAACGGCGATATCAGATGAACTCGCCACGCGCCGATTTCCCATTTGTCGTTATCATTTGACACCCGGCGCGGATATTGCCTGCTGAATTTGTAATTTTATGCGAATTTTATTCACCCACTCTCCGCTATGTACACATAAAACCATACTACTAAATTAGATAGCCCAAATACAATGTATCGATGCTCCACTATACTGTTTACTTGATGTTTGTTTTCTGAAGGGGTAACGAAGATGAAAAGATATACGTACTTAACTCATGTTCGCAAATGATAAACAATAACATTGGGCCTCTGCACGTGAAAATACATATTACTAGCTGGTCCCCGGCATGCGTTGCAACGAATAATGAATTATTCAAAGAAATAAATTGATTCTCCCTGCATGTCCTCTCCCGTGCGTCCCCGTTCCCTTCCACCTTCCCCGCCTCCTCCCTCCCTCGTCTCTTCCCTTTCCGCGAACCCCACCTCCCCCGTTCCCCTTCCCCCTGCCTTTCCTCCCTGCCGTTAAAATATATGAAATATACACATTTTCATTTATACAAATTTCATAACGCCAGAGCTTACCATTATATATATATAGCCTATATGTTATTCTGATGTATGAGCTATATTATTGTAAAGTTTCATTAAAATCCATTTAGTAGTTTTGCGTGAAAGTGTAACAAACACGCATACATCCATACAAACTTTCGCGTTTATAATATTAGTAAGATTATTGTATCAGAAACAAATTGTAATCGAAACAGTATCACAGTATGGTTGTAAGTATTGTCAGAGAGGGGTCGTACATGATATCATCGTTCTAATATCTTCGGTCTTTTTCCTTTATCGGGAGCCATTCATCGGATAACCAATATTTCAATATGATATTGTAACATATGGCACCTGTTATTAATTATAACATAACATATGGTTTTCTGTTATTTGTGACTTTGCAGGGGTGCACGGGTACTAGGGGTGATGTCCTGATCTTGGCGACGGAGGCGTCTGCCGGTTGAGGAATTCTCTTTGAACTCTCTAGACTGGTTTCTCGATCCATCGCCCAGCAACGCAGCGGGAGGGATGGATTCACGTCCATCACTCCTAGACCACTGACCCCCAAATTTCAACCCACCCCTCAGGTCTTTTTCCGTCCCAAAACGTCAATCTTTCCTTTCCTTTCCTTAAAAAGACCCCCACACAGTAGCACCAAAAATAACATAGGACCTGAGGGTAATAATTTACTAAAAAAAATCAATGGATTTTAAAAAAGTGCGATCGTTTTTTAATTCTACTATTGTCCGCCTGCGTTTTTTTTAGTGTATGTTACATGATTCAACAAAATATCTTCTCTGTCCGGACCCAGTAGGACTATGACATCCCCATTTTATAATAAAACTTCATTTCCGATGTACTTTAGCATAAGAAACCTCTGTGGCTTGACTCCAGTTCAATTATATATTTATCACTGTATATGTATTATGTAAAAGCTGTTTGTTTCTTACAAATAAATAAATAAATAAATTTTTGGAATATTGGGAAGAAATTATTGTGTTGAAAGTGACCTGCTTTTCAGAAATGTATAGGTAAATAACACACTTAACTAAAGCCATTTCAACTAACGTTTCGATCCTGAATTTCTTATTGGGTACATACATGTTTACTTTCACATCTTCACTAACCATCGGATTCAATAACCCTTTTAGGAAATAGAAAAAGGGTTTCATCCAACCGAATGTTCAACTGACTGACGGCCGGCGTGGTTTAGAGTTAAGGTTTTTGTAAGGATCAAATCCCGGCGTGCTCAAATAAATTTAATTTGATTAATTTGTGTTATTTCACAATTGATTTATTTAAAATAATATATAGTAGGTATATTTGCGGCACGTTCCAGAGTGGAAGATACTCTCAGTTTCGCCTCGATGTAGAACCACTATTCAGAATTGAAACGTTGCTTAAATGTGCTTTAGTCGTGTTTGGTGACCACATCTGAATAGTAAGGTACTTCCCAAACTTCCTCTTCCTCATCTCCTTCCCCTTCCCATTACCTACAGCCTTATAACATACCCCTATTGGGGTGCCATAATCTTACTGGATCCAGACGGGAGCAGTTGGGACTCTTGTGCGGAATTCATAATAAAAAAGGTATTAACATTTTGGTTTTTACATTAGCTTAGAAAAAATCCCTCAGGGCCTATGTCATATTTGGAGATGCTGTATGGAGGATAAAGAAAGGATACAAAATTCTGGCAAGGAAAAATATATATAAGGGGTTGGTAGGAATCTGCGTGTCAATGCGTCTAAGAGTGAAGAAAGTATGAAACCATTACTCCAACTGCGGTGCATCCCTCCCGATGGGTCGAGAGTGTCCAGCTGGAGAGATCTAGATTAGGTCTCTCTCGATCCGGCCCGCCACGAACGAACTCTGTGACTTGTAGAGTGAGCCACTTGGGGTGACCTATGGTAGGATTGTTGGTTGTCCAATAAATGGTTCCCGTGGTATTGGTGCCTGTATCCGCCTTCCAAATTAACATTAAGAATTAAAAAAAAATGAAGAATTTTTATTATTGCAAACCGTGACGGTAAAAGTGTAGTGTGAAGTTAATCTGTAACTTCGCGAGTTTCGCTTTGCATTGCATCACGGAGAATTCTTCAAGGGGAGAGAATAAACACTAATTTGGCAGCCGGTTGGAGTCACTGACCTAATATTCTCACGAGCATATTGATGAGTGTAAGAATTTTTTTGTTTATAACTCTGAGGTTTTTCAACTCATCAACGTTCAAAGCGATGCCGTTTTATAATTCACTTTCAAAAAGAGAATTCACAAAATTTGTTTTCGTCAAAACAATTTTGCTTTCAATTCTGCTGAGTATACCTATTTTATTTTTTTTTATTTATTCAAGAGAACTCTGAGAGAAAGAGCATTGCAAAAGAATTCCAACTGCTCCCAAAAGTCTAGATCCAATGATACTGTGGCACCCCCAATTGGGTAATGTAATGCGAAGGGGAGGAGATGGAGTAGAGGAAAGTGGGAAATTACCTGGCTATTCAGGTCTGGTCACCAAACACTGTTAAAAACCATTTTAAACAGCGAGGTTTCGATTTTGAATAATGGTCTTTCACCGGGGCGATACTGAAAGTATCTAGGAAAATATCAATCCTGAACGTGCCGCCAATACATACACACAATAATTTTTATGATGATGCTTTATAATGTTTATTTTTTTATGGTTACGTTTCTTAGCTACGAATCTAAAGGTAGCGTGTTAAATTAAAAAAAAATATTTTTTTTATTTAACAATTCGTAGCCATGAATCGTAACCAAAAGAATGGAAACAAAAGCATTATTTGTCTTACCTTTGAAACCCTTGACTTGAATTTGCTACAAAACATCAAAGACTTTCTTAAATCAGATAGAAAAAAAATTAAACAAATTTAATAATCAATATATATTATAAAAGAAAGTCCAAAACAACGTGCGTCCCGCAAAAACTAAAAAATGAGTCCCGGTGCGATCAAGGGAGTTATATGGTATGGTAGATCTCCATCCCCCTTCCAGGATGACGGTTCTCGTTTTTATCTAAAGGGCGTGCTTTTAAGATATAAGGGCTGGAAATTTCGCCCTCTTGAAATTTCTAGAACAGTCTTCGGAAAGTTCTAGAAGGTTCGATAGAGCTCTAAAAAGTTCTGGAAGGGGTGGCGGAGTATGTCGTAGAATTTTCGGGAATCGGGAACATCATTGTGGGACATTCCAGAACACTTTAGAATTTTGTCCTGAGCGAAGCCGGGTAATCCAGCTAGTAATAAATAGACATGATTATAAAAAAATCGCTTGACTGAAAATCTCTTTATCTCTGAAACAAGCATTGATAGAAACAACAAGCATTTATAGAAACAACAAGCATTGATATAAACAACAAGCATTGATAAAAACAACAAGCATTGATAGAAACAACAAGTAATTTTCCACGAAACTTTATAAGTTTTTAGAAAGAAACTTGATGAATAGAAAAATTAAAAGGAGAGCAATTATTACTACATTAAAACCTGGTAAACAAAAACTTACGAAAAGCTCATTAGAAAACATAAAATACCTAAAGAAAATCAATTTGTCACCATCTTTTATAAAACCCCACTTGCTTCAGCAAAAGATCTCACAATGCAAACGACTTGCATTGCCCGACTATATGATTATGAAGCGTTGATCGCAGGTTTGCGTGTTGGTTGAATTTTGTCACCTGCATCGCGTGGTACAAAACTACCAAATATGAGTGCAAAAGTGTGAACTGAGGTAACTTTCCGAGACTTCAGAATATACCATTTATCCATTACAGTCGGTAAAGTTATCTAAACACTTAAAACTTTTGTTTATATTTCGTGTTTTCGATGCAAGAACATATTGGATGAAGAATTCATCTACATTATCATCGTCTTCATTTATTTGACAACAATAATTAATAATCAATGTTGAAGCGCAAAATTTCGTGCCTTACCTCCAACAGAACTATCAAATATGTCAATAAGATTAAATATATCAGAATAACTATCGGTTTTCGGAAAGTAAAAGCAAACGTTAAAAGTGACGTTAAACTTGCGGTTAAATTGATTGAAAAAAACGCATTTTTGACAGAACTGACCGCTTTTTCAGCTAAACGAAATAATAAGAATAAATTAAGAGATTTGGGGTTAGTTTAACGTGTTCTTATATGTAATAGAGAATAAATTAAATAAAATAAAATCCATTTAAGTTGATCTTCTTAGAATAAATTAAGAGAACTGTAGTAAGTTTAACGTGTTCTTATATGTAATAGAGAGTAAATTAAGAAAAGGAAACCCATTTATGTTGGACTCCTTAGAATAACTTAAGAGAACTGTAGTTAATTTAACCTGTTCTTATATGTAATATAGAGTAAATTAAATAAAATAAAACCTATTTTGTTGGTTCCTTGGAATAAATTAAGAGAACTGTAGTCAGTTTAACGTGTTTTTATATGTAATAGAAGGAAAATAATTAAAATAAAACCAATTTATGTTACTCTCCTTAGTACAAAATTTCAATTACACATGTTTTAGTGGCATTCCATCGAAATTAAAACGCATGGTGTTAAAGTGAAAAATCACTTCAAAAAAATAATTGAGTGTAACATTTTCTCTCTGGGATCGACGTCCAACATACCAAAGTATAAATGTAGGTATAAACTTCATCCTTGAACCCGTCTAATGCCCCTGCTTCTAAAACCGATAGACTTACTCACTGCTGTACTAAAATAAATAACGAAATAAATTTGAAAATGGTTTTCGCAAATAAAATCGATTAAATCTGTAATGTTTTCCGCACCTCCTAAATGATAATTGGCAGTTTGATTTTGAATGACAAGTGATGTATTTTGATCCCAGTAGATTCTGCTATCACCCACACGTCTTGTAGCTTTTATGTATTCGGCAGATAGTAACATGTTTGTACTTTATAGGTATATCTCCTGGCCCGAGGCCAAATCTTAGTTGTAAATATTCGACTGACGATGTCTTATGCAACTAACTGAACTGAATTCTGTGAAACTTCTCCGGTTGAAAATGTTCAGCATAAACCATCGATATTATCATTCGAACTTTGCATATAAAGTTACCGAAAACTGTAAAATTAACAAGTTTTTAGTAGGAGCTTGATGCATTTATTTTGTTTATTCGACTACATTACTTTTCCCTGGCTCCGCGGCTATACACTACATATAACTCCAATGCCTGTCTCGGTTACTTTGTACCGGTGACTAGCAATCACACAGTGGATTTGAGGAACAGGCTATGTTGGAACCAGTTCCTACGCCATTGCCTGTCTCGGTTACTTTGTGCCGGTGACTAGCGATCACTGGTGACAGTGGATTCGAGGAACCAGTTCCAATTGGAGCACGCCTGATTACGGAGGCAATTGAAATCTACAACCATTTTGAAGTATACCGCACCAGCTTGTAATGGAGTAGAGTTGGGAGAAAGGTGTCGCTTCCAAGAACATAAGCACACATTTCACCACTAACAATTACACATCTGCCCTAATGATGGACACTGTAACGCTGTCTGAAATGTTGGCTAAAGAAGGCGGTAGCCCAACACGGCATAACACCCTAAAAACAAATTACGAAAAAGATTAATGATTTCATTTATTTTTCTGCGAGATTTCGCCTGTCGAAAATGTAATACGGTAGTAATAATAATCAGGAATACCTACATTACTGCTAAAAACATTTGGATGCCTAGCTGTTTAATTCAAAAACATTTTGGATATTGGGGTTAAACCATGGTTATACGGATTTCAGAATCATCATCTTCTCTTCCCCTTGTCCTATTCGGGTCGGGGACCCATTGCATTGACAAGGCTCTTCCATACGTCCCTGTCTTGTGCTGATTGTTCGACCTCCGTCCATGTTATACCCATCCTCTCCTCACACACTTTCTGGAGTTGCCTCGCCCAACTTTGTCTGGGGCGGCCCACTGGACGTCTACCCTCTGGATTGGCGCTCAGTATCTTCCTCGGAATTCGGTCATCAGACATCCTAAGTACATGCCCAAGCCACCTAAGTTGCGATTTTTCTATGAAGAGTAGCAGTGGTTCAATATTTAGATCATTTCAGATCGTTGAGTTTCTTTTATGATCCCATTTTGTAACCCCTGCCACTCCTCTCAAGTACCTCATTTCGGCAGCTTGGACTCTGGAGCGTGTTCGTTCATTTAGCATCCATATCTGGTGGCCGTAAGTGAGCGTTGGGCGGTATACCGTTTTAAACACTGCCATCTTTGTCTTGATGCTGAGCTCGGATTTTCTTATCACTGAGCTGTAGAGAGGACGCAGTGCACTGCTTTCCGTACTTATTCTTCTATCAATTTATCCGTCTTGCCGACCATCGCTGGATTTCAGAATCAATAATTATTATTTCATTTTCATTTCCCAACATAAAAATTTGTTCAATCATTAAGTGTGTAAATTATTACTTAAAAAAGCTACTAATTTACAGCACATTTTATATAGGTACTATCTGCGTCTGCTAAGTTTTCAACGGAAAAACTTGCCGAATTGCAAATCGTGGTATGTTCATACGACTGCTTGCCGTGGACTACCGAACAACTCAAAACAGTTTTGGAATATTTAACTACGAAACAATATATTAAGTTTCAGATGGAAGGTGCACGTACCTCATATCTATAATTAACTAGCGAGTACCCGGCATGTGTTGCTATGCCACTTATAAAGAAATTGTTTCTCCCTGCGTGTCTTTTCCCATTCGTCCCGTTCCCCTTTCGTCTACCTTTCCTCTCCCATGTCCCTTTCCTCTCACGCGTTCCCCCTCCACCTTCCCCGCCTTCCCTATCCACTCTCCCGCAAACCACCCTGCCGCGATCCCCTCCCCTTTCCCGCGTTCAATATATTCAGTCCCGGAACATTCAATTTTTCAAACAGCTCGCTTGCCACCTATTGCAATATTTTTATACATTTTTATTTTTTACATGTTACAAACATTTTTTTGTATATTATAAGAGCAATCAATCAAATTTGGTACCTAAACATAGGTACCTATTTAAAATAATATAATTTTCAATTAGATTCAATGAATTCTATTTTGATTAGTACCATTAGTGAGAACTTTTATTAAATTCATTAATTTAAAAAGTTTATTCGAATTTTGAATTTTGATTGAAAAATCGACGTTTTAAAAATGTCATTTTCAAATTGTGACATTTTTGTACGAGTTTTTGTAATGATTAAAAAAACTTTTCAGATGTATTGTCATGTGGTTGCAATAATCCAGAAACCTTCGCGGGGGTGGAAAAAAGTTATTTTGAACTTTTGAAACATTTCCTACGCTTAATACAGCAACGATAGAAGATAGATGGTAACATTAGTTATTTTTTTAAATTGGTCCGATTCCAGTTTGTGAGTCAGTTCGTTTTCCATTTCTCAAATCTCTGTAAAAACGCCTTGTATATGAATGCATTTAAAAATAATTCTTGTCTGTCCTCCACAAATTTTCATTCAATGTCCACAATCCTATTTCATTAAGTCAGCATTTATCCTTGTGTTTTCCACAAGATGCACTCAATGGAAGAAATTCCACAGTCCACCAGTTTCTCGTGTCTTATTTATGATCATCTCTCTACATACGAATGTGTTAGCAGCGGTGACGTTATTGTCACCCGCCTCCAGCTCCCGGGCAATGGGCAATTGGCATTCGTCAGTCACCAAGAGACTTTTTATTCACAGAGTATTACAGCAAGTGATGTTCATTGCTGTATTTTTGGCTTCAGGTCTTCCGTGATGAATAAATAATTCTGTAATATTCGACCAACAGCTTTATGCGAATGAAAATGTCAAATTTCTAGAAGGATTCATCGCGTTTCTAAAACTTTAAATGTAAAATACATCTGGATTCGCTAATGAATGACTTTTTGTTTGAAGTTTTCAGTAAATTGTCATGTAATAAAATGCAGAATGAAACAAGTTCTTTGTTTAAAATCAATTTATTTTGATTTATATTTGTCGACCGGTTTCGGTTGACCTCAACCATTCCTCAGGACAATAAACATATAAATTAAATTACAGTATATCCTAGAAGCCCGCCGAAAAATATTTTTAGGCAAACATTTTTTTAAGTTAATCTCCGGTACCATACTAAATCCGCCAATATTGAAAGAGATCAACTTATATGTCCCTAACGCGTATACTCGTGGGAGATCCCATGCACGCACTTTTTTATGCCTATCAGAATGCACCATTAAGCAGGGCGACGCAACTGACATTGACGACATCTTCAATGTCACCTACAGAGAATTCAGTAACCATCTCTTGACATACGTCACAACATAGTTAAACTGTCTCCATGCACTTTAAAAAAAATTATAATCTTCTCTGTAAGTTTTTAGTGTATAACTGTTTTATGGTGAACCTGAATAAAATAAATAAAACTTTAAAGTACCTACGTCCCATTTGCGAGCGTTCTGTGGCTTTATCTCTTTCATATTTTAATTGAGCTTTGTTGATATAATCTTCTTCCAACTGTTAAATTTTACAGTGAGGTTAATAATCTTTAATAAATTTATATGAATATTCAAACTACACTTTTATTTTATGTACCTATCTTTATCTTTTTCATATTTTCATTGAGAGTTGTCGATAAAATCTTCTTCAATGATTTAATTTACCACCGCCCCGGGAACCATTTATTGGATAACCACGTCAAGTTGTTCGCTACGACTGGTCACTTAGCAGGGGTGCCCGGGCTCATCAGGTGAGGTGTGTTCAGATCTTGGCGGCTCGATCGGGAGAGGCCAGTTTGGGGATACCTTTTCACCTCGCCAGCTTTCGACCCATGCGTCCGTCACTCATGGACAAACTTTCTCTTAACCTGGCTAAAGCCTGGCGTATTTGGAAAAAAACCCCGCGAAAGCAGCTTTTTCCCACTCCGGAAACAAATAGTAAAAAAATATTTTTATACGAAAATGAACTGATTTTTTTATTTCTACTCAAACCTGAATAGACACCCTACGTGAAAAAAAACAGTCCAAGGGTGTTTTCGAAGAAGTTATGACATTGGTACTTCTTTGAAAATGTAAAAAATTTACATTTTAAATGTTTACTCACCCAAAATGACAGTTGAAGTGACGCCGAGGTCGCCAAGTCAACCAAAGATAATTTTTGTAATTTATTCCGAGAGGCTAGGCGCTATGCGGCTTTTTGTTACGTCAAGAACGAGAATGGCCCAAAGCATTCAGACCTTGTTCTTCATACAATTTATTTATGCATAAGGGTCAAAATCGCATCCAAAAAAGTTTTTTTTTTGGATGCGATTTATTCCTACCGCGGCCATATATGGCCTATCGGCGAGAGGTTGAATTCTTACCCAACCCTCATACCATTTTTCCTTCTCAGAACTTCCTCTTTTTCCTTTCCTTAAAAAGACCCTCCACACATCTTTCCCAAAGATGATGAAGGCCCAAGGGAAATTGTTTTCCTCAGGGCCTCCTATGTGGATAAATATTTAAAAAAATTAAAATACACATCTATTTAGAGTAATTTAGACGAAATATAATAAATGTTACGTGAACCCATGCAGCATCCGTTCCTATTTTATATTCCTTTTGCAGTAATAACGCCAGTACCCCAGTATTTGACAGAATATTAAATTAGTGTTAGTGTTAGTCCCGGCCGAATAAAGCTGGCTTCTGGCTACCATGATCGAGTTTTCAGTATTGCTGGCCCGGTCACCAGACGTATGGAATGAGCTTTGAGTTTCATGGTAACATTAAGAGGTTTCCGCAGATTTCTGGAGGGTTTTCTAACATTTAGTTTTAAAAATCACAAGATTCTGACAACATCAACGAAGCGATTAAGGTTGTATTACCAGTTTAGAGTGTTTAGTCTTACTAACATTCCATTTAAGTATCTTTTATTTTTAGGTTTTCTCGAGATAGAATTTGAAATGATCCATTGTACATCTCTTATTTGATGCTCAATGCATTGTTTTATTAGTTTCCTACACTGAAAGCGAATAAAATTTCACAAAGTTAAGTATTGTTTTATTAATAATAATAATCCGTGGATTCAAGCTCATAATTTGGATTGATTTTTTTGTTGTTGTTGTTTAGATTTGTATAAATAAATTGCAATTATCGTACAGGTTTTCATACGTTATTTTAGTTCTACTACAGATCGTCTAGCATTAATAATTTAAATTGTAAATGTGCCAGCTCGCCGATCAAACATTTATGTGGGTTGAATGTACTCAACACTGATGAAAGAACTAATCTTGCAATTCGCAAGATATTTGCGGAAATACCTACACAACTACACACCTACTACTTTAATCTTATTCGAGTGAAAATTATAAAGTTTTAAAAATAAACTGTTCCACAATTGCTGTGTCACTTAATAAAGAAATTGTTTCTCCCTCTGTGACCATTCCCATTCGTCCCTTCTCGGCCTTCCCTCTCCCCACTCCCGCTTCCACCGTCCCGCGAACCCACCTCCCGAGTCCCCCCCCCCTCCCGCATTCCATACATTCAGTTTTCAAACAGCTGGCGTGCCACCTATTGAATTTTTATACAAATTTCATAATGCTAGAACTCACTATTATATATATAGAAATCATCGCAGGCATGCACGCACACATCAAATCCCCAAAATTTCATCGCAATCGGATGAACGGTTCGAAACGCATGAGTTCATGATGCCAGAACTCACTATTGTATATAGAAACTATCGCGGGCATGCGCACTTCAAATCCCCAAGGTTTCACAAAAAATCTACAAAAATAAGTATTTGTGGAAAATCATCATTAATTTGGGCTTATTGTAACTTAGGGCTTGGGGTCGAACTTTAAAAGTCGTTTTCCCTGGTTCTCTGCCGCCGAACCGACTGATATGTTGGTCTTTTTACAAAATGTGGTCTTCATAGGAATCAGTCCAAAAATCTACAGAAAGTAGCATTTGTTGAAAAATCATAAATTTTATTGCCGTAATGTAAGGATTGGGGTCGAACTTTAACCACTCGAGCGACAGCGCCATTTTTAAACTTTTTCCTCCGATTGTTTTTGATTTTTTGGAGATCATTTTGAATATTTTTCGCCCACATTAAAAAAAATCATGCCTCCGAATTTTAATATGGAGACATACAAACTGGTTATAGTTCTATTTAGCCAATGAATTCACCATTGTTTGTCGATTATCATATTCGTAGGATTTATAAAAAAATATATTATAATATTCTTTGGTCCAAAAATTTTGGTAAAATTATTTTGTCCAATTTTGATCGCTGTCAATCGCAGATCAATAAAAGCGGTCCATATTTTGACCTTAGTCGCTCCAGCGGTGTTAAAAGTTGTTTTTCAGACTGACAAAATTTTTGGATTCTTACGAAAAATTACGTCTTTACCAATCAAAATAGTTTTGGAATAATATTTTTTTCAATTTGCTGCTTCCTCTTGTAGTTCTCCTGCTGTATCTTTAGTATAACCCCAACTATTTTAATGATTTCATGCTGGCACAGCAAGTGAATTTTACGACTTTCAGGTGTTTAAACTTCACGGCCGTAGCTGAAAGTTCACCTACTCATACATTAAATATAATCCTAACTCGCCATTTCCTGAGCCAAGAATCAAGTTTAGTGCACAACTGATTTTGTTTACAGGAAGCATAAAACTATTAAATGAAACATGAAGTAATAACACAAAACTGTTGATATCACAGGTAAAAATGCATACCTACCATAAATTAAGAGCGTATAACCAGAGAAAACCAGAAAAATGTCGTTTTTAAATCAGTGTTTAGACGTATTGACTCGTTTCTACAATAAATTATAAATTGATTTCAAAAGATTGTTCTTTTGTCTAGTAAACTTATGTTTTAAATTTTGAGAAAAAAATGTTTATTTCTAGTATAATGAGGTTATACCATAGGTCGTTGGCAGATATGTTAAATTTTCAAAAAAGATTTTGTATTATACAACACCCATTTCAAATCATATAATCATGCAGTAAAATAAAGCACTACATTATCTGGTAAACGTATGTAACAGAATTTTAATTTTAGTTTAAATAAAATCATTAAAAAATTTATACGTACATGAGTTTCTTGACGAAAATTGATCCGTTTGTGTATTTATTTGCGCACTTACAGACTAATGTATTTCAGATTTTTTTTCGTTCTTATTTTGCTCAGACATTTTTGAAAATGATAAATACTTATGATAAAAAAATAATTACAAAATGTGCATAATTTCAATAGTTTTATCAACTCGCCTTTCAGCATTTTTGGATGTAGGTATAAATTAAAGCAAATTTGGAATGAAATAAAATCGATATTGAGTTATAATTTTAAAAAGCTGGTACGGAAAGTAATTAATCTTTCTCATTGGAACCGCCCTGTACGATCGTAAGAATATCTTTCGACGAAATGTGGATTTTCGGCCGCTGACTGGTTTAACGCTCTTAATGTAAGAACGAAAATGAGCAAACAATATTTATCAAATGACTTAACTAACTAATCAACTATCTAACCAACTAACTAACCCTCATGCCGTTTCCCCGCAGGGGTAGGCAGAGAGGACGGACCGTCAAACAACTCGGTCTTGGCACACACTCTCTTCACACATAATAATCTTTGCCTCACTCACATTTATACGTCGTCTTATACATACTCTTCTATTATTCTGACTTTTGACATGGCTCGACTCAAGTATCTGATTCACTTGATCGTGCCATGTCTTCCTCGAGCGTCCCCGACTTCTTCTTCCATTTACATTTGCGACATATATTCTTCTCACACTATTTTCTTCTTTCATTCGCTCTACATGCCCAAACCATCTGAGGGTCCCTTTCTTAATCTTACTCATTATCCTTTCATCAGCCTTACATTCATTGCGGATATCCACATTTTTCACACGATCATACATGGTTATACCACACATCCGCTTCAGGGATCTCATTTCAACAGCAATAAGTTTACTTTCATCCTTCCTCTGCCAGTTTCATGCTTCATTGCCATACATCAGGGTAGGTACTAGGACTCCATTGTGGACTGCTAGCTTCGCTTCTTTTGACAGTTTTTTTCTTAGCGCCAACGGCATTCAGTTCTCTATTAGTGTTACCTGAATTTACCCTTCTTTCTATATCTCTATCAGCCTTCCGATCTCTCGTAAACATTATATTCAGATACACAAACTCATCCACCTGCTCAAAGTATTCATAATTTTTTTTTTTATATACATAACTTCAGTTCTTAATATTTGTCTGTGAATCTATGTTTGTAGTATTAAATGTGATAAATGCAGCATAAAAGGAAGAACCAAAATTGTATGGTAATGCTAATCATATATCTACTTCCCAATATCAGAAGGATAAACCCAAACCAGAGGGATGCGGAATTAGTCAAAAGGCTAAAAAAATTAATGGTTTGATCGTTTACTGTTCAAATAGCACGAATGAATCGCAATTGCTAATAAGACATTATACCCTAATAATAATTTTGCAGCCACCTCTGATCTGGAGCCCCAAAATACTAGAAAAAACTCTTGCCTCTTGCAGAAACGGTTTGATATATTCCCTATTTTAATAAACGGGTTGCAATATTTTGAGCGCTGGCGTGGGTGAAAATACTTGTTTTACGGGTATTTCAATGATAGATGCTCCAAAGAACTAGCGTTATTGATCCCTTGGGCAACGGTGCACGGTTGGAAAAACACGACAAAAAACCCGGCCATTTATACATACTTGAAATATGTGTCATAAGAACGGGTCGTTTCCTCGACTATTTCTTGAGTTTACATGGAAAGATTTGCCGGCCTCTGTGTTCCCTCCCTCCTGCAACTTGATTCTCTTCGGGAACCATGTTCACTCCTAATTCTTTTCAAAAAGACCCTCCACACAACGTCCCCAAAGACAACATAGGCTCTGAGCGAAATTATTTTCCTCAAGGCCTCCCTGTGAAGTTTGGGTAAAATATATCTGGGAATCAATGTTAGAAGTAAGTGCATATGTCAGATTTAGTTATTTGATTTAGGTACAAGAAATTAGATACTGTAAAACCTCTCTTATTTTAATGCTCTGAATATAATTATAATAAAAATATGAACATTTATTCATCAATAGATTTTTACAATTTTACACATTTTGTTAATTTATCGTTGATTATTTTGACAAAAGGGTGCTCAGCTATACATTCAGGATTTCTCCTGGAATGTAGCTGGTTTTCAAGCAGTGCCTCTATTGGGTGCTGTAGATTGATAAAATTATGGCCTATGTGTATAATATAGAAGTAAAAATTCTGATTCAACATTTTTTGTGTCAAGAAGTCAGTAAACAATCTTCACCCCGGGCGATTCAGAAATTTGATACAGGCATTTCTAGCATTAGGTTTGTCTCTAACAAAGTACACATGATGCATTATTTTGCAAATTACCAAAATTTCGAACACGCGTACTTCTCTGCAGGTATTAGAAAAGTAATTAGAAAGGATTTCTGCTAACAATGTCATTTCTGCATACCGCTTACTGCATACACATTTCCGAGGTGTGTACATTGTACGAAACATTGAATGCCACCTTTCCTACACGGAATCGAACAACGTATCGTCCGTATTCAAATCTCCCCATTTCATTATGCAGCTGAACATGCAAGCACTGCGAAATGCGAATACAACACTGTTGCATGGCGGGAACACAATCTCAAAGTTTAAATAGAAATGTTACCCACTCGAGACCACAGGCAGTACTGTTTGTCTTAAGGGATGACCACAAGTTATTAATGGCAAGTCCGCGGTTCAAATAACAGGTAGCTCAAAAGTTATCAGAAACTAAAGCCTGGTGCGATGAAAACATATTGTGCTTAAAATTCCTAGGAATTATGTGACGAATACGAACCAAGTTTTGATTAGCTAGTGTTATTACGTCGGTGCTTACTTAACTGCATTATTGAAAAGTGATTTGTTAACGGAAATTTGAAATGCTGTAATGGATAGTTAATCCAAAAATGAGTTAAATATGTCATTGTTTCCGTTTTTTTACTAATTCGATCGGCGTCGTCGAAATATTTCTTGGAAAACATGTGCGTCTTTTATGACGTGCATTTTAAGAGGATTTTTTTCTTAAAAAAATAAATATAAATTAAATACTTTTATAAAACATTCTGAAGAATCTAATCCGTGTTAATATTTCTTTCTCTAAAAATGAATCGCCGAAATGTATATATGCGCTTAACTTCTGAACGACTGCACCAAATTGGATAATTTTTTTTTTGTTCGATATTATGTATGAAACTAATGTTGAGCTCAGGCATTATGAAATTTGTTTAAAAAAATGTGATGGGTGGCACGCGAGCAGTTTGAAAACTGAATGTACCGGGAATGAATGTGTGGAGGGTGTGGGGAAAAGGAGGAGGGTGGAGTGGACGGGGTTGTGGGAGGGAGAGGGGGGAGGGAAGGAAGGGGGAGGGGTGTAGGAGGGGGTAGGGGTAGGTTTGGGGGGACGGGGGAGGTAGGGGGATGGAGGTAGAGGGGGGAGGTAAGGAAGGGGGGAGGGGTGTATAAGGTTGGGGGGTAGGTAGGGGGAAGAATAGGGTTGGGGGAGGGGTGGGGGATGGGGAGGGGCATGGAGGGGGGGTTGTGGGGGGAGTGGTGTGTGGAAAGGAATGGTGGAGGGGAACTCAGGAGGGGGATCCGCAGCAGGAGGAGGGAGGCAGATACGGAAGGGGAAGGGGAACTCGGGAGGGGGGTAGGGGGTGACTTTTTTCAAACTGAATGTATCGGGAATGAATGTATGGAATGCTGGAGGGGGGAGGGTATCCGCGGGAGGGGGGTTCGCGGGACGGGGGAAGGGGGTGAGTAGAGTGAGGAAAAGGGAGGTGGAAGAGGAGGAGTGGAAACGCGAGAGGGGAAGGGGACGCGGAGAAACAATTTCTTTATTAAATGGCATAGCAACGCATGCCGGGTACCAGCTAGTTATTGATAAATTAAAACTGGCAATGAGTTTTACGAAATTAGTTAACGCACATTTCGAACATGATCGCTAATATTTGTTTAAATTCACATTTTACGTTTTATTTAAGTAATTTGACAGTTAACTGATAGCCGGCTCTACGCGTGCGTTTGACAATGTGACATTAATAATAACAATCCGCCCGTCTGTAGTTCTGTAATAATTCAGAGTAACAGTTTTCCAACCTTTGCTGTCAAGACCTAGCGGAAAATGATTAAAATAAAACATCCAGTTTATATCACTACCTTCAGAAAAAAGGGGGAGAGGGGAAATATTAATACTATCTGAGGTTCTCATGTTCCACGATTTCAATTCTATCTTTCAATTCGACCTTTCACTCAATCTAATATTTCGTAATAAAAATAAGAATAAAAATATTGATCATTTATGAACACGTTCTAAATACCACCCAATATTATTATGAATTACTCCTTCCTAAAACTATACTTGTATCCTTGTAAATGCACGAATTTAGGTTAAGACTTCCTTATAATGTACTACTCCTGACAACTAAAGCAATCTACGCGACACACACAACACAGTTTCCCAAGCAAATTAATATTTCGTGCGAGCAATTATTACGCGAGCGTGTCTCATTCAGTTTTCCGGTGTCGTCATCCCTAATCCTTTGTAATCTTTGTCAAAAAATAGCTTCGCACGCATGAGATTAGGGCGCTAGTTTATATAAGGACCTTCTATGGATACGATTTTATCAGGAGAACCCTTCACGAGTTTGTCTTTGATTTTAGAAAAATGTGCACATCTAGACTATTAAAAATAATATGCACTCCTAGCAATAAAGACACTAAAATTGATTTTAAGACGACAATAATCCCTAAAATATATTCAGAATCTTAACGAAGTAAGAAAAGAAGCCGTGTATACAAATTACGACTCGCGACCCGTGTATTGGACCGACCTACTGTCGAATTTGCCCTATCAAAGAAAAGAAGACAAATAATGTGGGAATCTTAACGACGTAAGTGAAGAAAGCGTGTAAACAAATATGCACCCGCGGCACGTCATATTGGACGGACGCACAGTCAAATTCACCCTAGCAGGCCTGGAGATTCGACCTTTCCGCCGCGTTCATTTTAATCAATTCTGAAGAACGTGTTACAAATATTTAAAATGTGTCTCCATGTCGCACTCCCGAAATTATTATCTGGTGCTTACCACTAACTTTATAGTTGAAAAACGGGTTGTAAAGTTTTGAAATCGTTGTATGTAAAATATATTAACGGTAAGGTATTGTTTTTATTAATCTTAAATACAATGAACCTACATAAGGAATAAAAAAGTTATTATAGTTACGAATTCACCGTAAATGATAAAAAGTGAGATTTGAGCAAATAAAAATTATTAGGGTTAATTACCGCCGTAATAGAAGAATTGTATTAGATAGAATGCTGCTCTCTGATCCCTTCTTAGTAAAGATATTTCGCAAAGGAAACTTGTATATTATTACATTAGTCTCAATAATTAAGTATGATCTAAAAGCTTTTTTTAGCTTTCATTCGGTTGAAAGACGTTTATCATTTAATTGTTATCTTAACTCGTTTTTACTAGATACAAAAATAGAATGTCTAATACTTGGTCTTATTAGTCTTAGTCATATCACATAGTTGTTGGTGACGATCCATCTCTAAACGTTTTTTTTTTTTTTTTTTTTTAAATCATGTATATTATCGAGGCTTCTGACTCACACAATGTTGTCATTTTTTGCCTCATCTGTTTTTAAATTATAATATTATCTATAATCTCTAATGATCTTTAAAAGGTGCTTAGTCCTTTTATATTCATTTTGTATAAAAATTCACTTTCAAATATTTTCCAGTTTACATGATCTAATAAATTTCATTATTCTCGATATGGCATGAAACTCGGTTGAGGCTATTAAATTCTGAACTTCCGATGGGTTCGAGGTCATTAATATTGTCACTCTCTGTCGTTCATATTTAATGCACTTTGATAATGTGTGCTCCACATCTTCAATTTGTTCACATATCGAGCACATTGGAGAATCAGAGAGGCCTATCAAACACAATATTCTTCCCATTAGTGCATGTCCGGATCTTAATCTAAAAATGATTCTCATTTCTGATCTTTTCAGATTAACCTCAGTGAACCATGGTCTTTTAAACGGTTCATTTTGGAGCTTTCTGTACCATATTCCTTTATTGGTAGACAAAGTTTCAAAATGATTATTCCACATATTATTATATATGGAATTTATCTTTTGGGAGTAATCTTCAGCGTCTGGCTCTCTAAACGTATTATGAGCTGCAGTTTGATGATGGTATCCAACTACGAACCAATCTAAAAAGAATAATTTTATTATGAAAACATCTAATGTTTGCTCATCCCTGACGCTTAAAGAAAATTGACAATTTTCATAAATCCACTCTACAAAAAAAGTACACTTTTATTTACAGAGCTTTTTATCGATTTATATTGTTTGTTCAAAAAGGACACAGGTTGTCGCTTCCGCGTACAACGCAGTCCCCGAATTGTTTTTATCAAAAGCGACAGTTGACAGAAAGCGAATGATCAATGGGAGTCATGTTGAAAAAGCCAAAGGCCGTTTCGGAGTATTCTGTCATTGGTCCAAGGCTTTGCGTACATGGCTCTGTACGGAAGGTTTTATGTACTCGGACGCGACCGTATTTCCTCCCGGCTCCCGTACAAAGCTGCCCCATTAGCGTTAATGGGAAAATCATCTTGAAAACTCGGAGGATTCATGACATTCTTGCTGTGAATTTTCCTGAAAATTTTCACCCTTCCGTCGGTGTAATTACGGGCGATGTATTAGATTTCACTGTACAATTAAATTGATGCCCAGGGAGATGCGGCTTGAATCTAGATTTGAGAATTCGAATTTAACATAAAACGCAATCTGCCCGAGAGGATGTTTAAAAGGACTGGTTTTGATAGGCTTCTCTTCAGTTGTATCCACAAAAGTTTTCAAGAAATATCTACAAACGAAATCTTAACATAAACAAAAGAGAATGAATCATGATATTTTTATAAAGAATGTTGTTGAAAATGAAGATTTCATTTTTGTTTTTTGCATTCAATGATAAGCCATCGTCAAATGTAAGGTAGGAAGCTAAAATCATTTTTCTCGAAAGATGATTTTTTTTAAATTTTGCTTACAAAATTCAATTTTCCTGAAAACAGAAAAAAATAAAGCCGAGATCTAATTAACAGGGTTTTTACTACATATCACTGCCAGCACAAGACAACTTCTTCAGCTGAGCGGTCTAATTCTTCGCCTTTAGCCGCGACGACTTCAAAACCCGGTTCAGAATCTAAAAATATTGCAATGGTTTTACGAGTATCGATGCTATATATCTATCAACCTTACTAAATTCCTTTCGGGTTTATAAAATTTCCCAACATTGGGATTGCCTCACTAGTTCTAACAGTGGAACCCTTGTTGGAACACCACACATAAAAACACACATAGTTATTTCAATCCATCTGGCGCATGCTCTCAATTTGTGAAACATTTATAACTAGTAGATTAACATTTTCATTTCTGTATCGAAAACGGTTGATGTCTGCCGAAATCCGAAAATGTGACAAAGTGGTAAAGCCGTAACATGTCTGTAAATAATATGCATTAGTCATTGGTTGTTGTGTCAATCCATCAAGCCAGCTCCATGCATTGAGTGCAGCCAGAGGCATGCATGCCATACATGCACATAAGGACTCCCTACTACCAGTAGCGGTCCTTCCCTCAGGTCAATTGGTCAAAAACCTCCAAAATTACAAGGTGATAGTAAAACATAATGTATGATGAAATATTATGCAAATCAGTAAAATTATTTAAAGGTATTATTCCAATGTATCTAAAATGCACCGCGAGATTGCGGGCAGCGGCAAGCAGTGACATCTAACATCTTAAATGGAAGCTTTCTTTCCCACGCACTATGATTGGCTGGGTCAATTTATCAAATGTCACGATATCACGTCTTCTATCTCTTTACGCACCGTACAATAAACGAGATGGCACTATGTCGCCTAATAAAAGTGTTTTCGGATTCTGAAGACGGTTTGGGTCATTACCGTGAGGGAGGGGGCATAATGAATATTATGCGTCTGAAAGAGATGGTTTGATAAAAGTAGGTTGATTTTGCATATTGTACGCTTGTCGCATGAAATAATTTACTATATTAAATTTAATAACTTTAAAACTCTAAATATTTAAGAAAAATATGTAAAATTGGTAGAAATGCGAAAATGTTGGAAAATGTTGCTTGTGTCGCTATGGCTAGCCATAACGACACAAGCAACACAAGCAAATAGCTTGAACACATGACGTCTGGGTGGGACCCAAACGCGACGCCAACTCAATCACTGACCGGTCGTGACTTAGGTAATCCCAACAGAAAAATTTTCTTTAATTTTTCATATTTCAATTAATTCCTTGTGTTTCTTAATTACTATCCCGATTTAAAAAAAAACCTGTGCACGGCACTGACTGCAGCGTTCCATCACATTGACCTATTTGGAACGGTTCCTAATATAATGATAAATAAACTGTCGGCTCTGTTTTCTTTTCCCACAGTTTCCTCTACTTAAGTTATCCATGCTCGATTCAGTGCTATTTCCATTACTTCGAGTGAAACATATTGTGTGCTATTTTCAAAAGACAATGGAAAAAGTTTCCTATTCTGGAATGCTCCAAAAGATTTATTAATTTCTCTTTTAACAACACACATTATTAATCAACGTGTCTTTGAAAAACATTTAGCGAATTTCTGTCTGGGATTCTTTGGAATCTTTAAAGCATTATTGAGAGACTTATAATGTGTTCATTACCAGATTCCAACATCCCCAATCTTTCACTATCCTTTCTCCCTCGTCTCCTCCACTCTTTCGACCTTATAACATTGCTACCAAGATTTGAGGCAGGACTCTCTTATGGAATAAATCTTTTTCGATTTTTATTTTTTAAATTTTATTTATAAACAGAAACAAACAGTACGTTAGTTACAGTGGTGAACACAATTTACAATTGTTAAGTATATTTCATGGTGGGTACGTATGATGTTTTTCTTTGTAGTGTCTTATTCATGGATGTAGGTATACTAAGTAATTACCGGGTTATGTGCGTAGTGGGTAGGTGTGTGGGAGTATGTATGTATGAATGTATGCGCATTGAACAATTTATATTATTGATATGATGCTCTTTTTAAATATGGGCAGTGAATCGAACGTATGAACATACGAAGAGCACGATTGATTGGCGAATTAGTTCGGAATGGTTCTGTATGGCGTGTACGTCTTAATGGTACGTTAAAATTAACTAGGGAAAGAATTTCGGTACAGTCAATGTTATTATTTAAAATTTTATGTATAAATGTCAAATCGGCCATTGCTCGCGTTTGTTGCAAAGTTTGAAATGTGCACTCAAAGTTTTTGCTGAATTTGAAGGAAAGATATTTTATAAATTTTTTTTTAATATGTTCTATGCTATCTATGTACACTTTGTACTGTGGGTACCAAATTGGCGAGGCATATTCCAGTATACTTCTGACTAAGGCAAAACATAACATTACTACAGTACGCGGGTTAGTGAACACTTTACTTATACGAAGAACAAAACCAAGCATTCTATATGACCTGGATTTGTTTTTTTTTTCTTGTAAGAACGTTGTTTGTTCAAACAAACCTTAAAAATATTTTTTCGTGTAAATCAGCCGAGAAACCCATCGGAGAACAATATTACAAAGCACAAAGTAAAGACTCTTTCCACAAAACTGCTGAGGTCATCGCGTAGTAATAACCTAACTAGAAATCATATAATTTACCAACTTATCTACTAATTATATCCAAAAATCATCAAAAGGAAAAACTAAATCATCATACCGCCAACACAATTACGAAACAAGACATAGACATATTCCGATGACAAATATCATCTATGGACAAAGACATTGTCATAATTTTTTTAAGATACTAATGACATAAAAATGTAAATCAAAAACACGACATTCACACATCGATAGCCACAAAGTCATTGTACCCGTGTACTGCGGACAGATAACTTTTACGATTTTATTACGACATACTCCAACCCTGTATTTTTCTCTTTTCTTATCACTTATTTTTATTTCATTCTTTCACTTCTTTTCCATTTCTCTAATTTTTTTAAACTTTTTATTTCTATCATTTTTATTTATCTCTTTAAATATTTTCGTTTGATTAAGATTTTAAGATTAAGTATTAATTTTAAGATTTTAGACAGGTGGTTTATTCCAAAAGAATGTATTTGCTTTAAGATCTTAGAATTAGATTGAAGACGGGTAGTCTTGATGAATAAATACATATCTTTTCAATAATTATTATAATTTGACAACAAACTCCGGTCTGGAGCACCAAAATACCTGAAAAAACCTTGATTCTGAGCAGAAACGATAGATACATATATTTTAACAAGCGAATTGCAATCTTTAGAGCACAGGCGTCAAGTATGTTTACTTTCCTAGTTCTATCGGTATTACAATGAAAAATGCTCCGAGGAACTAGCGTCAATGATCCCTTCGCTACGCCTAATGCGCGCCTATTATATGTATACGGTTTAAATTTGTCACACGAGAACGGGTCGCTTTTACGACTCGTTCTCGAGTTCAACAGCTTGACTGTGGAACGATTTGCCAGCCTCTGTATTCCCTCACACAATATGGATCTCTTCAATACCAGGTTCACTCTTTCCTTTTCACAAAAAGACCCTCCACACAACATCCCCAAATGACATAGGCCCTGGGGGAAATTGTTTTCCTTAAGGCTTCCTGTGTAGAGTTAATTAAAAAGAAAAAAACTGTGTATATTTATACCTTTTTATAATAGTATAATCCCATTATCCAGAATTTTTTTAATCTTCTGACTTTCGTTCTTTGATATAAAACGCATTAGTGGTTGGCTTTCTGAACCAGAAACATTGCCGTTACAAACCAAAGTGGATTTGCGTACATAAGCCATGGGCGTTTGTTTGATTTTAATTGAAAATCTTCAAGTTAGGCTACCTACAAACTTTGGAAATTTATGCCTTTCCACGTTCGCGAGTTGAAGTAGACCGACGTATTGTTGTTTCCTCTGAACATCTCATTTCATCAGAGCGGAGTTGGTTTCATACGCCGCAAAGTAACATGCATTTTAACTTGCCAATTAATTCATCAAAAGAGAGACATGTTATGATGAGGGAAAGGTATCTATCAAGATTGTCTGAATTTACTACAAAGTACAAGGCCGTGCAGCTGAAATAGCATGGGAATAATGAGAGACGATTTGATAATAGATAACTATACTTTACTATGTGGCTTCTGTATATCAATGACCAATAAAATAACGACATTGAAATAATACCAAATTGAAAATAGTAAAATATGTAATGGTCAATATATATTATAAAATAAAGTGTACATAAGTGTGCGCGACCCGCTTAAACTCAGAAATGAGCTTCGGTATAATCAAGGGTGTCAAATGGTGTGGTAGCCCTCTATCCCCCATCCATGAAGAAGGTTCCGGTTTAACCTAAATGGCTTGCTTTTGATGATATAAGGGCTGGAAGTTTCACCCAAGTCCAGAACATTCGAGAGTATTCGAAAGCATTCCAGAACATCCCGGAATGTTCGGGAATAGTTTGGAACGTTCGGGAACATCCTGGAACATCCCGGAGCAACCTAGATCATTGTTAAACATTCCAGAACACTCTCGAATGTTTCGGTATGAACTGGAACATTGTGGACCATTAGAAAGCTTTTTGGATGGGTGGGGCTACCCGTTGGTAGAGGCATACAAAGCAAGATCCGTCGAGGGTTCGAACGTCAGTTCACTCTCATATCAACTTCCTGAGCGAAGCCGGGTACCCCAGCTAGTAAATTGTATAAAGGTATTTTTGGAATATGAGTAAAATCTCAAATTTTAATATTTAATCATTGAAGACTCTCAAAAAAATTTGAAAAGTAAAATATCAGAAAAAAATTCGGAAGCATCTAGGAATTGAACCCAGGAACTTAGCCTTGCCAGGGCTCTGCTCAAACCACTGTAGTAATTCGACCACTATTCCCTTTGGTCATACTTATCTGTGTTGTGCTTCAACTAAGAACTACCAACATTATCTTCCAATAATATTTAAACGCATATTTTAATGAGTTCTATCTTATCGAGGGGTAAGGCTCTTGAATTCTAATTTGTGTTAATTCACAATTAATTCATTTATAATAATAAATAGTACATTTAGCATGTTCCACAATGGAAGATACTTTCTGTATCGCCCTGGTGTAAGACCACAATTCAGAATTGAAAAGTTGCTTGAAATTTTTCTTTTTCGAATTTTCGTTTGAAGGCTATATTGAGTTAAAAGATTAAATATAATCTAAGCAGTTCTGATAGAGTGCATCTGCTTACTTTTTTCTCAATTATTTCTGGTTTTCCCCTTCAAGGGTGTTCTTGGCAATCATTTAAAATTACAGAGAAGAAAGGTGAATTTATATATTAATTTTATTAAATGTGCGAATTTCAGAATTATATGGTAGATTGGAATAGTGTTCAGACTTAGAAGAGATTAGATGTTGAATGGGGGGCAGACAATTTTAAATAACGCTTGATAGAAGAAAGGATACTAATTTATAGAGGGACAAAAAATAGTAGGTGTTGGACAGTTGGGGACGAATATGAAGATTTTGAACAAATAAATATTGAAAAAAAGGTCATCGGAGACCAACATTTCGTTTATATTTTTTACTCCAAAGCCATGAATCAATGGTTAAAGTAAGTCAGGTACATCCCTTGACACCTCAGAAATCTCAAAAGTGGTAAGCAAAAACCAAGGCAATTGTATTTGTCTTCGATTTCGTAGTTTTAGTACTCAATTCCCACTGGTAGAGTGAGTCCGTGTTCTACCAGTAAGTAAATTGCATTAAAAAGGCCCCCAAAATTTGTAATAAATAGATAAATAAATAATAATATTGTACGGTTAAATACACTATTATACAGTTCTGCAGTTTGTAGTGTTTGCGTTATGTTGTGATGCGGCCGAGTACGAGTATGACACTCATATTATTCGCACGGTGATATGTTATGGTGTTATATCCACCATTACATTTTAAGTCTGTAATCAATAACAATAAAAAATCATAATTTCGAATGAATCGTATGGTTTAATGCACCGTTATTTATCTCCGTAGTTCGTAGTATTTTCGCCGGGTACGAGTATATCGCTATTATTATTCGCGCAGTTAAATATATTAACCCGCGCGGTGTTATATCTACTCATACATTTTAAGTTTGTAATCAATACTGATGATAAAGCCTAATTTCACACATATTTATTGTATGGTCAAATGCACCAGTATTTATAGTTTTTGCATTATGTTGTGATTCAGCCGAGTACGAGTATATCGCTATTATTTCGGGCGGTAATTTGTTAAGCCGCACGTTGTTATATCAACCAATACATTTTAAGTTTGTAATCAATGATAAAGTAAAGCCTAATTACGCATATATTGTACGGTTATGTGCACTACTATTATTAGCGTGGTAATATGTTAAGGTGTTGTATTATGTTCCACCCTTATATTTTAAGTTTGTAATCGATAACAATAATGAAAAAGCATAATTTCGCAAGTATTGTATTGTTAAATGCACCGTTGTTCAACTCCGTAGTTTGTAGTATTTTTGTTAAGTTTTGTTGCGGCCGGGTACGAGTAGGTATATCGCTATTATTATTTGCGCCGTAATACTCGTATATCCATCCGCGCAGTGTTATATATCTACCCATACATTTTAAGTTTGCAATCAATAATAATATTAAAGCCTGAATTCCCATACATTGTACCGTTAAATGCACCATTATTCAGCTCCGCAGTTTGCAGTGTTTGCGTTATGTTGTGATGCGGCCGAGTACGAGTATGACACTATTATTATTCGAACGGTAATATGTTATGGTGTTATAACTACGCATACATTTTAAGTTTGTAATCAATAAAAAAATAATTTCGGGTGCAGTTAACATGCGGTAGAAGCAACACTTGTTAAGTTGTGTTGCGGCCGGGTACGAGTATTTCACTATTGTTATTTGCGCGGTAATACTCGCATATTATTCCGCGCAATGTTATATCCACCCATACATTTTAAGTTTGTAATCAATACTGATGGTAAAGCCTAGTTTCAAACATATTTATTGTATGGTCAAATGCACCACTATTCAGTTCCATAATTTGTAGTGTTTGCATTATGTTGTGATTCAGCCGAGTACGAGTATAACGCTATTATTATTCGGGCGGTAATTTGTTTAGCCGCGCGGTGTTATATCAACCCATACATTTTAAGTTTGTAATCAATGATAATGAAAAGCCTAATTACGCATATATTGTACGGTTATGTGCACTACTATTATTCGCGCGGTAATATGTTAAGTTGTTGTATTATGTTCCATCCTTATATTTTAAGTTTGTTATCAATACCAATAATGAAAAAGCATAATTTAGCAAGAATTTATTGTATGGTTAAGTGCACCAATATTCAACTCAATAGCTTGTAGTATTTTCGTCAAGTTGTGTTGCGGCCGGGTACGAGTATATCGCTATTATTATTTGCGCGGTAATACTCGTATTTTAATCCGCGCAATGTTATATCTACCCATACATTTTAAGTTTGCAATCAATAATAACATTAAAGCCTGAATTCCCATACATTGTACGGTTAAATTCCCCATTATTCAGCTCCACAGTTTGTAGTGTTTGCGTTATGTTGTGATTCGGCCGAGTACGAGTATATTGCTATTATTATTTGCGCGGTATATTTAGCCGCGCGGTGTTGTATATTTAGCCGAGAGAGGAGGCAGTGCAGAAGCAAGCAGCAAGCGTCACACGGCCGTTGCGAGGCGGCGTCATACGGACACTTTATTGCCAAAGTTTTGATATCATATTACCGGCGGCATGTTTTCATTAAAAGTAACTTCGGGCGAATCGAGACATGCACTCACGCGGAATTCTCTTCTATAATAATGCTCTTTGTATGCAGATGGAAACCTTTTTGCCAAAGCAATGGTGGAAACAAATTAACAATTTTAGTTTCATCATTTTATTACTCTAATATTTTTATTAAGTTGACTAAATATTTATTTATATTCGTACACGCCTATACGGGCTTTTACAAAAATGTTATTTACATATTAATTTTGTAGAACACGTGCAGAACAATAGTAGGTATTATGCTAACATTGGTTATTATTATTTATTACTGCGTGCAATCTAGGTACAAGCGAGTATGTAAACGACTCGCCCTGATATTGGTTGTTGCAATCTTTACATAGTATAAAGCAAAGTTGCTCCCGCTGTCTGTACGCTTAGATCTTTTAAACTATGCAATGGATTTTCTTGCGGTTTTCACTAAAAGATAGAGTGATTCACGAGGAAGGTTTAGGTTTGTTTTTTCACATGAGCTCCACACAGGAGACCCCGAGGAAAATAATTTCCCTCAGGGCCTATGTCATCTTTGGGGATGCGGTATGGAGGGTTTTTTATGGAAAGGAAGTAGAGGAGAGTTCTGGGAAGGAAACGGGTTTAAGGGGTGGGTAGGATTCTAGGTTTCAGTGTGTCCCGGTCATCCGCCTCCAAGACCTAGACAAACCTCACTCCATGAACCCGGGACCCCTGCTAAATCACCAAACGTAGCGAACCACTCAGGGTGACCTATGGCAGAGGTGTTGGTTATCCAATAAAGATTCCCGGGACGGCGGTACCCATTCCCACCTCCCAAATTGATGGTATATAATTTGTCAAGGTTTTGTGTAAAGTGGTTGACATATATAATATATAAAGGGAGCGGGCTGGCAAGCGGTTGGTGTGGATTTGATATGTATGGAAATTAACAGATGGCGTTGGTTTATAAATATTGGGTTATGTCGTTGTCTGTAGATGGCGTTGTGTTTCGTTAGTCACAGCAACATGTTGTCGAGTCTGCTAGTAATTTATAAATTGAGCGTTGCTTGGCTTTGGCCGTGTTTGATGATCAGATCTGACTAGCTAGGTACTTCCCCACCTCCCTCTTCCCCATCTCTTTTACCACCCCGCTATCTTCAGCCTCACAACACACCCGACGATGGATAGTCTCACTGGATCTAAACGTACGCAGTTGGGAAGCTTGCGCGGTATTCACATAAAAATAAAACAACGTAGGAAGAATAAACAATTTATTTTCATATTTAATTAAACAAAGACAATATTAGCGAAACTCAATCGAAAATCTGAAGATAGAAAAATCAGAAATATATATTGGCTCCACTGGGACTCGAACCCAGGACCCTTTGCTTACATGACAAGTGCTCTACCAACTGAGCAAAGGTTCAGTAGCTCAGTTGGTAGAGCAAAGGGTCCTGGGTTCGAGTCCCAGTGGAGCCAATATCTTTTTCTGATTTTTCTGTCTCCAGATTTTCGATCGATTTTCGCTAATATTGTCTTCATTTAATTAAATATTATAATTTGAGATAATACTCATAAAAGTTAAAAATTAAAAAATATATATTTTCAGGTTATGGATAAACCGCGAACAATTGTCATTTATACATATTGATATTAGTCCACTACACTAAAACAAATATCAAAAATGTAATTTGGAATGATGGTTAATGCATCATTGGTTTGATTTTTTGGGTTCACCTCAAAATAAATTGCATCCAAATAAATACTTACCAAAGCCAATGCGCTTTTAAAAAATACGCAGACTGATTCGGACGTTTTAAATTTATTCCAGATATCCGTTTCACGTTGGTAATCAACCTGGGTAATCATTAATCCTCGGGCTTTTCAAATGGTTCAAGGATTATTATTTATTAATAGATCATTGACCGGAAAAAAACGGGAAACGGATACATTCGATTTGTAGAATTTTTCAGTTCATTGGATAATATCAAAATATGAAAATATCACTTTTTAGCTTTATGGCAATCTTATTCCCTTATTGAACTAGATTCAGGTGGGACTCTTAGAAGTTCGCGTGCCAATCTGCAAAATATATGCAAAACTGTTAAATTGGGCCACAGCTCATTAAGAACCCAGCGAGACCCATGTGATTACTAATTAAAAAAATAGTTACTATTGTGATATGTATGATTATTGATAAACTAATGTTTAAGACAAGATTTTTATGCATAGCACAAAGGGTAACAATTATTATATGTAAGTAATAATTATTAGCCTAAAACACTCATCTACATTGAAAAAATCTCCCGAGAAAAGATACATGCCACTGACGGGACTCGAACCCGCGTCCTTCTGATTTCCGGTCAACTGCTCTTATCCACTAAGCTATGTCGGCTTATCTCCTACCCGCCAAATAATTCAATAATAATTCATTCAACAATTACTGTTTATTACATTTTTCCACCTGCAAACAACCAACTTTTTTATTTTTTATATGAGAAAGGCATTGTAAGTGCTAAATCTCCCATTAGGTGGTGTCGAGACAAAATATGTCTACATTTTTTGGTGAAATACTTTAACTCGTCAAGTATAAGAAGGTTGAAAAATGTAATAAGCAGTAATTGTTGAATGAAACATTTGTATATATTGAATTATTTGGCGTGCAGGAGATAAGCCTACGAAGCTCAGTGGATAAGAGCAGTTGACCGGCAATCAAAAGAATGCGGGTTCGAGTCCCGTTGGCGGCTGGTATCTTTTCTCGGGAGATTTTTTCAATGTAGATGAGTGACTCAGGCTAATAATTATCACTTATAATAATTTAAAAAAATATGTTCAAACATTAAAAAATAGCACAGCCTGGTTCTGTTTTAGCTTGGCCGGTGAAGATTCACTGGTTTGATGAAGATTATTTTTTCAAATGTGAAAGTTTCGAGTGTATTTGGACTTTCTTATTCGCATTTTTACATTATTATGATACCTAATCGTCTAAAGAAAGATTGAAAAAAGGATTATCATTCTGATAGTGACGTTTCTTTGGAAAAATTATGTAATTAAAAACCTAAAATACATGTTTTATGATTAAGTAGATAGGTATATATTTAAGTTTCTAATTACCTACTTACAAATCATACGATTTCTAAGGAAATTTTGTACTTGATTTATTAAGTGAGAAAAAATTATAAACAAACTTTTTGGACGCAAGATCTACTGTACACTGGACTATTAGTTTACAACACATGAATACACGACAAGCGTGTAAATCGAAGAATAATCAGGGATAGGTACCTACTCCAGTAAGATAGATGATCGAATCAAATATTTTATTAGAATATTGTCAAGAGTTTGACTAACAGAATGTAAGTATTTGACCATGTTGAATATGGATAGAACAAGGTATTTGAGTAACTGCGTATGTGACAGATATCTGAGGTTATCTTTACTCTGCCTACCCCTGCGGAGAAATTGTGTGATGGGTAATAATTTGTCCAATATATTGCTGTGAGTTGGCTTGATGGAGCCAAAATTTTATGAATGTTGCCCGATCTAATATAACGAAACTGTAATGTCATCAGGTGTAAAAATATACGAGTTGTGCCGAATTCTACTCTCACTACCTACCCCTATCGAAAATTTAGGGAATTTCTCGGTTAATTAGTTAGTTGTCCTACTATATATCCAGTCGCAGACTTGTTTAAGATACCACAGGGCAGAACAGATGTTGTGGCATAGCATAGAATGACAAAAGGGATGGTGTTATTGAATGAAATTCTTAATGCAGTAGATTATTTTAAAATGCAATACGCTTCTAAACGAACTACCATTGCCCTCTTTTGATGAAAAACTCAAGAATATTATGTTCGGTACTTAGCTTAAACCTACTGTCAGTTATGTTAATTAATTACTATATGATCCACAGATTTTTTCTCTCAGTCGGTAATGAAAATTATTGTTTTTTTAGTATTCTGTTCATAAATACAATAGGATTCCTTGAATCTGGTCTAACACCCAAGCGGAACAAGCTGTTCCTTCAGAAATTCAGAAGAACCGAGCCGCTGTTTAACTGGATAGAATAAAAAGTGTTAAGTCATCATGTAAAAGTATTATTGTAAAAAAAATCAGAACACTTGTCTAGTTGGAATGTGTTTTTTACTGATGTGGACTGAAAACCATGCAGATCTATTCTTTAAATAATCTTTTCAATTTGTGAAGCTCCCCGTCAAAATGTTAAAATAAGAAATCTTGTTTCCTAAACTAATGAATAACCAAAACATCGTGCAATAATTAAAAAATATATTTCGAAAAAACCAATTTGTTTTTTAACAATATTTCAAAGCAATCAATTGAACCTGAAAATATAGTTTCTGGTAATTTATCCATTCACCGCGTAATGAATTATTTCCAATGTCACCTGGGTAATAAAAGTTTCCGTGTTTATTTCCGAAATACATCGCGAAGCCTTCGGGGCATTACGTCTGAGTTTCTCCCATTAACCTCAGGTGTATTCTGAGGATTCTAAGCCATGTGGTCTGCGTCTAATTTAATAGGTGCCTTGAACCGAGGTCTATTCCAGTATTAGAGCGGCCAAACAAACATAATACAACACTTTACAGTTTCCACCAAGGCCGATTGGTTCTGAAAAGCTTTTGGGATGGATGCTTTCACGTAAAAAACTATCAAAACCAAATGGTATCTGGATCTAGTAGCCAACCAGTAGGCAATATTACTTTAACAATTTTTTTTTTAAATAAGGGCTGCGCAACCTTTTTCGTACCAAACTTTTATTTTTAGATTTGAGGCTAAAATACTTAACCAAAAGTGGAAAATTATGTTTTTAATCAAAAGGTATGTATAAGAAATATTTAGTACGGATGTGTGCTTCTATATGTATTGGTTTTTTAAATTATAAGATATAGGTAATTAAATCATTATTTTTTTCGTGATTTTAGAGGCAACATTGGAAATTATTTGTGAATTGATAATAAAAATTATTTTGCTGAATTAACTACAGAAATACTAGTCTCCAAGGTGCTGCGGTCGCGAGGAATGATTTTACGCAAAATCCTGCAACACTGGCGTGTAGACTGGTTTTCCCTTGTCAAATCCCCACCACGTTGATTTTACTGTGACGCTTAGTTTTGGCGTGGCAGCCATTCGCGATGGAGCTTCCATTCGCCGCACTCGCTAGGTGTGAGTTGCGCTCTGTAATTCGTTTTTAAACTTTGTTTCGGCGAATCTGAAAGATGTTACTGGGATTGTTCCTTATTCTCTGGGGTTGTGTAATGTATCCGACTCTCATCCTCAGTTACAATTGAGTCCAAGAATTCTTCGCCATCGATGTCGTAGCACTCAAGGAACTCGCGAGCTGCTTCAACCCGTTGTTGTTTGTGATCTTCGGTGAGCATTTTGGGACCCACCTTGGGCAGACTTTGTGGTCTCCCAATTTTTTTGTCAAAATCTTGTCAATAGTTTTTTCAACTCAAACCGATTGCCGTCCGGCACGCTTTTAAATTCTCTGCTTTTCGAAACCTAGTATTTTATTAACTATTGACCAGTGGCGTACGCGTACAGTCCATATAAGCTGAAGAGCAACACCTACAATTATTATGACAATTATAAAATACCACAAATTTCTGTTCAAATGGATTTGTTAGTCTTATGGACGCCCATTAGTTACTTATATTCAAAGCAAGAGGGCAAAAAAAACAATTATAGCTAGAACAGAATACGAAAGAGAAAAGAAAAAAGAAAAAATGAATGTAGTAAGTTTATCTAATATTTTTTATTGAAAAATATTATATTATAAAATATTTAGAATTATTCATGAAAAAGTTTTAATAGTTAATTTAAATTTGACCTTGGTCGAACTTCTATGCCTGTCTCAACACAGGTATATCCTAGTGAAACACTCATTGAAAAACCTAATTTAAATGTGCCTTATGTAGATAAATAAATTAAATAAAAATTTAAAAAAATTAAAAATGGTTTCGGCACAGACGTTAATAAAAAAATTATGCCAACAAAGCGTATTGTTCTTAATTTTTCAACACATCGCTACAGTTTTTAATTTATTTATGTAATTATTGCGTATCGGGTTTTGTTTATTTGGACTCTTCATCCGAGTATAAAAATAAGCGTGTGATTTCGACAGGCGTAATTTTCTACACAGTTAATAGTGCAACAATATTTTGACAAGCGGATCATTAACACTTCGTTTAAAACACATGAGTAACGCACAGAAGTTTTAGAAAAAAATCTACAAAGCAGCATAACAAGTCATAACAATCCTGAAATACTCTACAGAAAAAACTTTCACAGATAGATTCTGTAACATTGTTTGATATATGCATTTATACAGCATATATTTCTATTTTTAGACTTCCATTATATGATTCCATTATGGAATTCCATTATAATATATTTTTTTATTTATTTATTTATTTCAAGACTTTTGTTTTTGACATTATAAAAATGATAACATATGCAAGGTTATACAACAATTTTTTTTTTTTTTTAATTCTACTACTCCATAAGTTGAGCTCTAGGAGCTCGTGTTTATATAATATATATTATAATAAAACAAATATAAAATAAAGTGGAAATAAGTTTTATATTGGTTTTATTATAATATATAGGTACACCATATTTACAGCTATTTACAGCTATTATTTAAAAAAAAAACAAATATATTTATATTCCATAACTTAACCTAACCTAACCTTATTTAATCCAGGTGTTTTATTCGTCACTTTTAAGCCGCCGCTACCCGAATTTCTACCGATTTCTAACATATCTCCCTTAAATATTTGAAGTTTTTAAGCTCTTAAAAAATATAGGTCGTTTTTTAAGATAATATCTAAACATATAGAATGAAACAAGTACTTTGTTTAAAAACCACTTTATTTTTTATTTAAATAAAAATAAAGTGGTTTTTAAACAAAGTACTTGTTTCATTCTATATAATGTCAAGCCACAAAGTGTTTGCTTTCTACGATAATTTAATATCTAAACTTTCTCCGCGCCGTGTTTTTTTAAACATTTCCACAATTTTCGCTTCAATTTTATTGTTTTAAATATTAGCGCGCTCTCTCCAACAATCGTAATTACGTATCTCTCCATCTTCTTCTTTTTGAGCGGGTATACGGCGCCTTAATGACTTTTCAAACTAGGTTTGAAGCGCTCCTTTGTTGAGTTACCCTATCACTATACCTTAATTTAAAAAATTTAAGCTCTTAAAAAAAAAATTATACGAAATTCCCTCGATATAAAAAATATAAGTTTATTTTGTAGAACTCCATTTTTATTTTTATTTCTTTTATACATTCACTTATTTTTTTTATTATAAACTGTTTATTAATTGTATAAAAAGCTATGTAATTATTATTACGCGTGACAGCTGTTTCGCCCTCCGAAGGCAGTTTTATAATGCCTTCAGAAGCCAAAACAGCTGTCACGTGTAATAATAATTACATAGCAGAACTTGTTTATAATAAACTGTTTTTATTGATTAAATAATAACATTATGTATAAAAGAGATACAAATGTTCTCCAAAAATTATAAAAAACACATTTGGTTCACTTATCTAATATGTTTTTCAGCAATCTTCCTCTTCAATGCTTATAACGGAGCCCTATTAAAAAAAAGCTGTGAGGAATCAACATTACATATACCAAACATGCGATAAAAAAATATTTATATATTAGATACATTTTTGCAGAATATTTCACTGTTCTGCAAATAATGATTCGTTTGTTTATAAAATGTTTAAATGGCGGTCATTTTAGTTTGGCGAAAAAAAAACAAAACAGGTGTCACGAATGTCACGAAAAGCTTGTAAATATAATTTTTTGAAGCATAACCTCAATCTGTAGTAAGGAACTCAATTAAATCCGAACATAAATACAAAAAATTCTAGATACCATAACAATGACCTAGATTTAGAAAATAATATCATTTGTATTCAATAATAGATTAGTTAGTAGGAATCCCGAAATAAATTCATTATATTGCCCTACTTTCTTTCGTCCTATTTAGTATTTTAAAGTTTGTACCATCTCATTGTTCTCAAAGTATAACAATTAGTTGATACAAGCTTGTGAAAATAAAGATAAATAAATAAACAGAGAAGAATAAAGATTTTCCTGGCCCTGTCCCAAAAAGATTCTTTTCGACTCTGCAGTAATTGTATTTCAAATATATTTATGCCTCCTTACACCTCATTCTTAAGATTTATTTGCGAGGATAGACAAAAGGAATTTTTCATCAGTTTTGAGTGCCTTAATTTCATCAGAACGCCAAATAATATTCGCTTATGTTCAGTAAATATAAGAACAGAATTCAACAATAAGATTGAAAGCAAATAGAGTGTTATTTCGTTGAAATTAAGACTTTATGAATCATTATATTAAACCTACCTATTATTAAAGGGAATAAAACTTCTTCCTAAATCAAATAAAAGATCAAAATATTTATTTAAAAATTTCAAAAATAAATTTTAGCATTCATTTGCCTACCTACCTACTTGTTAACCAGTTTTTAGGTATATACAAAATCAACGGTTTCTCAATGGATTACGAAACTAAATTATTTTTTTTAAATGTGAAAAAAAAAAATATTCAAGATATAAATTAAAAAAATATCTGGATATTTTTTTGCGAAAAACGAAAAAAAGTCAACAATATGCACATTTCATATTTGCAAAATTAAGCATTAGCTTTTATTGTAACAATTGTATACGTTAGATGTTTTTATAATTCATTTTTTACTCAGAAAATAATTTCACAATTTGATAATAATAAAAATAATAAAATCCTTTATTTAATGAAATTGGCAACCTTATAACTAGAAAAGTATACGTTTAATGTAGTTTACAAATAGATTACATCAGCACAAAAAAATTAACAAACAGGAAATAGATAGAAGTAGCATGATTATACAATATTTTTAGTTGTGCATAGCTAGCTCACTAGGTGAACCTGTATTGAGGAAGATTTTTTTGTAAATTATTTAGGAACTAAAACTGCCGTTTAAAACATGATATTTTTTTTAAATTCCCATTATTGTGCATTCAATATCTGTGTGTTAATGTAGCATATGGTGTAAACTATACAGCTCAAGTAAAATATTTTACTCAATCTCAAATAACCCAACTTTGATCCTACCAGTGCACATAAAGGGTAATCCACGAGTTATAAATTAGTAAGAAGAGAACCACGATCTCCTGAATGATATTTTTTTTTAAATTACGGAGTTAACTCAAAGTTACTGCTTTTGAAGAAATAAACACCAAATTATCATTTTAATGTAAAACATAAACCAACTTACCTAAGCGAGAAATATGGAAGGTCCCTTAATTCAAATTTACCTCCGGGGGCCCTTCACAAGTTGCAAACTTTTCAACAAGAATAAATCAAGCGATACAATAATTACTATTATTATTTGCACAGTGTTAAAAAGTTCACGTTATATTCTGGAAATATAGCGGACTTTTAACATTCAACTTAATTATTATTTATTCCGGACGAGATACCAGGATGTTAGAAAAGGCGAGGAGGTGTTTGTTTAGTTGATTTTACACTGATTTCACAAACTGAATGAATTTTTGGGATTTTCAGGTGGTTTACGTAATTTTCCGGGTTTCCGGTTAGAGAGTTCCGGGCGGGCGTCGCGGCGGAGCACGGAACACGCAGCCTCCGTCTCGACGTCTCTCTTCTGGGCCGGTCCACTGGACCACGGCGAGAAATGCTTCAGGGGAGTATCAGGAGACCGAGATATCGCTTACACTAACCGAAAAAACGTCAAGAAATACACATGTTATGACGGCGCCATTTTGTCTGCGTGGAACCATTGCGTTACAAACTAAGTATTTCAGAATTTTCAATTTTCTCAGAAATAATTGTACCGGTTGAACATTTACGACAAAGAATACAATTTACAGGATTCATAATAACTTACCTATTCTTTCTAAACTACTTAAAAACGTACCTTCTTATTTATTGTAACTAATTTCTAATTTTAATCAATCCATTTATTTTTCTCATTCTAAACAGTAAAAAAAGAACCATAATTGCAGTAAATCGTTTTTCTATTTTCTTAAAACATTTCGATCCATGGTATCATCTGACGGCCTCCGTGGTTGTGGTGAAAGGCTCTAGACCACCGATCCGGATTGAAATCCCAGCGTGCGCTTGTAAATTTTATTTGATTTATTTGTGTTTTCACAATTTCACCATTTAATATAATATAAGGTATATTAGCGGCATGTTCGAGAGTGAATATACTCTAAGTATCGCCGTGGTGTAAGACCACCGTTCGGGAATAGAAATGTTGTTTGAAATTGCTTTAACCGTATTTGGTGACTAGATCGAAATAACCAGATACTTCCACGCCTACCTCTATCCCATTTCCATCCCCTCCCCACTTACATTCAGCCGCATAACATATCCCAATTAGGGATGGCATAGTCTCACTGGCTCCAGGCGGTTGAGAGCAGTTGGAACTTTTGTGAAAAAATCATGAAATTTGCACAGCTTTTTCTACCGCTTTGATATAGCTGGCGCAACCCAACTCTTTTCAGCTCAAACATCATATTTCTAACGGGAGATTTTAACTTCCGAAAAAATAATTACGTTTTTTGCAATTGTTGAAATAGAGCATTGTGGGAATACCAATAATTGGAACGAATTCCACGTGTACACATAATTTCATTGGTCAATTTTTGGTTGTCATTGGTCAAGGGTTCCTAACAAATTTGTTTTTTTACTTCGGTTTATTCATTGATTTGCTAATTTATTAATATGTTTTGATTATTTTTCCGCACTAAATTCTAAATTGAAATAATAAAATGCAACACACTTATCAAATTTTATTGGAGCAAGCCCTGATAATAAAGAAAAATTCAGAAGTGTCACAAAATCTAATATAACTTCACAATGTTACAAATTCCGCCTTGTTAATATAAATTATAATTATGTTACTAATATATGTACAAACGCGAAAGAATGTATGGATGTATGTGTGTTTGTTACTCTTTCACGCAAAAACTACTGAATGGATTTTAATGAAACCTTACAATAATATAGCTCATACATCAGAATAAAATATAGGCTATATATAATGGTAAGTTCTGGCGTTATGAAATTTGAAAAAATAAAAATATGTGTATTTCACATATTTTAGCGGCAGGGAGGAAACGCCGGGGGAAAGAGAACGGGGAAGGTGGGGTTCGCGTAGAGAGAAGAGACGAGGGAGGAGGAAGGTGGAAGGGAACGGAGACGCACGGGAGAGGACAAGCAGGGAGAATAAATTTATTTCTTTGAATGGCATTGCAACGCATGCCGGGTACCAACTACAGTAGAATCCGTTTATTATGACTCCACCTATATTGAACAACCGCTTAATATGAATTAATTACACAGCGAAGTTTGGTTTTCATATATATATTTTTTTTTTTTTTTTTTTTACATGAATACCTCACAAGAGTACCAACTGCACCCGTCTGAAGCCAGTGAGACTATGGCATCCCCAATTGGGGTATGTTGTGAGGCTGAAGGTAGTGGAGAGGGGAAGGAGATAGGGAAGAGGAAGGTGGGGAAGTACCTGGCTATTCAGATCTGGTCACCAAACACGGCTAATGCCGTTTCAAGCAACGTTTCAATTCTGAATGGTGGTCTTACACCAGGGCGATACAGAGAGTATCTTCCACTCTGGAACGTGCCGCAAATATACTATTTATTATTTTAAATAAATAAATCGTGAAATAACACAAATTAATCAAATAAAATTTATTTGCCACGCCGGGATTCGATCCCGCGACCTTCGGTGCGGGATTCAAGCATCTTACCGCTGCGCTACACGGCCGTCATATAAAATTCTTTATAAAAAAGTCGGATATAATGACTTCATGACTTCGCTTATAGTGACATGTCACTTATTATGACCCATTTTTAGTAAATTATGTTCTAATTTTATGGAAAATTATGTCGTTTATAGCGACCGACATGATTCCTTACACATTCGGCGCATGCGTGGCACATCACGAGTCTTACCATGCTATGTTTCTCTCTATTAAAATAAATACATACCTAACAAAAACAGGAGGTTATTTATTTTCTACAAAATGCTTTGTATAACGTCCGCTTAGAATGACGTGTTTTCATTTCCCTTCGATGTCATTAAAAACGGATTCCACCGGTAGTAACTATTAACTACAAACATGGACGAATAATTTGTCGTCGATAAAAATAATTTTAGTAATTATATTCCCATTTTCTTATTTTATAAGCGTGGAAGCAACAGGCTACACCCGTTGAAATCGAAAATAAAGTCTACTCCACGCATCTATTTCAGGCCCAGTGGAGATGGTAGGGGCAGCAGAAATTCGTACGCAACTTGCTGATTGCAGATAAAACAAATAACACCTACATATAATACGCAGTATTATACAACAATGTATTCAGCGACTATTTCTAGTATAGTCTCGTAATGAACTATTCATATTTATGATTTATACAAATAGATAACATCAATGCGGAGAAGAAAATTTAATAAAAATTTATTCGCAAGTCTTAAAAATATTTATCTTATACCTGCCTACCTACTAGAAAATCTATCTATATAAATAAAATGAATTGCCGAAATGTATATACGCGCATAACTGCCGAACGACTGCACCAAATTGGATAATTCTTTTTTTTTGTGTTCGTTATTGTCAGGATAAGGTTTGTATAAAACTACTAGTGAGCTCTGGCATTATGAAATTTGTATAAAAAAATGCAGTAGGTGGCACGCGAGCTGTTTGAAAACTGAATGTACCGGGAATGAAGGAAATTGAATGCGGAAGGGTGAGGAGGGGGGGGGGGGAGGAAGGAGGCGGGAAAGAAAACAGGTAGGGGGCTCGCAGGAGGGGGGAGGGGAATCCGGGAGGGGGGAGGGGAAATTGGGAGGGGGAGGGGAACTCGGGAGGGGGGTAGAGTGGAGTGAGGAGAGGGAAAGTGGAGGAGTTATATAATGCCAAAACCAGTTATTTTATACAAACCTTGTCCCAACAATAAAGAACACAAAAAAAAAAGAATTATCAATGACAGTTGATCCCACGTCAGTTGGATCCCCGGCGTACTCATATGCAATATACAGTCGGCTTAGGGAAAATACGGTTTACCTATTTACACCACAAAATATAAAAGTGTTCCCGAAGGAGTGCAGAAAGGTTGTACCGCCATATAATAATAGTATAAAATATAGTTTCATTAAAATGTGGAATAAGTAATAATTATAATTTTCGTCAAGTGGAAAACATCAACAATTTAAATAAATTCGTTTGATATCCATACCAACTTATTGTTAAAGATATTTTTAAGTCGATTTTAGGTTTTACATTGGTAAAAATTGCGAAAAAATTATAATTTTATAATAACTAGCTGACCCGACCACGCGTTGCTGTTGCTTCTTCTTCTTTATGTGCCTTATCAGGTCCCCCCGACGTTGGCGATCACTCTTGAAAAGGTCTCTCTGTCTTGCGCTGCCCGGAATAGCTCCTCCACACTTCTAATGCCGGTCCACTCTCGTATGTTTCGCAGCCAAGACATTTGTCTCCTACCAGGCCCTCGGCGACCCTCTATCTTGCCTTTCAATATTAAATGGAGCAAGTGATACTTCTCCCCTCGAAGTATATGACCCAGATATGAAATTTTCTTGATTTTAATTAATGTAAGCAGTTCCCTATCTGCTCTAGCCCGTCTGAGAATTTCTATGTTGGTGATCATGTCGGTCCATGGGACCTTGAGCATTCTCCGGTGAAGCCACGTTTCGAAAGCCTCTAACCTGTTCATGGTATTTATTTTCAAGGTCCATGTTTCACAACCATACAGCAAGACCGACCACACATAACATTTTAGCATTCTCTGCCTTAATTTTAAGCTTATATTGTCATTGCAGAAGAGGGATTTCATTTTTATGAATGCAGTTCTTGCTGCTTCAATTCTGCACCTAATCTCTATATCTGGGTCAAGATTCTCCGTGAGGATACTGCCGAGGTATCTAAATCTCTCCACCTTTTCGACATTACAACCATTTAACTGAATCATTGATCCAGAGTGATCTAGTCGTCCAAAAGTCATCCATTTAGTTTTATTGACGTTGATTGTTAGGCCCAGTTGCTCACCAGCATTATTAACAAGATCTAATAGGTCTTGGAGGTCACTGATACTGTCAGCTAGTAATACAGTATCATCTGCATATCTTATGTTATTAATGACAACTCCGTTGATCTTGAGACCCTTCTGGGTATTACTTAGGGCTCTTTTGAAGACATAGTTGGAATAAAGATTAAATAATAGTGGCGACAGGATACATCCTTGTCGTACTCCACGCTGAATGGCGATTGCATTAGATCTCTCATTCCCATGTCTTATTTCTGCTGTTTGGAACCAATACAGGTTTTTAATGAAATTCTGGTCTTTGGTGTCAACGTTACAATCCGCAAGCATTTTCATTAGGTCAGCATGTTTTACCCTGTCAAATGCCTTTTCGTAGTCAATAAAACAGGCAAAGACTTCCTTTCTTTGGTCACGACACTTTTGCAATAGTACGTCGACAGAAAATAATGCTTCACGCGTACCGAACGCATTTCTGAAGCCAAACTGAGTGTCATCTAAGTCCTGCTCGCACTTATCGCGTATCCTGGCATGTATTATTTTAAGGAATAATTTAAGGACATGACTCATCAAGCTTATTAATCGATAGTCACTGCACTTCTTAGGGTATTGTTTTTTAGGTAATGTCACGAAGGTGGATTTTAGCAAATCTTGGGGTATATTCCCTGTGTCATGTATAGAGTTAAATAACCTCAACAGGTAGTCAACATTGTCATTATCAAAGAGCTTCAACACCTCAACTGGAATATCGTCTGGTCCGCACGCTTTTCTATGTTCTGAAGTCTTTATCGCATGAAGAATTTCTGATTTTAAAATCGATGGTCCATGCAATTGATCGTTAGGAATATTAATGTCAGGTCTAATATCTTTGAATGTATCATGAATATACTTTTCCCATGTTTGTAAAATATCTTTTTCATCCAATATCAATTTATTGGAATCGTCAACTAAACATGATGGAGTAATTCTTGTAGAAGTGCCTGTAATTTCCTTCAATTTTTTATGAAGTTTAAATGCATTGTGACTACGACTGTACGACTCTAGTTCTTCACACTGTGACTTCATCCATTCTTCTTTGGCTTTTTTAATTTCACATCTAATCGTTCTTTGTAAGTTTTTATATTGTGTCTCATTATGTTTATGTTTACGTCTCTCATCCATTAAGTTCAAAATGTGGTCAGTCATCCAATTCTTTTTTCTAATTTGCTTATCAGCTTTCAAATTTGTATCACAGGTTTCACATATAACTGACTTCAGGTTATCCCACTGTGTTTGTATTTCTATTGATGGATCACGAGGGAGTAGTCTAATATTATCGTTCAAAGTCTGAGATACCTTATTTCTCAGCTTATTTCATGCTGTTGCTAACGAAAGACAACGCCATCTACTGGATGGTTGCCCAACCTTTATAACCACCGCCATCTGTTAATTTGCATACAAGCAAATCCACAACGCCGCTTGCCAGCCCGTTCTCCACCACATGTAGACATTCTCCTTATATTTCAACCAATTTACACAATACCTTGACAAATTATATACGTAAACCTTCCTCATGAATCACTCTATCTATTGGTGAAAACCACAGGAAATCCGTTCAGTAGTTGATAAGTTTATCGCGAACAGACAGACAGACGCGGCGGAGGATTTTAAGGATATGTAAAGATTATCATTGGAGGGGGGGCAACTGTCGGTGGATCAATGTCGGATCACCTAAATTTGTATACATTTTGGATTTTCCATTTGTTTCATGATATCATATTCCGCATTCTAATTTATGAGTATAACACTTCGTTCAATAAAAATAATAATTTTTTGAGATGTTATAAAACATTTACATGACGTTGAAAGGAGTCACAATTTTAAGGCTTCATAAAATTACTTGTTAATTTATTGCATCTTAAAACACTGTAAATCTTACAAGACATGAATTTTACGTACAATCTACATTAGATTTAAATTTAGTTTCAAGTGCTCTGGAAGACATCCAGGAGATGTGGGTGGTCTATCCTCTCTTCCTACGCCACTGGGCTCGCTTTCAATGTTGTATTTCCGTATATCCCAGTGCGAGACACGCTCCGGCGGCTCGTGTAAATAGGAAGAGTATTTGCATGCGGTTAATAAATTAAACACCTTTTTATAAGACGTTAAACCCACAGGATTTTCTAACCGTGTCCCGAGTAGCGGAGTGTAAAGGTATGAACGCCCTCACAATTTGAAGAATAGACTAGAAAGACAAGTTCCAAAACTGGCTAAGTGAAATAAATAAAATTATAATTTTGAAAATTTTTCAAAAAAAGAAAAATATTTTTTGATTCCATTCGTGCAAATATAGGAATCTATAAAGCTTTCGATTCGAAATAAAAAGTAATACTTTTCAGGATCCCAATTTATACTTGTATTCAAACCTTCATTGCGTAATTAAATATACATTTTATATCTACATAACACATCATGAAAATGCAGTTATAATAATAATAAAATTCTTAATTCAATGAAATGGACAACATTAAAACTAAAAAAAAGTACATGTTCAATGTTGTTAACAAATGGATTACATCAGTACAAAAAAATTAACATGCACAAAATTTATGTAAGAACGGTTATATAGACGTAGCATTTTTTAGTTGTGCATAGCCCGCCTCACTAGGTGAACCTGTATTGAGTCAGAATTTTTTTGTGAATTGTTTCTCGCATTTTTCTATGTTTTTTTTATAAACGTATAATGTAGGTTTCTATACAGAAAAACTTTATTTTAGTTTACATTATTGTTTGCATATGAAAGTATCTACTTGATTTTGGGCCAGTTGTTTCACAGAAATTCAAATGTAACATTGTCATCAAATGACTATTCACCGCCATTATGTATTTTGACATTTGAAAGCATCCTGTACGCAGATTCCAAGTGCGTTTCAGCTCTCTACTCTCTATCTAATTGTAAAAATCTAACAAGCACAACTACATGATTGTTGCCGTCTTCTGCTGAACACAATTAATTAAAAAGCTGAAACGGCAATGAATGCATATTTGACGACATTGTTGCATTTGAATTTCTATGAAACAACGCGTCCTTAGAGATTCTAGGAGGAAATTATGAATGGAAAAATTTGGGAGGCGTGAATGGGTACCGCTGTCGCGGGAACCTTTATTGGATAACCAACACCTCTTCTATAGGTGACCCCAAGTGATTAACTATCCTCTCCTCCTTTAAAAAAAACTCTCCACACAGCATCCCCAAAGATGGCATAGGCCGTAAGGGAAATTATTTTCCTCAGGGCCTCCTGTGCGGAACTCATGGAAAAAAATGATCAAATTTATGACGCCATAGCTCACTGTTTGAGAATGTTTCAGCACCAAAGTGACATTAGTAGATAGGTACTTTATTAATTTATTCAGTTTTTTTCTAACATTATTAATTCAATGCGCTAAAGCACCTATTTTGAAACTAGGCGACCTATTGGCTGAACTGGTGAACAGCCCACGCCCAGGTTTAAATTCAGAACACAGATTTAAATGACCAATCGAAGGCGGCAATTTCCCGAGGCGCTCCATCGAAAGCGACATTATTTTGACAGATAGTAAAGATGGCGGCTTGGCTTACGTATTTATAGATTTCTTTAGCTTTAGCACGAAATGTACGTGGAAATATAATACTTTCCATGCAGTTAACCAAATGCGAAAATAAAATTAAATGACTCTGGTTTACCATTAACTCTGCTATTTGTTTGCATAGTGTTTAAAAGGAAAAGATTTCATTTTCGGTCATTTCAAACTTCACTGCATATGATCAATCTTCAAGCAGTCCCAAAAAAAAAATTCCAATGAAGAATTTATATTTTCGTACGAACAATTCAACCCCCTGAAAACTACCTTAAGAGGGAGGAACCAAACACAATCGGAAATATTTCATTTTTAATTCAAATTTTAGACGTATTGACTCTTTTCCACAAAAAGATATAAACTGATTTCGAAACACTCTTCTTTTATCTAGTAAAACTATGTTTTAAATTTTGAAAAACAAGTTTATTTTTAGTACAATAAGATTTTACCGTAGGTCGTTGGCAGATTTGTTAAATTTTCAAACAAAATTTTGTATTATACAACACACATTTTAAATCATGTAATCACGCAGTAAAATAAATCAATAAATTATCTGGGAAAACTATGTTTCAGAATTTTAATTTTAGTTTAAATAAAATCATTTAAAAAAATATCCGCATACGTGTTTTCTGACGAAAATTCTTCAGTTTGTCTATTTATTGACGGTCTTACAAACTAATATATTTTTAAAAAAAATCATTTTTATTTTGCTTAGACATTACGGAAAAATTATAAAAGATCATGAAAAAAAATTACAAAAAGTACATAATTTTAATTGTTTTATCACCACAAGTTTGAGCATTTTTGAATGTAGGTATTTATCATATCAAATTTTTATTGAAATAAAATCGATATCAAGTTATTATGTCAAAATGCTGCTATGGAGAATAATTAATCTTTCTCATCGGAATCGGCCTGTACAGATTCAAGGGTGCGATCGCCAGACCATCGTTAGACGAAAGTTGAATTCCCGGCCGCTGGTTAATGGTTCTTAATACCTTGGAATTTCGGCACAAATTATTCATCTTTTGCACTTGAACTGTTATGTAGATTCATCTTCCGAAGTTAGTGAGTGGTAGACTAGGACACATCGTGTATGGCAAATTAGGTACGGTTTTATATACGAGCAGTATATTTAAAAAAAATTATTACATTTTTGAAAAAAAACTCGTTTTGTTGCAGGCAAGATTTTCAAAAATGTTCATTACTCTAAACAACTCGCTGGGTACGTACACATGAATAATGTAGTCTGTATTTCCATTAACTTTTTTTTATGAGTTTCTTTTTTACGTTTCTATTACTAAGGTTTTCACATACACGGTTGTTGTATTTAATTTTCACCACGTTTATTGGTAAGGCTATTAAAGATTATGATTTTTTTAAACTAGAAGTTATACAGAACAGAGCTATGAGATGTATACTGGGAAAAGGCCAATACGCAAGGATTAATCAAATGAGAGAGTAGCTAAATTGGATTCCAATAAAAAAAGACTACTATTTAATGTGTTAATTTTTGTGCATAAAATTATGAAAAACCAAATGCCAAAATACTTTAAGGATGAAATTGTTTTTAATAGAGACTTACATAATTATGAAACAAGACATATAAACAGAGTTAGATTGCCACAAATGAAGAAATCAAAATCACAGAACTGCCTAATGTATAGAGGACTAAAGATGAATGATGAAATGCCTGAAAGTATGAAGAATGAAGAAAGAATGAATGTATTTAAAAAGAAATGTTATGCTTACTGTAAAAATATTTAAATTTATCAAATGAAATGTTACATTGTGCTTATTAGTTTCATGTAGTATAAACTAACTCAATAAATAATAATAAAAAATACTTACACCCTTCATGGGTAATAAAAATATATAATATTGCTGACCCAACAAAGCATAATATGTTTTGTTTCTTGCCAAATATAATATTTTGTAATCATTTTTTTATTTTTTTTATTTATTTATTGATGGATACAAAAGAAAGTACAAATTACATATTAGGAAGCTTTGCCTGTCCAACTAGGAAAATTTCCCGTTCCGGGACAGACAAATTGACAGGTTTAGTTCATATTATTCCAAGAAATGTACATAATTACGTAACAAAAAAAAAAAACAAAACAAAAAAAACAAAAAGATTTCATTCTTCTCTGCAACTAAGTTGTGTAATGTACTGTATATGTACACATACTTTTTTTGTGACTGACAGTGTACAAAAAGTAACCTGGTAGCATACATTATATTCGGATTTACCGAATTACCTGGTAACACATAATACATGTATTCGGATTTACAGAGTATGAGATAAGTAGGTATGTTATTAGTATTGAAAAGTGTAAACCAGGTACCTGATAACAAGATGGAGGAATTATAATAAGATTTACAACATAAAGAGATGAATTTGTGTGGGATTATCATTTTATCATCATTTTACCATCACAGCAAGATGTAAGTGGAAACTGGAAAGTCCTGGAAAGTCCTGGAAGGAAAAAGATTCAGTTATTAAATATGTTATATACCTACATAATATTTCCTACAGATGTGGTCTCGTAACAAATATAATATTTACTTCTGATTTTTGGTCATTAGAATAGAAATTAGGAACAAAAACATGATATGAATCACCCATAAAATATAAAAAATCAAAATTCTCATTTCTCGTGAAATTGAAGTGCACGGCGCATCCACGAATTGCGCCAATTACCAAAATGCAATGTTGCCAGTTCTATCGCAGGAAGCTTAAGAATTTATTTTTTTTGTAATAGTTCGAAATAGAAAATGTACAGTTTTATTTAATATGTAACTAAAAAACCGTTTAAGATGAAGCCATAAATAATGCAAAATCATACAAAAACATAGATTTTTGTTTTGAAAATTTGATCGCTTAGAAGTATTATAGATGCTTCAATTAAATATTGGGTAAAGAACATACCTTGGCCCTTAAAAACGTCGGTCAATTTTTTTAAAAGTCTTTTAATAAGCCTAGATAAAAATAAAGTATTAGGTATTAACTCTCCTACTTATAAAGCCATTTTTGGATATGGTTTTATTGTTCAATGTAGCAAATTCAGATTCTTTTATAATAATCTTCTTCACAAAATAAAATACAATATGCGTTTTCGCTTTGTTACTTTTGACATCGAAATACGGCAGTCGAAGAATTTGGATTTTCAAAGTCAACCTTACGACGTCCACCCAAAACTACTGATTTGCCACATTCATTTTCTGTCAGTCCGGCCCCGGACGGAGCGGGGATAGTCGTTAGGCTCCGCGTCGCTTGGTTCCGTGAAAAATCAATTTTTAAATTTGTAAAAAAGGAGTTAATGTTTTTACAGGCCTTTACGAAATCAACTTGTAAAAAGAAATTCTCAAATACCTTTTCCACCTTTCCAAAAGCTTTTTCTCAAATATTTTTAAACTCCTCCCATAAAGGAGTGTGAATTCCGATTTCGATTTTTTACTGAACTATTGGATCGCCTTAACATCTTAACAGTTGAAAATTGTTTTTTTAAGTAAGGCTGTATTTCAGGTTTTGTGTGCTGGTTTTTTTAGTGTATTAAAGAATTTTAATATTACAAAAGAATCTCGGCTGTATTCCAATTATCTTAACGCAAATTTGCGTTTGTGAATTTTCATCTCGTAGATTATTCACCTCTTCCTTGTGGCTGTGCATTCGCTAGTCAAAGGAATTCAGTTGAAAATAATGAAATAATAAGCTGACTAAAACAGATATCGTAGACAAGGGTAGGTACTTCCCCACAAAGGACGGTGATAGAAGAAGTGGATTCTTTTCAATTATGTTTAACCAAAACAACACACTAGTGTTTATAGAAGCAGCTCTTACGTTTTGATCTAATAGCTATGGCAAGATATTCTTACGATCGTACAGGGCGGTTCCAATGAGAAAGATTAATTATTCTCCGTACCAGCTTTTAAAAATAATAACTCAATATCGATTTTATTTCATTCAAAATTTACTTTAATTTATACCTACATTCAAAAATGCTGAAAGGCGTGATGATAAAACTATTAAAATTATAAACTTTTTTTATTATTGTATGATCATAAGCATTTATAATTATTCAATTCATTAATGTCTAAGCAAAATAAGAATGTAATTTGTTTTTAAATATATTAGTTTGTAATACTGTAACTAAATAGACAAACTGAAGTATTTTTGTCCCAAAACACGTGTGCGTATCTTTTTTTAAATGATTTTATTAAACTAAAATTAAAATTCTGAAACATAGCTTTCCCAGATATTTATTGATTTATTTTACTGCATGATTATATGATTTGAAATGTGTGTTGTATAATACAAAATTTTGTTTGAAAATTTAACAAATCTGCAAACACCTACGGTAAAAACTTATTATACTAAAAGTAAACATATTTTCTCAAAATTTAAAACATTGCTTTACTAGATAAAAGAACAGTCTTTCGAAATCAATTTATAATTTTTGGTAGAAAAGAGTCAATGCGTCTAAAATTTGATACAATACATTTTAATAAATAATTTAATATGAACATATATATACTAGCGACCCGTGAAAAATATAAATAGAGATATAATTTTTTTGTAAACTTTTAGAATAACCGGCCGCGCGGCATTTTTCATACAAAACTTAAATTTGAGGTCATAATACCCAACTAAACCAAATAATTACTTTTATTTCGAAAGTGACACGAAATATCTAGGGATATGGGATTTTTAATTTTTTGTGTTTTGAGTTATGATATATGGACCATTAAATAAATCCATTTTAAATATCTACAGATCCAACTTTTGCATTTTTCTGTGAGTATATGATAATTTATTATTTTATAAGACTTTCATGGGTGATATAACATATGTAAATGTCTAGCATCATCATCATCGCATTTGGGTCCCTCCCGGGCGTCGCGTATTCGATTCCCCGGCTGGCTAAGTCCTCAATCACAACGTAGTAAGAGATTTTCAAATGTTGTCTTCCTTTTTTAAATTAAAAAAAGAAGTGCAATTCATTTCAGTTTTTTTTATTGTAATTTTTTGGTAGTTAAAAGCAAACATCAATTTTTTTTTTAATATTTTAATGTACAAACCAAGCTGATGTGACTGCTTTCTTTTAATTTCCTTAAATAAAATGACTAGATTTGTTTTTTTTTTTCTTTAAATTTAACTAAGCTAAGCTTTTTTCCACTTTTTCGTATTTGAAACTTAAAACATTGCATATTTTAAATATTTCTAATACAAAAATCCAAAGGTAACTCTTTCTAGTTATCTAGGGTATCATAAAAAATATGAAATATATAGGACATTTAAAGTATCTTAAAAAACTTCCGAAATTCCATGAAAAATTATTATTAAAATCCGTTTACAAAACAGATAAACAACTCTACAGATGGATAAGCAATATATATGAACTAAATTGTCAGTTTCTACATTAGTAAGGTTTTCACATATATGGTTGTTTATCAATTTTATAAAATATTCACGACGTTTTTTAGTACTTTGAAAGTGTCTGATAATGATCTAAATAAGCTTACAAAGTCTTGCGGATTGAATACCACAACATTATGTGTTTATTTAACGATTACATCAACAACTAAAAATTAAAAAATTATGTTAAAATCGGCATTGAATTTACTAATCACTTTTATCACCCTTTGTGTATGGGCGAAATAGTTATATCTCCAAGAACTGAAGGAAAACCTCGACGCAAATACTAATTAGTGTTTAAATAATGGATCTGCCAAAAATCTGACACAAGTTTTCAACAATATTGTAGGAAACGTTCCATTCCGACAGGTTTATTAACTTCTAATGTGTTTTTACCCCTGTGGCCTCAATTTCGATAGAAGCATATATTATGGTTGACTTCTTTATCATAAATATTCGAATAGCCGTTACATTAACACTATTTTAAATAATTTATGAAAAGAGTAGTCGATTTCTTCTCAAGGAAACCCTGCTTTGTTTTTACTGCTTATTTTGCAGGTATATTTTGAACTTCCAACTGGACTATAATAAGCTCAAGAAAATTTTGATGAAATGTTAGTGAACTTAAAATATAATAAAACTATAAATATATATATAATCAAACTGATTGATCAGTTTAGTAAGATTAGCAAGATAAAATATTTTAAAATTAAAACTGAATAAACACACTTTTTGTTCACATCTTTTTACAAAGAATGTGTATGTGATGTTGAGTATAGCAACATTAGAAAAAAAATCCCTCTGAAAATGTGTTATAATTTTTTACGCATCTCGTAACAAATCAATTTCGATACATTAATAGTTTATACATTATCAGTTGTAAAAGACATTTATCAGTAAGACTCCTACAGCGTTACTAAAACCGTAGTGAAAATTTTATTCAATTGATAAACAACTGTGTAAATGAAAAACTGATAAAAAATTGTTCACGTAAAGACATATACATCGCCTGTACAGCCAAATAGGGTAGTTTATCTATTGTATATTTTTGTTTTATTTATAATTTCTCAATGAATTTCGGAATTTTTCCAAGTTATTTTAAATATAAATATAAATATATTTCTTATTTTTGAAGATGCCGTATAAACAAAAAAATACCTTTTTAGAAACTAGATAAAAATGTTTTTTTAGATTTTTGTATTATATAGATATATAATTATTTTGTTGGTAACTTTGTGTTAATCCCAGGCAACGTCGAGGACTTCAGCTAGTAATAAATAAATTTGAAAAATTTAGAAGTTTTTTTTTTAACACCTGCTTCACACATGTCATTTTTGAGGATGGTGTGTGGAAGGTCCCCAAATATGACATATGTGGAGCGTTTTAAAGAAATGAAGGAGAGGAGGTTCTGAGAAGGAAAAAGGTGAGGGGTGCGTAGGGATCTATGGGTCAGTGGGTTGAGGGGTAACAGACGTATGAATCCATTCTACTCCCATATGTATTGGCTTAAACTATTGTTTAAGCCAATACATATGTTGGAGTAATGGATTGATTAAAAAGTGTATTTGTTCACTATGGTGAACCAACTCACAACAATGTTTGGTCAATACAGTGTTTTCTGATTCGTTCTCTCTGACAGAGCTAGATTATGATTTGGAGCCCTCATTTTTAGCTCTAACTCATAAACCGCACCAGGTGAAATAGTTCACTATGTTTTAAGACGTTCCATATTATAACACGCATACACTATAGTGTTTAAAATAATATTGCGTTAAATAAATATATGTATAAAAATATTTTCCAAAATAGCGCCGATAAAAATTTCAATGGTGATTTCCACTGGCAGGAAGCGTATTCAGTGCAGTGCCCCAGGGCTGACAGTGCTGACACTAAAACTACTCGGTGCCCACGCGGCAGATCAAATGGTCTCTCGAGCTGCCGACCATACTGCCGACTGACAGACGGTACGCTGTGTCCAGGAACATCTATCTTAGTCCAAATCCCGTCTAACCTATATTCTGCATGTCCGCGTGGTATTTTCAGACTGCAGCAATCAGAGTGGACCCAAACTCTAAATTGTCACTATAGGATGAAAGTTTTATAATTGTTGAATTGTCACTTTTGGATGAAAGTTTTATAATTGTTTAATTGTCACTATGGATGAAAGTTTTATAATTGTTTAATTGTCACTATTGGATGAGAGTTCTATAATAGTTTAATTATTACTATTGGATGGATAATTTGTGGTGTAAAAAAAATTGCTGTCTTATAAATTTAATTAAATAATAAATTCTGTAGTCCTGGAGAGAGTTTGTACGTGTCATCATCATTATATTATCTTCTGTCATTTTCTTTTTCACACAAAACTTGGGAGAATTAACATTTCGGTGCATTTCATTCCGATAGCGATTTTCATGCGGAAAGTCATTGAAAAACAGCATTTTTTTCTTGTTATCTTAATATATAAAAGAAAGTTGGGTTAGTTACACCATTTATAACTCAAGAACGGCTCGAACAATTTTTATGATCTTTGATTTGATGGATTTGTCTCCGCCTTGAATAGTAGAATAGCTATTAAAACATCAAAAAATTCACGACAAAAAAATTATGTGGAAAAATCTTTCCCTCGTACATTTTGTATGGAAAAAAATACTCATATTTTGAAAGAGCTGGAGCGATAATGTGATAAATATAATATTGATTAGTGAGTGAATTCCAAAAATTCGAAAAACGTCAAATTAATGTCTGGACCAATTTTTATGATCTTTGATTTGATGGATTTGTGATTTTGTGAAAAATTCACGACAAAAAAAATTATGTGGAAAATTCTTTCCTTCGTACATTTTGTATGGAAAAAATACTCATATTTTGAAAGAGCTGCAGCGATAATGTGATAAATATAATATTGAATAGTGAGTGAATTCCAAAAGTTCGAAAAACGTCAAATTAATGTCAATGCGTTAATTGTTTTGCTTTTGTTCTTAAGAGGCCGGTATTCGAATTTCTACCGATTTCTTGCAAACCTTCCTTAAACATTTGAAGTTTTTAAGCTCTTAAAAAATATATGTTATTTTTGAAGATAATACCTAGACATTAGTCGCGCCCAAACGCAAATTATATAAAATTCCCTCGGTAGAAAAAAATCGCAAATTATGCTCCAAAAATTATTATAAACACGTTTGTTTCAGTTATTTTACCAGTTATATGCATGAAAAAATTTACAGCGTTTCTTTAAATGCTGTTTAAGACAATTATAACGAGATTTTTTCTCTATTTTAAACGAGTCGTGTTTTATTAAAGATTTTCATGATTTTTGCATTTTATCGTTGAAAATGTTAGCGCGCTCTTCTAACATTCTTAATTTCATATCTCTCCGTCTTCTTCTTTTTGGGGCCGGGAACGGAGCCTTAAACATATAATGCTGCCCCTCTTTCTTACACACTTAATTTCGATAGTCGAAAATGAGACAAACGGTGAACGTATGTCTGCACCCCTCAAAGGAAAAATACAATAATTATAATAAATCTCCATCACACGTATAAAGAAAAAGAAACGAAAAACCCCCAAGTGAGTGGAAAAGTAAGAAAATCACAAAAAATATAAATTTGTACCCAACGCCATCTCTGATGCTGACGAAAACAAAATACGGACAATGCTCCATTGTGTAATTTTTAAATTAATAAAAAAAATTATTTAATTCAGCTAATAATTTAACACAAGAGTTATTGATTCCGAGGCTGTACAAAGTTCGTCTGGGTAGCTAGTTATGAATATATGAACAGAGAAAATAATGTATACAATGATCGTTTTGAATACCTACGTATCTGTCCTAGAACAGGAAACCTTCCTAGTTGGACAGTCAAAGCTTCCTTATTCTAGTGTATTTTTGTAACAAATAAATAAATAAAATAAATCTGCAATGTTTTAACAGTAACAATTTTAAGTTCAGAGTGTGTTATTTTTATTGGAACCAACCAAATATTTTCCCTATTTTTCTCTAACACTTTTCTATAATTTCCTTTTCTAAAGTGGAATAACAAGCCAAAACATGATTTATGCAGTACTTTGTAGGACTCAACTTTCGCAGTGATGGATAATATAATTCTACCTACCAAAATGTCATCATAATTCGACATGGGTGATGTTTATTTAATTCTTGGTGGCGGATGCGTTTACCCACCTACTGCGTGGCGGGCCGGATCTGGAGAAACTGGTTGAGGGAGACCTTTTGTCTTCTTCAGCCGGTCTCCCTCGGCCCATGGCTTCACTTGACTTCCGTCTCTCCTGAACAACCTGACCCCCAGATTCCTATCCACTCCTCAAACCTTTTTCCTTCCTTAAACTTCCTATCCTTCTTTTCCCTAAAAAAGACTCTACACAGAATCCCCAAAGATAACATAGGCCCGAGGTAATTTGTTTTCAGGGCCTCCTGTGTTGCCCTAATGAAAAAAAATAGTTTTCTTCAAATCTTTTAACAAACAATTTAACATATGTATTTGCTTCGAAGCAGGAAATTTGTGTGCACGAACAATAAAAACGGTGAAATGGTGAGTTCTGGCGTCTGCTGCTTTTTATTATTATTGTTCGAACATTGGAAATACATCGAATGATATCAATGACTACCCAAAAACATCATGCCATCGGAAGGAACTTTATTATTGTCTGTATGTAAGTGCATGTGCATCAGAGAAAACATGGCATAATATTGTTGTTCAATCTTTATTACAATATGGATCTATCGCTGGGAAAGGACATAATATGATAAATTTGTTTTACGTGAATACCGCATCCCCAATTGGGGTATGTTGTGAGGCTGAAGGCAGTGGGGAGGGGAAGGATATGGAAGAGACGAAGGTGAGGAAGAACCTGGATATTCACATACGGTCACCAAATAAGGCTAAAAACGTTTCTATTCTGAATGGTGGTATTACACCAGAGCGATGCTGAGAGTATCGTACACTCTGGAAAGTACCGCAAATGTGCTACATATTATTTTTAATTAATAAAATTGTGAAATACCTTTAGTATTTTTAAATACGAAGGTGATTCAAAACTTATACCTCCTATTTTTTTCTACCTAAATAAGTTAGTTAAATAAAATAAAATAATTTGGCGCTATTCCTCAAACCTTCTTCTACAACCTACTGCAACTTTCTGCGTCAACAGGTGGCAGCACTGCAGTCGCTTGCAAAATGGCTGACATCTATGTTCGTATTAAACGGCGTTCTGTGATTGAATTCTTGGATGCAGAAGGTGATACGCCCATTCGCATTCATAGGAGATGTGTACGGTGAAGAAAGGCTGTGAAAACTTCCGCCTGTCAATAGCTTAGGAAGCAGAACCGTGCTTTTAACCTCTCTGGAAGACATGCCCTTGTTAAAAGATAGACCGAAACTGTGAAAATGGAAGGACATTATATTGAAAAATGGCAAATTAACCGTTAATAGCGTGGTTTTCAACCTATGTATTTGCATTTTTATTTCTTGACAATTAAAACGAGAAAAAATAGAAAGCATTAGTTTTTGACTGACCCTAGTACAAACGTTAAAAAACTTACAACTTAATGTATAAAATTTTTTTTAATGAATACCGCACAAGAGTCCCAACTGCTCCCGTCTGAAGCCAGTGAGACTATGGCATCCCCAATTGGGGTATGTTGTGAGGCTGGGGGTAGTGGGGAGGGGAAGGAGATAGGGAAGAGGAAGGTGGGGAATTACCTGGATAATCAGATCTGGTCACCAAACACGGCTAATGCCATTTCAAGCAACGTTTCAATTCTGAATGGTGGTATTACACCAAGGCGATACAGAGAGTATCTTCCGATCTGGAACGTGCCGCAAATATACTTTATAATGTGAAATAACACAAATTAATTAAATAAAATTTTATTTGCCACGCCGGGATTGGATCCCGTGACCTTCGGTGTGCGAGTCAAGCGCCTTACCGCTGTGCTACGCCGGCCGTCGAAGAGAATGATGAGAGAACAACTTTAAGATCCTGAAATTAAACACTAAACATATACAAAATACCCTCAATCTACGAACCTAACCTAATAATACTCGATCTATGAATAACTTTCTTTAAATCTAAAAAATAAACGAGAATATTTATGAATTTCAGCTTTAATTGAAAAATTACCTCAAACCACAGTCCTTTAAGATTTTTTTATGTTTCCCTTTTCTGTTTTCCATGAATCTTTCATCTTCTTATTTATTTTCCTATAATTACTCTCAGATTATTCAATTTCATTATTTGAGGCAAAATTCCCTCACCAAACCCACGAACTTATCTTTTTATGGTGAAGAACAGCTGTTATTACAGTTTACTACATAATTATATGTTTTGTTATACATCTAATATTGTTTTGTATTTATTTGTAAAAAAAAGCTAATGATATTAAAATATTGCTGTTAATTCATATTTCCAAACATCTCAGAAAAGCGTACCAAAACTTACGAGAAATCCGGTCGAATATTTTCAAAATAATAAAAGATCAATCAAAAAGACGCATTTGTTGTATTGTTGCCTTTCCTATAATGTTTCAATACAAAACTTTGCGGCTTCTCGTAAATATTGATAGATTTTTCGTTTCACAATGGTTTAGTTGAAATAACATAATATGAATTTGTTTGAACTATGTACATTAATAGATTTTCATCAGTTCTTCATGTTAACTATACTGAAGGCTACAGTATAGTTAACATGAAGAACTGATGAAAATCTATTAATGTACATAGTTCAAAGAAAATAAATAAAGTTCACGTATCTGTACTAGATATTCTCTATAACCTTTGATTAAAAAAATATTCTTCATTTCAGTTATTGAAGTTTTTTTGTAAAAACGGCCGCGCGGCCCAGACAAGGAAAGAAAATATTTGAAATGCTACAGTCTGTAGCATTTATTTTCTTACTTCTTCTTCTTCTTCGATGGCGCTACAATCCATATCGAGCTTTGGCCTCCTGCAGCAGTCGCCTCCAACTCCTCCTGTCCTCAGCGGACTTCCAGTTTGGTACCTCGAGACGCTGTGCTGCATCCCCTCTTATTTTTTTTTTTGTGACACAAACAATATATTTATTAAAAAAATTTGCAGTTAATATAAAATAAATTCTAATACAAAATATAAATATCCCTAGACTAATGCCCTAGTGAGATGTGCAGCTTATGTTTTCATGTATTTATTATTTTTTTCAATAAATAAATAAATGTGTCTGCAGTAATAACATTTGCATATTCACAGAAGCAACATGAAAAACAATGTAAGTATTATTTATAGATAACTTAAAAACTAAAATACAAAATTTGAAAACTAAAATACAAAATATTGAAAACTAAAATACAAAACTTGAAATACATAATAAAAATATGAAATATTTATGAAGTGATTATTGAGAAGTAATGAAACAACTTTTTTTTTTAAATGCACTAATTAACAAGATTATTCACTGAAGCAATCACAAGAAAAACAATGTGAAATATTTATGAAGTAATTATTGAAAAGTAATTACTTCATAAATATTTCACATTGTTTTTCTTGTGATTGCTTCAGTGAATAATCTTGTTAATTAGTGCATTTAAAAAAAAAAAAAAAGTGATTATTGAGAAGTAATGAAACAACTTTTTTTTTTTAAATGCACTAATTAACAAGATTATTCACTGAAGCAATCACAAGAAAAACAATGTGAAATATTTATGAAGTAATTATTGAAAAGTAATGGAAAATAAGCATTTTTTTCATTTTTTTATTACATGCACAAATCATGGAGATTTTTTTTTAAAGCTAGTTATATTATTTACAAAAATATATATGATGGTGTGTATTTTAACAAGATCGTTGTATGATCGAGACATTCTAGATATAGGATTAAAATATTCAGTATTTTTGGACGAAATTTCGGTCCAAAATATGTTAAGGCTTCTGGTAGATTTGGGCCCGGCGTATAACTTGATTTGATTGACTAAGTTACTGTCTACATGATTATTCACAATTTTATAAAGCATTAAAAGGTCATTTATGTTTCGTCTTTTAACTAGATTCTCTAATTTGAAATGTGTAAGTCTTTGTTCGTACCCGTCTAAAAGATGGTAGACCCCTAATCGGTAAGACAAAATCCGTGTAAATTTTCGTTGGACTGATTCGAGTCCAGATATCTGTGTAATATAATGTGGATTCCAAACTGATGACCCGTACTCCAGAACACTGCGGATTAAGAAATTGAATAGAATTAATAAGCTATTAGAATTCTTGAACAGTTTGGTTGATCTTACAATAAAACCGAGTAATTTATTTGATTTACTCACAATGTATTCAATGTGTTGGTTGAACGTTAGTTTGTTATCGAATATAATTCCTAAATCTTTTATTGATTCAACTGTTTCTAGATTGTGACCACATATGCTATATATACTATTATACATTGCACTACCCCTGCATACATTCTGGAATATTATTATTATTATATGAATACAGAGTTTTGTTGGTGTTCTTGGTGAAATTAATAACTTTGCACTTAGCTATATTCAGTTCCATTTCATGGTCAACACACCAGGCAGATATTGTGTTAAGGTCTTGTTGTAAAAGTTCACAATCTTCAATAGATTTAATTGCTTTATATAATTTTAGGTCGTCAGCATATAGAGAAAAATTACAGCGGAGTTTATATGTAAGGTCGTTAATAAATATTAAGAAAAGCAAGGGTCCAAGGTGAGATCCTTGTGGTACTTCCGACGTAACTAATATTGGGGAAGACTTAAAACCGTTAACAGTAACTAATTGACTTCTATGTGATACATATGATTCTAACCAACGAAGCAGATTTCCGTGAATGCTAATTTTATCCAGTTTATACATTAAGATACGGTGACTAACTTTGTCGAAGGCCTTACTGAAATCAGTGTACACGGCATCTACTTGCGTTTTATTATTCATAGATTTACACAGAAAGTCCATGTACTCAAGTAAATTAGTATTTGTGGATCTTTTAGCAACAAAGCCATGTTGGAAAGGACTGAGTATATGTGATACATGGTTAAAAATGGTTTTATATACAACGGACTCGAATATTTTTCCAAACAAGATAAAAGGCTGATAGGACGGTAGTTAGTTACATCATTTTTACTGCCAGATTTGTGGATCGGAATGACGTGGGCAACCTTCCACAAATCAGGAAATACTCCATACTTCAGACTTTTTATGAATATTTTGTATACTGGTACTGCAAGTTGGTCTGCACAATTTCGAATAAATAGTGGAGGAATTCCATCTGGGCCGGAACCCTTATTGATATCAAGAGTATTCAATTTCGCTTTGACCTCATCTAGAGTTATTTTGATATGAGACAATGGATAATTATAGATTTGGGAAGGAGTTTTAGAGTCACTTTTAGAATTAGATGGTGAGCTAAAAACAGAAGAGAAGTAAGTAGATAAGAGTTCACATGTATCTTCACCATTTGTTGCTGATTTGTCGTGGAGATGCATGATTTTGGGGAGAGAATTAGAAATTATTTTCGAATTAATGAGGGTTGAGAGATTTTTGATACTGTTAGAGAGAGAATTTTCTATTGAATCTACATGGGTTTTAACATTACAATCCAGGGTGTCAAGATCGTTCCAGTTATCGAGTGATAACATTTCATTGCATTTAATGTAATCCGTTTTTTTAAGTTATATTTGATGTGCTCTGGATTGGTGGGTAGGGGTCTGCATTTGGAAATTAAAAATCGAATTCAATGGGAGGATGATAGGAGTCCATTTTGGATAACACATGTGAAGCAATTTGAATGTTGAGGTTATGGTTGGAAAACACTAAATCTAAAATTCGATCTATATTATTAGAGACGTGATTGAATTGATTAAGTCCAGTCAAATTTTGAAAGTCCAGTAGAGATATTGATTTTTGGCTATTATGAAAGACTGATCTGGTAAGAGTTATATTGGAATTTGGTGAGTATTGAATAGATGGCACATTAAAATCACCCATTATTATTGTTATATCCTCTGATGGTAAGTTATTATAAGTCGTTTGACACTTTTCAAAAAAATCTGTAAGATTTTCGATTGGTATATCTGGAGGCAAATACGCTAAACATAAGTTGATGGTTTGCCTGGACATTTCATGTAATTTAAATTTAATCCATAAATCTTTTGCAAATTTTGAGTTATGTGCTGAGACTAAAAAATATATTATTTCTTTCTTAATGGCTATTAGAACACCACAGCCTGATTTTTTGAGAGAACTCGATATGTCTCTATCGCGTCTATACATATATATTATAACAATCATCTACTAATTCATGGTCACAGAATGTGGAATCTAGCCATGTTTCTTTTAAATAAATTAAATCATAATGACAACTGAGCACTTCGCAATATAAATCATCTAATTTACTTTTTAAACCGCGTACATTTTGATAATAAAATGTTATTGCCGTTTTGTTAGAATCCATTTTGAAAGTATAATATATAAAGCATTATTAAATACGTTTTTATGTTAAATTGATGAAAACTCTTACCTCGCGTATTTATTTTTATTTACTTCCTTAGTATTTTAAATTAAATTCTATTGCAGAGTTTATTTTTTCCATGATTTTGGAGGCATTTTGAAAACTCTTTGTGAACTAATGAATATATTTCCTTAAAAAGTAATCCTTCCCAATCTACTATAAACACATAAAAAAAAGTATACGATAAAATATTAACACATCACAAAAAGTGCCTTTTTTGGAACTAATTTTTAAATTTGTATCCGACAAATTTGGATTCCAACATAAATGGTTCATTCTTTTATTTTTTATTTTATGTATCATTATAAAAAATCATAATAATTATATATATATATATTTTTAAAGGAATACCGCACAAGAGTCCTAACTGCTCCTGTCTGGAGCCAGTGGGACTATGACATCCCCAATTGGGATATGTTGGGAGGCTGAAGGTAGTGGGGAGGGGAAGGAGATAGGGAAGAAGAAGGTGGGAAAGTACCTGGCTAGTATGCATATAAGAATTATTATTATACTTCAGAATACATTTTTTTTAAATAATTATGCTTAATTCTCAATAATTGCCAAAGTTGCCTCTAAAATTACGAAAAATCGACTCCTTTATAGGACTGTCTATCTATCTATCTAACTATATAAATAAAAATGAATCGCCGAAATGTATGTACGCGCATAACTTCCGAACGACTGCACCAAATTGGATATTTTTTTGTTGTTTGTGTTCGTTATTGTCAGGACAAGGTTTGTATAAAACTACTAGTGAGCTATGGCATTAAGAAATTTGTATAAAAAAAATTCAAAAGGTGGCACGCGAGCTGTTTGAAAACTGAATGTATGGAATGGGAGAGGGGGGAGGGGGGAGAGAGACTCGGGTAGGGGGTTCGTGGGAGGATAAAGGAGGGGAACCAAAGAGGGGGAGGGGAACCCTGGAGGGCGAAGGGGAACTCGGGAGGGGGGTTCGCAGGACGGGGAATGGGGGGAGTGGAGTGGGGAGAGGGAAGTTGGAGGAGGCGGAGTGGGAACGCGAGATGGGAAGGGTAGGCGGAAGGGGGACGAGACGAATGGGAAAGGACACGCAGGGAGAAACAATTTATTTAATAAATGGCATAGCAACGCATCCGGGTACCAGCAAGTATTATATAATTTGAAAAAAATAAATAAACATAGTAGCATATATCCGTACTAGATATTTGCTACACCTTTAGATTAAAAATATTTTTTTTCGATTTGGTTAAGTGTTTTGGCCTAAAAAATCCAAATTTAAGTTCTGTATGGATAAAGGCCGCGCAGTCGTTCCCCTCAAGACTTGGAAGTTAATCCCAAAGCTGTATTAGATCAAGGAGCTTAAATGGTCAACGTCCCGGGAAATGTTTTACATTTATAATTCTGTTTTATGTGGCTTTTCATTGGATGTGTGATTTTTATAGAGCCATCTGGTGCATTAAAAAGATTATGGGTGTCCACACGTAGATATGTTTTGGTTTTTATTACTCTGTTGAAAAAAACGCAATGTTGCACAAATAGCGGCCTCAATGGATTCTGGCAGTTAAGTCAAACAGCATTTTGTTTTTAACAAAGCAGCTTTTTTTATCTTTTTTTAAAATTCCTTTGTGAAAAATAACACATTTTTTTTACAAAAAATGTTACAACAACAGGAAATAATATATGTTTTACATAATATTATTAAATATAATTGAATAGTATTCTACCATAAGTGATAATTGATATCACTTTCAGGAAATGATCACACGATTATTTAATCACACTAATATTTACACATATCTATTTTTAAATTTCTTTTAAGAGTTATAAAATATATATTTTTTAAATTATTTGAACCTTTCTTCCCAGTGATGGGAATAAACCGCTCTAAAAACCGTGTATGATTCCGATTTTTAATCCCTCAGATTTCACAGATCACAATTTTTTCATCATCATAATTTTTTTCAAAATGCGGTCGGAAACTTTAACTTCATAAAGTTGTAAATTTTAATTATTTTGTGGTTAACTTTAAGATTTTAAAATAATTATATAATTTAATATTTTTCTTTCTATCATATTTCTAATCATGATATTAAGGGATACACAAGGATCTTTATCAATTGTTCCGAAAACGAAAAAATTTGCCCGAGTGGTTAAAAAGCGACATTTATTTCGTATGGTTAATTGCTTTTATTTCTTTGAATTTAAAAAAAATGCTGGAATGTCCGTGTGTTTGTGAGTGATTGCCGCCAAAATTTGATACAGTGCAGATATGATATGTACCGTGGCGGTCTGTGAGTTTTCGACGTTATTGAATATTTTTCAGTAAGTGGATGCGGCGCATCCATAAACTTAAATAATCGTGAAGATCTTCTTATAAAAAGTTGATTTTGAAGAAAAAAATCATTTTCAGCTACAACAACATCAAAAACGTCGTATTTTTCTATCTTAGCATCTAGCTCACTGAGAACTCACGGACCGCCACTATTATGCACGTAGATTATTTTAAAGATTGGATTCAGTTTTTAACATTTAGTAGTAGTTTACATAATAAGAAGGTTCACGTAAATATATTAGAGTGGCATTAACCTAGCTTTCAAGTACACGCTTATACTAAGATGACAGTGAAAAGCACTCTTAATTTTAAGTTAAAAAGTAATTAAAAATCGAGGCGGATTAAGTAAAAACCGAAGTAAAATATTAGCTACATTTACGACTCTCCGATTTAGGTATAAATTATAACGCTCTATAATTTTTTTAACTATTTTTTTTAGAGTAAAAACTTCTTTAGCACTGTTGTGATTTAAAACTCAATGAAGGCGACTGACATAAAAATGAGACAAACACACTATAGGATTTAGCCTGCGAGGTAATAAGATAGCATATAAAATATTTATTTATTTTAAGAGTACTCGGTTCCAATATAATACGATAAATCCATGTTCCCACTCAAACCTTCTTTGGTCTAGTGGTATGAAGCGCCTGACGATCCTTATCATAACTTAAGACATTCAGAAAACAGAGGATCGAATACTACGAAATCCAAAAAAAAAATTTTTTTTTTTTTGACAAACCAACATCCAATCTTCAAACCTCTCCATGAACTGGTAAAGAAAACATAAAAGAAAGCGTCATCTAGCGACTCCGAAGAATAAAACACAAATGTATAAGAGAAGGTGCACTGTGAATTCGACGACAAAAATATGGAAAAAAATCATCCTTCACATTGATAAAAAAAAAAGTGCTTTGTAGTCTCTTCACACTTGTCTACTTAAGTTTTCTGGAGGTTTCAATTCTACCGCATGTGAATTGCATACTGATTTTTTATGTGTAAATATTCTATTACATCTTCACAGAAAAAGTGCACGGAAATTATTTATTACTACTGCTTTTTCAGATCATTTTATTTTTCGAACCACGGAAGCAGACGTTTCAGATTTATGTCGGATGGCTGTTTAGAAATAAGATGAACATTCTAGTAAACTGGTCGCCCGAGACGCATCTTGCATAAAGATTAATGTCAACGAATTCAGGATCTTCTATCATTGTCAACAGACAGACGTGAACATTTGAACACACACCAGAACGATGCCGTTACACTGGCTCGGGCTTAAGTCTAACATGTTATAGCGTGGTTCTGGATAATATTAATGTTTTTTTTTCTTAATCCCTTGAGTTATACGCTCTACTAATGGTAGTGCAATAAAATTACGTATAATAATTCATGTCGATGTGTTTTCGCAATGCAGCCGATATGCATTACGTTGTGGATCAATGGGGTATTTTCACAAGCTTGGGGATATCGTTGAAAATGTGTGGAAGATTTAAAATTCTACTTCGAAATTTGTTTTAAATACTATCTGTTTTCTATTTATCTGTTTATTTATTTATCTATAAAAAGGATATTTACATTGGGTTATTTTGATGCTGGGCTCACTAGAATATACCTGTGTCAAGACAGGCTTATCTATAACTGCAAATTCCTAAACGCTTCGAATTTGGCTATGATCGCGACGTAGGTAACTCTACTGGCTGCTAATGAACTGTAACGGGGACCCTACCAACTTTGGCCGGAGTGACGTCAAAAACGCCCTTCGCACGAACATATTCAATACGAACACGAAATAACTATTGTTGTAATGACTTGGAAAGCACCCATCAAAGTAACAAATCGTTGAAGAAGAAGAGGGTAATGCTAATAAATCTAAACGAAAATACAAAAAAGAACAAGACACAGAAAAATAAAAAGGTAACGGTCGCAACTTGGACTCGAACCCAAGTTCTCTTATCTTACTGGGACAAATACCTTAACGAACTTGGCCATTTGGACCTATTATTTATTATTTATTTATATTTTTATTTCATAATATTTTATTTGTTACAGATTTTTGGGTTTTTTGGCAACAACACATTAGGCTAATGCCCGTGTTGTTGTAGTCATACATTTAATGTTTTATATAGGAACTAAAAAATAATATTCTATTGAAACAGATACATACTAAATAAAAATAAAAAAATACATAAAAGTAGGTGAAAAATAAAATAAAAACATTATATTTGAAAGAAATATAGAAATAAAATGAAAATAAAATTTTTGAAATACAGAAATTAATAATAAAGAATTATTAGTGTTGAGAACTAATGTTTTATATACAAATAACAAATATATAAATAAAAAAATATATAGAAATTAAAGAAATTAAAAAATATATTAAGATTAGGTGAAAAATTAAGAGAAAAAATATAAAATTTTAATAAAAAAAAGAAATAAGAAAGGAAATAAAAATTTTGAAATGCCAGATTCAATAATTAAAATCTAGTGTTAAAAACTTTTGAGTGATTGAATGATTCTAGAACCTATTACTCCTCTGTATAATATATTATAATTATATATAAGACGTGTATAAAACTACTGGGTGTCAATCTGTACGCTGATTTTTCCCTTAAAACTCAAGTGAACAGAACCGTAAGCACGGGGTTCTTTCAATTAAGGCAAATTAAAGCAGTAAGGAGAAATCTACCAACAGAAGCGACTAAATTACTAGTCAATTCGTATGTTGTTTCACGTTTAGATTATTGCAACGGAATATATGCAAGTCTTCCAAAATATCAAATCAACAAATTACAATCCGTTTTCAACGCTGCGGCAAGACTTATCACCGGCGTATCTAAATATTCCCTTATTTCAGAGCATCTCAAAAATCTTCACTGGCTCAAATGTCCTGAAAGAATCCAGTTCAAGCTCTGCTGGATGGTATTTAAGTCCCTTAACGGAATGGCTTCGGCATACTTATCGGAATTGTGTATTCCAGAAAATTCAAATTCTCGACAGTCAACCCTAAGGTCAGCAGCGTCATCAGCTGTTGGAAGGTTAAAGAAACCAAAGCGCACACCAGATACTAAGTTCGGTGAGCGCGCTTTCGGAGTGTCGGGACCTAAAGCCTGGAATGGACTGCCACATGACTTAAGAACGATCACAGACTCGGCAGAATTTAGAGCTAAACTTAAAACCCACCTTTTCAGACAGTCGTATCCATAAACTCAAATTCTTTCACCTTCACATTCAATGCCCGCGACACTGTAAATAACTAACCTAAAAATGTAGAGAAAAAAAAAAAAAAAAAAAAAAACTATTTGTAAGCGTTTTTAAAGGTCATTTCAGTAACATTCTCCAGCCCTAAAGAGTCCTAAATTCTCCAGTCTTTTAAAATACATATTTTGATATTATCAACTCCACTTTTGCCACTAATCTTTTAAAATGTAATACTTATAGTGATGGGGTAGCAATGCAATGTCCAGTGTTTTAAATATAATACCCTCCGCGTGCAAAGCCGTATCTTCTCCAAGCACAAACTTTCTAATTAAAGTGTTTATCGGAAGTGACCTGCAGGTAAGTATGTTTCTGTATCCATTTGTAAATATTAAAATTAGATAGAACCTAAGAATTATGAATAAATTGTACAGCGCCCTTGAGGTGATTTTTCACAAAAACGGCGCTCTATAAATTATCCAATTATTATTATTATTTTTATTATATAAACGCAATTTGTGAAGCTTAACTTAACTTAATACTTTATGAATCATAATGTACCTACCAACCTAATATGAATATGTCAATTTGACTGTCCTAGAACGGGAGACCTTCCTAATTGGACAGTCAAAGCTTTCTTATACTGAATGTATTTTATAACAAATAAAATAAAAAATAAACATTAAAAACAGAAATCATTTATTATTAAAAAAAATTGATCTCATATTGCATATTCGGAATTAGAAATATTATCTTTATTTCTCATAATACTGATACCTGCTACCTTTTTAAATGATAACAAAGTTCTAAAAATATGGTTTGTAACTTAAATAGTATATCGAATAAACGTATCCGATTTTATTTATATATGACTATAGGACACCTACAGACCTTTTCTAAAAGTCTAACCGAATATTCAATTTTTATTAAAATAACTCATCAATGTAATTTATAACTTATGGAAGAAGAAGTTAATACCAATAACGAAACGAAAATAAGAAAAATAGCATGTCACAGAAAAATAAAAAATAGGTAACTGTCGCAAATGTTGAATTCATGATATCTTGTCTTAATGGGACGAATGCCTCAATCTATTCAGTAATTGGGACTTTTTATTTTTCTTCTTCCTTACGCAACCAAAGGCGTCACCATTGACCTTTTCATTATAATTAGATAAACTCCATAATATATATTTTTAATTTGTTAGGTTAAATTGCATTTATAATAATAACTAAAAATAATCAATTTTCAAAATATGTGATTTATTATAATTTAAGTATTATATTAATTTAGTATATTATTTCTATTTTTTCACGCAATACGTAGTCCGATATTCGGAATTTTTTACTCGATGGAATAAAGGAAAAAATAATTTAATAACACAGGGTAAATAGTTTTCCCTTTTAGTTAATTTATTCCACAATAATAAATGGATAATTTGTAGATCGCCGTTTTTTGTGAAAAATTACCTCAAGGGTGATAAAGTAAGTTGAAAAATAACTCTAATGTTTATCTAATTTGTTTAAAATCATGTTTTTAATTTATTTTTAAAATGGCGTACACAACAATAGTTTGTGCTAAAATAACCATTTTATATTATTATTTCCTTCAATGATTGTGTACTTATTAAACTCAGTGTATATTATAAAACGTGCAGCTTTTAAAAACCTCCAATTACCACTGATTCTACTTCAGTTACTCCAGTACAGTTAATTTCAACAATTCCTAATTATTGCTTCACGTGTCAAGCTAACCCCTTTAATGCGGCCTAAGCAACGCCATTACCTAAACAAGTAAATTCAATTATACCCGCAAATTTTGAATCACGTTGCTGGCCGTTAATAACGCGCTTCAAATAACAAAACCTGTAATTATTTCCTAGAATGCACCAGCAACCTATTTCAAGAATCCGATTGCAATTCGAAGCATGTGTCAAAATCACCCCTAATAACATAATCACTCGGTTTTAGAATTGGCCAGCCGAACCTGCGCACAAAATTACTCCATACGTTGAAAGCTAATATGGCTGTTTTCAAACTACTGACATTTGATATTTAGATTAAACGGTACGACCAGGCCAGGGGCCGCAGCGCACCGCAACGTTTTGCGAGAAAATAACGAATTTGAGTATCTCAGTGGGGGCGAGTTTAGCGGCCGCTGCGGGTCGACAAACTTTAACCGATGGTCCCGAGGGTGGTGGAAGGTTTTTGCTGCATCACTTCACGAAATAATCCACCCAAAAATTTAAGTAAAATGCGGTGTATAATTGTTGGACAAGTGCTTTTGTACGGGATCTGTTTTCGATTTGAAAATGGAATTTTATGGCTGATATTTTATTTAAAAAAAAATAAAAACAAGTTTATTAGTTGGAGGATGAGGATAGATGATGGATAGGCCACAGATAAATATTTGTAATCAAAATGTGTGCTTCTTTTATAAGAGAATGTTTTCCTTTTTTGAAGTAAAACTTTTTCACGCGCGCTCGACACTTTGGGATAAAATGATGAATACTTTACGAAAAAATATGAAACTCTAATCAATGTGAAACGCTAATCAATGTGAAACGCCAATCGATGTGAAACGCTAAACGATGTGAAACGCTAATCGATATGAAACGCTAATCGATGCGTACGCTTCTTAAATCAAACGCTAATCGACGCGAACGCTAATTAAATCAAATGCTAAGGAAAGTGAAACCCTAATCGATATGAAACGCTAATCGATGCGAACGCTAATTAAAGCAAACGCTAATGAAAGTGAAACGCTAATCGATATGAAACTCTATGATGAAAGTGAAACTCTAATCAATTTGAGTTGAGTTGAGTTGATGGGGATGTTGAGGGGATGGGGATATTTTTATTTCTGTTATTGTTATATTGTTAATGGACGGCATAAGTTAGTGAAGTTTTTCTTCAGTCGTGTGGTCTAAAGCACACTCGTTTTTTTTTCAACACTATTATCATCTAGGTTCAGCGGAAATATGATTCTTCTGGGGGTGCTGCGAGGCTAAAATATGTGGGGTGGGAAATGAGAGGCGAAGAGGATGATTGGAAAGTAGGAACAAAACTGTTTTTCTAACCGTGACTGTTGGATTGAAAGTTAGGTCATACAATTAATAACTTTTAAGTAGCGACGGTTTCGTTGTCGGCAAGTTTCGGCAAAAAATCTGGTTTCGGCATCAGTATCGGTTTCGGCAGAAAATCTGCTGAACCTTCGGCCGCACCGAAACTATCATTATCTATATTGCGCGTCGTTCGGCTGACTCCGCTTGAGTTCATGGCTTGTGTATCGCCCGCCATCATCAGCTGAGTTCGACGGCCGGTCCGACGTGATTGTGTTGTGAGTTTATGTTTTGGTTATGTTTTATAGTGATACCTCACAAGAGTCTCAGCTGTTCCCATCTGGAGCCAGTGAGACTATAGCATCCCCAATGGGGGAATGTTGTGAGGCTGAAGGTAGTGGGGAGGGGAAGGAGATGAGGGAGAGGAAGGTGGGGAAGTACCTTACTATTCAGATCTGGTCACCAAACACGGCTAACGACATTTCAAGTAAAGTTTTTCAATCCTGAATGGTGGTCTTACACCAGGGCGGTAGGTACTGAGAGTATCTTCCACCCTGGAACGTGCCGCAAATATACTATATATTATTTTAAATCAATTATTTATGAAATAACACAAATTATTAAAATAAAATTTATTTGCCCACGCCGAAATTCGATCACGTTACCTTCGGAGTGCAAATCAAGAGCCTTACCGCTAGACCACGACAGCCGTCACTTAATTATTTGTATGTAAAATTAAAATACTCAAATAATGAGGTCGTGGTAAGATCCCCTAGCAGGTGTTGATTATTGACAATTTAACGTAGTTAACGTGATTGTTAATTTTTATAATTTTTGTTTTTTTTATAGGATTAATATCAAAAAAAAATTATTTCACATGCTTACTTATTATTGTTTTATATATTTCATTTAACAATTGTTAACTATCTGTATAAGTGTGAAAAATAAGCCAAATCTCAGTAAAAAATAGGTTTTTAACATGTCTAAAAAAGTTTCGGTTTTGTTTTCGGTCTCGGCCGAAACTGAGACAGATACCGAAGATTCGGTTCCGGTTTCGGTAGAAATTCCTGTTTCGGTTGGACCCTACTTTTAAGTATAAGATAATACGTGCAACGCGTTGCAGAAAAGCTTATCAATTATTACAAAAAGTTTTCATGTAAACTCACGTTGATGGTTGCTTTTGTAAAATTTCATATTTCAGTAAAATCTTCCATCCGTGTGCGAGGTGCTCAGAAATATGTAATAGGAAAATCATTCAAAATCTATCAAAAATCTGAAATCTTCTTTAAAAATAGAACTGGCTCCAATATCAAATCGAGATTTAAATAAATGTAACATCGTTTCACATGACAGATAAGCAGGTGGGCCACTGTACTGAATACCAAGTGCTCCCTAACCTAACCTAAGCTAAACAATCCAGACTGTGTTACTAGAGCGAAACATCCGCTTCTGTTTAATGATTCAGGTCAAATACACTAGGCCATTTTTGAATTATTACCGAAGTGTCCATATGGGAAGTTTCTTCCTTGGTTATCTAAGATCTCTACCAACTTTATATAACTTCGAGGTCGAGGTTTGTATCTTATGCCAAATATTAGATATAATCTTCTTTAAAAATAACAGGCGATCGACCTTGTATCTTGTGTTATGAATAGTATTCGATAAAATTATACGCTTGAGTAAAAAGATAATACTTCTCAGATCGATATACAATATAATATTTGAATAGCTTAAAAATACTTTTCGATTGCTTTCCAGATACAGAGGCACTATTGGGTAGAGTTTTTTGGGAGACTTACGATTAAATGACGGTATTCAAAATCTTTTGAAAATTTAAATTTTTTATTTCTTTTATTTTGCTTGGACCATTTAGCGGTTAATAACATTACGTACATTAAAATAAAAAAATATATAATATTTAGGTTATAAGACAATAACCGTAAACTTATAACTAATGTTCCCAAGAAGCACAAATAATAAATAAAAAAGTCGATAATTATTACTTTTTTACTTAATTTTGATAGGAACTATTTATTTATTTATTTATTGTTTGAAACATTTACAGAGTGTTAACAAATTATTGCATTAATATTATTACGTTGGAATATGAGCTGATATTAACACTCCAATTAGAAATGTTCACAGCATGCGTAATTAAGGTTTAGTTGTTGCTAGACGGAGATGCTAGTAGTGAAAAGAAAACAGAAATAATAATAATAATAATAAAGAAATATAAGACAAGAAATTTAAAACATGGTAAGTGTACAGAGAAAGAAACGTTTCTAGAAAGGATAATAAAGTTAAAATAAAGAAAAGACATAATAATAAAGCAATTAACAATCGTAGCGTATCATCAATCATGACATATCATCAATTAACAATAATTAAAAATCTTCTTCCATGACATATCATGGTAGAAGATTTTTAATTTGTTTTTTAAAATATTCGAGACTGTTTGCGAAGATATCAATAAGGTCACATTCAATTGTGTTGTACAAACGACACATTCGAGACAGTGGATTGAAGTATGCAATATTGTTATTAAATATTTCAATATGGAATATATTTTGACTTCTTAAGTTACGTCTATTAGGAACTTTAATATGTGTGTTACTCAGACAATGAGTGGTTAAAAGTTTATCATGAATAATTTTATATAAACATATTAAGTCAGCAAATTGTCTTTTTTTTCCAATGTTGTAAAATTAAAGTGTTGTAATCGTTCCTCATAGGATTGGAGTATGGCATTAAATCCAAGTTTAAATGATAGCAGTCTTAGGAATTTTTTTTGCACAGATTCAATTGTTTTAGAATATTTTAAATAATGTGGATTCCAGATAACACTCCCATATTCCAAATTGCTTCTGACCAACGAGTTGTACAAGGTTATAATGGATTGGGGGTATTTAAATGGTTTTGATATTCTATGGAAGAATCCAATCATTTTCAATGATTTACTTATAATTTTACTGATGTGTACATCAAACATAAACTTTGAATCAAGAGTGATTCCTAGATCTCTTATAGTGGTGACTGCATTTAATAGAACATTATTAATGGAATATGCATAATACTTTCGTCTTCTGTTACGAGTAAAAGTAATAATGTAACATTTTTCAATATTTAAAAACATATCGTTTTGAATGCACCAGTTATTTAGTGTGTAAAGGTCTTCTTGAAGCTTAACATGATCAGAATCAGTGGAAATTTTACGGTAAATCTTGAGATCATCGGCAAATAGAACAAAATCACAGCGTAACATGGGGCCAAGGTCATTAATAAAGATTAAGAATAGCAGAGGGCCAAGGTTAGACCCCTGGGGTACGCCTGATGTTACAATTACGGGAGGTGATTCATACCCATTAATAAGTACTAATTGTGTTCTATGTTCCAAGTAAGACTTAAACCATATAAATAGATCACCGTGAATACCTATTCGATCAAGTTTCTGTAGTAAAATAGAATGGTTAACTTTATCAAACGCCTTTTGAAAATCTGCGTAAATGGCATCTACTTGAGTTCTTTCATTAAAAGCATTACAAACGTAATAACAAAAGTCGAGAAGATTTGAGTTTGTGGATTTGTTGGGAACAAATCCATGTTGATTAATGCATAATTGGGGTTTAAAGTGTGAAAATACAGAAATATAAATTATAGATTCAAAGGCTTTTGCAAAACACGATAAAATGCTGATAGGTCGATAATTTTTCACAAAAGATTGATCACCAGATTTATGTATTGGAACAATATTTGCATTTTTCCATAAATCTGGGAAAGTTCCTGTAGTTAATGATTCATTATAAATTATAAAAAGTGGCTTAATCAGCGCGCTGGAACAACATCTTACAAACAAGGGAGGTATTTAACTAGATAAACTGTCATGTTTCTAAGGTCTTAAAAATCAAAGATTGATTTAGGTGGTCAATTTGGGAGGTGGGTATGGGAAGCGCCGCCCCCTCTCCTCTTCCACTACCCTCTCACACTTCCCCTTTCCCGCTAACCCCCTCTCGAGTTCCCCCCCCCACTCCTACATTCCATACATTCAGTCCCGGTACATTCAGATTTCAAACAGCTCGCGTGCCACCTCCTATTGCAATTTTTTATACAAATTTCATAATGCCAGAGATCACCAGTATATATAGAAACCTTTGCGAGCGTGCTCACACCAACTCACCAAAGCTCGCAATCGGATGAAGGCTTAGCAACGCATTTTCATGACGCCAGAGCTCACTATTATACTCATCGCGAGGATGCACACATCAATCCCCCAAAGTTTCATCGCAATCGATGAACGGTTAACATCACAAAAATTCATGATGCCAGAACTCAATATTATGTATTGAAACCATCGCGGACATGTACACATTAAATCTCCAAAGTTTCACCGCAATCGGATGAATGGTTTAGCAACGCACAGACACCTCATATACTCACTCATATACACCCAAGCAAACATATTTTATTTTTATATATGTGTATTTATTTATAAATAATTTGTACATATATTTATAACAAATTACAGGCAATATAGCCTAAGACGTTATAATTGTACCATTTATGCAGTGTATATGCAATGCCAAAAATCTTACAAATGCGCTATAGGACACAAAAAATAAATCTATTTTTTTATCCACTTCATTCAAAAAGCACGTAGCTCTCCCCACAGGTGAGTTCATAAATAAATTAGTGCGGCTTGCTCTACCATATAGGAGGTTTTTTTTTTTTTTTACAGTGAATACCGCACAAGAATCTCAACTGCTCCCGTCTGGAGCCAGTGAGACTATGGCATCCCCAATTGGGGTATGTTGTGAGGCTGAAGGTAGTGGGGAGGAGAAGGAGGTGGGGAAGAGGAAGGTTGGAAAATACCTGGCTATTCAGATCTGGTCACCAAACACGGCTAAAGCCATTTTCAAGCAACGTTTCAATTCTGAATGGTGGTCTTACACCAGGGCGATACTGATAGTATCTTCCACTCTGGAACGTGCCGCAAATATACTATATATTATTTTTAATTAATTAATTGTGAAATAACACAAATTAATCAAATAAAATTTATTTGCGCACGCCGGGTTCGAACCCGCGACCTCCGGATTGTGAGTCAAGAGTCTTAGCCACTGGACTACGGAGATCGTCGGAGGTTGTGATGACGTCCTCGAGAGTGAGACTCTGATACAAAAAAATTTAATTGGGCCAGTATCTCATAGATAAGTGACCGTTAATTAGATGAAAAAAATATTTAAGCAAAGCAATACCTCTACGTGTCTCTAGGGAGTGGTAATTGGTCATGCCTAATATATAAATCGATGGGTAAATCCAAGGGTAACGTCGATGTGAGGAAGAAGAATTATTAAAATGAGTTTGTAAAAGACGAAGAAAAACTGTCCATTTTGTTTATAGAGACGATTAGAAAAAAATAAATAAAATAAAATTAACGGAAAATGCAGGACGGTATTTTTTTTACGTTACGCGTCACAATCGCGTATCGCCTCTGCCTGCATATTGTAAAGGCAGGAAGACTATGTCGCTACTCGGTTTGGCAGTGCTGTGAGGCGGGTTAACGATAAGAAGATTTATTTTTCGGGTCTTGAAGAGACTCAGATTATATGAAGGAGGAAAAACAGATGCCGATAGCTCGTTCCACAAGTTGCACCGGTGATCAATGCTGCTACCTCATTAGAGTATTAAATTACAATGTCCACATTGCGTCTGTGCATTCGATAAGGCAATAGGGCCTGTTAACAAGGAAATGGTCAAACAGACGGACCGCCCTCCTTCGCACAGAATCAAGCAGGTTTATCAAGAATTGTGAGGCCCCAGTCCAGATTCAATTTTTGTATGTACTAGAGATTTGTGAAGGGTTAGCATATAGTCACTAAAGAAGCCTCGTACCTACAATTAGTAATACTATTAGCAACGCATAAAGAATAACTAATTATATTTCACAAGGTCTTCAATTTCCTTGGGATCTTTTATCGGTTCTGTTAAGATTTCTTACTTTTCCTTTTCCTAAAAGTTTTGGGTACCGATTGCTTTGATATACACCTTCAGGAGTAGGCGCTTCTTACGCTTCTAGTAGCCTCAATTCATTCCGAACTCCTCACATTTTTCCCTTATTTGTTTAAAGGGTCTAAACGAAAATCTATGGAACACCAGAGAATTTTATCTTTGGCAGTGGTTCTGCTAGCTTTCTGATATTTTAGAGCGTCGCTGACCATTCAACCATACTGAAGCTACCTCCCTTAGAAATCTAGGTAGATTGCGAGGGCTTAATCCCGAGAACTTCTCGATTAGTGGAGCAACTCACTTTGTCAAAGTTCTACCTCAAGGAGCTTAATCTGGTTGACCTGTTTTGGCTGATTTCCACGCCGCCGCGGACGTAGAGGTTTACACTGAAAAGGTAAAATTGTTTGTGGGCATGTCAGTATGTCCAAATGAACTCGTTCTTCTTCACTTCTGGTGAAAATTGTCAAACAATTTTAAATATTGACATTTGTTCCAGAAACAAAATCAATTTCAGTGGTATGTCCGGGGACTTAGTCCTGTTTTAACTCTACCGTTTTGCATTTCATTTGTTCGTAATTTTTTTTGTACGTTGCTTTTCCGTATCAATGGTGGTCGTTTTAATGGTTCAGTAAAGATGCTGGTATTTATTTTAACTTTCTTGTTCGTTTATTTCATATAAAAATAGTTACCTGAAATATACTGTTTATAATTTAAGTAGGTAAGTTTTTAAGTACCTGCTTCCAAATATTACTAATTCGATTTGGATTTATTAAATAAGAGAAGAATTTTAAGCTGATGTAATACAGCATAATGAGTAATATTAAGAAAGGGACCCTCAGATGGTTTGGGCATTTAGAGCGAATGAACGAAGAAAGTAGTGTAAGAAGAATACACGACGCAAGTGTGAATGGTAGAAGAAGTCGGTGACGTCCGAGGAAGACATGGCACGATCAAGTGAATCAGATACTTGAGTCGGGCCAGGTCAAAAGTCAGAATAAAAGAAGAGAAAAGATAAAAGATAAAAAAATCTAAGCGCGCATACATGTTGAGCGATTACTATGCCGTTTTAAATCGCACCCAAATACTTTTTCTTTGCGTTTCTCGGCTTTTCTATACTATAATATGCATGTATTATACATATAAACCTTCCTCTTGAATGACCCTATCTATTGGTGAAAACCGCATGAAAATCTGTTGCTTAGTTTAAAAGATCTACATACGTATTGAGCGACTTCATTTTATACCATGCAATGATGTTCAAAAAATAAAATGGAACAAAAATAATACATATAACATATTGTCTTTACATTACGTCTGTAATTTTTTTTTTCAATTTTTTTTTGGTTAGGTTAGTTTTAGTAGATATTTTGTTTGGAGATGTTTTGTCCGTAGGATATTTTGTCAGAGGATATTTTATCGGGGATATTTTGTCGCGGGATGAAAAACCGCGGAATTGTGAAGATAAGCCACAAATAATAATTTGTCATATTATAATAATGATGTATTTATTAATTAGTAGCAAACATCTCGCAGTAGTGTGCACCGATTGACGCCGAGACCAGCAGAAGACAAACTGCCTCGCTAATTTAAGATTCATATTATATTAAAAGCGACGCGACTGCCGGGAATAAATTGCTAGCAGCTGCATCCACTAGACATATGCTTTCATTATAGCTGCTGTATACAAGTTGTCTACGGTACACAAATAATTATAGAAAATACGATATTACAATGAGGAAACTGAAATTATTTACTTAATTAAAAAACAATAAAAAGAGCAAAACTAGCGCAAGTTGACTACTACAATGTAGAACAGTCAAAACCACGCTTGCCAAAAATTGTATTAGATAGTATTTAAAAAAAACCTCTACTTCTTCCAGTGTCCTATCTTATGACAGGTCGGCTCTCATCGGGGAAATTTTCTTCATGCTGGTTAACCACCAGGTTTAACTCAAGCGAAACTGTGCTCGTAACGTGTATCTGTATATTCATAATTTGATATCACTCTTTCCCATTGTAAAGAGTCTTCCAATAGAGACTTCCGAACTTTTATAGTTGATAGCGACCATATTGTTGAAGCGACATTTGTCAAGTTGGCTGTCATTTATTCAGTATGTTTTGCTAAATCACCATGGACAGATATAGAGCTCAACAACACGTGCAAATGATAAAATTGTTTAAAATTTAAAACGTGGAGGTGATGTGAACTGGCCACCGATATCGTACGATTTGACCCCATTATTTTTTTTCCTGTGAGGTTTTCTTAAGTCGCAGGTCTACGCGAATAAGCCACAAACCACAGTGGCCATCAGCGCCAACATCACCATGCCATCGGTCAAATTCAGCCTGATATGTACGCCAGATTCATGGAAAATTGGACATTTCGGATGCGCGTCACCCATAGAAGCCACGGAGGACATTTGAACGATGTTATATTCCATACATAATGGCATTGATAGGCCTTTCAAACGGATAAAAACTTTCGTAAATGAGTCGAATATGTAAAATACTAAAAAAAATCCCACATAGGCACAATCGTCGTGGGTATACGTGTGTTAATAAAAATGAAATCAGTATTTACGGAATTACAATTCAAACAATAATAAAGATTAAGAATTTGTTAATTTACAGCAGACGAGCGATTCTGTATCTTTTGTGGATACGGAATTTGGGGAATTCCTCAAATTACGGGGAACTTGAAGGAAAATTGCCCGGAATTTGTTATTTTGCTCTCCCGAATTCGGGGAATTTGAACATTTATTGCGGGTGTTTTAGAAAATAAGCATTGGCAACCCTGCAGATTACACATCAGCCAGTAGAAAAAGCAATTGCAAGCCATAGACAATCACACAAATCTGACAGGCGATTACGTTTGGAATCGATCAAAGATAAAAAATTTCATCCACCAAAGATACAAAATCGCATGGCAGGTCAAATGTTGCAGCAAGAAATGGTATTTATCCAAGATTTTATTTTAAAAAAACGAGTGTGCTTTAGACCACACGACTGAAGTAAAACTAATAAAAGAACATATGATATTGGGGTGATATATGACATTTGGGTGACATATGACTATGGGGTGACATATGAAATTGGGGTGACATATGACCATCGGGTGAAATATGACAATTTAAAAAAAGAAAGACAAACATTCCGGGTTACGAATAACCCAAAAATGTTTGAAAATCTCCTACTACCACCACAGAAAGCCGAAAATGTTGCTTGTGTTGTGATGGAGGACTTAGCCAGCCGAGGAATCGAACATGCGACGCCCGGGTGGGACCCAAGCGTTATGCCCACTCAACCACTGACCGGTCGAAACCATGACCATGGGGTGACATATGACATTGGGGTGACATATGACCATGGGGTAACCTATGACCCTGGGGTGACCAACGACCTTGGGTAACCTATGACCTTGGGGTGACCTATGACCTTGGGGTGACCTATGACTTCGGGTGACCCATGACCTTGGGGTGACGTATGACTTTGGGGTGTCCTATGGCATGATTATTCAATAAATGATTCCTTGTGCTCGCGCCTCTCTTTTTCTTTTTTTACTCTAAAAATTATATGTGATATAGGATGATATATTTTTACATTTAATTTCTGCAGTCTTATAGAGTTCATTATAAATTTTTGGTGCAATAAAATTGAGTGTCAACCTAGGAAATTTCTAAAAAATCATGAATCTGAATCTCTTATCACCATGAAATCATGGACAAAATCTCTTAATACCCAAAGGGTAAAAGCATGTTTGCCTGCATTGGTTATCGGTTATGGCCTGAATGAATAATCCATCCCCGGGGCTGTATCATGAACTGCGGACGGATCCGTCGTCTAGTTAGGGGCACGAAATGATTTCTCCCAGGAAGACTGGGTCTAGTAGTCTCCCCAGGAGATTCACCGCTGGCATCAGTGTAATTGGAACTAGCTCTCCGACAAACCACTCAAAGCGCTTCAGAAGAGGCTTCTGGGCTGTACATGGCTTATAATTAGTATCAATTTATTATTTTTCATTGCCTAATACGAGTATAATAAATGGAAGACAAATTTATATAAAGAAAAAATATTTTAAAGTTGATGTTTATTTGTCCAAATGATTTTTTCTATCGGTGTAGTATTTTAAGACAATTATCCACTGGAGCGATTTTGGTCGAAAAATGAACCACTTTTATTTTTCTGCAATTGACAGCGGTCCAAAATTAGACCACATTTTCCTACCATTCGTAAAACATTTATTGTAATTATTGAAAACATTTTCATGGCCAGCAATTTATTTCAAAACGAAGCTATTGAAGTGCTTTACCTATTTTGACCATGGATGTTGCAAATCCGAACTTCGAAGACTATTTTAGAACGATATAAAAATAATTTTGAAAAATATTTTTTTACGCAGAATTTCTGATCAGCTGCTTACGATTAAAATTAGGTACTTTTTCCATAGATATGCACCTTTCATTATCAAGTATACGTACCACAGAAAACAAAAATATTCTATGTTGACTCGAATAAGTACCTCTCAGGCAGTTTCAAAGTAACAAACACGCAGGATTCATGCGGTTATAAACTTTACGATTTTTTTATAAATTCACAAATATGGGATAACGGTAAAATACAGGTTATGATTTTTTCAATGTTGGCGAAAAATTTTAAAAATAATCATTTGGGAAATCTCGAGCAATCTAGGCAAATTTATTTATTTCGCTTGGTCGCTCCAGTGGATTGGTCAAATAGGCCCTGCAGACGGCTTTTTGATAGGCTTCGGCCAATTTAATAATGATCTCTGATAATATTCTATGATTTTCGCCCCTTTGTATGAACTTGAGAAATTATTAGAATATGTTCAAAAATTTAGTAATCTATTCTATTAATTTTTTTATCCAAATAAATACCATTTCTCAATGGTATGTTCTATAAATGAGCTTATTTTTAATTCACAGGACGAATGAGGTATTAATTTCTACTAAGGAATTAACTGCCAAACAGAACTCAAGAAATTAAAAAACGCCACCGAAATTGTGTATTTTGACATCTTTTTCTGATTTTTGTGTTTCTGATTTTCTATAAAGTTTCGCTAATATTGTCCTCATTAATTAAATATTACAATTTGAGGTTTTACTCATTACAGTAAGTCTTAAGTCATGATGTTTGAAAGAGAGAGTAGGAAAACAGTATGCAACATAGTTGTGAATGATAATACTTGGAGCAGGTGGATGATTTTGTGTATTTTGGTAGTATGTTTACGAGATATGGGAAGGCTGATAGATATATTGAAAGAAGAGCGAATGCTGGTAACTCCATAAATGGAGGACTGAATGCCGTTGGCGCTAATGAAAAACTGTCAAAAGAAGCGAAGCTAGCAGTCCACAATGGAGTTCTGGTACCTACCCTGATATGTATTTATTTATTTATATATAATTTGTACATATATTTATAACAAATTACAGGCAATATAGCCTAAGACGTTATAATTGTACCATTTATGCAGTGTATATGCAATGCCAAAAATCTTGAAAATGCGCTATAGGACACAAAAAATAAATCTTTTTTTTTTATCCACTTCATTCAAAAAGCACGTAGCTCTCCCCACAGGTGAGTTCATAAATAAATTAGTGCGGCTTGCTCTACCATATAGGAGGTTGTGATGACGTCCTCGAGAGTGAGACTCTGGTACAAAAAAAATTAATTGGGCCAGTATCTCATTATTAGATAAGTGACCGTTAATTAGTTGAAAAAAATATTTAAGCAAAGCAATACCTGTACGTGTCTCTAGGGAGTGGTAATTGGTCATGCCTAATATATAAATCGATGGGTAAAGCCAAGGGTGACGTCCATAGAGCCGCGAGAATAAAAACCTTAAAAAAAATTTATGGACTCTTTCAATGCGTAAAGTGTATGTTAATTCGTGTGGGGCCCAGATGATCGAATTTGACTCAAGTACACTCAGGACTAATAATTAAATATCAGTGTGTTATATAATAACGTCAGTGTTTTTGTGTTACGAAACGGATATGAGTTTCTAATTACGAAGCCGAGAAGCCTGTATGCTCTGCTTATTAAATCATCGATGTGTTGGTGAAAAGTTAGTTTGCTGTCGTAAATAATTCCTAGATCTTTGATTTGGTTAAGGTGTTGGAGAATAATTTCATTAATTTTATATTGAAATACATGCGGTTTCTTTGATCTTGTATACGAGACGATATTGCACTTGGGTGTACTGAAGTTAAAGACATTTATTTTGGCCCAGTTTGAGACGCAGTCAATGTCACGTTGAAGGAGAATACAGTCAAGAAATTTTTTTATTGAGCGATATAGTTTCAAGTCATCTGCAAATAGTAAATACAGCGAATGTGTGATGACTGAACCAATATCGTTAATAAAAATCAAAAACAGAAGTGGTCCAAGGATAGACACCTGAGGAACTCCAGAAAAAACTACGATTTCAAAAGAACTGGATCCCTTATAATAAACAAACTGTTTACGATTTCGAAAATATGAAGCAAAAAAACAGAGTAGTCTTTTGGAAAAACCAAATGAAGCTAGTTTATTTAGAAGAATGTCGATGTCAACCTTGTCGAATGCTTTTTCCAGGTCAAAATAAGCAACATCCACCTTGCCACCATTGCCGAGAGTTCGTGATAAGAAATCTGAGATGCATAATAGGTTTGATGTTACTGACATCTGAGATCTAAAACCATATTGATGGTCGTCAAGAATTGGAGTAATATGATTAAGTATATATTTATGTAAAATTTTCTCGAATATTTTCATGATGGAACATAGAACGGCAACTGGTCGATAATTCCGGATATCGCGTTTGTGTCCCTTTTTGTAGATAGGGGTTATTTTAGTTAATCTCCAGATGTCTGGGAGAATCCCGTTTTTTAGGCATACATTGAAGAGATGACATAATGGTGGTATTAAAAGGTCGGAACAACCTTTTAGTATAAATGTTGGAATATTGTCAGGACCGATGGAGTGAGGTTTCTTTAAGTTTGAGAGTGCCTCCTTAACATATTTTTCTGAAATACTGTCCAGGTCGAATGAGGGTCAGATTTTTACAGTGTGGAGTGTAGAGTCAATATTGAGAGTTGGTTGAACATTTTTGTACACAGATGAAAAAAAAGGTAGCAAAACTATTAGCGATTTTATCATCAGTAGTCAATTCCTCTCCGTCAAAAATCATAGACTTAAATGAGTTGTTGGATTTTTTTAGATCCTTAATAAACTTCCAAAACTGTTTGGAATCGATAGACAATTTTTCTTCCATTGAAGTTAAATGATTTTTAAAAGCTTCAGTGATTTCACGTTTTACGATGGAGCGATAGGCTGAAAAACTAGCATAGTCCAAGTTGTGACGAGTTTTTTTCCATTGCTTATGAAAAATATGTTTTATTTTAATATTTGAAACAATACTATTGGTGTACCACTTAGGATATACTCTGTGTGCCGTAGTAATATATATGGCAGTTAGGCGTGGAACTGGCAGAGGAAGGATGAAAGCAGACTGAATGCTGTTGAAATGAAAAGATCCCTGAGGCTCATGTGTGGTAAAACCATGTATGATCGTGTGAGAAATCGGAGATCCGCAAAGAATGCAAGGCTGATGTAAGCTTAAGAAACGGACCCTCAGGTGGTTTCGGCATATAGAGCGAATGAACGATGAAAGGAGTATAAGGAGAATATATGACGCAAATGTGAATGGTAGAAGAAGGCGGGGAAGTCATGGCACGATCAAGTGAATCAGATACTTGAGATGGGCTATGTCAAGAGTCAGAATAATAGAAGAGTATGTATGGGACGATGTATGCCAAGACCGAGTTGTTTGGCGGTCCGTCCTCTCTGCCTACTCTTGCAGGGAAACGGCGTGATGGTTAGTTAGTTATTTAATTTGTTAAAAATAAAGATCTTCCCAAAATAAAATAAAATTATGCTTTATTTTAATGTTAACTGTTGGTCAAATAAAATAAAATAAAAATTATTTTCTATCACTGTCTTACAAAAGTGAGACCTACTGATTCCCTTTGAATAATTATTCTTTGCAACTGCGAGCGAACATTGTACGAGCATGCTGTAAAGTCGGTTGAAACATTTGCTGCCATTTTCATTCGTTCCATGTTTCTGGGAACACAAGTAACTCCGGGTAGATATACTCGTACACTGCACAGTTGCAGTAGCAATCTTAGATGCAGTAGCGCTGCAATAAAGTGTGCATATTATCGCTGCATGCGCTAAAGGCATCATACACCGTATAAATTTTCTCACCGCACAATATGAGTTCAGGTAGCTTATTCGCCATTCCCATTCCCCAGTAGCCCGGCGCGCGGCGCTAGCTTAACTAGACAACGGAAAATATTTTATTGTACGGAACGGCGGATCTTTTAAGCAAAAAGTTATGCATTCATTTAGTCTATTTTTTGGGCACGTGGATCCTTAAAATTACTTATGTTATAAATGTATTTTGGTTCTTTTGACCTCTTTTGTCGGAGATTGAATATTTGGAATTTTACACTGTAGAAGTGTAGACCGTGGCCTAAACACTTACAGAACTTGTATTCTGAATTTACCTGAAGAATATTTGGGGTTTGCTGAATGTGGATGTGGCGTCTATTACGGGGTCTATTGTGGCTCTATGTGGTAAATACTATGTGGCATTTATTATTGCATCTATTATAGCTTTATGTGGCGTCTATTATTGCGTCTGTTATAGCTCTATGTGGCGTTTATTATTACGTCTGTTATAGATCTATATGGCGTCTATTATTGTGTCTGTTATAGCTCTATAAAGCGTCTATTATGGATCTATATGGCGTCTGTCATTTCGTCTATGTGGTGTCTATTATTGCGTCTGTTATATGTGTCTATTATGGATCTCTATGTGGCGTCTATTATGGTGTCTATTATGGATCTATATGGCATCATATGCTATTTCATTACATTACACATATATTTTATAGCGTCTAATATAGCTCTATGTGGCGTCTATTATGGCGTCTTAACTGGATCTAAATGCCGTCTGTTATTGCGTCTATGTGGCGTCTATTATGGCGTCTATGATTGATCTATATGGCGTCTGTTATTGCGTCTATGTGGCGTCTATTATTGCGTCTGTAATAGCTCTATGTGGCGTATATTATGGCGACGTTATATGGATATATACTATTACATTAAATTACACATATATTTTTACGTTAGCTGCATACAGGAGGCCCAGGGGAAAATAATTTCCTTATAGACGTACGTCATATTTGGGGGTGGTTTTAAGGAAAGGAGTCGGGCAGTTTTGTTTAAAAAAATTAGCCTTTGAAGTATATTTAGCCTTGAACTATCTGTATTTTTTAAACCTATTGTAGTATGTATGTAGGTTATTCATGAAATAATAATAACAATTAAAAAAGAAGTTCTAGAAAGGAAATGCGGTATGAAGGGTGAGTAGAAATCTGGGGGTCAGTTTGTTCAGAAGTGAGGTATGTACCTATAAATCCATCCCTCCCACTGCGGTGCAAGGTGATGGGTTGAGAGATCCCAGCGGAAGAGGTCAAAGAGTCTCCCTCAACCGGTCTCTCTCGATCCGGCCCATCACACGCCATGGTAGGCATTATTTTTAAGGTGTTGGCTATCACAATATAGAACGATTGATTTATAGAACCCTATGGACTCTAGCCCGGAAGAATTGTTTTAAGCCACATTTAGTTTTTCATCTCTTCTGGTATCATCTCTTATCGAAGGTTGTTTATCATCGCGACAATTTTCATCCTGCACATTACAGACTATATTCCGAAACAACTCTACGGAACTGCACTCGTATCAGTCGAATCAACATTTCGAATCCATTAAACACTTCTATATCTTACATCTATATTTCTTGAAATATTCAGATGGGTAATATTGCATTTATCGCCCATCATGATCTCTAATAGAAACAAAGTATAATGTCCTAGCATATCAACCTGTTAAATGTCCGGACATCACCTCTAACAATAACCCTGGAGTAATAAACCTTCACTTTAATAACCAATGAAATATTACAATCATGCAAACTACCGTTGTATATTGACGAAGAAGATTACACTAATAAATCTAAACCAAACACGCAACAGAAAAATTAAAAGGTAACGGTCACAACTGGGACTCAAACCCAGGATCTCTTGTCTGACGGAAAACAGCGTCTTAACGAACTCGGCCATTAGTAGGTACCTCTATTTTTCTGTCATTTTGTCGATTTCATAAATTCAGCAATAACAATATTAACCTCAACTAAATTTCCACATGCCGTTGTATGTTTGCTTCTAGCTACTTAGCGCTGAAAGATGAGCTCTGAACACTTCATAAAGCTAATTTCTAGGGCCGACGAAGCGTTTATGTAAAACTAGTTTCAACCCTTAAAATTTTATTTTTTTACTTAATTTATTTGACGTAGTCCAGCGGTAAGGATCTTGACTCGCACACCGAAGGTCGCGGGATCGAATCCCGGTGTGGCAAATAAATTTTATTTGATTAATTTGTGTTATTTCACAATTTATTCATATTTATTTATATATAGTATATGTGCGGCACGTTCCAGAGTGGAAGATATTATCAGTATCGCCCTGGTGTAAGACCACCATTCTGAATTGAAACGTTGCTTGAAACGACATTAGCCGTGTTTGGTGACCAGATCTGAATAGCCAGGCCTTCCCCACCTGCCTCTTCCCTATCTCCTTCTCCTCCCCACTACCTTCAGCCTCGAAACATACCCCAATTGGGGATGCCATAGTCTCACTGGCTTCAGACGAGAGCAGTTGGGACTCTTGTGCAGTATTCATGTAAAAAAAAAGTTACAAAAATAAATTAAGTATAAAAAAAAAAAAATTGCCACCATGATCCCAATTAACTGATTTGAAGGCATCTATGCTGACTATTACACTACCAGCTGTTTTAAGAAAGAACAACCACATAAATTTAATCTATTTACGTGAAAAATAATTGTATCATCAAAAATACTCATTTCCATTGTGCGTCTGTCCTGTGAATCTCTGACTCGATGAACTGTGGAACACGGATTGGCTTTGAATTTAAGTGATATATATTTGTGTTATTTATATAGGTATGTGAAAAGGTTGTCCCGTACGACTTCCCTCCGGGACTACTTTATATCATATAACTTTAATAAAAACGTATTTTAATGAGCTTTAGTGAGTAATCTCCACAACACAAAAAAAGAAGATTTTATTTTTTTATTTTTTTTATTTGAAATATATTTATATAACAGATTTACAGAAAGAAAATTTTGGTTCTTAAAAACTAATTACAGATAAAGTTATTTCTTGTTAATGAATCTACTCAATTTAAAAGAGAAAACATTTATCGTGTTTGAATTGGGGAGTTGTGCTATTATAGAAAAAGATAAAGAAAAATAATATACATTTATAATCTCTTTTTTTAAATTAATAAAATAAACTTTTGAATGATAACAAATATTGATTAAGATATTTACTAACATAGCAGTTACTAAATTAGATATACATGGTACATGTAGTATAGATAATTACAAGTAAAATATAGATGAAGTAAAAATAATATTATTACATTTCTCATAATAGGTAGGTGTTAAATGGTAAGTACATATAGTTGATTCTAACAATTGTATTAGCTGATAATAGTGCAGGAGTAGGTACATAATGTTAAGTTACAACAATAATCTCTTCATTTCAGTTCAACTGCTGATGAAATATTTTAAGAGGATATGTGACGACCTCCGTAGTCCAGTGGCTAAGACTCTTGACTCACAATCCGGAGGTCGCGGGTTCGAACCCGGCGTGCGCAAATAAATTTCATTTGATTAATTTGTGTGATTTCACAATTAATTCATTTAAAATAATATATAGTATATTTGCGGCACGTTCCAGAGTGGAAGATACTATTAGTATCGCCCTGGTGTAAGACCACCATTCGTTGTTTGAAAATGGCTTTAGCCGTGTTTGGTGACCAGATCTGAATAGCCAGGTACTTCCCAACCTTCCTCTCCCACACCTCCTTCCCCTCCCCACTACCTTCAGCCTCACAACATACCCCAATTGGGGATGCCATAGTCTCACTGGCTCCAGACGGGAGCAGTTGAGATTCTTGTGCGGTATGCACTGTAAAAAAAAAAAATGTGAAAACGAAAAAGTTACATTAAATTATAATTATTTTGTTAATTAATGAAGGAATTAAATGATTAATTTTGAACTAAAGTACCTAGTATTATAATTAAGACTTGATCAATTACTACTAATCGGTACAATGTAATTTTAAAAAATATACTGAGAAATTCGTTATGTGAAAAAAAATTAAAAATTTATTTGTGATTTAAAGACTTAATAATTTTCTTCAGATTTGATTTTATACGGGAGGGCATTAAAATTTTTTATACCTTGATAAGTATAGTGGTTTCGAAAAGCACAAGTTTTATTTTTAGTGATATCTAGGTTGCCACGTGATCTTGATCTTGAAGATGTGAGTGGTGTGGCATTTTTTCCTCTATATCAACATTTAGGTTTGCACGTTGGAGCCCAAATTGTGCATTTTAGCAAAAACAGTAATTGGTCAACTTTTCGTTGGGGCGCGGGCGTTTAGTTATTTTATCACCTCAAAGGCCCTTTACGTTTGTTTTATGTTTTCAAAACCTTCTGACCTCAGACTAAATGACAAATTATTCAAATAATAATACCCCAGCGCATCCAGCAACATTTTTAGTGACTATCACCTGTTCTCAGGTAGCAAAACAGAAAATCATAATGTCATTAGTTTAGAAAATGATTGGAAAAACCTAGTATTCCGTTTGATATGTAGGTAAAACGTCAAGTCAGGTCTGAGGAATCTAGAAAAGTTACGGCACGCCACTGTGTTGAATTCAGAACAAAACACGCGATCTGTTTAGTGGGTTTATGAATTATTACAAGAATGCGATATTACACCTCGACAATTCATCCACATGCAGAAAAATTATAAGTATTTTGAAATGATTGCTTCATTAGGTCAGATTTATATCCTATCGTGACAGGAAACGTGAATTGATTTATCAAATGTTGTTAACTATTTGAATTAAATTAACTGTTACGTGTGTTTTTAATTTTTATTTTTTATTTTTTTTCATTAACCAATGCATATAATATTCAGTTAACCAATATATATTATATATATATTTATAGATTAAGACTTAGGTTGGGGTATTTAAAACTCTCGCATTTGAGGAACACCAAATCGTTGATCATTGGACAGGTCCCACCACTTTCCCAAAGACGCGACATTTCAAGGAAATTGATTGTTTACCTCCTTTTTCGTACACGTCAAGAATCTATTTTATTTTTTTAATAAACGAAGCTACATTTAATTATTATAAACGACTCCAGATCTTCCAGTGTCCCTACATACAGCGTTTGTTAGTATCTATATATACGTTCAATAAAAAATATTCAGTATACAAATAAAAAAAAAAACAATTTGAAATAATTTCTCCTTGTTATTGCCAGATCTAAGCAAAAAAGTAAAAAGTTTTTTTATTGTATTTTTAAAAAATAATAACAATAATAACTAAAAATAATAAATCACTATCACAGGTAGGGTAACCATCCGTCCGGATTAATCCGGACTTCTAGCCTTTTGTCCGGCCCTTTAATTTGTCCGGATTTTTTGGTTTAGATGAAATATGAGTAATAAAACTTACATAAGTAATATCAAATAAATATTTAATCTTTATTAATTTCCCACTCATCTAAAAACAAAATATAAATCTTCTTTAACAATCAACTCATGGATAACAAACAATAAATTTAATTGCAGTTGCAAACAATTAACAAGTTCAAACATAAAATATCTTCTTCAAAACTTAACACTTGTTTTCGATAATAAATTTATATATCTTTCAGCGCCAGATATTCGATGGAGCACCCGTTCTTTCAAAGTTTTCTTTTAGAATTCTTCGCAGCTCATGGTTTTAAGGTTGTATTGAATCATCAACAACGATCTGACCGAGGGTACAGATAACAATCTATTACGCTCTTTTGTCCACTGTGCTCTCATTAGAGAAAACACTTCTACGCTTGGGTTTTGAGCTTGGATAGCATAAATGAACTCGCAAATACTCAATAGAATGGGCAATTTGGCGATTGTTAAGTTTGTAAAAATGGTAACCCACATTTTATGGACCATCATCCTAACATTTGCGTGAACCTGATATTTGCATTATGTGATTAAAATTTCCGAATTATTTCGGACTGTCAGGTTTTATGCCAGGACTTTTCAAATTTCTAAACGGTAACCCTAATTACAGGACAGTCCCATCGTGAGTATGCATTATAACTGACCTGGCAGAAAACTAAACGAATGTTTATACCAAATCCACCAAGAATTTTCAAAGAAATTCTAGTTGAAGAAGGGGGAGAACAACGCAATGTACGTATCTATTAAGTAGAATGAAGGTTTACGGTCACAACAGAGCCTTACAAATCTATAAAACAACGACAAAAAAGTTAACATTATTTTCTACAATATTTCGACGTATTTTCTATGCTTCGTCTTTCTAATCTCCTTCCTGCCCCTACTCTAGTCAGCTTCACAACGTAATCCAATAGGGGGTGCCATATTCTTACGTTTTATCGGCAGTTGGGACTCTTTTGCTGTATTAGAAAATGAAAATATATCTTTTTTATAAAGCAAAATTATTTTTAATAATTCCTTCTTTTTCCCTTTGTTGTTTTAATATTACCTATAACAATTACTAACCAAATATAGGTTAAAAATTAACCCCTTGAATAGCCCTATAAAATAATATGAAATCATTGAAAACAATATAAGCTAATCTCAAAAAAAAATATTTAAAAAATTTGGTTGCATCTAAGAATTGAACCCAGGACCTTATTCTTGCCGGGGCTCTGATATAACCACTGAGCTAAATCAACCCTATCCCATTCGGTCATGTTTACCAACATTATCTTCATTTTCTTAATGCTTATTTTTTTATTGACAGCTATATTTATGTATTACTAGCAGACCCGACCACACATTGATGTGGCTAAGGATACACAACACCATCTACTGACAACGCCATTACCCAACCTTTATAACCAACGCCATCTGTTAATTTAAATACATATCAAATCCGCGCCGCCCGCTTGCCAGGCCGCTTCCTTTATATATTATATATTTCAACCAATTTACACAAAACCTTGACAAATTATATACTTAAACCTTCCTCATGAATCACTCTATCTATTGGTGAAACCCGCACGACAATCCGTTTCGTAGTTTAAAAGGTCTAAGCGTACAGACAGCGGGAGCGACTTTGATTTGTACTATGTAAATATAAATCCAATTTAGATAGTGTTTTGGATAAATATATCCATTTTATTTTAAAGTGCGACATCGATTCACTTTTCTATGAGTCTACAATGGATGTACCTACGTACACATACATTTTTTGGGATAACTTATTGAGTAAAACCTCAAATTATAATGATGGGGATAGGGTCGAATTAGCTCAGTGGTTAGAGCACAGTCCGGGTAAGGTTAATTTCTAAATGCGACCGAATCTTTTTCCGATTTTTCTGTTTCAAATTTTTGTTTGAGACTCGCTTATATTGGCAATGATTATATATTACAATTAGAGGTTTTACTCGTTAAGTTATTTAAAAAATTAAAATTCATTCACTATAGACTTGTAAAAAGGTAAATAGATGTTGAATATTATAAAATAAATTGATATATTTATCTAAGACACTATCTAGAGTATCTAGACTGCATTCATATTGTCTTCAATGATTAAATATTACAATTAGAGGTTTAACTCATTAAGTTATTCCAAAAATAAAAAATCAGAGATTGAAATTGACACGCAGCAGAAGTGAAACTAGTAAATCGCTAGATGTCGCTTTCTTTTCTTTTGCCTGTGTATTTTAAAGTGGTTTGACGATTAAATATTGATTTTACAAAAAATAAATGTTTATTTATTTTATAGGTTTTGAACCTCCGTTCGCTGGATGTCTCTCTGGGCGCTGATAGTCGGGCGCTTCTTACCGCGGCGCTATTGGAGGTCCGCGCGTAGTCGCGAATTTACCGCATTATATTAAAACCGAGGACGGTCAAATAATATTTTTTTGTGACGCATTCCCGTTTCATTCGAATTTCAAATCGCAAACAAGGCTAAAGAAGTTTTACTTCCAAATCTTCTTCTTTGTGTGCCCTATCAGGTCCCCCCGACTTTGGCGATCACTCTTGTATATTTAATCACAATTTTTGTATTTACAAATTTTAATAATGATTATTTCCAAATAAATAATGTGTTTTAGGGGGAATACAACCTTCTTATAAAATCAACCGGAACCGTTCCCATATTTCCAGTTATCACTTAAATTAAATGCTCGTATAAATTGAACTCAACCTCCAAATAACAATTAATAAAATTAACATAATCAATTACTATTATATTTTTTGTCCCACCTTTGTGCTTAAATTGCTGGTTTCGTTCCTAACGTGGCTTTAATTACAATTTATTTGTCTGAAAAATGATATTTATTACCTTACAAGTGAAGTGAGGCGGTTTACTATAGCCATGGCTGGCGTGATACGGTGACATTAATAATTTAACCAAAGTTCAGAACCTCGCATGAACCTTAGATTTATTTGACGACAAACCCGTCGGGCGTAATGCGAACAACGAATATATTAAAGGTTTGAGTCTTGGATGATTTGCGCATATGCAAACAAGCGCACTTGACTTAGGCGTTTCAAACATTTTTACTTTTTTTTTTACACGTTCCCGTTAAAAGCTGATTCTTGACCGTTTTCAGCTTTTAATCAACCAACAAACCTAAAAGCATGACTGTTATTAGTCTTGACAGCTGATATCAATTTATTGAAGCTCAAAGAACCAAGATTAAAATTTAACGGGGCGTTTAATATGTATGTGTATTTTTGGCTTAACTTATTTTAACTTTATTCATATGTATATGTATCTCTATAATTTATGTATACGCAGTATGTCTTTTACAAATAAATACATTTTCAATTTAGGAGGTGGACAGGAGTATTTATTGGGTAACCAACACCTCCGCCATAACTCACCCCAAATTTTTCGCTACGTTAGCAGGGGAGCCCGGGTTCATCGCGTGGGGTGTGTTCAGGTCTTGGCGGTGAATCGGGAGAGACCGTTTTGGGGAGACCTTCTGACCGCTCCAGCTGTTATCTTTCGACTCACCGCAATGGGGGCGTTTGATTCATACGTTCGTCACTTCTGAACACAATGACCCACAGATTCCTACCCACCCTTCATACTTTTTCTTTTCCATAACTGGCTCTACGTCCTTTCCTTAAAAAGACCTTCCACATTACGTTCCAAAATATGGCATAGGCCCTATGGCCCGAGGTTAATGTAAAAAAATGTAGATACCTATATTTAAATTGCTTATAAATATGAATAAATATGATTTCATCAATTATTATAATAAATTATTTGACCAACAATTTGGACAGCAATACAGTGTCCATCATCAAGGCCACTGTGTGTGCTTATTTATGTAGATGCGACACCGTGTAACCTGCGCCAATCCTCTATTACAGTATAATTTTTAATGATTTTCTGCGTTTAGTTTTGCTGAAGCCTTCAAATATCGGAAACTATTTACTACGGAATTAGGCATACTCTAGAGCACACAATTCACCACAATCTTCGCTTACACATCTTCCCTGATGATGGACACTGTAATGCTGTCCGAAACGTTGGCTAAAGATGGAGGTAGCACAAGACGGAATTAAACCAAGGAAATAAATCACGATAATACTTTTGGCCGTCAAAACCTCAAATCATATCTGATTTCATCAAGTTTATAACAACCCGGCCTTAGTTGGCAGAAAAGAGAGGGTGGCGTGACGTGACTTTTCTTTTTTCAGATAAAATGGAATGATTGTTTTTTTTTATAACGGTAATAAGATTTAGCGGCGTAGTTATTTCATAAAAGTTATTTTATTTTTGTGTGACGTTGTGACGTTTACTGCTAAGTATGATAGACCTTACAAAAATGTCAAAGCCATTTATTAGAATTTTAATTAATATTTTTAAGTGGTGTTCTAAAAGCAATTATATTAAAAAAGTAATGCAGCTGCCCTCTATGGTATAAAACTTAGCTATTAGGTTTGATTCTGATCTTCCTTGTTTATATGATAAAGTAGATCGCTACCCCAAGGCTCAGCTGAAAATGCAGTTTGGTTATTGTGATATTGTATTTGTGTCAATTTTTTTTATTAATACAATGGGCTCATTTAAAACTTTCTTTTTCTATTAAATACCTACATATTTTCTACCGTGCTGACATGCATGCTTATATAAGAATAACATTGTATAGCAATAAGTTTATAAACTTCCGCTACGGTGTCCGGAAACTCGAATTACGAACGGAGAATCCAAAAAAAGCACTTTTTTGAATCTGAGCATTTTGATTTTGTTTTTAAATTGCTTGAGTCGGGTGACTTTGACACCATTCCAAAAGTGGTGTAGATTAATCAGTTTCCCGCTTGTAATATGTGTTTCCGGACACCTTGTACAGGTACGGAATACTTTTGGATAAAAAAGAATGTTTAATTGATTCCCAAAAAAATTCATATGATTTGAAAAGCACACAAGAGGCATCGAAACCACAAATTTAACAATTTGGGGTATGTTGTGAGGCTGAAGTAATTTGGAGAAGAACCCAGTTATTCGTTTCTGGTTAATAAATACAGGGAGCGATCTACTTGTGATTGGCACTTGGTCTTCTACCAAGGCAATATTGTGAGTATCGACAACTGTATAGTAAATTATAGATAATAAGATTAATAGTTGGAAAATTTGCAGAGCACCTTTTTTTGTAAAAAATCACCTCAAGGGGGCTGTACAATCGATCATGACTTCTAAGTCTCTATCTAATTTTATTATTTACAAACTGATGCAGAAACGGCACTTACCTGTAATACTGTAAGCATTCAGAAAAAACTTTGAAAGGTTTTTTCTTCCAAACTTTTATGCCTTTGTATTTTTTTTAAATTAGCTTCACAGAGGAGGCCCTGAGAAAAATAATTTCCTTCAGGGCCTATGTCATCTTTGGGGATGCTATTTGGAGGGTATTTTTAAATAAAGGAAGGAGAGAAAGTTCTGGGAAGGAAAAATGTAAAAGGGGTGGGTAGGAATTTATGGTTCAGTGTGTCCAGGTCATCCGCTATCAGTTCCAATTTTCCCCCAACAATTTTGTTGGGGGAAACCTCACTCCATGATCCCGTGCACCCCTGCTAAGTCATCAAACTTAACGAACCACTTGGGCTGACTTATAGCAGAGGTGTTGGTTATATAATAAATATTTCCCGGGGCGGTGATACCCATAACCGCCTACCAAATTTTTAAAGCCTTTATGACAGTAACATGGTGATACTAGCAGAATTTTGTACTCCTAAAACTGTATCTATAAATGTTTAAATGGTACACACCTGTGAAATCGTACAGCCCTTTAATCTGCATAATGTTTCAATTATGTTTTAATTAATGAAACTTCAAGTGAGCGCTCTTGGTTCCCCCTTGAAGAAAATATGCTGACCCTTTACAAGTACCGATAGTGGCTGTAGAAGTAAGCACTAGCTTTAATAACCATTTCTGCTAATTATCCCTACTTCCTGAATTAAAGTCCACGCCGCAGCTATAAAAGCGATTTTACTGATGGTAAATTATATTTATATATCCCCTTTTAAAGTTTTATTAACGATTAATGTTAGGTATTATATATTATCATAAATACTCGTAATGCGGAGACATTTTAAAATAATAAATAAGCATTATGGATTTATATCTAAACAAAATGGGTTCCGCGCGTTTTCATCTCGCCACAAAATATCCCCGACAAAATATGCTACGGAGAAAACATCCCCCCAACAAAATATCTACTAAAATCTAACCTAACCTAACAAAAAAAATCAGAGTATGCAATTCACACGCGCTAGAAGTGAAACAAGAAAGTCGCTAGATGTCGCTATCTTTTCTTTTGCCTGTTTATTTTAAATGGTTTGAAGATTGGATATTGATTTTACAAAAATAAAAATGTTTATATTTTTGGATTTGGTAGGCTTCGAACCTCCGTTCACTGGTCGTCCGTCCCATGTCTCTTTGGGCGCTGAGAATCAGGCGCTTTATATTATATTAGAATCGAGGACAGTAAAATGATAAATTTTAGTGACGCACTTTCATTTCATCCGAATTTCAAATCACTAACGGGGCTAAAGAAGTTTCACTTCAAAATGGGACAAAAATAATACAGACATCCTGTAAAGACAATGAGTTATTGTTATCTGTAATTTTTGTCCAATTTTACTATTTTTTAACAATAATGTATTGTCTTTACAGGATGTCTGTAATATTTTTGTCCCATTTTTTGTTAGGTTAGGTTAAGTTTCAGTGGATATTTTGTTTGGGGAGGCTTTGTCTGTAGGATATTTTGTTGGCGGATATTTTGTCGGGGATATGTTATCGCCGGATGAAAACGCGCATTACCAACAGGATATATCAGCAAGTACGCGAAAGATTTTAACAAACTTTTTCCACTAACCTTTGAATCCCTTTTACATTCGTTTTTTCTGATTTTTTTTCTGAAACAAAGGCATCTCCCAATTGGGGTATGTTGTGAGGCAAAAGATAGTCAGGAGAGGAAGGATATGGGGGAGAGGAAGGAGATGGGAGAGAGGAAAGTGGGTAACCTTGCTTATCAGATCTGATGACCAAACACGATCGAAGACATTTCAAGCAACGTTTTAATTCTGAACGGTGGTCTAACACCAGTGCGATGCTGATATCTTCCACCGTTTGTTCTCCAGACACGATGTATTTTTATGTCTGTTAACTCTTTTTGTTCGTTATAACAGCTGAAAATCTATTTCTGTCAGAAACCCATTTCTGTAGAAGCATTTAAAAGCCGCTGGTAAGTATTGTTGATTCTAGATTGATAACAGCTAAAATAAAAACAGGTGTTTAATTTTTAAGATTTCAGTTTATTTTTTTTTTCTTTTTCAAAACTCCAAAATCTTGAACCATCGACGACAAATAAAACACGTAATATATTTTTATTTTAAACCAAATATTATATCATTTTTTTTGTTCTGTAAATATTTGCTAAACCTATGTTAAAAATAAATTAATAATATCCATAATTGTTAAAATAAAAATATTTTTATAACCTATGTATCTTTATCAATTATTCTTAAATTAGGAAGAAGCAGAAGCATTTAGTTGTATAGTAATTCATATCACCCAGTGTTTTGACTTATACATATATAATATTATACATTTTCTTTGCTTTGCGGTGGCAAACACGATCATAGAAATTAATTATGTACATTTAAATATAATAAGATAAATAAATAAAGATTATTGGTAATAATATAAATAAATAAAAAATAAACCAAGTAAATTAATAAAAGTTATTATATAAATTACATGAGAATTTACTATAAGATTATAAAGATATAATAAGATTCTTATAATAAATAAAAATACATTAATTATAAATAAATATTTTAATAGTAATTAATGTAAATATACATACCTACTAAAAATTATAATGTAATTAAATAAATAAATACTGCATTTCATCAAAAAAAGACAATCTACATTGTTAATTATCGAAATAATAAATATATGACAGTCACGCTAAACTCGTATTATGTAATATTAATATATAAATTACGTAACATAAATTTTTATTAACAAATAAACTCAAATTTAAAACAGTAGTAGTTATCAGAATTAATTGGATTTCTGCCGTATCTGTATCATTGGCATATATTTTCTAAAATTATCCACCAAACATGTGAATTTTTTTATGAAGGTGATTTTGCGTCGCTTTTGTGATTTATTTATTAAATAAGGTAAGCCTATTATAATATGCGACTATTTTTTTTATGTCCACACAGGAGGCCATGAGGAATAAAAATCACTCAGGGCCTATGTCATCTTCGGAAAGGAAAGACATGAAGTTCTGGGAATAAAATAATATATGAGGGATGATAGGAATCTAGGAATCCATGTTTCCGGGAGTGTAGAATGTTTGAATCCATCCCTCCTACTGCGGTGCAAGGCGATGTATCGAGAGTCCGGCTGGAGAGGTTAAAAAGGCTCACTCAACCAGTCTCTCCCGATCCGGCCCATGACACCGGGAATCCCTTCTAAGTCACCACCATACGTAACCATTTGGGGTTACCTACAGCAAGGGTGTTGGTTATCCAACAAATGGTTCCCGGGGCGGTTGTACTAATACCCACCTCCCAAATTGTCAAGTAAATTTTGTTGCAATGATTTTTTTTTCAGTTGGGTAATTTTTGTTAATTCGTCGATAAATTTACAGCCAATATAAAGATTGTTTTTCATTCTCAAAATAATTACCTTTTTAAATTCAATTTAAATACAAAGCAACCTAATTAAACTAATAAGATTGACTAGATGCTCACATCCTTTGAAAATTAAATTTAACAAACATAATTTGACAGTTATCACAACACGCAAACACATTATAAATAATAGTTACACAGGTACTTAATTAAGAAACCTACATAATATCGAAATCAATATAAGGATATATATATATTATTATTTATTAAAATATATGGATACACCAGGTTAACATCTCCACCAAACTAAATAATAAGATCATTATTTATTAACATAAGTAAAATAATTTTTTCCATGGCGGATAATAAATTATAACAAAAAAAGCATCGTAGATGTTTCGATAATCTCAAGCCTAGATATTATGTATGTTCTAAATAGATGCTCCTGCACATTACAATTTTTTTTATTTGTATTACATTCCTAAATCTCCTGTTTTGTAGACCTATAATTTTAAATTTTCATTATCAAGTACATTGAATATACCTCTAATTTTCCAGAAAAAATCCTCCTAAAATGCATGTCATAAAACACAATGAAATTTCGAAAGAAATTTTTCTATAAATATTTCGAAGGCGCGCTACTAGAGGAAACACCGAAAAATGGTATATTTAACTCATTTTTGGATTTATTGTCCTTTACAGCATTTCAAATTTTCCGGATTCTGGTACTTAATGGTTACAACAAAACTAAGCGCCGAAAATCACATTAATTTAACTCATTGTAATACTGAAATTCCGGCACTAAGAGATTTACACGCGCAACACTGTATCACTTCTACAAACATAAACACACACTTCAATACAATTTACACACCTGTGATGGACACTGTAACGCTGTCAGAAATTTTGGCAAATAAAGAAGGAAAGGCAACACGGCATAATACCCCAAAAACCTATGACAATAATGCTTTCGGCCGTGAAATTATCAAATTATATCAGAAGAACTGTTCCACATTTCTGAATAATTCATCTGCAATTTTCCTCGTGGTTTAATAAAAGTCAAATACTGCATTCAACAAACATCGAATCCATAAACTTATTAAACAAAAGGAAAATAGTTGTCAAGCATAACAGCACCAATATTTAGAAAATATCTACGTGAAAAAGTTAACGGAATAAAAAAGTATAATAATCATATATTTTACTCAAAAACTAATTTAATTAGGCTAAATTAACTATGAAAAACTCAGTTTTATAAATCGGTATAGCCACAGGATTGTTCCATATCTCCAATGGAATCCGGTTCCTGGGTGCCTGTGATGGTTTGAAGGACTCTGAAGGCTCTTGATTGCCGCGGAGGTTCTACGTTGACTTTGTGGTAGATAACTCTGAAAAGGAAAGCATATTTTTAGTTTTTTTAAATATAAATGCATTCAGTTTTCGTTTTAGACGGCTGTACAAACCAAACAAGCACAAGGATAAGCATTATTTTGTGAAGCCGGGTTCTTTGGTTTCATAAAATCGGCATTTTTAAGTATTTTGAAATAAAAAAAGATAAAACATGTGTTAAAAATAAGCACTTTGTACAAAATCTAATGCTTTTGAAATACGTTTGGTTTTTTTTTTAAATAGTCCCGTAAAGCTTTTTAATGCAGCTTAACATGTATACAAGAAATTATTTCGTCAGAAATTTGTATTTTCTTCGCGATTTGTATTCAATTGTTTAAGGGCATACTTGAAAGATTTCGTAATCTGTTCTTTGATAGATGGCGCCAAATTAATTATTTTAGGAATAATCACTTTTTGCAAGTTATGCTTTAAATTCTTAAGTTGAATAATTAGTATTATAATAATTTAAATATTGAATAAATAGAATTGTACGTATACAGACTCAAATCTTTCCAGAATCACTAAAACAATATTGTATTTGTAGTCTTTCTTGAAAGCTTTGAGTTTGTTTGAGGACAAAACCATTTATTCATATGCATATTGCGTGTGTACGGGCGCAAACAATTAATTATTCTTAATATTTTAAAGCATAACTTTTAAAAATCTTTTTCCCTAAAAGTATTAAACTCGTGCCATCTATGAAATAGTAGATTATGAATTCTTTTAAGTATCACCTTAACGACCACCATTACACGGACACTAGCCTAGCATAGTGGTCTAAAAATCCACTTACAATGTAAATAATTTATGCAATGAATAAAGAAAAGAAAAAAAAAGATATAATTCTGATTTTTCCATTGTCACTTCAACGACAGTTTACCCACGTAAAACAATGATTGTTAGTTTGTCAAAATAAATTGCTGTGTTAGCAATTTTTCCAATATGTTTTGGTTTTGGGAACATTTAAAGCAACATGTAAGTTTTAGTATAAACATGGACAACATTCTTAAATTACATTTTTTCAGCTATTAACAAATTCAAAAATAGTTTTCTCTGCGAAGAGTTGGAAGAAATTAATTTTACCGAAAATTTGCTGATACAATAATATATTATTAACACGAAAAATATTCTTCAACTGAAGAACTACAAATTTTTGAATTTTATAAATTTTATTAGTTTTTTTTAAATTTAATTGTCTTACGAGTATAGAAAAAAACTAATATTCTATTAGAACTCTCTCACGGTTTAGGCACATAATCGATTATAAAATGGTTACACACAGTGTTTTTATACTAGGTATGTGAAAAAGTGTGGTTGGAAAAATTAATAACTGATACCCGGTAGAGCAACTAACATCCAGTAAAAGTTGTAAACTTCAATGTTTAAATAACCACATACACAAAATGAAAGCCAAATAACTGTTTTTGCCAGAAAAAAATTAAGCCAAAATGCGTAATATTTCTGTGCATTAAAAAAGCAGGTGCACTAGATGTTTTGCTAAAAATTTCCAACTACATAAAAGCTTTAAACCAATAGAAACAAGTAAGACACCTCTTATAGTTTGGTTTGGAGATCGGCTTAAGTCAGCCCTCAATTCCGTTTGCTGAAATGTAAACACATCATCGATTAGGGAATATGAACATTCACAGGAGGAACAGCAAAAACAACATTTCACTAAAAACACTGACGCTCAACACATTAAATATTCGAGAAATTTAGACAAATTTGTAACATAATTTTACAAATCTGTTGACAATAGGGAAGTGCAGGTGACATTGAAGGAAATGGTTGACAAACACACACAACATTTTGGGATGATTTACCTCTTTCCTTTTATGACAAAATAATTGATTGGAATAAATACTGTCACTCTCATTATTAACATAACGTGTGTTTTGTTTCACTGGATTTACGTTCTCACCAATCATATATATGATTAAATAGTGTAATCAATTTTTGAAATATTTACCTAGGTCCATTTACACCAGGGCTGGAAGGTTCCATTTGAATGGGAATAATTCTCGTCTTCGGCTGCTGAGAAAGTGTAGGAGGTTCTTGCCGTAGTGGAGTTCCTGGAACAGCTCCGTCCATCCTCATCATCTGCGGAGTCAGCACCCTGGATATATGTTGCTGGGGTTGCTGCATGGCTGGGTTGGGTCTGGCTTGCTGGTTTGGTTGTTGTTGCTGTTGCGTCACAATGTGTGGTGAACCCTGCATCAATAGTTGGGGTTGACCTCGTTGTTGAATACCAGCTGGCATTTGTCCTTTTTGCTGTATGACCTGTGGCTGACCTCCTGCTCCTTGTTGGTTCATATCAATAATGATACGAAGCTGGGGCTGTTGTTGATTTCTTCCTTGCTGTCCTTGTCCTTGTTTTACAGGTACAGCAACACCATAAATGTGATTATTATTTTGAGAGATTTCTTGTTTTGATACTTCCATTTGTATGGGAATCACCCTTCCTGGACTATCACAGGTTCTGACATTTTGGATAATTTGGTTTTGATTAGATGGCATCGATGGAATTTTGTTGGTTTGACGAGGCAACGTTTCACACCTTCTATTTTCATCTGTGACCCATGGTGGTTGTGGCTCAGAGCTTTGTGGAGTTTGTTGAGGAGCCGTCTCCCTAGGAAGACTTTTCCTACCTTCTGCCCTTTGACACCAAGGTGGTGCAGGGGTCGATTTGTTGACTGCACTCTGTCCTCGCACCCATGGCAAATTGTCTGGGTTTTCATTTAATTTGCTTGGTACTATATTGGAATCGGTGCAATCTTCTTCGTCATTTTGATTTTTCACCTTCCTAGGGGTGACAGGAATAGTCATGTGTGACTTGTATCGAACTTCTTCTGCATCGGGAGACATGTTGGAATACTGTTGATTTTGTTTAGGGGGGCTTGGAGATTTAACTGTATAAGCAGGACCCGGTGATTGGACATAAGCAGGGCTCCTGGATTGGGTATTATTCATTTGATGACTATTATTTACCGGTGACATCGGTTGGCTATTAGGAGTTCCCGTTTGTTGCCTCCACGGGGGAATATTTTGAGGACTTTGCTGAGCCTGGGCTGGTGATTTTGGTTGTGATGTATTTGTTTCTCTAGCTTCTATTTGGATTGGCATCACTCTATATTCATCACTGTACGGTGATTGTGCCGGAGATCTCATATTGTTTTGCATGGGAGAGCCTCTTGTGTCTTGCTTCCACGGACTTGCTGGACTGCTGGAGATTGGGGTTTGAGATTGATTGCTGCTACGGGTATCACAGCTCGGGGACACAGTTTGATTGCTACTACTTGTTGTTGTAGAAGACGCATTTGAGAAGGGTGATTCAGTCTTTCCCCAAGGAGACGGACTCAGATTAAATTGAGAGTCTTGCCTTTGTAAAGAATCTTTAGTGGGAGTTTGATTTTGTTGAACATTTGGACTATTTCCAGCGGAATTAGGATATTTTGGCTCCGGTTTCCACACAGGACTAGCAGATGCTGATTTGTTGTTTTGTTGCTGCAAGTTATTTTCGTATCTGGAAGATAATTGAGGAGATGCCTGAGCATGATTTTGAGGAGATTGCGGCGAGTATTGTTGTTGAGGAGATTGTTGAGAATATTGCTGTGGTGGTTGTTGAGAATGTTGCTGGGGTGGTTGCTGAACATACTGAGGGGGTTGTTGGGAATATTGAGGTGACGCCTGCGGAGGTTGTTGAGAGAATTGCTGGGGTGGAGGTCTTCTCATTTGTGGTGCAACTGGGCTTGGTGTGGCTGACTTGTCAACAAACTTGGGGATAGGACCCTGTTGTTGCAATCCAGATTCCTCCGATTTCCAATGGTAAGGGCTGTTGGTTTTACGGAGCATGCCGATTGGGTTTTCGGGAATGACAATCTCTGGCCTTTCCCCTTCGCTGACAACTTTGGTTGGCTTGATGACACTAATGACTAGAGGTGGCGGTGGGGGAGGGCCGGGTGGTGGGGGTGGTGGAGGAGCAGGAATGGATGGCCCTCCATTAACACTTGGTTGCCTGAAGTAAGCGGGATTCTCCTGATCCTCTTGCTGCTGCCGGGCCTGGTTCAGCCTTCTGGCCATACTGGGAGTCCTAATCTGTGACAAATCCAGACCGCCTGGAGTATACGTGAATGGTTTTTTGTCTTTGGTCATCATCGCATTTTGCACGCATGCCGGTGGCTCAACTCCACGCGATTGACAATTCTGGAAAACGATTGATCAAAAGTTAAAATAAAATTATTTTAGAGTCTTAAACAAAATTGATTTAGGATTGACAATAAAAAGATAACTACGGTTTATTTATACAATTTTAGCAAAGCATATAGTCTTTAAAAAACCCTTAATAAAAAAATTATCCGTAAATGGAAGTTCAAATTTAAAAATAGAATTTTCCTCGCAAGAAAATATATAATACACGTAGTAGAACGAGGAATATTGTTGATTTTAAAATAATATAAACGTACAAAAAAATAGAAAATACGTACATCACCATGATTGTTTTTGAAGCTCGGAATTCTTCCCGTGTGAAGTCCTGCCATTGAGGGTGGGGGCGGAGCTCCTTGGCTGGAAAGGAAATAAATAATATTTATAAAACATCTATCAATATGTTTTTAGATTTTCACTCCCAAAAGTATTTTCGTTATTTGTTTTTGGGGTGTTATGCCGTGTTGCGCTACCTCCTTATTTAGCCAACGTTTCAGACAGCGTTACAGTGTCCATCATCACAGTGTACACATCTGCCCTGATGATGGTCACTGTAACGCTGTCCGAAACATTTGCTAAAGAAAGGTAGCGCATCACGGCGTAACACCCCAAAAACAAATAACGAAAAAAATCTATCAACATATTTGAATGTACAACATATAATTATATTAAATTCATTCAAAAGACTTGTACTGTATAAATCCACCGAAAGCAATGATATTTCACCCCTAAATAGGAAAACAAAATTACAATTTTTGATTGTCAATTTATTGATAGGTAAGCACAATTATTTAATGATGTAATGTTGCAAAAGTCACTGCAAGCATCAATTTTATAACTAATTAAGAGTCACATTAAAACACCAATAAAGTTTAAAAAAAAACAAATATATACTTTTTTGAGTTATTTACGCACAGTATAATGGTTAACCCGAAATTATCTTATAAAATAATCAACGAATGATACCAAAATCTTCACATCGTACAGAGCCACCGCAAACAACGATATCACATCTGGTCAAAAAGTCGCGACTGAATGAAAGATGTTTACCGAAGGGGTATAATTTTAAAATGGTTATTAATAATTAGGTAAGTACGCACAATACAATTATGCAGTCGTAATTATCTTGCAAATGCAGCCAGAAATTCTTTTTTAAGACTTCCACTCTCAGGTCCTCCGCGAACATTTATGAACCTCACTGTTTTTTAGTTGGACAAAATTTTCCACCGACACCGTCCAAGAAACGGACATAATCCAATCTGTTCTATTAGATTTGCGTCGCATCGCGTAGCCGAAGCTTCGAGGAGTGCAAGGTGCTTGCAGACGGCCTTTCTCTAAAATAGACCTGTGATTCATATTTTTATTATAACCATTTCGGTTTTCCATTGATCTACGACATGTGTATGCATTCTCGGTTGAGAGCCGAGCCAAGTTCAGCAGGGAAACACTGTAGGTCAACGGAGAAAAATTTACCGAGAATTTGTTGCATTTCCTTTTTTTCTGTCACTTATTTTCTATCGTATGGTGGTGGTCACAGATTGACACCAAGATCCCCTCGTTAATTTTTAAATACATTGGTTAGGTTCAATTAAATCATCGACAACAAGCTCAATAGTCTTCAAGTGGGTACAACGGTTTTGGGACCCTATAGTTCTATTGATTGAGGATCAGAATTAATCACAAGAGTCAGTTATAATCCCAGATTCTTCTAGTGAGCAAGATGTTGGAATTTCTAAAGTCACCTTTTTTATTACATACCTTCAAGAGGAAACTCGTCAGCGTTTTTTCCGTACAAATATATTCCCCAATTTTCTTTCTGGGCCATTAGGTACGTGTTGCATTTTTTGATAAGTTACTTCTTATAAGAGATAGGACCTTCAAAAAATCATTAAAATTCCCTTGTTTGAAAGCCATTAACAGACATTCAGTAGACAATACATTTAAAAAAAACCAAAGTAGCAAAAAACATAGAACATTTTCTTCTTATATAGTTGGTAAAAAAACTTAAGAATATGTCCAGTTTTTAGAGAGAAAAAAGGGGAATATAAAACCTCGATTTTAACGATTTTATTTAGGTTTTATCAGCCATATAGGTGCAGTTATCCCTTAGTATTGGAAGGGGTAAACGCGACAGTGACACCAACAGTTTTAAAAAATAGCTATTATTAAAAATTTTCGGCAATCGAGTTTCCTCTAAAGGTTTTCAATTTAAAATAATCATGTAGGTACGTCTAAGAAAACTGAGATAAGTTTGATTGTGATAAAAATATTGCCTTACACCTAATTGAAACTCGATTTTTCACCTATCTTTTGATTTTCTAACCGATCACGCTGGTTTTCTGTACTTTACGCAAAGCTAAATACGTTAAGTAGTGTGGACCTATGCAAATCGTGAGGTACTAAAGAACCTTGCAAATCTAGCAATTTTACACCAATAGAAAAATCATATTAAACTGTTTATTTATTTATTTATTTACGCCCTTTTTCGAGGCTTTTACACATACAATTTAAAAATTACACTTTAAAAAAATGAAATATAAATCCTATATATTTCTTTTACCAACAAATATAAAAGGTATATATTTCTTTTACTAGAAATATACATTTATTGTACATAACTGAACTGCCTCAGTAACAGCATTTTGTATTTGTCTAAAGATAAATTGAAGATGGTATAATTATTTCCCGCCATTAGTATTCTGAGCAAAGAGGAATACATATGGTAGTTAGTTCCAGAATTTCTGCACTGAAATAAATCCTGACTTCTAGTTTTACCTAGAGGAATCCGGAAGCTTATCAATTCAAGCAATACCGGACTATCAACTAAATCATTTAGAATTTTATAAAGAAATACCAAGTCTGTGAAAATTGTTCTGTCTGACTATTTGAGCATATTCATATCATTTAAAATAGTGTTGTAGTTCAACATAATTGGTGGAATACCCATTTTAAAATTTATAAAACTTAAGAATTTGCTTTTTATTCTTCTTTTAACAGCTGTACATGTATATTATAATATGGGTTCCAGACGGGAGAATTGTACTCAAGTTGACTTCTAACAAATATAAAATATAATATTATAAAAATAAAACACAAACACTTTGTATTTAACCACGAATTTATTATTGCATATATCTAAAATATAATAGTTTAATACACTTTATATTGTTAAAATTTCTAGTTAGCCTAGTTATAAATCCCAACATTTTAAGCCCTTATTAGAGATTTCTGTTATGTGGTTAACAAATGAAAGATTTGATTGAAAAGTGATGCCTAAGTCTTTAATTTGTGTTAATGTTTACATGCACTTATTGTATTCTACAGTTTATTTACTACAAACCGCCCACTTTCACATGATAGTCATTGTTAAATCGTGCGAAATCCTTAAAATGTCTTACAAAATTCACGTATTTAGGAAACCTAAAAATTTTACGGTATTTCAGTGTCACACGCAGCTAAAACTTCAATAAAAAATTATGCATTATCTTTGAAAGCCAAATTACTATGTACACCTTGATCATAAAATGTCTGCCTCTACATTTACAAAATCTGGCTTGTTGTGTAGGTCATATCCTATAAATATCCACCCGAATTTCGTGGACGCTAACATCAACTCGTCAACATTCCTGCGGGCTTACGAGCGCCCAGCATCGAGCGTATCGAAGGAGATGCTAGCCAAATCCGATGCCAAGATTGCTGAGACAACGCGAACATAAATAATATTGCGGTAAAGAGAGGAATATAAATACCGAAACGTACATCATTGTATAATCTAGGTATATTTTGAGTCATAAACGATCTATTGAAGGAACTCGGCGTGGGCGAGAAGCCCAGTAAACAAGACATGTGTGCAGTGTTTATCACTTTTTAAGTTTTCTTTATCGAGTTATTGAAATTACCGTGTAAGGACGAAATTATCAACTTTACGTACTAATATTTCATTTCCAGATTTACACACGGTCGGAATTATATATGGATGAAATTACATTGAAAAAAATACTTTTATTTTGGGATTTTTTTTTAAATAACCCACCAATTAATTGCGAAATCACAACTTATACCCGCTACGAAAAACTACTAAAATTGGACATTTTTCACAATTCTACATTAATATAAAAAATTATTCAATTTCTTACCGTGATATTAATTATTTTAAGCTACTTGCTCTTCATTTTTCCATCATGAACATTCATTTTTCCATCATGACTAGTCATTTTCAATTCGTGAGTATATAAATTCTTGATTTCAAAATTTCTCTTACTACTCCAAACACTTTCTTCCTTTTTTCATTACTTAAGTTTTAAGAACAGTTCACGTCTCAGACGAAATTACCTATTGATATTCTATAATAGGTACTTTTTTTATTTTTTTTTTATTTTTTTTATCTATATTAGGTGTGTTTACATCATATTATTCAATGCCTGTCTCACTAGGGTATACCTATGTTGAGACAGGCGTAGAGGTACATAAATGAATATCATTTGTATATAAGAGTATTTAAGAATATCATAAGAATATTTAAGGTTAGATACATATAAATTTGAATACAATTAAACATGATGATGATTGAAAGTGTGGGTAAATCTCATAAAGAGAGTTATCTTTTAAATAAAGGAAGAGATACAGTAAAGGTCCGGTCAGACCGGTCAGTGGTTGAGTGGGCATAGCGCTTGGGTCCCACCCGGGCGTCGCATGTTCAATTCCTCGGCTGGCTAAGTCCTCCATCACAACACAAGCAACATTTTCGGCTTTCTGTGGTGGTAGTAGGAGATTTTCAAACATTGTTGGGTTATTCGTAACCCGGGAATGTTTGTCTTTCTTTTTAAAAAAAAAAAAAAAAAAAAGTAGTAAATCCTATCAAATCTATTTATGGAGTTAGATTATATAGGATTTTATTATTTTAATTTTTTTTATGGGTAAGGACGTATGTAAACTGATATTTCTGTCTATTACTGTACTATATCCATAACATAATAGGTACTATAACCATCTAATAATTTTAAATGCCTTTAACTTGTTTTGTAATGTACTGTGTATGTCTTACTAAATAGATAAAAAAAAAATACCGCACAAGAGTCCTAACTGCTCCCACGCTGGAGCCAGTGAGACAAAGGCATTCACAATTGGGGTAAGTCGTGAGGCTGAAGGTAGGGAGGAGAAGAAGATATGGAAGAGGAAGGCGGGGAAGTAGCCGGCTCTTACACCAGGGCGTTACTGAGAGTATCTTCCACTCAGGAATGTGCCGCAAATATGCCATAGATTATTTTAAAATAATTGATAGTGAAATATCACAAAATTGAATCCGCGACCTCCGGATTGCTAGTCGAGAACTTAACCACTCGACCACGGAGGCGCCTACCTACTGGAATTACATACGTTGACACTCTCGATAGTTTCCGAAACAAAAATACTGATTTTTTTGTTTCATGACAACTCATAATCAAGTCAACTCAACACCTCTTTGAAAAGTCAGTAAGCGCTATGAAAAAAATAATTTAAATAGCTTATAACTAGAGACCGGATTATATGCAACAAAAACAGTCCAAAATATGCATGCAGATATGCAATTAAAATAGCTAAAATATGCACGAAAATCCATAAAAAGGGCCAAAATATGCAACATGAAATAATATAGGCAGTCGTATTTTTAACGATTTTTTTTATTTTGGTGAGCTTTTAGTTCTCAAGGATAACAATCGAATTTTTCAATATATCAATTACAAAATGTAATTGACAGTGAATTTGATAATTTACCTTTAAAAACGTATATGACTAAGTACTGTTCTAAATATTGTGTAGACAAATTGTGTCTACGATCGCTTAATAATTTTGTAAGCGGAAAGGAGCGTTCTACGTCTACTGATGTGACTGGACAGCATTTAAACTATCAATTTTTGTACAAGGGTTCAAACCTGGGTTATTGTTCAATAAGCTTTCAAACTTTTCTTTAAGTTTACTCGAGAATAGCTTCAATAACGAGGAATTCATACGGTGAATTTTCATCATAATCTGAATTCATTCAGCGCCAATTCACGAGTTTCAAGCGTTTTTATACTTGCAGGTATGTAGGCGAAATGAGTGCTAATCATAACTAGTTTTTTTTTAATACTAGCATCTTCAAACGCTTCTTTGCAATAGAAAACTGCCTAAGCCTCTGCACTATCGAAGTAATTGATAATACCCTTGATGTCACTATGTGAGGCATCTGAAAGATGAACGAGATCGAGCGTAAATATGCAAGATCTTAATTTTTTTGCTAAAATATGCAACTACCGCTGAAAAGGTCTAAATATGTAAATGCATATGCAAATATGCAATTGCATATAATCCGGTCTCTACTTATAACCTAACCAACGTGACCTATTTAACCATTTTTATGTATATATATATTTATTTCTTCACATTTAGTGACTTTTCAAAGTAGGTGATGAGTTGATTTCATTTTGAGTTGTCCGTTTACTGATTTTTTTAACCATTAGGTTTTTAATGGAGTCGAGAGCGACGATTTTATTATAATCAAATATTTTAAAAGTTATTTTTTGTGTATTTTAAAGAAAATATATATTTTTAAACCACTTCTAATATACATACTGGTAAGCAATTTCAAATGGGTCATGTGGATCCAGGTTTCAAATTATCCCAGCTGGGACAATTTAAATATATTGTTGGAATGAGCAATTTAAATACATATATTGGAATGATCCCCTCTTCCTCCATACTCACAAAATTCACAAAATAAAGTTCCACAAACACAGATTTTAAAAGGATATTTGTATAATTTATAACTTTTATTCGTATTTTGCCAATAACGTTTCAATTTTGGCTTTAAAATTTGGCAATCACATTTTTAATTTAAAATTAGTCCGTTGTTCTCAATCTGAAAGTCAAAACCCTCAACAGTGCAGTTTACATTTATCTCCCAGTTATTTGTCTTCAATTAGCAAACTCAAATCTCAAATTCAGCAAATCCTCAGTCCTTGGTGTTTTTGTTGTATCTTAAAACCACCAACCCACGCCGCGAGCATTTGAAATGCACCCCTGCCACCCCTTGCGGCCGGGAATAATCAAAACGATATCTAATTGTATAATTGCTGAAAGTGTTATGTAGAACTATATAGTTGGGTAACCGTTTCAAAAATTGGTCTACGGAGAAAACTTAGTCCATATTAAAATTGAATATCAAAAGCTTTACTCGGAAGTTCCGACCGGCAGATACTTTTTCCGACGTAGTGTTTAAACTTTACATGAAAGGATTATGATAACATTTGTTTTTGAGCGCACAATAAGTATTTTATATTTATTATTCCTTTATAATGTAGGTTATTTACAATTCAATTTTTAACATCGCTAGGACATGCCGTTTTTTTTTATTTTTTTTATTTTTTTTTATTCAAGTACAATCCCGTTAAACCTCAATTAAGCAGTTTGTCAACCGGATGTTAATCTTCAATTACAATTTAATTACACATACATAATATTATAACTATAACTAACACTCAGACTTAATATGAACCATCTCTATTTAGTAACCATATTTTCAGCATATATCTCATTTTTTATATTACTCGGTAACATGTTAAATATTTTGGGTACATTACGTTCTAGGGTTCGCTGTCCGTAGTTATTGTTTGGAACAAGCATTCCTTCATTCTTTGCGAACCTAGTATTATGTTCATGTTCCACTTTCCTCTTATATTCAGACTATGCTAAGTCAATATTTTGTACCATAATAGGCCCCTTGAGGTTGATAATTTCGAAAAGTAATACGTGTACAATAACGTACAAATAACACAAAATAATGTAGGTTGTCAAGAAAATAATTTTTCCCTTCAGAAATAATTATTTTCTTAACCTAAAAACCTTTCATTATTTTTTTAAAAGTAATAAGCCGATTTTACTTGCTGTTTACCTTGCCAGTAAACTAATTAATCGCTGTGCGCTTAATTAATACTTTGGCAACACTGTTTGGTCGTTTTCCGGAAGTGGCACTTTTCAATGACCGCCTGACGAAGTTGAGAGACGGACATTCGGCTATGTCATAAAATAATGTTAATCATATTGAAAGTCAATGAATCTTTTGTGTACAGGTATGATTTGTGCCTTGTGGGAAAAAATATTTAGTTACGGTGATTTTAAAATGGTTAATCAAAGCCATCCGACTCCTTTTGTGATCCGGATCGATGCGTATTAAATTGTACGGTGGCAATTCTGACGTCGCTACTCTCACGAGGTCTTTATTTGTGGCTAATTGATGAATGGCGTCTTTCATGTATTCAACACGCGGACTCGAACCTCCATGGAGTCCCTTCACCTGGACAAGCTCGTTGGCATGAGATTGCACGAGTTTTGCTCGAGTTTTACACGAGATTGCACCATTGTGGCATTGTTTACTATTTGCTCTTTTTTTTCTTTATTTTTTCCTCAACGAAAAAGTTTTTCACCGTCAAAATTTGCCAAAATATTGCACCTTATTAAAGATCTTATTACTACTTTTTTACCTGTTTTGATTGAATGTAAAACGTATTATTAAAACTTAGAAAGAAAACATCGGACTACAAAAATGAACTTAAAAACGCAGGATTATTTTCTGTATAAAAATAATCCAGAAGTTTAGCTTGGTTCCTAGTAAAATTAAACATATACCTGGATTAAGCGAATTCAAAGAAAAACATCTAGGTATGTGATAAATATTAGAAGTGTAAATTGAAATGTACCCATTTTTATTAAATGAGACCATACCAAGCGAAATCAGACCACAGACAATGACCAAAGAATTGACTATTTTAAGTATATTTTTGTTATTTATTATGTAAAAAATGTTTCAAGTGTTTGCTTTACTTTTTTTTTTAAATATGAATACCTCACCAAGAGTCCCAACTGATTGCAGAGCGCCAATGAGATTACGGCGTTCCCATTTGGGTATGAGGTTGAAGGTTGTGGGGATGAGTAGGAGAGAGGATGAGAAAGGTTGGGAAGTACCTGGCTATTCAGATCTGGTCACCAAATACGGCTAGATTAATCACAAGCACATTTCTATTCTGACTTGTGTTTTTACACCAAAGCGCTTAAAAAAAAATTGACGAAATTATCAAATATTTTAAGTTAATTTTCACGCTCTGTGTAAGTTCTATTCAAGTTTTGTGATTATTTCAGTTTTATGAAGCAACTGGCCTATAGTACTGAATAGAACTTACACAGTACGTGAAAATTAACATAAAATATTCGATGAATTCGTCAATTTTTTTTAAATAACCCGTCCTTAGAGTATCTTCCACTTTGGAAGTATTTTAAATAATTAAATTGTGAAATAGCACGATTCAACCAAATAAAATTTACTTGCGAACGTCGAGATTTGTACCCATGACCTTCGGAGAGGCTTACCCCTCGATCACGGGCGCCGTCGTTTTAATAAAATATTTTGATGAATTTTGATAAATATAGAATGTATAATAAGGTGGGTCATTTAAAAAATATATTATTTTTAAATTCTAAGAGCGATAAAAGGGTGCCAAATGGGTTCAAAATGGCGTGTTTAAAATTTTTCAAATTTGTAATACGATATTCTTCCTTCGGGTTCAAAGTCTTGAAAATTTTCATTTTAAGGGTATATTTCAAGTGTATATAAAAGTTGCTATGAATCCTTTGAACTATATTTTTTGTAATCTTCCATAGCAAATATAGTGTATTTTTTCGAAATCATTTACAACAAGTCTCAAGATTGAGTCTCGCAAAGTAATGCAGGAATTTGAAAGTAAAGAGGACTTTGCTGGTATTAAATTAACTGCCTAGGGATAATTTGAATTAAATTTATATATTTTTTAAATCAATAAATCAAAAAGTTTCCTCTATTTCATGTTTTATTAATAAATAGTTCATTTTTAATGGTGTATCTAACATTTTCTTAAGATTTGACAAGGGTGGGTTTTTCTCTATTATGTTAAATTTCAAAGTTAATCCGGAGGAAGAAGATGATATCCAAATATTTTTAAAAAAATTACGTTATTTCATATATTTATTTAACACCCTTTTATCACTATTAGACAAATCAAAACAAGATTTTTTTCCCATACAGTCGTGACCCACCTTCATGTATAATAAGCCACATTCAACAAGATCGTGAGAAGACAATGCGCCACGAATATTTTCAACAAGTAAATTACCTGCCTAAATACAAAACAAACACAGTGCGTAATATCATATATTATTATCATCCAACGTGCACCGTCTTAACATCGACACCGACGCCGGCAAACATATCAATCACAGTAGGCGTCGCGGCGCCAATCCGTTGATCACTGTTAATGGGCGTCGTTAATCATCGAGTTGCACCCTAATTGACAATCGCCAGCCCTTCAATCGCCATTTGCATCCGGCAAGTGATACTCCCTGATGCGCTATTATCTGGAGATGTCTCCTCACCATGCGATGCCTGATCACTGAATATTGAGCACGCCTAACCTAGAGTCATCATTACCGACCGATGCCGGTGATTTGACGAGTGCGTCGATACAACCCTCGGACAATTGAATAATGCATACGTAATCAAGTGGATTTAATATTATGATAATGACTCCGACTTGCAATTATCCTACAATTCAGTGGCTTCGTGCATCGTATTAATTGGTGGATACCAAATTCCAGTGCATTTAAATAATCAACTTATCAATATTAATAACAGATGGCGTTGTTATGATATGTGCTGATACATGATATTGAAGCTACACTTATATTACCTACAGGCTACAGGTAACTGTATAAAGAGTTCATTATAGGAATTTAAAAAAAAAAAAAAATTTGATTAAAAAATAACAAAATCTTTTTTAAAGTGAAAACTTCTTTAGCACCGTTGTGATTTAAAACTCAATGAACGGAAACAAGCTACACCAAATATATCTCCAGGATTTAGCCTGCGAGAGAATGAGATGGTTTAATCGGTCTCCTCTTTGTGCGGTGCCTCGCAGTCTCCCCACTCTTGTCTACTTTAGTTTTCTAAAGATTTCACTTCTACCGCGTGTGAATTGCACACTCTGATTTTTTTTAAATGCTACATAAAATAAGTGGTTTACTTCGACCAAGTATATACGGTTTATAATTAAATAGATTGGTATTTTTATTGGATAACCAACACCTCTGCCATAGATCACTCCAAGTGATTCGCTAAGTTTGGTGACGTTTGACCAGGTCTTAGTGGCGGATGCGTCTGCCCACCTGCTGCGTGGTGGGCCGGATCGCGTGACCGGTTGAGGGAGGACTTTTGCCAGGCGGACTCTCTCGACCCATTGCCTCACACCACCAGGGATGGATTAATACGTCTGTTTCTCCCGGACACACTGATCCCCAGATTCCTTCCCACCCCTCATTCCTTTTTCCTTCCCAGAAATTACTATCCTTCCATTCCTTAAAAAGACCCCCCACACAGCATCCTCTAAGATGACACATGCTTTGAGGGAAATTATTTTCCTCCGGGCCTCTTGTGTGGAGCTAAAGTAAAAAAAATAATAATAATTCGGTACCTTCTTACAAATTTTATGATATAAAGAGCATTTTTAAAAATTATAAATACAGGTAGTTTTTGGACGCGAGGACTATTAATGTTCCCAGAACTACTAGTCCACGTAAGTATAGTTACTCTGTCTACCAGTCAGTGATTGAGTGGGCATCGCGTTCGGGCCCCACCCAGGCGTTCCGTATTCGATTCCTCGGCTGGCTAAGTCCTCCATCACGACTCAAGCAACATTTTCGGCTTACTGTGGTGGTAGTTGGAGATTTTCGAATATTGTCGGGTTATTTGTAACCCGGGAATGTTTGACTTTCTTTTTAAAAAAATTAAAAAAATAAACTTTATCAATTTAGCAACATCTGTCTTAGATAATTGTAATGTTTAGTACATTACAACTGTATTAAAAATAGACCACACGGGACAGATTACACCTGTTCTGCGACAATAATTAATATGAATAATTACTCTAGAAGCAACTCGCCCACTTTCGCATCTATTCATACAATGGCCGACACGGTTATTACAAACTTCAAACATTACGTTAGAGCTAATTTTACGAAATAAACTACAAGTCATATTTCTCTTATTTAGTTTTGTTACTAATCACAGGCACTTTAAGCTTATTAATTATTTTTGTGTTCAATTCGTAAAACTCCATTTATTTTTTTAAATTTAATCTAAATTAAATTTAATAATTTTATTATCAAGTTCTGCAAGTATTTTACAGCTATATCGGCGTACAAGTAATTTCTGTGAGCTGTGGAGCTTTAAACAAAATTTCAATAAACTGTTGAAAATAAGATAATGAAGCCTTATAATTGTTTAAAAATATTCAATTGTTCAATAAGGAAAAAACTGTACATTTTTTTATTTTTTTTTTATTTATTAACCAATACATATAATATACAATTAAACAAAATATATATAATATATAAAAAACTATAAATGCCTTTAAATGCCGTACCAAGCCGGTTACATACTTGGTACAAGTTAACATTTTAAAATGATCGCATTCGGACATAATTGAACGATAATAAGGCTCAATTATTATATAAAAGTATTTAACCCGTTTAATCACAGGAGATCATATCTGTCCCAGCTCACATAGGTCTCGTAGAAATTGTTTTATCTCCCTTACTATCATAGTTAGAAATATGAATTAAACGGTATTGGAAAGAGAAAACAACACGATTTCTAATCTAAAAGTTAACGCAAATAATTGAAACTAGCTAACCCGGCAACGCGTTGCTGTAGCTAACGAAACACCACGCCATCTACTGGATGGTTACCCAACCTTTATAACCATCGCTATCAGTTAATTTGCGTACAAATCAAATCCACACCGCCCTCTTGCCAGCCAGCTAGTTCACCACATACAGATATTCTCCTTTATATATTATATATTTCAACCAATTTATACAAAACCGTGATAAATTATATACCTAAACCTTCCTCACGAATCACTCGATCTATTAGTGAAAACCACATGAAAATCCGAGTTTATCGCGAACAGACAGACAGACGCGACTGAGCTCTTTCATTTATATATGTATAATAAAAATGTATTACTTTATTGAACCAAAGTTTCCGACCGCAAGAAGAAAAGAAGTTATGAAACTTTGTGATTTTTTTAAGAATTATTTTAACATAAAACGACAAAAAAGTAAGGTTACAATAACGTTCGTAATTCATTTGTCTAATAAAGCATGTATGTGTTTTTTATGAGTTATTTTAGTTAAGTAAAGTGAGCCATTTTCAAAACTTTTTAAAGTCTGCATTCAAAGTTATTATAATTTATTTATTATTAATTTATTTATTAATGCCCTTTTTGAGGCTTTTACATTATATATGAATAGTAAGAAATACACAGCATTTATTGTACATAACTAAACTGTCTCAGTAACAATATTTTATATTTGTTTAAACATAAATTGAAAATGTCCACTGACTTGGTATAATTTTTTTCCCTCCCTTAGTATTCTGGGCAAAGAGGAATACATATAGCTATTAGTCCCAGAATCTCTCCACTGAAATAAATCCTGACTTCTAGTATTACGTAGTGGTATCCGGAAGCTTATCAATTGAAGCAATACCGGACTATCAACTAAATCATTTAGAATTTTATACAGAAATACCAAGTCAGTGAAAATTCTTCTATCTGACAATTTGAGCATATTCATATCATTTAAAAGAGTGTCGTAGTTGAACATAATTGCTAGAATACCCATTTTAAAACTTATAAAACGTAAGAATTTTTTTTGTATTCTTTCAAGAGCTTGTACATGTATGTATACTATAATGTGGGTTCCAGACGGGAGAATTGTACTCAAGTTGACTTCTAACATAGGCAAAATATAACAGTTCAATAAACTTATAATAGTAATAATAAAAATACATGGTTATTTCTAATAATACAATTTGAAAGCGTATTTCATCAACTTTATATTTCGAATACGTACACAAATAATACATTTATTTAGATTTTATTGCAAAGCAGGAGTATTTTTACCGATTTTTGAAGGGTTAAGCGATGTTTGAGGTTCCCACAGTCGGTCGAGGCGGCCAGAACGAGTTATTCGGGTGCGAAAGTGACCAGAGGTGTGCTAATTATAGCGCCAATTTATTGGAATCTGGTGAAATCATCCATAAAATATCTCCACGACATCCGGCGAAACGCTCCCAAAACAGCTTCATCACCCGAAAGTGCGAGCAGATTTCGGCAGTCTCGATTTAAAATATATTTTTTTTATTATCGCTAAACTACCCCGAATGAGCGGGCAAACGTTTGAATGTATCTGTGCGCACCGAAAGTATTGAAAGTTTCCTTAAAAGTTTTTCAGTCCCCTCTTACCCTGCAAATGTCCAAGATAATGAATGTGTAGCGACGTTTATCAATTCCATTTAAATTTAGACTCGCTATTCAATTCGACTTATTATACCCCATTTACCTGTTCGGCACTTTTTTTGTTGTTTATTGTTTAATATACAAGGTGTACTTGACTTACTTTAGCCAGTGATTCCTGACATTATTTGGAGTAAAAAATTTCAACGAATTTTTGGTCTCCGGTGACATTTATATTTTAAAAACATAAAAATTAATAGATGTTGGATATTTAGAGCCTGGGTGAGGGGTTGATCGGCTACTCGACTGAGTGACCAGTGACGACCGGTGGAATTTTTTTTTAAATTGCGTGACACGAATTATTTTTCTCATGTGAGGCTAATGTCAAAAAAAAAAAAACAAATAAATGTTTCATTTTCGTTGTTAGTTTTTGGTGTATTATGCCGTGTTGCGCTACCTCCTTCTATAGCCGACGTTTCGGACAGCGTTGCAGTGTCCATCATCAGGGCAGATCCGGTAGATCCGACGATGTGTAATTGTTAGTGTAAAGTGGTTGCTTCCAAGTAAATAATCACACACTCTACACTAACAATTACACATCGTCGCTTCCAAGTAAATAATCACACACTCTACACTAACAATTACACATCGTCGGATCTACCGGATCTGCCCTGATGATGGACACTGCAACGCTGTCCGAAACGTCGGCTATAGAAGGAGGTAGCGCAACACGGCACAACACCCTAAAAACTAATTACGAAAATGCTTTTGGTCGTGAAAATCTAAAAACTTATCAAATGGTTCATTGTTCGTAAGTACATTTGAAACAAAAAATCATATTATCAAACGAAAACAATTTTTCAAAATGATAAAGTTCGAGCATTTACATACATATTATTATATTTTATACTATATTTCGTGAAATAAGTGTCTATATTACCGCGGAAAATGTGGTTTTCGAGGATATTGCTCATATTCCATTCTTAGGATGGATTGTTTCACAGAACATTTCATCAAATTTCAAAGTTTAAATTCTGAACTCTATTCAAGTTACATATATAATATTAAATCATGAGCTGGTTGGGCTAAAGTTCGGTTTAGTGGCGAAATTCCTAAAAATACAAACTAGTTATTTTTATACTAACTATGGGCCGGGGAATACGAATCTGAAAGAATTAGGCGGCGGCAAGCAATATTAACTGAATTATACGACTTTAAAAATTTTTTTTACACACATAGGAAAATGGCCATTTTGGAAGCATTCTGATTCCTAGAAAATCAAACTAGTTATTTTTATACTAACTTTGGGCCGGGGAATCCGAATCTGAAAGAATAAGGCGGCGGCAAGCAATATTAAATGAATTATACGACTTTAAAATTTGCTATAAACAGACACAAAAAGAAGACATTTTGGAAGCACTTTGACATTATCGAAGTCGCAAAAAAACATAGAAAAAGAATAAAGATGTTACACCACATAAAATTAAGTGTTGCCATTAAGCAGTAATATCAATAACGTAAAATAACATGTTTATAATTTAAGTACTTACTTTTTATAAATTTTACTCACTTTTGTATCACAAACCATGCTACCTAAACCTAGCGTAGCCGCTAAACTACTTGAAAACTGGGATGTTTTTTTAAATTGACGCGAGCAGGCGGTATAAAGGGGCACAAACCATGTTACACAAACCTTGCGTAGCCGCTAAACTACTTGAAAACTGGGATGTTTTTTTAAATTGACGCGAGCAGGCGGTATAAAGGGGCACAAACCATGTGACACAAACCTTGCGTAGCCGCTAAACTACTTGAAAACTGGGATGTTTTTTTTAAATTGACGCGAGCAGGCGGTATAAAGGGGCACAAACCATGTTACACAAACCTAGCGTAGCCGCTAAACTACTTGAAAACTGGGATGTTTTTTTTTAAATTGACGCGAGCAGGCCGTATAAAGGGGCACAAACCATGTTGGGTTAGGTTAGGTTATGTTAGGTTAGGTTAGGTTAGGTTAGGTTAGATTAGGTTAGGTTATGTGTTTGATTTATAAGGTATGTTCGATGATATTATTGTTTAATGGCCACACTTAAATTGTTGTTTTTCTATGGTTTCTATGGTTTTCATGTGTCAAAATGCTTTTAAAATGGCTGTTTTCGTATGTGTGTATTGAAAATTTAAAAGTCGTGTAATTCAGGTAATATTGCTTGCCGCCGCCTAATTCTTTCAGATTCGGATTCCCTGGCCCATAGTTAGTATAAAAATAATTAGTTTGATTTTTTAGGAATTTCGCCACTAAACCGAATTTTTTCCGCTGGTTGTATGACAGTATTGGAATGGTGACAAAACTTGAATTATAGTTTCATAGGCTAGGCATAACTTTCAAATTTAATGAATTGAATAAATTCTTTGGAACAACCCATCCAATATATTCTGCAATGCCTACTCTGGTAACAACACAATAGTTAGCCGAATCTAGGATGTGAACTTCTAACCAGGCTTGTAATTATTGAACGTTAAAATGCCCGTCAGTAATTATTCTGAATTCTGCAATTATTCACAAGATTCTCATACCATTATGTCTAGTTTTGCCCTAGATTCTTTCAGTAATCTTCCTACGCCGATGTGAGGTTATTATTTCACCGGACGATTATAATATTGAGAAGAATGCTTAAGTAAGTCTAAAGTAATGGTGTTTGAAAGAGAGAGTACGAAAACAGTATGCAATATAGTTGTGAATGATGAATACTTGGAGCAGGTGGATAAGTTTGTGTATCTGGGTAGTGTGTTTACGAGAGATGGGAAGGCTGATAGAGATATTGAAATAAGGGTGAATGCCGGTGACTCTATTAATCAAGGACTGAATGCCGTCGGCGCTAATAAAAAAACTGTTCAAAGAAGCGAAGCTAGCAGTCCACAATGTAGTCCTGGTACCTATTTTTATTTATGTATTTATTTACGCCCTTTTTCGGGGCTTTTACATATACAATTTAAAAATTAAACTTTGATTAAATAAAATATAAATACTATATATTTCTTTTACCAATAAATATAAAAGGGATATATTTCTTTTACTAAGATGTATTATGTACAATATTTATTGTATATAACTGAACTGCCTGAGTAACAGTGTTTTGTATTTGTCTAAAGATAAATTGAAGATGTCCACTGATAAATATTTCCCTCCATTTGTATTCTGGGCAAAGAGGAATACATATGGTAGTTCGTTCCAAAATTTCTGCACTGAAATAAATCCTGACTTCTAGTATTATGTAGAGGAATCCGGAAGCTTATCAATTCAAGCAATACCGGACTATCAACTAAATAATTTAGAACCCTACCCTGATGTATGGCAGTGAGGCATGGAACTGGCAGAGGAAGGATGAAAGTAAACTGAATGCTGTTAAATGAGATCCCTGAGGCGTATGTGTGGTTAAACAATGTATGATCGAGTGAGAAATGTAAGGCTGATGTAAGCATAATGAGTAAGATTAAGTAAGGGACCCTTAGATGGTTTGGGCATGTAGAGCGAATGAACGAAGAAAGTAGTGTAAGAAGAATATACGACGCAAATGTGAGTGGTGGAAGAAGTCGGGGACGCCCGAGGAAGACATGGCACGATCAAGTGAATCAGATACTTGAGTCGGGCCATGTCAAAAGTCAGAATAATAGAAGAGAATGTATGAGACGATGTATGAATGTGAGTGAGGTAAGGAGTGTGTGCAAAAACCAAATTATTTGGCGGTCCGTCCTCTCTACATACCCATGTGGGACGGTTAGTTAGTTAGAATGCTTAACAACAATTTACCATTTTCATCGGTTTTCCCATTTTAATCGCTTCGTATAGAAAAAATCTTTTGAAACCCAAATCAAATAATTCCTCTTTCGGCCACCCTCAAATTCAGTTATGCACACTTTTTCTTCAAATAATTCCCACTAATATTATAAATGCAAGAGTGTGTTTGTTTGTTTGTTCTTCTTTCACGTCGCAACGGTGCAACCGATCAGCATATTTTTTTGCATATTGAAAGACTAGGAAGTGACATAAGATACTTTTTATTGTAGAAAAATATTTTATTCCTGTAAGAAATTTCTTCCTAATAACGCGGCAAAAGCTGGTATCTAATATTTTTTTATCAAAACCAACAGCTTTGCTCATTTTAACAATCCAAAACTAGAACATGTTCATCAAACATACTAATTTCGGTTGTCTGTGATGTGTGATAGTTATTCGTTCGTGAAATGTTTTTTTAATGAACTCAAATTTGCTTTGAATATAAAAATCATTTCAAAATTTGAAGTGATTTTGCGAAGAATAATTCAGACAACCGATAAAGTAGATGTCTCTCTACCTATAATATAATAAGTAGAGAAAATTATTTCAATTGTCATTTTCAAAATTGTAAGAAATATTTTCCCTTGATCATTTACAATTTGTTTGTAGTAATTACAGTTCCCTCCGACAATTCGTCTTTAAAAACCAATTTGTGCTACAAACAAAAAGAATCTAAAATAAATACGTCTAATTTTTTAATAGTTTAATTTTAATTAATTAAATTTTTTTAGGTCTCTTCAATAAACCTTCTTTAAAAAATTTAAAGCTCTACTCTACTTTTAATTTTAATACTTCACAAGAGTCTCTACTGCTCCCGTCTGGAACTAGTGAGACTATGGCATCTTCAATTAGGGTATGTTGTGAGGTTGAAGGTAGTGGGGAGGAGAAGGAGATGGGAAAGCGGAAAGTGGGGGAGTACCTAACTATTCAGATCTGGTCACCGAAGACGGATAAAGCCATTTCAAGCAACGTTTCAATTCGGAATAATGACTTTCAATAAGGAATTTCAACATGGCGATACTGAGAGTATCTTACACTCTGAAACTTGTCGCAAATATACTATATATTATTTTAAATGAATTAATTGTCAAATAACACAAATCAATCAAATAAAATTTACTTGCGCACGCAGGGGTTTGAACCCGCGATCTCCGGATTGCGAGTCGAGAGCCTTACGCTTCTACCACGGAAGCCGTTAACTCTTAAGACCCCGCTTCCCGCATTTCTACCGATTTATAACATGTTTCTCTTAAATACTTTAAGTTTTAAAGCTCTTTAAAAAATATATGTTATTCTTGAAGATAATATCTATACATTCCCCAAGCCGAAACGGCAATTATATGAAATTGGCGAAGTATGCACCAAAAATTATTATAAACACGTTTTTTCGGTAATTTTACAAGTTATGTGTATGAAAACAAGCACAGTGTTTCTTTACATGCAATTTTAGACAATCCCCACGAGATTTTTGCTCAATTTTAAACGAGTCATGTTTTATTAAACTTTTTCACAATTTTCGCTTAAATATTTTCGTTTTTACATATTATCTCTCCATCTTCTTCTTTTCGAGCGGGTATACCGCGCCTTAACAATTATAAAAAAATTTAACACATCCAAATGTGTATTTAATTCGTATAAATAAGAACCTACCCTGAATTTGTTAGTCTGTGATCTAACCAATCTCGGCCCAGCGATGCAATTAAAAGTTAGTGGACCACACCAGAGCTGCGCGGCTCGAAATTGAATTTGACTCAGCCTTAAACTTTGGGCCGAATCGTTCGGAATTGTTTAGATCACGTGGCACTTTTTAATGTGTGATGTAAAAGGGTCTCCGCTGTAGATTTTGGGAGAAGGTTAAATTTCCCTCATCATTATTTTTTATGCCATTGTAAACTTTACTTTTTATCAGTGGCGTAGCATAAGAGACAGAAATACTCCATTAATATGCAAAAAAAATTACTCGAATTTAATAATCTTCATGAATAACTTTACTTAATTTAGTAAATTATCTTGAAAAATTACAACACATATCAAACTTTTAAATTAAAGAAATACACTATTAAAAAAAATATTTGTTATTATTATTATTGTGTTTTATGTTATATTGTTACTTTCTATTAAATATATTTTTAATTTTAGTTTTATTATTTATTTTTCTTTTTTAAATAAAGCAATAGTTGTACTTACACAGGATATTAAGGGATGTAATAGACCTACTTTAACCAGTGATTTCTGTCATTGTTTTGAAATTAAATTTTGGTCCTAGTTTTGAAACCTTTTTTTTCAACTTAAAACGTAAATAAAATCAGTAGGTATTGGACAGGTAGGTTCGGGTGAGATTGGGTGGTACTCGGCTGAGTGACCAGTGACGATATGTGGAAGTTTTTTTTTTGTTTGGTTTTGAAGAAGGAAAAGTTGGAAAAAAAATCGTATAAAAATGTCATCGAATACCAAATTTTCATTGGCATTTTTTACTCCAGAAAATGTCAGGACCCACTGGTTAAATTAAGTCAAGTAGGTCCCTGTATAAGTACGACTTTTACGTTATTTCAAAAGAAAAATAAATAATAAAACTAAAATGAAAAAAACATATTATGTTATAACAATAGAACGTAGAATACAATAATAATTATAAAAATAATTCTTTTTTGAATAGTGTATTTCTTTTATTTAAAGATTTGATAGATGTTGTTATTGTTCATGACCGGCGTGGTCTAAGGATAAGGTTCTTGACTCGCAATCCGAAGGTCGTGGTATCGAATCGTAGGGCAAATAAATTTTATTTGATTAATTTGTGTTATTTCACAATTAAATCATTTAAAATAATATATAGTATATTTGCGGCACGTTCCAGAGTGGAAGATACTCCCAGTATCGCCCTGGTGTATGACCACCATTCAGAATTGAAACGGCTTTAGCCATATTTGGTGACCAAATCTGAATAGCCAGGTACTTCCCCACCTTCCTCCTCCATATCTCCTTCACCACCCTACTACCTTCAGTCTCACAACATAGCCCAATCGGGGATGCCATAGCCTCACTGCCTCCAGACGAGAGCAGCTGGGATTGTTGTGAAGTATTCACATAAAAAAATAAAAATAAAATTTTCTAGTGAATTCAAAAGACAAATTTCTTCTTTTGAAAGGCAATGATACAGTTAAAATATCCCGTCATTTTTCACGTTTTAAATTACTATCTGAATCCAAATTTTAAATAAAGTTTTTTTAAACATTGTTACTACAAAATGTGGTAATTAGTACAAAAAAATAAATACGTTTTTTAACATTATTGGATCGAGATAGTAATTCCAGTGATAAAGTTGACGTTTGGCTACTAATGCAGGTATAAGTTTTTAAATAAAAATAATAACATTTTCTCTAAGCGGAGGCGGAAAACTATACCAATAGTACAAAAACAATAAATTAATCTTTGTTAAAAATAATTATAGTATTCACTATTGATACCCGTACCTAACAAACAAGCTTTAATAACATTGGCTTATGTCAATGTCACCACCCATGCAGTAATAAACATTTGAAGGCCATCTTGAAAACAAACAGCAAGTTTCATGGTAATGCTATGTGAGTAATGCAATCACGACATATGTCCAAAACCCACGCCTCATACAACTAAAACGATTGGCTGTGATTGTTAAACTTAATGTGTGTTTAAAACGTTTTGTCATTCGTTACACAGTAGTTACACGCGATTGCCCACGTGTAATTTTAATTCAACGGCACGTACTGTATAGCAGTCAACATGGAACCAGTGATGTGGGAGTACCTAGATAGGTATGTTTGCTTTTCGGTTAGCGTTCGTGACTTTTTGTCAGCATTTTATTGGAAAATGCTCGGATCGGTCACATGTCAGGCGAGTTTTTGTTTTTCTGTGTAACGACGTTAAAATATTGCCATACCATGGTATTTTTAAACAACGGCTAAATGATGAAGATTAAAACGGGATGTAATTGAATTTTCAGTGAAAATATACTCGTACATCACAGAACACTTTTTTCGTAAATTCACAATTTCCGTATAAAATATATTTTTTAATTTTATTTCGATATGACGTCTTTGGGGATTATATGTGAAGGATATTTTTAATGAACTGAAGAAGTGAACCTTGTTATCGAAGACCCGTGGAGGTAATAAACACATAAGTCGGCAAATCATCACTCGAACGAGTCGTAAATACTACCCCTTTTTACGTGACATAATGTTTCAACAGTGTACAAACGTTGGGCACGTATTTAGGATGTCTCCCGACTATGCATCAGTTCCGAAAGTCAGTTGATATTATAAATATAACATACATTCATCCCATAATTAATAGAAAACTTTTAAAAGCTGATTTGACTAGATGTTATAAGCCAGGAATCTCACACTTTTTTCAATACCTTCTTACACTCCGCTTTGATATAAATACTCTTTTATACATCAAAAAAAGCTTCTTTTGGTTGATATACAGAAAGAATTGTGTAGGACATAGCCCTATCATCCCACCTTTACAATATACATATTAAGAAACCATCAAACTAAGTCAAAATACTATCTTAGACGTAATAAGGGTGCCGTATGCTTAATAAGAATACCGAAGAAAAGTACCAACAAGTTAGTCAAACAAGTTTTAGTGTACATATATTGGACCAATAAAAATGTTTTTCCAGTATCTCAAATACTTAATATCATGTTCCAACACAAACTCTAAATAAACATTCCAGGAGAGAAGCATCCGTGCAGTTTTAGAAATAAATTAATATCGGAGCTTCCGAGGGAATTACAAACAAAATTATCAGCTATCAGATTTCTAAGTACCCCGTCTGTATTTGTTCAAATTGTGGCTGTTAGCAAATAATACCAACAGTGTTCCCAGAAGGAAAGATGAATTTCACCGGTTGTTTTTTGTGTGATGCTTGGATTTCCAAGAGAGAAATTATCGAAAGTTAATTGGTTTTCATGTATTTCTCTTCCTAGTAAATACAGATTAAGCAGAGAGAGAGCAAGTGAAATTTTGCTGGATCCCCCCCCCCCCCCTTTCGAGTTCACGTAATTAATGCATGTCCTCTAATTTTAATTGGTAGTTTATTATATACAATATAGTTAAGGGTTCTTTCACCATATTGGTACATTTTCGAACCACCAATCCTTAATTTCGAGTGAATCTTATGTTATGTTTATGGTAACTCTCTCCATAGATATACAAGCAATCAATTGAAGCAAAAAATTCCGACCTTACTCGGAAAATAACTAACCATCACGCAGCGCGTCTTGGCACACACCCCTTGCTTCATTCAAATTCGTGAATCGTCTCATACACACATTTCTGTTTTTCTGGCCCAACTCAAGTATTTGATTTACTTGATAGGGCCGTGTCATCCTCCGAAGTTCCCGACTTCTTATATGCCATTCACATTCGTGTCACATTATATTCTCCTTTCACTCCTTTCTTCGTTATTTCTTCTACATCCCAAAACCATCTGAACGTCACTTTCTTAACCTACTTCATTACACTTACTTGCATTCCCTTGCATTATTTTAGAATCTCCACATTTCTTACACGATTCTATGTAGTTTTACTATACACACACTTAATGGATTTCATTTCATTTCAGCATTCAGTAGACTTTCTGGATATATTCAGTAGTATCCGGAGTCGTGTCATTCTGTACAGATGGTCTTAGAATTTCATGTCGTTTTCGTGTGTAACAACAATAATCAATTACTTTTAACCCAAATCCAAATGATTGATTGCATATGTATAGTTTCTTCTCTACATTATATAATAGTTCTTACGTCATTAGGTAGGGATATAAAAAAAAACAGATCCTTGGAAGATGACCGACCTAATTCGCAAAGTTTTTATTGGCCAACTTCCCAAAGCCCTATCGCTAATTGCCTGTAAAGTCGTATTTTTTACGAGGCGATTAAGATGTTTCTCAGACCGCGGTCCTTTATCGATATCGAAAACTTTCACATCTCCCCAAATCACTTGCAAAACTCGGATAGTTTTGGTTGCCATCTGTTAAATCCGGCTATATTGCCATCGTTTCAGTTAGCGGTGCAGGTTACATCATCAGGGTTGTTTATAATACCTAAACCAGGAATATACCTTATACAGGATTGCAAGGGACGCACTTGACTTACTTTAACAAGTGATTCCTAATATTATTTGGAGTAAAAAACGTGAATGAAATTTTGAACTCAGGTAAAAACCTTGATGTTTTTTTTCAGCGCAAAATATGAAAATATTTTTATTTTTTAAATTGATAATTCTACACGAAAATACGATTTTCCAATGTCCTTAGCGCGACCATCCTAAGCTTAAATTAATTTATTTCGCTCGACAAATCTATGCTGAGGAATGCTCACATTGTTTGAACATATTGTTAGCATCTAGCTTTATAAAATTTAATTTGATTAATTTGTATTATTTCACCACTTATTCTTTTAAAATAATATATAGTATATAGTATGTTTTCAGTACATTTTGTAGTAAAAGACTCTCTCAGTATTGCCATGGTGTACGACCACTATTCAGATTTGAAATGTTACTTGAAATAGGTTTAGCCGTGTTTAGTGACCAGATCTGAATAGCCTGATACATTCCCATCTTCCTCTCCCCTCCACCCCACTACATTCAGCCTCGCAACATACCCCAATTGGGGATCCATAGTCTCATTGGCCTCACATAAAAAACAACATCGACCGTCAGTGAATAAGTGATGTAGAAAGGAGCAATGTGTTATTGGATAGCCAGAAAATATCCAACACTTAAACACACAAAATAACGTCGAAATTCCGCGAAAAAAACACACTAACAACGGACACATTCAAACGTTTATTTCATTACTTCGCTAGAATCATATCGCTCATTCCTACAGTTTTGCAATAAATAAACAGAAATACAGAAGGCTTAGATAATATGTTTTGAATGCTTTGTGAAAACAGTAAGGTCGAGTCAGTCTAAAAATAATAATGACTCAACAATGGAATGCTTTCTTTACACGGAAAACGTTAAAATAACATTTGCTATTTCTCTCAACTTCACTCTTAGCAACAGCTACAGAAGATACCAAATACATGCAAATGTGAGGCTATTTTACGTTATATCCCACTGCAGGCCTTTAGGGAAAAATCCTCACTAAGATTCTTTTTAGGGAAAGGAAGGAGAGGAAGTTCTAGGATGGAAAAAAGTATGAGGGGTACGTAGGAATATGGGGGTCAATGTATTCAGGAGTGACGAAAGTAAGAATCCATCCCTCCCACTGCGGTGCAAGGCCATCGGTCGAGAGGGTCCAGTTGGAGGGGTCAAAAGGTCTACCTTAACTTTTAACCTTCTTAAAATTCTTCACCGAAACAGTAAAAGCAAAAAATTAGAGAAATTAGAAGCACTTTAAATTAGAAAATCAATAAATAATAAGTGTAGTATTTTGAATAACCAAATTAATTTATCTTTTAGTTCTTTATTTACCCCTTCCCCTTTGTTCATCTCCCACTCAAACATTTAAAATTTATGTATGTGTCTGTCAATATTCTATATCATAGGTTAGTTCTTATATTCTCCTCCTGAAGGAAGGATGCTTCCTAAACAGGTAGAGTGTGAATAAAGTAAAATTAAAGTGTTCTATAACAAATTTATATGTTTTTATTGTAAAAACTTACATCGCCAAAACCTATACTAACCTCAAACCATGAACTTGCGTACCTCTGCTAAGTCACTAAACGTCACCAACATAGGGTGACATACGGCAAGGGTGTTGATTATCCAATAAATTGTTGGTTCAGTTGCCTCGCCCCCATAAAACAAATCGGTGTTCAAACATTTTAGCATCTAAAATATATTTGATATTGCATTGCAATCATTGAGAAATCTTGAAAATTTAGAGAAAATGGCAGAGGATCTAAAGTATGGGTAGAAAAAGGTAGTATGGGTAGATTTACCTAACTATTCTGATCTATTCACTAAACTTGGAAATCGAAAACCATTTATTTTATTATTTATTTATTTATTTACTTATTATAGATAGAAACAAAAGAAAGTACAAATTACATATTAGGAAGCATTTCCTGTCCAACTAGGAAAGTTTCCCGTTCCAGGACAGACAAATTGACAGGTTTAGTTCATATTATTCCAAGAAATGTACATAAATACATAACAAAAAAAAAAACATTTTTCTCTGAAACTAAGTTGTTGAATAAAGAAAATGTATATATAACATATATACTCGTACATTCATTTTTTGTGACAATGTAGAAAAAGTAATTTGGTAGCGTATATTATAATCGGATTTACCGAATTAACCTGGTAACATATAATATATTCAAATTTACAGAGTATGAGATAAGTAGGTAAGATAGTAGTATTGAAAAGTGTAAACCAGGTACCTGATAACAAGATGGAAGAATTACAATAAGATTTACAACAATGATATGAAGTTATGTTAGGTTATGTGTTTAGAAGTGTGAACTTTTAATACATAGTACACTTATAGGAGAAACTACATTAAAATTTACAATATTAGATATAATTTATGTATGTAATATTATATATGATTTTTTTTAAGCGTTGTAACCACAATATGTAATAAATTATGTGCAAGTATGATTATTTTCACTGATTTAAACAAGTTTCAATCAAAGTTTAACATTTCATTTCTGAATGATGTTCCCTCACCAGAGCAACTGAAAGAACCTTCCAATAATATGCCGTCTATTTTAATTCACTGATAATCGTGATAATCCCAACTAATATAATAAATGCGAAAGTGTATTTTTTTGTTATTTGTTTGTTTGTTTATCCTTCTTTTACGACGCAATGAAGCGACCGATCTACGTGATTTTTGCATAGGGATAGTTGAAAGACTAGAAAGTGACATAGGTTACTTTCCATCCTGGGAAAAATCTCATTCCAAGAAAATTATTTGTACAATAATTTCTTCAATAATACCATGCAACCCGCGAATACGCTAGTAACATTTAAATCAATTACATTTTTAAATTATACGCATCACTTTTTTTTCGCAAATCGAAACTTTTTCCAATAATTGCTTTTTTTAAATTTTCCAACATGTTTGAATGTTGACGGTAAAACATCGTGGAAGTCAAAATGAAAATAATAATTTTATATTCTAAATTTTTCATTTTGTACGACACTAAAAGAACTCTTTTTATAATAACTTTTGAAGGTTACACCCATCAATATAATATATCATTAAAGAAGAAGATCATACTAATGAATCTAAACGAAAATATGAAAAAAAAACCAAGACACAGATAAATAAAATGGTAGCTAAAAACATGGGAAAAATTAGTCGAAGATAATATTGTTAATTTTGAATTTGAAATATGACGTCGACAAAAATGACTTAAAAATAAGATGTCCCAATAGCCGAGTTGGTTAATCCCTTAGGCATCCGGCATATTTTTGTCAGAAGGTCAAAACATTTCCTCTTTGCAATAAAATTCTAATAAATGGAAAACTAAAAACTGTTTTAGAAAGGTAAAGAAATATGATTTCAAACTTTATAAATCAACCTAAGAAATGCATAATTTTTGAAACGTAAAAAAAATAAAGCGAATATAAAAAAAAAAAATTAAAAAGTTCACTTTACGTTTTTTCTTACTAAAACTACTGATAACGAAAAAAAAAAACATATTTTATTACACAAATTTATTATTAATGTTATCATCGCTTCACTTTTTCTCTTTACGTGTAAAAATAATAATTGATAAAAAATTCCCAATGTTTGATTTTTTTTTTCAAATTGCGGTCGGTAATTTTGGTTTCATGGAGGCCTATATTTTAAATATTTTGTAGTTAACTTTTAAATTTGAATATAAAGCTTAATGATTTCTCTTTCTAACACCGTTTAGAGTATAGTTCTCACCATGATGTTAAGGGATGCACAACGATTTATATTAGACCTATATGATTTTTTCCCAAAAGCGAACAAACTAGCTTGTGTTGGTCCCGGTAAGACAAAAGATCCTGGGTTCGAGTCCTTCATTTACTGCTACCTTTTATTTTTATGTGTCGTGTTCACTTTCGTTTAGATTTATTTGGTCTTCTTCAAAAATATACAAACATTTATTATACCGCACGATTTTTAACCAGCGACTCTTATGTCCTGAAGCAAGCATTCTGTTACACCGGTGAGATAGGTATGAAGCTAAAATTAATTCAAAGTTATGTATTCCATCCGGTGCAAGGCCTACTCAAATGATCCAGAGGCCACGATTGTTTACGTTTCGTATATTGCGAAACGAAATGATATAATCGCCTCATACCTTGGATACACACTTTGCGTGGGTTTTAGGAATATTCGTTTAGATTTATCAAGGTAGAGGCAATTATTACATCAACCTACAATTAAATATCTACGTGCGTTAGTTATTCGATGACATATCGCTGAATATAATTCACCTAAATGGTAATGAGACCTGCTTGTGTTAATTTGTGACACACAAACCTAAATACAGATATGCATTGTGTAAAATCTTCCCAACGAGCCTTGCTTGTTCAGAGTAAACTTAGGTGACCATGGTATCTAGCATGGTCGATCGATAAAGGGTTAATCGATACTGTCGATAACTCGCCACAGTTCCCATAAACAACTGCAGATCACTAGCACAAAAAATATGGTTCACTTCGAATAAATTAATAACACACTTAGTCGTTGTTTGTTCGTTAGCGATCTGCTGTCGTGCTCGGGAGTTACCAAGATCATCAGAAAAAAAACTTCATCGACCGTCCGTGTTAGATCAAAACCTCCTAGATCACAAGGTTTTGGTTAGGTTAGGTTAGGTTAGGTTTTTCTCATGAGAGGGCGTCATTCTTACAACTTGTTATTTTGATGAATGCTTCGTTTTTCCTCCTTCTTAAAACACAATACGTCTCTTTGACACCCAGTTCAGTTATTCGTCACCTTAAAACCATCTACCCTCTACACAGCATCCCCGAAGATGATATTGGCATTAAAGAAAAACCATAAGGCCTTCTGCATAGATTGTGGAAAAAAATGAAGTGTGCAATTCACATGCTATGGAAGTGACAATAGAAAGTCGCTAGATGTCGTTTTCTTTTCTTTTGCCTGTTTATTTTAAAGTGGTTTGAGGATTGAATATTGATTTCATAGACATAACAGAACATCCGTTCGCTGGATGTCTGCTCTCTGGTCGCTGAGCGCCTTGTCCAGTGCGCTACCGGATTCTCAGGCCGAAGCGCGAATTTACCGCATTATATTAGAATCGAAGACCCGCCAAATAATAAATTTCAGTGACGCATTTCCATTTCATCCGAATATCAAATCACTAATGGGGCTAAAGAAGTTCACTTCAAAAATTTAAACCAGCTGATTCTAGGCCAAATTTTTATAGATCTGATGTGCACTTATGACGGAATATCACGAAAAACCATTCATTATTTGGCTTCCAAAGAGAAGAATTTTAATAACACGTTTGTTTGGTCAGAGTGGCTGCATTTCAAAGGCATTTAGAGGGCGTTGCAGTCCGACAGGTGCAATTATTACTTAAATGCACTTCACTGGCCCACATTATTCAACATGCATTCTGACTAGCCGAGTGCACGTTTATTAGTGCCTCGAAAATGGGTTACTTGGATTAATTTTGAACAACGCACTGCGAGGGAAATAGTTTATTGGGCCGATTAGCTGTTATTATTGCATTAATTCATTATCAAGTTTGAGATGATTACATGAATCCTGCAATCGAAGTTTTTAGGAAAGCTAAGCCGTTTCGCGAAATTTTTAATCGATTACTTTCAGTTTCGTTATTTAACAGAAATTTAATCAGAGTATGCAATTCACACGCGGTAGAAGTCAAACCAGAAAGTCGCTAGATGTCGCTTTATTTTCTTTTGCCTGTTTATTTTAAAGTGGTGTGAATATTGGATATTGATTTTACAAAAATAAAAATGTTTATTTTTTTGGATTTGGTAGGATTCGAACCTCCGTTCGCTGGACGTATCTCTGGCCGCTGAGATTTGTCAGGCGTTTTACGTCACTCTGCTATCGGAGGCTTGCGTGGAGCCGTGAATTTATGTTAGAACCTAGAACCCGTCAAATAATAAATTTTACTGAAGCACTTCCGTTTCATCCGAATTTAAAATCACAACAAAGCTAAAGAAGTTTCACTTCAAAAAATTCAGTTATCAATTAAACACGACAACGCGGCAAATCGAGTGTCGATGATATAGTTCTTCTGGTTCACGGTTGTACACAGCACAAATATGGAAGATTTTGTCAGGTCGTGGGGTAAATACAACTAAGTAACAACTCTGAAATCTGTTGGGAAATTGAATTGTAAGATGGTAATCAATTTGATAAAACGATTGTTGTATATTTACACCGAAAAGTATGGTTAAATCATTGTGATATGTGTTCGGAACAATACAACGTAAAAACTTATATTCTTGAAATAGGAAAATGGCTAATAATTTTTTTAAATCATTTATTAACAAAAATAGAATAACTTACCTAAGTATTTGTTACATAAAAAAATTTAATATAAGTAACTTAAGCAATTCCACAAATTCTATTGTTACAACTAGTTAAGTCTAGTTGCTTAATTGAAACATGGAAAAATAGTTGTGGTAAATAGAGTTACCTAATTATAGAATTAAACGACACCGTTTTTTAATACATTCATTTTTTGTGTTTAATTCGTAGAACTCGATTTAATAAATTTAATTAAAATTAAGTTTGATAATATTATTATCAAGTTCTGCAAGTATTTTAGTGTGTATTTTTGTTACAGCTATTTCGGTTTACAAGACCATTTGACAGTTTAAAAATGGTAACAAAAATACATACTTAAATACTTGCAGAACTTGAAAATAACATTATCAAATTTATTTTTAATTAAATAAAAAATAAGACATTTTTTTGAGATACCCACAAAAACTTTATGATTCTAAAGCGTTACAAATTTTCTGTTCGTATCATTCAAAAATGAGGAAATAGAGTTATGTATTAGTGTGTAACTCAAAAACGCTGATTTCGGAGTTATTTGATTGAAGTAATTACCCCAAAATATAAATATAAAAAAATTCCCTAAAAACTGTTATTCCTCTATCGAAATTGCGACAACTCTAACGAAAATGCTTTCAAATAATCTACGCCCATTAAAATATTCTGGTGATTTTATTTGATATACAGCAAAATTTGAATAAAAGTTAGAAAAGAATAATTCAGTTAGTAACAGTTAAATTAATAGAAAAACATCAAGGTTATGGCAATGCACTGATAAGCAATGCAAAATCATGTAATTTTGGTTTGAAAATTGGATCGCTCAGAAATATTTTAGATGCTTTAATTAAATACTGTCAACAGACCACATATTTGTCTTCGAAATAATCAATTACTTTTATAGAGTATTTTTATAAGTCCCGAAAAAAATATTATCAGCTTATAAATCTGCTTTAAAGTTCAAAATGTTCTACGTACGAGTCTATTTTCGGTTATGGTTTTAATGAATAGTGTGGAAAATTCTTTAGGAAATGATCATAGAATATTCAAATATTTGTGTCTGAGCTTCGCAAAATACTCTTTTTGGCTTTGTTTTTTTCTTAAATTAATCAAAACTGGTGGCTGGTTTTAAACGGGAATTTAAACCTTATCGCCATCTACATAAAGTGTGTTATTGTTAGCGGCCTGATCCTGAATTTTACACTACATGGTGACCGTACAATGTTAAATTTATAGTGACAAATGAATATCTTCATATAACAGTCAAGTAAATTTGGCATTGACGTACAATTCGATTTATTATTTTATTAGTATTATTACGTACATTTTTGCATATTTCTTAACAACTAATATTTCATATTTCTTAAGTTCTGTAGATTTTTACATTTCTTATAAAATCATTTAAAATTTTATCAACCTTCCAGGAAAATGTCTGTTTCCGATGGAAGCTTCTTTAACTAAGTTTTTAAATAGAAAATAAAATTTATATTTAATTATTAAAATAGAATTTATATTTAATTATTATTTCTGTAGAAAACAATATTTTTAAACAACAAAGGTATGACATCTGTAAATCAGTAAAAGTTTGGCATTTGAAAAACATATTTTTTGCTTTCGTAGAGAACCATCATTGTTTTGGTTTGACATAATATATATTATAAAATTAAACAAACAGATTCTTTTAACGACAAATTTATTTATAGTTGTTCAATCGGTTTCGCTTAGCTTCATCAGGGTGATAATTCAAACAAACAAAATGATACATGATGTGGGCAAATATATTGGTAAAGAGGGATACAGAATAAAAGATATAAAAATGAAATAGTGACAGACATAAGTTTGGATACATCATAACAGAAAGGGATAACGTACACAGAAGAAAGAGACCAAGGGAGAAAGGAATTTAGAGGTAGCGGGGATTTTCGAAGATTAAAATGTATTTATAACTAATTAATAATATTAAAGACTTTCTCTATTTCCAACGCTTCTAAACTGCTAATCTAATGTCAGAGCTAAAATTCCCTGATGTATCTTAAACTTGTGAATAAATTTAAATAAATATGTGGTTAAAATGAAAAAAAAAAATCATTTAATAACAATTTCTTTTAATTCTTCAAATACAAAAAACTTATTTTGTGGCACCATCCTAATAAAAAAATAATCAAAACTTAGTTTTAACCACCTTTTTTAAGCAATAATAGTGATTAAAATTATGTAGTGATAATTTATTGTTTTGTTCCTATGCTAACCATAAGTTCATTCCTTAAATCTGAACCCTTTTATAACCCACAAAATGTGTAGGTATATTCCATTTCTATTCCAAGGCTACATTATTATTTTAAGTATTTTTATGTTAATTAACTACAGTTTTGCAAAGCTCTCTAGTTTAGTAATGCGCCCGTTAGGTAATATTTCACAAAAGCATCCAAGTACCTAATAATATTATTATTTTGAATGGCACTAAGAAACCAGTTTACACGTAATACTATGCAAAATAATTCAACGCCAGGAATATGATAAGGGTAATAAGATGCTTGCAATTATTATTCCGACATGTTTTGAGTTACGAGTACAGCTGAGAAGTTCCGTAGTTTATATTGCCCTGTTATAAAAAAAGCAATAATTACATTAAAATGAAATTCTGAACTGAGTGGGACTAATGTTTATGAGCCTGATTAATCAAATAATAAATTAATTTTTCTCAGTCTGTTTAAATTGACTGACCCGTGTTTGTCCGATTATTTGCTGATGATAAATGATACATGCATCTATTTCTAAAGCTGATTTTCAATATCAACAATGGATGATTGTGATTATGTTGACAAACTTTCTGTTTTAACTGCTGTGATTTCCATTGATATTGTGTTATTCAACAGAAGATACCCCTTCAATGATTTTAAATCTAATGGTATTAGATAATTTAACATCTTTGTCAAGAACTCTTTCCTAAATAGAGCAAGAAATTTTATTACAATTCTTCAATATAATTTATTAATGTATTTCCGTTCATTAAAAAAATTCGTCCATATAAAAAATAACAACACAAAATGGAGATAAAATATATCTTCGAAACTCAATAAATATATCTTCGGTGCTAGCATGATTATTTTCAATGTTCAATGTAAATTCACAAAAGCTTTTTTATGTATACTTAGTTCTTACTATATTATTTACTTACTCTAAGTATGTTATTCGTAATGATGTGAAGCAGTTTAGGCGAATGAATTTGAAACAATATGATGTCAAATATTTTGCATCCTTTGACTTTTCACAATAACTTTTGTTATTATTCATTCAAATCAATAGAATGATTTCATATATTTTTGTCACAATAATAAAACAGTTAATTAAATACAAGCAAAATATTAACCTATGAGAATCAACGAAGATTGGTTTTACTAAATTGTAATAAATGCGTATGTGATATAATAAGCATTATTTATTGTAGGTTATAAAAATGTTTATTTGATCAATTTATTCTCGGAGCTTTACAGTCGGATATCAGTCGCCCCAAGCATTTGGCGGATGTTTACTCGACATATTTGTAGTTGCGAATATTGAGAGCTTAATAATTTCTAAGAAATATTCAAGTTTATGTGAAGAAATTCGGTTTTAAAACAATAAACATTTTGACTGAAGTAAAAATTCATGTTTGAAGGAAATAATATTATATTGCTTTTCTGTGTACAATGTCAAAATGAAAGGTAGCTTTAATAAATCATATTGGATATAAAACCCTTTCATGCAAGTAAAAAACAATTCATAATATAATAAAATATTCAAACTACCGAAAGCTGAATTAATGTTGTGTTTTTTGTTTACATGCTAATTGTTTACATTGCGATGGGATACACAATAATAATTCTTTAATTTATTTTTTGCTATTCTTACGATAGCTTTAAAACCATTTTTACGAGATACATCAAGTCAGCAAGACTGGCAGCGTCTATATTTACATGAAACGAAAAAAACGTATGCATTGTGTCGTTGTGGATTCAATCTTTGATTTCAATACTTCAAAATTGAATAGTAAACGTCCGCTAGTTTTGATTTGATGAATAAATTGTGACCTGACAAAAAGGCATTGGTTCAAAAAAACTTTGGTCTCCTACTGGTAGTAGGTTGGTCGCATTTGTCGATAACTCTGCCAACAATTTGTTCCTGGCAACAATGTCTATCACAATGTGTTCCGATTCGTCGACAGTGTCATTCATCAGAATTACAACGCGTCTCGAAATGTAGACAAGAAGATTAGAGATTCTCTGGCTAGTTAGGAACGAAGAAAGAGAGAGGAAAGGGGAAGCGCAAGCCAGATTAGAGAAGAAGAATTTGATCTGCCGCAGGCTTTGAGAAGGCTATTCTAGAGTCACTGTATGATCAGCGATTTCCACGCATTGTAGGCCAAGTATCTCTTCCTACAACATCTTCAGCTGTTTCTTGGAGATGAGCTTTCGGTGTTAGATATTAAAATATTTTATAAAACTACCATTATTGACATTATAGCGTTGCGTTGATTGGTCTAATCTCGCGTTGAAAGCCTGGGAACTCGGACTGCTTAATAATATGCGCTTATAGTGTTTACTTTAAGTTTAATACAAATCCTAAACATATGTGATACGGACAAATAGATTCTTTGGGCTGCTTGATTCATTGTGAAGCACTCCTTGGGGTTTTAACACATGTTTGGTTTTATGTTCGTTGGAATAAAAATGAGAGACAGACGATGAAACTAAGTACATATGATTGATTGATTGGTTCTCACCTGTAGTCAGCCATGTCTCCTGTGGAAGTTTCTCGAAGCTGGGAGCGTGGAGGGAGAATCAGGCCTGGAGAGGAGCCAAGTGATCCCTCAGTCTTCCTAGCCAACTCACGCAACACGCACTAGTCCAGCTTCTATGTATTTCTATTTCGCGAGACTAGAAAGTCCCACGGACCGACCACCGGTGGATGTTCTCGTTACACAACTGGTCGAAAATAGTTCTCGGCTTTTATCCCGGCACTCTTCCACTGCCGCACCAACCTATCACCAACCAGCCCGCTATTAATATCACTGCAACTGGACTGACTCAGTAGGCAGAGTCTCTTGCCTGACTGTTTGAACACTCACTACTGTAGCTTGCTGCTTGTCATGTGTGACTGATGATTTATTGTCTTACGCCTGAAACGAAGCAGTTAATTCATATTAGTTGTTATAATTTGTCACTTGATGTCTTCGCGTAATACAAAGAAAGCTCTGAGAAAACAGAGTCTGGAGATGCAACCACAAGATTGAAAATGTAAACATTGGAAACAAACCTAAATATTACGATTCACGCTACATAATTTAAGAAGCCTTATGGTGAAGGCAAAATAAAACGCATTAAATCAAGTCGATTAACTTCTGGGGATTCGGCAACGTAAATATATATAAACATGGATGATGTTGGATACTGCAAGGCTATCCGAAACGTTGGATTTAGAAGAAATAGAAATCGCAAAAGTCTAAAAACGTAACGTTGACAATAAAAATCTTAAATAAAAAGAGAATTCATATTGTTGACGTTTTACAATATAAATATCATTGAAGGTTTGCTCAAACAATATTAATATATCGATGTTGACAGTTCCACAGGCAAAAGCAAGGCCATTTATTCAATAAAAAGGGTCGTTTCAGTAAAGTTGGTCGCTTTTTTATCGAGTATAATTATTTTTAAACGAATTTCCAGAATGCCGAAAAGGGGGATAAATAATAAAGATTAAAGGCTTCGACGCGACACCAAAAACAAAAGCAACGAATTCCAAGAACCCTTTCGTGAAGTTAATTATTCTGCCTAATGTATTTTTGGAAGCGTTGAAATAAAATAATAAAAAATTACAACATTCTAGAAGGCTTAGAAAAAAAATCATATTTTGAAATTATGTTACGACATCGTAAATATTTTGTATTTATAAACTATTATCACACATACACTGCGTAAAACCAAAACTAAATCACTACCTTCAAAAATATTTTGAGCTCGGGACCGTGTTTTGAAATTTCCGAACCGACTTTCGCGCGCAACCGCGAGGTAATGGCGCCAAAACCGCGGGGCCGTTGGGATGGCAAAACACTGACGTGATGGACCGCAACTCGTTTGTTGTATCAGATCTTTATTACCGGTTCGATTGTCCTTAAATCCGACCGATTAATGCAACAGGCGAGCGGGGCTTTGTAACACTCTGCCGTGCCTCTCTCAAAGCGTCCGGAATCGAGACAGACGATTTTGAAAGTGACCAAACATACGAGTATTATTATCGGAATGCGAATGTGTCGACTGCTAATAATACTTCCTACGTGGAGTTAAGATGGGTCAGATTGTTTTTACCGATGTGTTAATACTCCATGTTTAAGTATAGCGCCCGCCTGGGATAGGGTTTCCAAATATTGAGAATTTCTGGTTTTTCTGAAGCTGCAGGTGCGCTTGATACTTTAGAGATAATTATGTGCAGTATTTCTTAGTACCTACATAGGTAGGTACTTATTTTCTACACTTCACTACCTGTAATCAATCGACTGCCTTCATTCAATTTACGTTTCTGATCTTATTAATATGCATGTGATGACATATATATCTATGTTTTAAAATTTTTTATTTATTATTTATCAAAAAATTTATTTATGCATAATATATTAAATTGTTTACATATTTTGGAATAAATGAAAGAGGATCTAAATTAAGGGTAGAGAAAGATTTACATTTACCTTACTATTCTGATCCCTTCACTAAATGTGAATAGCTAAAGCCATTTCAATTAAAGTTTAACATTCATTTCTGAATGATGATGTTCCCTCACAAAGACGATACTGATAGAACCTTCCAAAAATATGCAATATTATACTTTATTTTAATTGACTGACAACCCTCACTAATATAATTAAAGCTAAAGTGTGTTTATTTTTTTGTTTGTTTGTCCTTCTTTCACTTCGATGTGATTTTTTTCATTAGATTACTATTATTTTTTTTATGTTAGCACTACACGGTAAACCCTAAGGAAAAAAAATCCTAAGGGTACATGTCATCTTTGGGGATGGTGTGTGAAGGTTCTGGGAAAGAAAAGGTATGAGGGTTTGATAGGAATCTGGGGGTCAAAGTATCCAGGAGTGACGGACGTACGAGTCCATCCCTCCCACTGCGGTGCAAGGCAATGGGTTGAGAGAGTCCGGTCTACATTAGGTCAGTCTCTCCGATTCCGGCCCGCCATGCAGGAGGTGGGCAAGTGCATTCGCCGCCAAGACCTGGTCAAACCTCACCCCATGAACCCAGGCACCCCTGCTTATTCACCAAACTGCTTGGGATTACCTATGGTAGGGGTTTTGGTAATCCAATAAATGGTTTCCGTGGCGGCGCGCGGTACCCATACCCGCATCTCAATTTTTTTTAGGAATAAGAATAACTTCTTTTTAGATATGTTGGAAGTTTACTAAAATTATATTGTATAATATTGTTTTTAATTTGTAATAAAAAAATAATATAATTTCATTATTATGATCTTCTGCATGTATTTTAATTGTGTATAAACATATTATTATTGTATAAACCAATGGAATTTTTTATTAATAATTTTAACAAAATGAAAGCACTGCAAAAATTAATAATAATAATATTAATTAAATAAACCCAATACTTTGTTTATAACGTTGATTGTTTATAACAATTATGTGGTTATAAAAAATATAAAATTATATTGTATTATTTCAATAATATGTCAAAAGGACGAATAGTAAAACAGACCCATTCTTATTTCTCAAATATCGACCGATACTCGCGTTTGTCGTGTATTCCGATTATTCACCGATGCCCGATGGTTTCAAGGGTGTTAATGCTTCTAACTTGTGAGAACTTTCCATTCAAATTAAAAAAAGAAGAAAAAATACAAGATACCCACCAGATGTCAATAATCTGAAGACTGTCATGACCAAAACTTATACGGAGTTTGTTTTCGATTTGACAGAATTATTTAGGGGCTTCAGACCAAAGGTGGCGACCCAACGAACAGTGGGGGTGCACTTGCAATTTGTAGAGAGTCAGCAGGCATGCATTAGGTGTAACGAACGTAGGTCGGAGATTATGAAATGAACAGTGAACGTATGTCACTACTGAGTCAACTGAGGTTGTTAGAGGCCTGTTTGCATGTGTGTGATTCTCTTCCGTTGTTTACAGTCATACCAGCTAGGAATACTTTAAATATTAAATAACAATTTTCGGAGTCTATATTTTATTATATTTACTTTTCTATTGAAACACGTTCATTATACTGGATATAAATAGTACGAAACCTGAAAGCTCTCATTGTACCTATTCATATTTTATATATAGCTTCTGAGCGCCAAGCTTCTGCCTTCGGTAGAGACCCTACGTATTAGCTGATAACTTCAAATTACACCGAGCATGTCAATAGAAAACTTGTGGAGAAGCTTTATTGATGACTTCAAATTTTATGAATGTTTGTGACATAATCAAAAACCACAGGCAACCGAATTCCTCAGACCGGAAACACATAATTGCCGATTTGCTGATAATCTGATACTAATGATTTGTTCAATTTTATAATATTTTTAATTAACATTCTTGGAGTCTCTTTAATTTTGGTGCAACCATTTATTTTAAACGTATTATCAACTTATAATTTAAAACATCGAGATTAATAGCAATGGCGCCTTTATTTGCTGATCCTTATGTTCTGTGAATAGATAATATACCTACACTTGGAATGCCTCCCTTGTAGATTTTTAATTATTTAATTATTAACGCCTTTTTTAAAGGCGTTTACATAGAAAAAGTTATATATTATTCATATTTGAACTGACTCATTAACAATATTATGTATTTATATAGTGACTAGCAAACCCGGACACAAGTTGCTGTGACTGACAACGCCATTACCCAACCTTTATAACCAACGCCATCTGTTACTTTACATACATAACGAATCCATCCCGCCCGCTTGCCAGCCCGCTCCCTTTATATGTTATATATTTCAACCAATTTACACAAAACCTTGAAAAATTATATACCTAAACCTTCCTCATAAAACACTATATCTATTGGTGAAAACTGCATGAATATCCGTTGCGTAGTTTAAAAGATCTAAGCGTACAGACAGCGGGAGCGACTTTACTTAATACTATGTAAAGATCGTTTGAAGATGTCAACTGACTTGGCAAAAGACATTATTTACCTCCATTAATTTTCTGGGCAGTAAGGAATACATATTATAGTAGATAATTCCACGATTTCAGCACAATAAAACACAACTCCCAGAGTGGAAGATACTCTCTGTATCGCCCTGGTGTAAGACCACCATTCCGAATTGAAACGTTGCTTGAAATGGCATTAGCCGTGTTTGGTGACCAGATCTGAATAGCCAGGTACTTCCCCACCTTCTTCTTCCCTATCTCCTTCCCCTCCCCACTGCCCTCAAGCTCACAACATACCCCAATTGGGGATGCCATAGTCTCACTGGCTTTCCTGGCTGGTTGGGACTCTTGTGCGGCATTCATATAAAAAAAATAAAAATAAAAACTTCTAGTATTACACAGCGAAACCAAAGTCGTCACTAACTTAATACATTTTGGTTCTAGCCCATTTAGAACTCGCCATGTCTCTCTTACACTTGCCTGACATCGTATATCGACATCCCATTTGAATTTGAAAACTATGATAAAACACAGTTTCGTATTAGAAATTTCAGACCTAATTTCCCAGACTTTTAGATCATGAAACACGCGTACATTACATTTCATGTGTTCTCCTTTATTCTTAACTTATGTCTAACGGATGCATTTGTTTATGCCTTAGTTTCAGCATTTTGTACACTCATGGTCGACGTCACTATTCGGGCGTGGGATGAATCGCCAAAGTATTTTTGACTTTCGTACGGCATTAGTTCTCAAATAGAAACATGACTACTGTCCCAGAAATTGTTGATAAATTGTCCGACAATCTGCCACATAATCATATAAATCTAATTTGATTGCCACATCGACCTCGATATTTATTTATCATCAGGTGAAAAATAAATGCAGGTGTCTATTTATGTTGAGTTGAAGACCAGTATAAACTTCATGAATAATAATCTATGAGATTAACAAAGGGTCATTTTGATTCATTCGCTGGAAGAACGAATAGAAGTCTTTACTTCTTCAATCTTTGCAAAATAACTTTGTGGCATTATTTCTTATTTAATTAATAATAGATAACTTTGTATAAACCACTTTTTAATAAACAATATCGACATGTTTCAATAACAATGTTATTAATTTTTTATTAATTTATTTAACATATCCTGAAGAAGAAAACATTGTTATTGAAACATGTCGATATTGTTTATTAAAAAGTGGTTTATACAAAGTTATCTGTTATTAATTAAAGAATAGAAGTCTATTTATAATTGGAGAACAAAATCTGAATCGCAAATTTATGGAAGAACTAAAAAACGTGGAACAATTCGAGTAAATCGAATACTTAAGTCAGAATGACTGAAGCTTTATGAATAGCATACGAATGTGGATGTAGCGAGAACCATAGAATAAATAAGAAAACTAGAAGTGTCTTCCATACAAATTTGAATGTTCCATTTGACTCAATAGCCCAGCACCAATGCTTTGTCTCACGAAATTAAAAGAGATTGTTCGAGTAGTTACTAAGGAAAAATATGACCTGATAATAAATATTGTTGTTTATGTAAGACTAGCGAGTTCCCGGCAAGCGTTGTTTTGCCGCTTAAAAAATAAATTGTATTCCCTGCGTGTCTTTTCCCATTTGTGCCGCTCCCCTCCCGCCTTCCCTTCCTCTATCGCGTCCCCCTCCCCTCACTCGTTCCCATACCGCCTTCTCCGCCTTCCCTCTCCCCGCTCCCCTTCCCCGCTTCCACCGTCCCGCGAACCCCCCTAGTTCCCTTCCCCCCTCCCGCATTCCATACATTCATCCCCGGTACATTCAGTTCTCAAACAGCTCGCGTGGCACCTATTGCATTTTTATACAAATTTTATAATGCCAGAGCTCAGAAATATATATAGAAACCATCGCGGGTATGCGCACATCAAATTCCCAAAATTTCATCGCAAACGGATAAATGGTTTAGCAACGCATAGACATCTCACTAATCGCCAAACATATTTTGATTTTTATATACATATATATAAGATATAATATATCAATTTGGGAGGCGGGAATGGGTACCGCCGCCCCAGGAACCTGTATTGGATAACCAACACCTCTGCCATAGGTCACCCCAAGTGGTTCGGTAAGTTTGGTGATTTAGCAGGGGTGCCCGGGTTCATGGGGTGAGGTTTGTCTAGGTCTTGGAGGCTGATGACCAGGGCTCACTGAACCCCAGATTCCTACCCACCTCATAAACACTTTTCCTTCCCAGAACTCTCCTCTCCTTCCTTTCCTTAAAAAACCCTGCACACAGCATCCCCAAAGATGAAATAGGCCCTGAGAGAAATTATTTTCCCCTCAAGTCCTCGGTGGAGCTCATGTTAAAAAAATATATATTTTATATCATGCTCCAATTGGTACCACTTCGACATTGTTCTCGGAATGCGAAATAGTTGAAAGGCGTAGTTAGAACTTAGAATTAAAGAAAAAAATATATAGTTGTTAGAACTTAGAATTAATGAAAAAAATATATAGTAGTTAGAACTTAGAATTAAAGAAAAAAATATATAGTAGTTAGAACTTAGAATTAAAGAAAAAAATATATAGTAGTTAGAACTTAGAATTAAAGAAAAAAATAAATATACAGATAAATATTTTTCCTATTCTGCATCACAATGTTGGTAGGTATGTTATATGTGTATTTGTGTATGTTGTTGGTACGCTAACGCGTTTATGATTATTTTATTTGTACTTGTAACTAATCTGCGGAACTAATCTCCTGCTGACAAGCTACTTGCAGTAGCTTAGCGGGTAAGAAATTCCAATTGTATGCAATTTTTTATACAATAGAGGCGTGTTGGAACAAAGACAGCAATCTCCACTATTGGTGTAAAATGAGTTATATATGGCGATGGATAGAGAATCAAAAATACTATCGACTGCTGCAAAGGTTTCGGAGCATAAACGACAATATCCCATACATTTTTGAATTATAATAATTAGTTCCGAAACAAACACAGCAATCTCCTTTAGGTTACGGATCAAAAACAGCAGTTTTTATTTGGACCAATCAGAGAGCCAGAAATATGATATTCAATATGGCCGCCCCATACAAAGTGTGAGCAGCAGGACTGAAACTTATGCTCGGTTTCTTAATGTTTTTGCGGTGAAAAGGTGATTTTTATTGGTGTAAATTATACCAAAATCAAATAATGTTTTCCAAGTGAAATTATACCAGAAATAGCAAGGAAGCGTGCGAAAAACCCAGAAATGTTGAAGAGGAATGTCGCCAAAAAACAGAGGTTGGGCATATAATGTTATTGTAAATGTCAAACTTTTGTCAGTTTGGTGAAATGCCCATAAATATGTTTTTAGTACCCGTGTAGGTTTAATATTGTGATAAAGGAGGAGACTGAAATATTTCTCTTACGTTGGTTCTTTTGTTATTAGGTACTAACCTATTTTATTTCAAATATAATTTTTTTTCAGATATTCTGTAAAAAAATTACGAAACACAATAATAAAATATTCCGTCATGCAATAATAAACAAATGTTTATTAATCAAAATGTCGGACCTAAAAAACTTTCATGATATTTTTTACAAAAAATGCGAAAAAAACTATCAAGATACCTTTATTGGCTTTAACTATCAAGACATTTTTTTTTTTGCTTTTTATTGGTACCATTTTTCCATATTATTTTATACTTAATTAATAATTACTTTAAGTTAATTTTTTATTTTTCTTTATTTGAAATTTAATTCATTAGAAAATTTTTCCGAAAATCCAAAACTTTTTTATATTTTAATGATGTCAGGATTATATTTGTATGTGTCTTTTATTCGTCACTATTTTGTTTGTTTTGTGTAATTCATTATTACATCATAGTATGTAAAATGTCTGTGTTGTAAAATATGTCTTTCCAAATAAATAATTAAAATGATACTTATTACTGATTTCCGAATTTTACTGTAACCTAAAAAAAATGCCCTTTTCAGTTCGGAACAAAACCAGCAATATCCACATGAGTTTGGAACAAAACCGGCAGTCTCCAACCTTCCAGAACAAAAGCGGCAATCTCCATCTATTAATTGAAAATAACTCAATAATCTACCAATAAATCGCAATAAAATGTACACACAGTGTTTCTTATGGAAACATTTATTAACAAAACTATACTTTATAGTTACGGTATTGGAAAAATACAAAAATAAACATTTATTGCGTTTTACTCGAAATGAAAAGAAGTGGAGACTGCTGTCTTTGTTTAATAAAAATAATTTGAAAAAAAAAACTGTAAAAATTCAATTTTTTTTCAAATAATATGTTCCATTTATTAAAACCCTTTATTGAAAATGGTGAAGAGATCCAAAATAAACCCAAATATATTAAAAATACATATAAATCCATTTCACAGGAAGGCTAATTTCCACGTACAAAATGAAGAACTTGTATAATTTCAAGAGTTTTCAAGAAACTTTCAGTGTTGGCATTTGTTTTCAAATTCTTTCAGGTTGGGAAACATCAGGCGCCTGTCATTGGATTTCAATTCTACTGCATTAGTAAACAATGGAAATGGTTCTAATATTAATAATATGTACAAACCTGTATTGTGTAATAATAATTTCGTACGTGCTGTCAGGTAAAATGTTTCCAATTGCTTTTTATTACGCGTGATGGCATAATAATAAATACAATTTTTATTTTTGATCCTTCGCATCGTTTCATCGTTCGTTTCGATGGGAATAAATATTTTTTACACATCTTCCTGTTAAAAATCAACATAAAACTAACATTAGAGTTATTTTGACAATCTCATTTTAAGCGCGTTCATGTTTACGAGATCTTCTCTTACTGTCTCAAATGGTGAGCTCTGGCATCGTGAAATTGACAACGCAATTGTTTTTAGCTCGCAAGATCGTTTCCATCATAAAAAATCTTTTTTTGTGTCAACAAATAAGGTTATCAGTTGGACTTAGACCATCCATATCATTTGTGTCACAATTTACAATTGTTCAAACAAGAAAAAAATTCAGAACTCGTGCAAAGCTAGTATTTTCATGCATTAAATCCACACAGGAGGCCCTAAAAAAAATAATGCCCTATGTCAGTTTTGAAAATTCTGTGCGGGGGTCCTATTAAGGAGAGGAAGGAGAAAACGCGGGTCTTGAAGAGACCCATGTTGCAGGAGGGAGAAAACACAGAGGCCGGCAATTTGTTCCACAGGCGAGCTGCTGAACTCAAAAACGAGTCGTAGAAGCGACCCATTCAGATGTGACAAATTTCAACCGTGTACATAAGTAGGGTATGCGATTTTGGCGTGTTTCCCGACTATGCACCGGTGCTGAAGGGATCATTGTCGCTAGTTCCTCGGAGCATCTTCCATTGTAATATCGGTATAACAAGGACAGCATACCCAGTACCGGATTATCCCTAAGGCAGAGTAGGCAACTGCCTAGGGGCCCCGCATCGGCTGGGGGCCCCGCGCCCTAGGAAAAAATAACTAGCGTCAACGGTTCGACTCAAAATTAGTGTGCAACTCCGGCACACTTTTGGAAAAAGTCAGCTTTCAAGATGTTTTAAATATTTAATTTTTTTACGAACATTTATAGGTTAATAACATTACATGCATTAAAGAAAACAACAAACATAATAATTAGGTTATAACACAATAATAATAATAACCTAATATTTGTATAGCGCAGTTTTGTGTCATTTCACTTCAAGTGCGCTAAAACTGTTCACATCATTCACAAATAATAAATGAAAAGTGGAAAATTAAAACAAATATTTAAACATAGTTGTATTTTACTTTACTTTCCTTCGTATCAATGGGGATATGATTATAGGTGCTGTGTGTGGTTTATATTGGCATTTGTTTTGTTTTTTTTTGCTTTTATTTCTAATGTTTAAAATATAAATGTTGTACAAGCTTTAGCGTGCACTACCTATCTGCTTGCTAAAATTCTTTGTTTCTCTTCATTCCAAGGTTGTCTGGAAGAGATCATTTTAGTGATAAGACCACTCATTGTACCTACTATTGTATTCGTTTCATTTTTTTATTGAATGGGGGTGAAGGCATACCTTCGAAATGTAGTAAAAAACAGATTAATTATGAATAAAATTACGTTGTGGTAGAAAAAAAAAGTTTGGAAGTTAGAAAAGGGTAAAGTGCAGTGCATTCAGAGGCCCGGGGTGGAAAAGCTGGATGAACCGCTCCCCCCCCCCCCCCCCCTAGTTTAAGAAGTTGATGTAATTTTACAAGCTTTTTCAAACGCCTCCATGTTCCTTTGATCAAATCCTAAACAAGGCTTTAAGGCACCAGACCACTGTAAAAAAATTGTCATTTTTAAAAATTAATTTTCTGAAGATGAATTTGTTAATAATGTTCTCACCAAATGTTGTAAGGAAATTCGTAAAATTGACGGAGATACCTACAGCATTTTATATGAAACCATTTTAAACAGTTTGTATGTTGAATTAACGTTCAGCAAAACTTTGAACGCGTTTTTCTCGAAACTGCTATTTTCAACACGGTTGACAACACATTAGAAAAACTATACGTTCGATTTGCATGTACTAAATCTTAAACTGTTAGTAAATCCAATCAGTATCTAAGGGATTTTTTATATAATGGGCCCCCTTCTATTTTTTTTATGAACAATGAACATTTTCAAATGCAGTAAAATAAATCAATAAATTATCTGGGAAAGATATGTTTCAGAATTTTAATTTTAGTTTAAATAAAATCATTTAAAAAAAGATCCGCGCATTTATTAAAAAAAAAAACATTTGTATTTTGCTTAGACTGCTTAGACATTATTGAAAAATTATAAATACGTATGATCAAAAAATAATTAGAAAAAGTACATAATTTGATTAGTTTTATCATCACGAGTTTGAGCATTTTTGAATTTAGGTATTTATCAAAGCAAATATTGTGAATGCTGGTATGGAGAATAATTAATCTTGCTCATCGGAACTGCCCTGTACAGTTGCAAGATAATCGTTCGACGAAATTTAAATAAATTCTCGGCCGTTCGGGCCTCCCCCCCCCCCCCCCCGTTATTCCACCATTGGTAAAGGGGCCCCGAGACGTGCATTGCCTAGGGGCCCCGACATGGGTTAATCCGGCCCTGAGCATACCTACCTGACGCCTGTGCTCTAAAGATTGCGCTTCTTAAGACAGTGAAATCCATCAAACGGACCGCTAATTTCTGCACAGAATCAAGGGTTTTTTCAGGTATTTTGAGGCTTCAGCCAGAGGTACCAGCCAAATTCAACAGTACAGTACAGATTTGTATAGGGTCAGCAGTTGTGTTCTATTAAAGTATCTGTGGTCCCTGTGAAGTATGCCCAACTTCCGAGATGCAAATTCACCTTCAATGATTCAACAATCTGGGTAACAACAAAACTACGAGGTAACTAAGTAATAAAAAGTAGTGCATTTTAACACTGTTTGTCTACACTTAAAATCTGCGATTCTCAGTATCTCGAACGTAATAATATATTTTAAGATGGCAATGAAAACGTTTTTTACTAAATCCACCTAGTCAAGTTTGCTGTTTTCAAAAGACTGGATGAATAGAATGGAATGCCTCCCTGTGTTATATAACGTAGATATTCCCGTACACGTTTCTTTACTTCGAGGAAAAGAGGAATCATTACGTGAAACGTGTCAACATAACGTATCCGTGTGGAAATGTAAAGATCATCATAAATTGGGCACCCACTCACACACTGACTGGGTTGATTCTAATATAAATCAGAAATCTGTTTTCTGAAGTGAAAAAAACTCACAAATATAGTGTTGAGTTCTGACTTTTTAAAATTTGCATGAAATTTCAAGCTATGAGTAGGTACTATTATCTTGTCCTGTAAATTAACATATTTATTCTGTTTAAATATCATTTGCAAAATTTCATGAACCGAAACCGAAAGTGGAATTTTTTTTAGGACCGTAGTGATTTTAAAATCGATGTAACGGAAACCTCTCCTCTTTGTGTGGTGCTTCGTAGCCTTCCCACTCTTGTCTACTTAAGTTTTCTGAAGGTTTCACTTCTACCACGTGTGAGCTGCACACTTGTAATTTTTTTTAATAAATTGATTTTCACAATAAGTTATATGCCATATCATGATTTTTAATGCATTGATATTTATAGTTTTTCAATACATTATTATTTATGCAATGAATATTTACAAATTATGAAACTTGTAGGAATGCCTAGGAATTGTGTTAATTACTTTTCATTATTACTTATTTCTGTTTGAATATTTTCACTATACCTATTTCTTTAAGTTTTTTCTAAAATGTAGAATTATTTTTAAAAGCTATGAGTCGTAATTCTTCCCATTGCTTTAATGAAAAGTCGTTTTACTAAATGCTTTTTATGCCACTTGTCAAAACATTTATAAAACGAAATTTTAAAAGATAATTACCTAAGATGTTTTGTTTTATTCATTTTATTATTATATATTAAACATTTTGTATTATTCACTTTTTGGTTTTTTTTTATAAAATGGGCTTTTCTTTTTACGTTTTGAATTGTTGATACAACAATTAATTATTATTTATAATTGCGATGACAATATTAGACAGTCATTCAGATACTCGTTTGTACGTACATTCATTATATGCAATTGGCAATTCTTTCTCATAAATAGTAGTAGCATTCAACTACACGGAGTTTAGTTACAAGATGGCCATAATAAGATTTTTTTTTTTTTTTTTTTATTAAAAGAAAGACAAACATTCCCGGGTTACGAATAACCCAACAATGTTTGAAAATCTCCTACTACCACCACAGAAAGCCGAAAATGTTGCTTGTGTTGTGATGGAGGACTTAGCCAGCCGAGGAATCGAACATGCGACGCCCGGGTGAGACCCAAGCGCTATGCCCACTCAACCACTGACCGGTCTCGATAACTCCGGAATATAAATATTATTGTTCGCTTTTAACATTATTCTGCGAGAGCGCTATTTTTTAATTTAATCAACAAATATATACCAAATAATTTCTTTAACAAATATATACCCACATATGTTTGTAAAAGACCTTATGGGCGTATAATATAAATAAATAAATCTCTATTTGATTACTTTTGTGGGACCAACGAATCGTATTTACAATAAAGGCAAAGTAGAATTTATACTCACTCAATATGTTTATTTACATGTATTACAAATCTTTAACAAATTGATCACTTAAAAAAAGTACTAAGGCACCCATTAATAAAATCTTTTTTTAAGAGTCACTTTAAAGTATTACCTTCCACAATTTTTCATGGGATCATTTAAAACATATTAAGAATCTAATTTATTATTTCTATTCCTTATCTAATGGTCCAATTTCGCACACATTTAAAGGGGAATAAGGTGATAAAAGGTTGATAGTTACTATATTTGATAGAGTATATTTTCTTGTTAGGCATAGCAACGACTTCATCTGTGGAGCTAAAGTAATATATTTTTCCTTTGTTCAATAATTTTATTAGGCCGGCTCGTGCCATACTATGTCGGCTTCCGACCCTTTTCTGTCAATGTGTTTGATAAAAAAAAACTTTTTGCGGATGTCCAAAAGTCCTTAGAACAGCTCTATTTAGATTTGAAAATTGGATGGAATTTAAAAGCATCTGGGGTGTTTGCCTTCAATTCGCGTTTCATGTAATTCCATTTTTAACCTTAGAAAGATAATCTACGTCTTTGTGACGTAAGCGAGACACAAGTATTGCTGTCTTCTTTTATTTGGCAACGTTGCGTGCTGTCTTTCTCAGTTAGCTCAATTGCCGAGCGGGGCTTGCGCGGGGCAGCTGTGGCACCACGAAAAGTACAATAATTACGGAGATATACATACACCGTACGTTTGTTGAAGACGTATAATTAAACTTCGGGATTCTTCTTATAATTTTATTTTTAGTAAAAATGTTAATATCTGTAAGTATTACGATTGATTAACATTTAAACTTTTATAGCGTATATAAAATGAAACATTATTTTTCATTAAAAAAGGCTTAATATATTTGGTTTGTAAGAAGAAAACAGCATTTTGTTATTTTTTTAAATTACAATATATATTTTATAATTATTTTGATTTTATTTGAAGTACAAAACCCTAAAATAATTATTCAACTACCTTTGAACGGTTTAAATATGATAAATATGTCAAATAGAGCTTTCAAACTTCAGTACGTCTTTAAGACGTATCATATCCTTAACGTAGGTCAAAATAAGACTATCTTTCTAGGGTTAAGAAAACCTTCTACACAAATTCGTATTTTATCTATGCACGCGAAATCTTAAGTACCAAATAGGTACGTTATTTATGATTATTTTTTCTGTAAAAGCATATTAAGTATTTTATTTCCTCCCAATGTATAAAATGTACTTAGTTACTCTGTAAGTTGTTTTGTTACTTATTGGATTCGCAAATATTTTCCGTTTTTTTCTTTTTTACTATCCGGTAGCTATGTGAAAACTTATATGTTAGTTTAAAATTTTAAATTAAATATATTTTTTAATTTTGGGAAACTAATTCTGGAACGAAATTGGAACTACTTAGGTATTATTTCAGACAATCGATGAAGTAGGTGCCAAAATGAATCCACTGGAGCGATTATTGTCGAAAAATGGACCACTTTTAATTTTCTGCGATTGATAGCTTTTCAAAATTGGACTACATTTTCGAACCATTCGTAAAACATTTATTCTAATTATTTAAAACATTTCCATGGCCAGCTATTTATTTTAAAACGAAGCTATTGATATTAGATATTTATCTATTATTACCATAGATGTCGCAAATCGATTTCGTAGACTATTTTAAAACGATGTTAAAAATAAATTTTGATTTTATTTTTCCGCCAAAATTTTGATCAGCTGTATACGGTTAAAATTAAGTCCTTTTTCATAGATATGCACCTTTCATTATCAAGTATACTACAGACAATATACAGAAATAAAAACATTCTATTTTGACTCGAATAAGTATCTACCCCTCACAGCAGTTTCAAATTTCCACTTAACGATTTTTTTTATAAATTCTACAAATATGAGATAAACGGTAAAATACAGGTTTATCCATTGGCTACATAGCACTATAATAAGTTTTGTATGTCTCCATGTTAAAATTCGAAGGTATGATTGTTTTAATGTTGGTGAAAAATTTTAAAAACAAAATTTAAAATCTTTTGGGAAATCTCGAGCAATCAAAGTAAATTTATTTATTTCCGTGATTTTTTTTGTTTTTGTTTATGCATACATGAATTAATAGTTTTTTTTTTCGACAGACGCAGAATATATAAATTAAAAGAGTGAAGATATGTACAGAGACAAGGCGCGGAGTTTCACTAAACTAGGTCCATATGAACACCAAAAAATATGCTTTGAATAAATTTAAGCTATATCTATCTACAAATTTAAGGTATTTAAGCTATTTCTGTTTCGCTTGAGTTGAATTAAAGTAAAATTAATAATTACTTTATTAAAAATATAAGCCTAAACTACTAAAAAAATATATTTTCATCAGAAATGTATGAAGTTTTAACTTTAAAAAAAACACATTTTTATGGCTAAGATTATTTGTGACAGTTCCTCTTAATTATTTTTTTTTCTTTCTCTTAAAATTATTCACAACATAAGTAAAAAACACTTATTTTAAAACTCGACCGTTTCTGGTCTCTGTTTGTCAAACGATGTTTATGCTTATTGCCTATATTTACGGTGATATAAGGCACACTATGTGTATATACACATATTTTACTTTTGACTTCCTCTTAATATTTCTTACTTAACGTTGAAATGATATTATATATCTTAGGAATATTACAAATTTCTATATACAACCTACCATAAATAATTCAAACATACTCTTAATAATTTTATAAACGATAACTAAAATTTCGATGGACGCTATTGAAAAACGTGACATAAATAGAGAGTCTCCCAAGAAAACTTTTCGCGCGCAAGTTTCTCGGTATTTTTCCTCCAGCTTGTGCGCAGGCTATATTTAATCGCCAAGAAAGTGTCTATTTCGATTTCCTGTAAATTTATAATAGGTTTCTAAGTGTTTTTGATTTGTAAAAAAAGTTTACCTTGAGTCTCTCTGTGCGATCGGTTTCTAAGCCAATTTATGAGTATTACTTCATAATAACAAAGTGGTACGCGTGTTTATCTTAACTATTTTCTCTCGCGATTTTTCAACGTAAGAGTTACACTTCGAAACTATCGTGGAAGATTGTTAGTATAGTCAAAGATACAGGCAAATATAATTATTAATGCAATATGGTGATTATTTAAAGATTCTTAATAGAGAAGCACTATTGGGGATACCATAGTTTCACTGGCTCTAGACCAGTGATGGGCAAAGTACGGCCCGCGGGCCAGCTACGGCCCGCAAAAGTATTTAATCCGGCCCGCCGACGATCTTTAAAAATTATAAGTATACCTATTATATACTATTAATTTCAAAGGATCGTCAATAATGATTTGACTCAGTTTCCGCGCTTAGAATCCGTGGCACTAGTGAGTGCGAACACACTGAAAGAATTCAGTCAGGCGTTGAAGAAACTTCATAATTAACATATAGATTTTAAAACAAAATGCATTTTGGCTATATTCCTGGCCTTCCTCTTAATTTTTTAAAACTTTCTGGCCCCCTATGAAAAAAGTTTGCCCACCACTGCTCTAGACGGTTGGGTGCAGTTGAAACTATTTTGCGGTACTCGCATAAAAAATGGAATTACATAAATATTGTTTTCCTTGTCCTTGTTGCTCCTACTTGAAAAAAGTCCATGAATGCCCACACAATTCGTAAGAAAAGGTTCCTTCGATATCGAGTCCTTAGTAAGACCATCTCCCATCATGGGGACGGGTAGACCCGGTTCTTGCATCCAGTGACATCAATCCTGTACCTTCCCCGGCGTCTTGAGCGGTTCTGGGGTATGTCTGCTACCCTTTCGTCCTCCTGTGATCCCAGGCTCTCTGCGTTCCCCAGGGTCTTTGGCTGTATCTCCACTTTTCCCCCACATGTACTTCTTCAAGGGTAGATACTCTCGAGAAACCTGCTAAAGGTCGCGGGCGCTCGGGCTCTTTGTGGCCAGGCCGCTGACCACGCCCGTTCTTAAACTGCCCTCGAAATCCGGCTTGTACGAGTATATATTATTTTTGTTTCGTAAATCTGTAATATTGTGTTCTTTCTTTATTATTTCACTCTAGATGCTGAAGACATCTCGTATAGCTATTAATGTAAGTATGAACAATCCTTCAAGCCGAGACGCTGGAGTATCAAGAAATATTTAAAAAAATAAATATAGCCTTCTTTACACAAAAAATAATACAATTCTACGTTGGGAAAATGGTGCGACCCCTCCAAAGGTCCTTAGTAAGTGAAAAATTAAATCTTTTAAAGAAAACTCAATCAAGTTTAGAATAGTTCATTATTTGTCGCCATTTTAATGCGAAAAGGTAAAAGTTGGTGCAAATGATATGCTAAAAACATATTTTGACTGAAATTAAACACGACGTCACCGACCCTGAGTAAACTCTTATATTTATACTTCAGCGGTTATCATACCAACCGAAGTAATAAATAAACGGTTAAATGTTTACAAAGTAATAAAATGAATTTTTTGATAGTACGTGTAAAGGATTAAATATTTTTTTACATCTCCGCGCAAATTCTTTTGTAACTTCGTTCATCGTATTGAATCCTTTTGTTCTCCTTTTATTTGATTTTTGTACCAAATACCTTCACCATATTAATATGAAATTCTTATGAAGAGAAGACATTATAAAATACGTGAACCTGTTAAGAGCAGGTTTAATTCTAAGAAACGCGTTTCATTTTCACTAGTACGCCATTTAAATTATAACACGGCAAGACGTTTTCGGCTTAGTTACGAATTAAAATAAATTATAAATCTTATTAAATTTATTCACGTTTATGAAGGAAAACTTAACAAGAGATAACATTACCTCAGCACTATCCATGGCTGACAGGGGTTTGTAGGATTTTCTTCCTGGAATAGCCAAAAATTGCAAAAACAAAAGCTGTTGCATCCGAAACTACATACGAGTGGGCAGCAGTTAGATTAAATTAAAAATGAACTTTAAAACAAACAAAAAATTAGAAAGTGTTGTTTGAAGGACTTAGGGGAAAGTGGATACACTATTTACAAGGAAGCAGGGGAATATGGCACCCAAACACAATCATTTCTTTATTAGGAATAAACGTGGGCGAATTAAAAAAGAAAATTCCGTGTATGATCTTCAAAGGAATCGACGAGAATTATGATAAAGAAGAATTTTTGAATGACTTAATCCTACAAAACGAAGACATAAAAACATTAAATGTAGAAGAAAAAATCAAAATAAGAGGAACAATCAACATTAAAAAATATAAACAAATAAACATTATCGTCGAATGCACTGGAGATATTAGAAACTTACTTATTAAAAAAAAAAAGTAAACCTGGGTTTCTCCCAAATAAAAGTGGAAGACTGTAACCCTTTAATGCAATGTTACCACTGCCAGAAATATGGCCATACAGCCACGCGTTGTCTAAGAATAAACGAAAAACCTATTTGCCCTCACTGCGCTGGAGATCACGGACTAAAAGACTGTCAAAACAAAAATGAAGTGCCAAAGTGCATAAACTGCACAACTAACAACCTGATAAAAAAGAGTTCTTATCCAACAAATCATAAAGCCAACAACGAAGAATGCAAACAACGCATAAAAATGTTACAATATGCAAAGGAACGAATCGACTACAACTAAACATGGATGATTACATTACTAAAAAAATCGACGAAAACTACAATATATCAGAAGAAATATGCGAAAATGTTACCGAAATTAACAAATGGTGCCATAATACTGATTCAGCTTTTATAGTGTTAAACATGAACATAAGAAGCCTTTCAAGAAATCTAGATGAATTATTAATAAACATAAATAATTTAAACATATCACCGGTATGCATAGGGTTAACTGAAACACACTCCAACAGCGATCAATACATAAGTGCGCTACCCAACTACCGAGGAATTGCAACCAAAATATCTATAAACAAAAATAGTGGAATAATTATGTTCGTACGCGACGATTGTGAAGTGATAAACACAGAAGAAGTTAATATTGAATTTGTCAACTGCTTAAAAATAGATATTAAATTTAAAAATTCTATTTATAGAATCATAACAATATATCGTACACACAAATCAAACATAACGAATTTTACAAATGAACTTTATCTATACCTGAATAAATTAACAAAGATTTTTACGATTATATGTGGAGACTTTAACATAAACATTTCAATTACTAATAATTCATTAGAAAAAAATAACTTCTTGAACATGATGACGCATCACAACTTCAAATCATGCATTAATAACTATACCCGAGAGGTACCAAATCAAACGCCATCTTGTCTAGACCATATTTGGTGTAATGTAAATCTGAATTACATAAAAAATATCAAATCTATGATTTGGAAGATAAACATAACTGATCATCACGCAACCATTTTTAACTATGAAACTAAAAATAAAAATAAAAACATACATAAATTAAGTACTACAAAAACCACTTTAAGCTACCAACTATTAGAAAAATCACTCTCAACAGAAAAATGGACTGAAGTAATAAACAATATGTGCGCTAATGAATGTGCATATTTATTTTAAAAAAAATTATCAGAACACATTTTAAATGCCTCTGAAATTAAAAACTTGCATCAAAACACAAAAACAAAAAAAATTAAACCCTGGATCACTAACGGATTAGTAAAAGCAGTTAGGAAAAAAAATAAACTTTTCAAACTAGCTCATCAACCGAATGCTAAAAAATCAATTATTTCATATTACAAAAAATATAAAAATATCTTAACAACTTTAATTCGAAAAACGAAAAATAGCTACTACTCCCAAATAATTATAGAGGCCAAAAATAATAATAAAAAAATTTGGACTACAATAAACGAAATAATAAATAAAAATAAAAAGAAAAATGGTATATCCGAAATCTCAGATGGGAAAAAAACGTATAATGTCCAACTCGAAACTAAAAAATGCTGTAATATCTTAAACAACTATTTTGTAAATGTTGGAAAAAATCTGGCTAACGCTATAAAAATATGTCCCAACAATAATAAAAATAATCCCCGCACTACCCAAGAATCCCAACACCAATATAATAATTTCAACAAAATAACAGAAACTGATGTTGGAAAAATAATCGATGATTTAAAGGGGGGCTCTGCTCCCGGTTACGACAACATAGATGTAAACATATTAAAAACAATGAAACAATATCTAACTTGCCCATTAACTCATATAATAAATACAAGCCTTATAAAAGGTGTATTTCCAAACAATTATAAAAGAACAATAATAACACCGATATATAAAGCAGACTGCCCTAAAGACCCACAAAATTACCGCCCTATATCCCTTTTATCAAATATATCAAAAATATTCGAAAAAATTGTAAAAAACCAAATCTGGGCCTTCTTAGAACAACATCAAATTATAAATTCTAAACAGTATGGTTTCAAAAAAAACACCAGCACCCAAGATGCCATTGCGAAAATAACAAATTATATATACACCGCCCTAGATTCAAATGAAAAATGCATTGGAATATTTATTGACCTTAAAAAAGCATTTGATAGTATATCTCATACTAACTTAATAAAAAAAATCAAATCAATTGGAATAAATGGAATGGTGTTATCCTGGATTGTAAGCTTTTTGGAAAATAGAACACAACAAGTAAAATTATTAAATGAACTAAGTGATTCTCAAAGTAGTAACTTCTCAATACCACAAGGCACAGTTCTAGGACCACTTTTGTTCATATTATATGTAAATGATATATTTGAAGTTGCTAAATACGGGGAAATAAGTATCAATCATATGCAGATGACACAGTGCTTCTTCTAAAAGCAAACACGTGGTTAGAACTGAATAAAAAGGCTAACACGGACATAAACGAATTAAAAACATGGTTTGACAATAACCTACTAACGTTAAACTCTAAAAAAACACATTATATACCATTTTTCATAAAAAAACCAAACACGCCGCATGAAATTAACATAAGGATCCACTCTGCACCAAACACTCAACAACACCACTGTAACTTACTGTGTACTCATATTGAAATGAAAACTTCAACCAAATATCTAGGAATTACTATTGACCAATGTCTAAAATGGATACCGCATATAACCAATCTTAAAAACAGAGTACGAAAATTGACCTATATTTTTAGCTGTTTGAGACACATTCTAAATAAAGAACTACTGAGAATGACGTACTTCGCTTTCTGTCAATCCATAATCCAATATGGTATAATAGGATGGGGTGGCGCCTATAAAACTCACACACGATCTCTTTACATTGCGCAAAAACTAATAATTAAAATAATATTAAAAAAATCATTTTTATATCCATCAGAACTCATATTCAAAGAATTTAAAGTCAGAAAATTAAATACTCTTTTTCTGTATCACTCAACCTTACAAGTCTACAAAGAGGATATCCTAAACAAAACTATACCTTTCAAAAACACAGCAAATCTCAGGCAAAAATACATGTTACCAATTCCCATTTGTAAAAAAACTTTAGGCCAACAAAACTACAAATACTTGGGAACAAATTTCTTTAATAAATTACCAGAAAATATAAGATCCCATTGTGACAGTTTCAAAAATTTCAAAACACAATTAAAAAAATATACTGAAAACCTTAACTAAAAAAAAAATTAATAATAATAATAAAAATTTATATATTTATATAAACATACATTTATCTTATTATTTACATAAACTAAATTTCAAAGTACTAAATATAAATAAAAACAACAATAAAAAAAAAATAAAAAAATAACCAAACAAATAATACTTCCTCCCGTACACACAAGCATTTGCTTATTATGGGAGAATAATTTAAAAATATATATTATATAATTGTAAAAATTATAATTGCATTAAGCTTTTATATACTTTCATTTTATTTATGTATCTATTGTATTGTACCGAAAGAAAAATTTTTCAATAAAAAAAAAAAATAAAAAAAAATAGTTTATGTTTTTACAGCCCGACAATAATTACGAGCGCACTACCTCGAGAGGAAAAACTATATTTTTCTTAAAAAATAAAACCAACCACCCACTTCCATGATAGAAGATACTATTTTTTTCTTGTTTAGTTCTGAAACAGTTTAAAAAGTAAACCCATGTTTTCAAGTCCTTCAAAAACAGAAAAAGACAATGGTCGCAACTGGGACTCGAACCCAGACCTCTCCGTCTAACCGGGACGAGTGCGTTAACCAATTTCGCTATTGCCATCTTCTGTCAAAGCCGTCATATTTGTCAATCTCATACTTTCAAATTTTAGAATTACATTATTATCAACTAATTATTTTTTAATTTATTCCTGTGTTTTCCTCCTTTCCTTGAAAGTCCCTAATTATTAGGAAAAGAAGAAGATGTGCAAACCTACTTGGAACACATAAACAATATTGGCACAAAAATCTAAAATTACCTTCATCAAGGAGTTGAAAATTCGCAGTGATATCGTTCACATCTCACCATTGAAATCTCGCTAAAAATCATAAAATTTTCTAATAATATACCAAAAAGTGTCAGTAACTGTGACCTATAGTTGTGCCGTTATCGTGGAGAGCAGCCAGCACCAAGATTGGCCCAGAACAGCGGATGAAATCATCAAAGTTAGGGACTTTCTCCTTCCATTCGCCATATCCTTTGATTGAACGTCAACGCCACGAAGTGTCACGATATTGGTCGCGATACTTCTTCCTGTTCCAAAAAACAAAAGCACTCTAACATGCACAATCTTCTTACAATGCCTTCCGCATTTAAAAGCTCGATGTAAGATTTCAACAAAAGTATCCACAAAGTTGTTCCTAGTTGCTGCAGACCAAAGGTAAGAGATCATCCTAATGAAATCTATCCTACGATAAGAGAGGACATCAGAAAAAAATCCAAATTAATTCGGATAGTTCTGAAAAGCGAAATTCGTCCGATCTGTTTTTTGGGTGCATCACATATTTGTTATTTCTTAAAAACTATCAATCGTTGAGATCTGGCATTTTAAAATTTCACGCATTTTTTTATTTCTGGAATATACAACTAGTTCTAGCTGCCAAAGTCGTTTATATATGAGCAATGGAAAGGAGAAATATACATACTTTTACCTGAGAATAGATTCCAATGCCGTTTTATCCATATTTTTCATTATTTGTTTAAACGATAATCAAAATATTTCGATAAAACAGAAACAACAAAAAGAAATTAAATACGTATTTATTCAGAACTAGCTAGTTCCAATACTTTGTTTCTTCCTGAATCACCTTTCCCGTGCGTCCCCGTTTCCCTCCTGCGTCCATTTCCTAGCTAGCTGTATAAATTGTGGCATGTACTTTATTCTGAGCTATATTATTGTAAAATTTCCTTAAAATCCATTGAGTAGTTTTTGCGTGAAATAGTAACAAACACACATACATCCATTCAAATTTTCGCGTTTATAATATTAGTAAGATATATCGGGGTGAGCATTTTTCTAATTTGAAGCTGTATAAATACATAATATTGTAGCAATTTTTTTTAAATAATTATTTTTTGATTTTTAGTGAATCTGAAGTACACTAACTAATTTGACTTGCTTCAAAAAAAGAATCATCGAAATCAGTTGGCGTAATATTGAGTTATTTGTCATTTGTCGCGCACATACTTATTGAAAATTTAAGACATATACCTTTTTCTCATGGATTCCACTGTCAGATCTGGACCAAATTAAGATGGTTCCACACGGGAAGCATCAGCTTTCAAATAAAAAAAGAATCATCAATATCGGATCACCCAATCAAAAGTTCTGAGGTAACAATCATAAAAAATAAAAATAAATTTTCGAATTCAGAACCTCCTCCTTTTCGAAGTCGTTTAAAAATATAATGGTTATGTAAGGTAAAAATATTGTATTTTTTAGTCCTCACTAGGGGTTTAATTATGTTTATTTGTCTTTTATGTCGTTTATAGTGCCTTCATTAGGGTGTTTTCGTTGACCTCTTTCAGCCATATCTTTATTCTTGATTTGTACTAATAATTTATTTTTTTTAGTTTTATATCTTGGGGAAGAATGTTATGTAATTTTTCTTTGTCCAAATGTGGTTTTAAAACATATAATAATTTTATGTCATTTTAATTCAATCTAGTGTGATGGATATGCTGTCTAGTAGAGGATTCAGTATTTTTGAATAGCTTCAATAATATATTTTTGGTATATACTCGTTGTACATTTGGTACGCCAAAGCTATTGAATATTTCAATCGAAGGTGTTCTAATAGGTACTTTCAGTATGGTCTTTATGATTCCTTTTTGAATTGTATTCAAGTTTTCTATGTATTTATGTGTAGTAGATCCCCATCCTATAATTCCATATTCAATTCGAGAATGACATAATACGTAGTAAACCAAATCCTTTTTATTTACCGCATTTCTTAGATTTTTAAAGAAATATATAAGGCTTTTGAGCTTTTCAGTAATACCTATATGTAAGTCCCATCATGTGTAGTTATGAACAGATTTGGAAATCAATTTGTATTTTAACATTTTGCTAAATCTCTTTTCTTCTTTTATTCAAACTGAATAAACTATAAAACGTCTCTTTTATATTAGTTTACATAATATTTTGTCTGAGGGTCGAGGCACAGAGGAGATATTGTTTACCCCCAGCGCCCAGCAGCCTGCGGCGGGTATTCCTAGAACTAGCAATAAACTGCGACAAAATAGCGAAACGGCGGCATAAATTTATTATTTACGAGAATATTAGGCGTGACAAGAGGCAACAACCTGAAAAATACCCGTTTCGTCTAGAAAAGTGATTATTTAGGTATTGGTGAATTCGTCTAGAGGGTTTTTCAATACCTCTTTTTTAATAACTTTTATTTTACAGTGAAATTATTATTGTCAGGTATAATATATATAAGCTCGATTTGTTATACTTCATAGAATGTGTATAATTTAATGTTGTTTGATTGAATGTGTACAATTATCAATAAAGAGTACTAAATTATGTCTTGTAAATCTTACTAATATTATAAACGCGAAAGAAAGTTTGTATGGATGTATGTGTTTGTTACTCTTTCACGCAAAAACTACTGAATGTATTTTCGTGAAACTTTACATTAATATAGCTCATACATCAGAATAAGATATGGGCTATATTTAATGGGAAGCTCTGTTGTTATGAAATTTGTACGAAAGAAAATGTGTGTATTTCATATATTTTAGCGGCAGAGAGGAAAGGCAGGGTGAAGGGGAACGGGGGAGGTGGGGTTTTCGGAGAGGGAAGAGACGAAGGAGGGGGAAGGCGGGGAAGGTGGAAGGGAACGGGGACGCACAGGAAAGGACATGCAGGGAGAATCAATTAATTTCTTTGAATGGCATTGCAACGCATGCCGAGGACCAGCTAATGATTTATATAATATTATAGTTTTTAGAGAACACTTCACTAGGAGAACCTGTGCTTAGTTTTTTTTTAATTAGCTCCACACAGGAGGGCCTGAGGAAAAAGAGGATCTATGACATCTTTGGGGATGCTGTATGGAGTGTATTTTTAGAGAAAAGAAGGAGAGGAATGAAAACGGTTTGGATAGGAATTTTGGGGTCAATGTGTCCAGAAGTGACGGACGTATGAATCCATCCCTTCCACTGCGGTGCAAGGCGATGGGTCGAGAGAGTCCGACTAAAGAGGTCAAAAGGTCTCCTCCAACCGATCTCTCCGGGTCGGGCCCGCCACGCAGTAGGTGGGAAAATGCATCCGCCGCCAAGTCACCAAACGTAGCGAACCACCTGGGGCAACCTAAGCCAGGGGTGTTAGTTATCCATTAGGTGTTTTGATATAGAATTTTTGTGAATTGCTCGTATTTTTGTGTGAAAGAAAATTTTTAAATATTATAAAAAACCAATCTTTATTTCGCTCTATGAGTGTTTTGCAAAACATAGCTAAATTGATATTACTACAATAAAAGGTGCACACATTTATTTATTAACGCCCTAGTGGGCTTTTACAAAGATAGGTAATATGTAAGGTGTTAGACAAGTACATGGTACAAAATATGTAATGATTAATATGATTAAATTCAAATTAATAGTGTGTGGTACGGAAAGAGAATTTATGTACAAAAAAAAATAAAAAGTGTATTCACTACGTAGTCGTGAAATCATATATTTCAGTAAAGTAATTATAAAGACTTCGTTTTAAAACTAATACGGAATCTTTAAACATGTCTACAATATTCCCAAATTTATTGCCAAAATGGTGTAGTCTAATTTATAGGTGTATGAGCCTCATAGTTTGTTTTAAAATTGTCACTTAAAAAAGTAGCACTTTGCCTCGTATTTCTGGTCGGTACGTAAAATTTTATTTTGGCTTGAATTTCAGGTTTTTCAATGCAATTATTAATAATTTTATTTAATAGTACAAAGTCAGAGATGACAGCATAATTAAGTTGTTTCATCAAAAGGACATTTAATATTTTGAATTGGAATATTCAGCTTAAAGTTAATAAATCTCTGTAATTTGTGCAGTACCATTCTATATTATCGGAATGTTTTTATACAGATGAATAAATAGATGAATTATACTCTACCTGGCTTCTTACTAAAGAAGTGTATAATGTTTTCAAAGATTCTAGTGTCTTGAAATCATTTGCTACTCAACGAGCAACGCTCATCGGCAGTTCACTCAGAAGTGTTGAAATACCCCTCGGGAGTTATTCAGGGGGGATGATAATAACAAGGCAGGTAAAATAATATTAAAAAGTTTTAAACACAGGTGCGCTCGCTTTGCAGAAGTTACATTCAGTTTATCTGTTGAGATTTTCATGGGATTTGAGTGTGATGACTGATGACATGAGAATAGGAACTAGCTTTGTTTAAATGTTGGTGAAACTGGTGAAATTTTTGGGGTTAATTATCATTGGTATTATCACTGAACTTGTAAAATTTTGAAATAGGTGAAAGATTTTGATTAAGGTACACTGCCATTGTTGTATTCGATACTGCTCACGAATTACAACTTCGGATGCACTTGCAAATGACTGAATACTAAACGTAACGAGACGAAAAGGTTTTTGCTGGATTGGGTGATCGTATGTGTAGAAAAAAACAAGGTATGGAAGGAAAAATGGATGACAAATCACTTACCATTGTATCTCTGCGAAGGAGTACGCAACGCAATCACAATCCTTACATAAAATGAAATCGCTCCCGCTGTCTTTGCGCTCAGATTTTTTAATTACTCAACGGATTTTCATGCGGTTTTCACCAATAGATAGGGTGATTCATGAAGAAGGTTTTTAGGTATATAATTTGTCAAAGTTTTGTGTAAATTGGTTGAAATATATAAATAAAGGGAGCAGGCTGTCAAGCGGGCAGCGGGCAGCGGGCCAGCAAACGGCCGGTGTGGATTTGATTTTACAGATGGCGTTGGTTATTTAATTATTGATTCAACCTCCAAAGGGCTTTTACATATTTGGTAGTACAATTAATGCATGACAGATGATTTTTAAACAGATAAAGAAAAAATAAAAATAATATTATTTGATAAGTTTAGAAAAGTACAGATATGTTTAGGAATAGTTTTGGAATAAGTTTTTTTACAAGATCCACAAAATTTAGGTTAGATTGGGTAATGGCATGGCTTTGTGTATCGTTAAAAGCACTCGAATTTGCATAATTTTATTTCTAATGTTCCACATTTCAAATTCTTTTACAGCAAGGTGATGGTTAGGTAGAGGTAGGAACTGGATAAATGAAATACCGATAGAAACCAAGGAGATTCTTAAACACAAAACCAAACAACCATAGAACCATGATTTGGGCATGAGCCTAGTATGGTAGTGGAGAGAATACAAATAAATTATATGGAAAATAGAATATAGGAACCTAAATAGGCGTAGCCTTTGCGTGGCTAATATAATTTTTTTTTAAATTAGCTCCACCCAATTCCCCTCAGGTTCAAAGTCATATTTGGGGATGCTGTGGTCCGTTTAATAAAGGCAGGGTGAGTAGGAATTTGAGGATTAGTGTGTCCAGGAGTGATGGACGTATGAATCCATGTTCCGAAGAGGTCAAAAGGTCTCCCTCAACCAGTCTTTCCGGATTTGTCCTGCCACGCAGTTGATGGGCAGACGCATCTGTCGTCAAGACCCGGACAAACCAAACCCCATGCTTCTGGCACCCTTGCTGAGTCACCAAACGTAGTGAAATTTGGTCACTTGGGGTGACCTACGGCAGAGGTGTTGGTTATTCAATAAATGGTTCCCAGGGCGGCGGTCTCACCTCCGCCTGCCGAATGCACATATTTAAATCATTAAAAGAATCCAGTCGAAAAAATGTCATCAATGAAATTGTTGGCATCGATTTAGATATATGTACTTGGCCGATGGTTGTTGGTGATCTTACTCGTATTTAAATCCGTACCCGTAGTTTGTTCTTAAAGTTAAAACATTGAGAAGAAGGCATTTTGTTTATAATCGAATCCAATAAAAGATATTCAGGGGCTAAAAGTATATTTAATGGTATCATTGTCGCTGGCATTAACGTGTTAACCAACACATATCAATGAAAATAATTGATAAAAAATTGGCAGTGTTTGATAGAATATTGGCTGCTAACATCTCGATTAACACCTTCGCGGTCAGCGTTGAAATATTCAAGACACTGACAGCACTGACTCAAGTGGTATTTTTGTAGCCAAAGCATATGAAACATAAAGATGGCGTCCTTTGGAACGCCGCCAATTCGCGCCGGATAATTACTTCCACAAAATGTTGGAATTTTATGTTTATAGAAAAGTCAATGTTTACAGTTTTCCGTTCACTGGGGAGATAAACCTACGGAAGTGTGTTGTGGGGTGTTCGTCTGTCCAAAGTAATTCTAATTTCTCCCTACTTTCCGCAAAATTTATCAAATGGTCAAAATATCGCATTTTTTTCTTATATTATATGTATATAATCAATTTCATTCGCCTGCCTATGGTTCAGGGTTCGAAAGGGTCTTATTTTAATTGAAGATACCAAGTCATCCATCATGACACAAGATACGCAGAACCGAAGAAGCTATAACCTGAGAACGAAAAGAGTCGACCCCAACAGCATACCTAGGCAAAGAGACAGAGCAAAGAAGAAGAAGATACTTTTGTAGGTATCGAGATACTTAAGCGGTTTTTCAAGAGTCAGAATAACAGAAAAGTACGTATGAGGCCATGTATGAATTTGTATGAAAGAAGCAAGGAGTATGTGTCAAGAAACATTTAAGGTGGTTCATCATATCTACCCACCCCTGCAGGCAAACGAAGTCATCAGTTAATTCTAGGGATTTTCTGATCAGTGTCCCCCTTATTATATTCTTTTTTATGTTCTGGTGGAGGTCAGACTAGCTGCCGTTGTAAAATGTGTTAAATCATGCTGGAAGAAATGTACCTCCGGTGAAATGTGGCAGATTTTTTTTCATAAAAACAACATCTCTTTTGAAAAGTGTGCGCGGCGTTAAAAACAATGTGCTGAATGAGTCATACAAAAAAGTTTAAAAACGGACCAAATAACACAAGTAAAAGCTTACTGAAAATGAGTTGGAATTAATCTATGTTATTATTTTTATCATTCGTAGGTTGTTCTAATATATTATGGAATCCTTTGGATAATTGATTTCGTGTTTGAATCAATAATTCATCAATGCAATATTATTTTTATATATTCCTGTTTAGATACTCGTATCTTTCTTTGAGCTTTATTAGAAGACAAACATAGTCTCAGCATATAGCTGTCGAATAGTGAGTTATGGCAGCCTTAAATTTTGCACAGCTTTTCTGTTCCAAAATTCTAGGTTGGCACTACTCTTTCGCATGAGTGGAGCTTTGAAATACTAATTTTATTGTCCAAAAATAGACTAATTTTTATTATAGACGATATTATTATTCTCTTCCTTATTAGTCTCTTTCAACGGAAGCAATCTTCCGAACAGGCCCTCCATTAATAAGCTTGGTGTAACTCTATGTGACCAGCTCAGGTACGGGGGCTCCATCGAAACTGGGCGTGCTTATACAGATCCCGAAGATACTTTAATAGTACACAACTGCTAACCCTGTATAAATCACAAGTGCGCCCCACGGTTGAATTTGGCAGCCACCTCTGGTCTGGAGCCCCAAAATACCTGAACAAAAACCCTCGACTCTGTGCAGAAACGGGGGTTCCGTTTGATAGATTCTCCTAACTTAACAAATGAATTGCAATCTTTAGAGCACAGGCGTCGCGTCGGGTGGGAATGCTATCCTTGTTCTACCGGTATTTCAATAGAAGATGCTCCGAGGAACTAGCGTCATTGATCCCTTCGGCACCGGTGCATAGTCGGGAACCGGTGCATGTACACAGTTGACATTTATCACATGAGAACGGGTCGCTTCTTCGGCTCGTTCTTGTGTTCAACAGCTCGGCTATGGAACGATTTGCCAGTCTTTGTGTTTTCTCCTTCTTACAACATGGGTCTCTTCAAGACCAATGTTAATTCCTTCCTCTCCTCAAAAAACCCTCAACACACATCTCAGATGACGTGGGCCCTGAGGGAAATTATTTTCCTCGGGGCCTACTGTGTTGAGTTAATGTAAAAAAAACTCGTACTAATTAAAAACCTTCTCGTGTCAAGTAAAATTACCTACTGATATTCTATGGACTTACTTGATAGATACTATAACCACGTTATAATTTAATTTAGTATACCTTATTGGTCATATGTATAAATGTCTTAAGAAACAAATAATAAATCATAATAAAAATTCAATAAATAAGACAAAAAGCCTTCTAGGAAATAGGAAAATTGTTTGTAAAAATTTGTAATTTTCGAAACGGTGAGGTGGTTCATTATTTTGTTTCTCATTATGTCCAAAATATATCTTTGTCCAAAGAACTGCAGCGCGCCATTCGAGAATGTTTACAATTTGGCTGCCCTTGTAAATTCTTGTCGTGACCCATATTAGTAACTCGGCCTGTCCAGGGAATTCTCAGCGAGCTACGATATACCGGGAGTTCAAAGGCATCTGCTTTCTTTTATGTTGCCTCTATCAGAGTGTATGGTCGGGGTCGGGGTATGTGGCGTCTGACCATTCACAAATGGAGCAGAGATTGATATCTGCGCGGAGCATCTTTTCCATCTGTATGAAGGTTTTTGCGGTCATATCTACTCGTATTATCATTTATTTGCCGCAATGGCGTAACAGGACTTTTTTTAATGTATCTTTATAAGTAATTATTTATTTATTAACAGAAACAAACAGTACATTATTTACATTGGTGAAAAAAGTTTACAGTTAATAAGTATATTTCAAGTTAGGTACCTATGATATGTTTCATTGAGGTATCTTGTTTGTATTAAATTTTTACCGGGTGATGTGCGTTGTGGGAGGGTGTGTGTGTGTGTGAGTGTGTGAGTATGTTTGTGGATGTGAGAAGTGGTGATGTATGTATGTATGCGCCTTGAACAATTTACATTACTGACATGATGCTCTTTTTAAGTTTGGGAAGTGAATCGGAGAAAATGTCGATATTAGAATTTAGACAAACATTATTTAACATAGATATGAAGAGCACGGTTAATTGGCGAATTAGTTGCTGCATTTGTTTTATAATTAAGCGTGTGGAATAATTCTGTATGGCGTGTACGTCTTAAGGGTATGTTAAAATTAATTAGGGAAAGAAGTTCGGTACAGTCGATGTTATTATTTAAAATTCTGTGTATAAATGTTACATCAGCTATTGTTCTCCTTTGTTGCAAAGTTTGAAATGTGCATCCAATGATATTGTTGAATTTGAAGGCAAGATATTTTATAAATTTGAGTTGAATGTTTTCTATGCTATCAATATACAGTTTGTACTGCGGGTTCCAAATTGGTGAGGCATATTCCAGTGTACTTCTGACTAATGCAAAATATAACATTACTACTGTACGCGGGTTACTGAATACTTTACTGACACGGAGAACAAAACCAAGCATTTTATATGACCTGTAAACGATTGAGTCGATATGCTTATTAAATATAAGTTTGCTATCAAGGTAAATGCCAAGATCTTTACATTCCTTTTTAGAGATAACAGGTTCATTGTGGAGTGAATAAGAGTACTCAATTAAATGTTTATTTCTGGTGAATGTCATAGTGTGACATTTGGAAATATTGATATCTAAACAGTTAACTTTGCAATACTTGGAAAGCCTATCTAGGTCACTTTGTAACGCTTCACAGTCAGAGAGAGAATGCACCACTTTGAATATTTTCATGTCATCAGCGTAAAGCAAATATTCGGAATTTTGAAAGCATGATCCAATGTCATTTATATAAATGTTGAACAAGAGCGGACCTAGGTGGGAACCTTGCGGGACACCAGATATTACCTCTATAGACTTTGAGAAGACGCCGTTGATTAATATTACCTGATTGCGATTACTAATGTAAGACTTAATCCATCTAAACAGGTCGCCATGTATACCAAGGAGGATGAGTTTTTTCAAAAGAATTGAGTGAATTACACGGTCAAAGGCTTTAGAGAAGTCTGTATACATAGTATCGACTTGCTCCTTATCGTCCATCTTGCTATGCAAGAAGTTAATGAAAAGGGCAAGGTTGGATGTTGTAGACCTACCTTTCATAAATCCGTGCTGATTCGGCGTAATGATTGTCGAAATAGTAGAGTACAATTGATCAAAAACAATTTTTTCAAGAACTTTACTTAGAATAGGAAGTTGGGAAATTGGACGGTAGTTTTTAACGTCATGCTTATCACCTGTCTTAAAGATTGGTTTGATAACGGCTGATTTCCATTTGAGAGGAAACGATCCTTCTGTCAGTGATTTTTTATAGATGGCGCAAACCGGAACACAGATGTATTTACTGCAGTTGCGTATAAAAATCCCGGGCAGCCTGTCTATTCCTGGTCCTTTGTTAATATCTATGCTTGAGAGATATTTTAAGGTGATTTCTTCATTTATTTTGATTGAAGATATTAATGTGTTGTTAAGAGGATCTACCGTTTTATTAGCATCAGGAGTTGGAATTTCATTTGTAAAGACTGTTGAGAAGTAATCAGCAAAAAGGTTTGTAACTTCTTTGCTGTCGTGTGCCGTTGTGGAATGATATGTCATGTGTTCAGGTATAGTGGGAGATTTTCTTTGCGTCTTAACATAACACCATATATTTTTAACATTATTTTGAATATTAGATTCCAATTGGGCAATATAGGCTTTATGAGTAAGATTAGAAATCTTCTTCTGTCTTTTGCGGAGTAATGCGAAAGATTGATAATCCAATGGGTTCTTGTAGACACTTTATTTGTACATCATTTATTTTCATCTTCTATTTATCTTTACGCAGTGCGTTGACTTAATTTAACCAGTGATTCCTGATATGATTTGGAGGAAAAAATGTAAAAGAAATTTAGTTCTTCGGTGTTTTTTTTTAACGTTTTTGAAGTGAAACTTCTTTAGCCCCGTTAGTGATTTGAAATTCGGATGAAACAGAAATGCGTCACTGAAATTTGTTGTTCGGTTTAATTTATTATTCGGTTTCAATATAATGCGGTAAATTCGCGCGTCGGCGCGTGACTTCGATAGCGCAGTGGGTAAGGCGCTCGACAAGTCTCAGCGGCCACAGAGACAGACATCAAGTGAACGGAGGTTCGAATCCTACGAAATCCAAAAAAAAATAACATTTTTATTTTTGTGAAATCAATATCCAATCTTCAAACCACTTTAAAATAAACAGGCAAAAGAAAGCGACATCTAGCGACTTTCTAGTTACACTTCTACCGCGTGTGAACTACTCTGATTTTATCTTAAAACCAAAACAAAAAAAATTGTCACACATGTAGTCACTGGATTTTTTAAGTGAATATCACACAAGACTCGCAACTGCTCCCGCCTGGAGCCAGGGAGACTATGGCATCCCCGATTGGGGTATTTTATTATGCTGAAAATAGTGGAGAGGGAAAGGAGATAAGGATGAGGAAGTGGGAAAGAACCTGGCTTTCAGATCTGGTCACCAAACACAGCTAAAGACATTTCAAGCAACATTTCAATTCTGAATGACGGTGTTACACCAGGGCGATTCGGAGAGTGTCTTCTAAGAATATCACGAATTTTAACCCACGACTTCCGGATTGCTAGTCGAGAGACTGACTCCTTGACCACGTAGGCCAGGTAGTATTTTCTACTTACGTAGATTTAGGGATATAGGTAATTTTCCAAATAATTGTAATTTCCACTGAGCCGAACAAGAGTAAATAATCAAAAATACATGTTCCTTTTGGGCTATGAAAATAGCAACGGAAACTATTTCTTGCCAAGTTGGCTATGATCCCATCAAATATTAAAATAAACCTCTCAAACAATTGCAACCGTTCACTTTTCCACTTTTGCAGTATCTTCGTTTCCCACTTTAATTAGTGAGGGCTAATTAGGCAACTAATTAGCTTACACTTTTTTTTTCATTTTAATAATTAAGTATTAATCACTAGCAGACCCGGACACACGTTGCTGTGGCTAACGAAACACGACGACATCTACTTACAAAGCCATACCCAACCTTTATAACCAACGCTGTCTTTTAATCTGCATACACATTAAATCCACACCGCCCGCTTGCCAGCCCACTCCCTTTATATATTATGTATTTCAACCAATTTACACAAAACCTTCACAAATTATATACCTTAAAACCTTCCTTCTATCTATCTATTGGTGAAAACTGCATGAAAATCCGTTGCGTAGTTTAAAAGATCTAAGCGTACAGACAGCGGGAGCGACAGTACTTTATAATATACAAGATTCCTTAGGTTTTGTTATTATTTCTATATTTTAACTTATCCATGTTTGATCCGATGAACTTTTTTTTTAAACTTTTTTTTATATTAACTTCATATATGGCGATGCTGTGTGGAGGGGTTTTTTTAAGAAAAAGGTAGGAGAGGAAGATCTAAAAAGTAATGAAAGTTGGACAGGAATATGGGGGTCAATGTGTCCAGGAGTGACGGATGTGACCGGACAACTCAGAATGAGCTCAACTCAACCCCTCATTTGAAAGTCATTAAACGTGTTTAAAAAAATGCATTACAAATTGGTAAAATAGGTTACGATAGTTTAAGTTATAAGCTATTTTTATTACCCAGAGATCCGCAAAGAATGCAAGGCTGATGTAAGCGTAATGAGTAAGATCAAGAAAAGAACGCTCCGATGGTTCGGGCATGTAGAGAGAATGAACGAGGAAAGGAGTGTAAGGAGAATATATGACGCAAATTTCAATGGTAGAAGAAGTCGGGGACGCCCGAGAAAGACATGGCACGACCAAGTGAATCAGATACTTGAGTCGGGCCATGTCAGGAGTCAGAATAATAGAAGAGCATGTATGAGACGGTGTATGAATGTGAACGAGGCAAGGAGTGTGTGCCAAGACCTAATTGTTTGGCGGTCCGTCCTCTCTGCCTACCCCTGCGGGGAAACGGCGTGATGGTTAGTTAGTTAGTTAGTTAGCTATTTTTCAACAAAAAGATTATATTTTTTAATTACTTTTCAAAGAGGTGTTGAGTTGTGTTGATTCTGAGTTGGCATGGAATCATGAATCCAACCTTCCCACTGCGGTGCAAGGCGATCGGTCGAGAGAGTCCTATGAAGAGGTAAAAAATTCTTTATCAAGCAGTTTCGTCAAACCCGGCCCGCCATACGGTAAGTGGGCAGAGTTATCTGCCTCCAAGATCTGAACAAAACCTCACTTCATGAACCCAGGCACCAAAAATCTTAGCGATGCACCTGTTGTGACATACCGCGTGTTATCCAATAAATGATTCTGGGGCGGCGGTACTCATACCTGCTTACCTAATTGGAATTCTTCTACGAACTTTGTCTAAACAAGTTTTATTAAACTGAAGCAGACCCATGGGATATTACAATTATTGTGGAATTTTTAAAGCTGAAAGTTTATTTCAAGAACATAAAAAGAAAAACAATTTTATTGCTGCAGAGATATCAAGAAATATAATGACAAAAAAAGATTTACAGCTGTTACTCTTTAATAATAATTTTTTTTGTGAATATTTTTTCTTGATCTAAGTTATCAAATGTTGTCTGAACTCTTCACACATCACAATTTTCAAAATGTCAATTAATATATATTTCTGTTAAAATATTAAACTACAGGTAGGTATTTTATGGCTCGTCTGAATTATTTGCACAATCAGTTCCACTTTTGAAAATTACACTTAAATTTAAAACAAATCCGTGTTCTTTAAACCAGAGTTACAATCAATCACAGACAATTATTACTTGTGGTTTATGGTATCATTTTCCAGCAAACTTTGACACAAAATAAATATTGCTCTGTTTAAATTTCAAGTGCTTAAAAAGTGTATAAATATTTTTCGGCTAATAAAGCTTTCGTAAAGGCCTTAACTGAATTAATAAAATCGGGTTAAATTTACACATTTTCTTTGTAATAAATGGCACACGTCGCTAGTCTGCCTTGTCGTAGTAATTCGTTTTCGATATTGTCTGCAAACATCGGCAGGACGAAGTCAATTTAAACTTTTCCTTGGCTCTCAGTGTAAAAAATCTCCGGGAATACTTGTAGTCAACTTCTGAATTTATAAAGTGGAACCATTAGCAAGTTCTTCCATCGCTTACACCACCCCTCCCCTGGCTTCGGCCTTTACCCTCTGCCTAGTCCTGCTTCATTTATAAAGTACTTTGTTTTTACCCGCGTTTGAAGGCATTGCTTCATAGAAGACTAGTGCAAATTAACATTTTAAAGAAGGAAATATGTGTACATTGAAAGATTGCAAAACCAGAATTAAAAAATATATGGAAGTTATTTAGAGAAATTAGATTTTTAGAGTTATTACAGAACTGTTACTGTCCGTCCGTTGCCCCTTTGTCCCTCCGAATACTTAGCGAAAGGGACAACTGCACTTCAGTCTGATTATATCTTAAGAAAATCTATTTATTTATTTACGCCCTTGGAGCATTTACATCAATCGTTTAACAACGTAATAATAGAAATAGAAACATAAAATACCAATTATTTTATAGTATTATTTCTCTTCCTTTACACTAACAGAAAGGAAGCAGAATTAAAAAGAAATAACAACAAAAACAATATTAGAATAATAATAATAAAATTTGAGAAATTTCTGATATAAATTTAGGTAAGATATAAATGAAAATATCAACGGAACTGAATTTATTTCCAAGCCTATGTAGTCTTTGGATTGTGGAGTTAATAAAATAGTTAGTTTTAGATGGATAAACAAAGAACAGCTTCTAGAAGTCTCGTGTCACGATTTGGTACTCGGAATGTTATTAGTTTGGTTAAGTCAGGTGCGTCAAGTGATCCATTAACTAATTTGAATAAAAGAACCAAATCGCTCTTGGTTCTTCTACACCATAGATTCTCAACCTTTTTTTGCCCACCGCCCACTTTTAGAATATTTTTCTTTCTACCGCCCCCTAACTCGAATCCGAACGAAAGGGGCTTAATAGTATACCATTTGCCACAACGGAGGGGCATAACGGGATACCACAATGGAGGGGGCACAATAGGATATCACGACGAGGTTACATTTGCCACAACAGAGGGGGCGTAATGGGATAGGGAAAATATTTTAAGGTGTGACGTAATTTATGGATGGCCCCTAATGGGTTGGGATGGGGCAAGATAGGATGGGATGGGATGGATTTCTCTGGGTCTGCTACCGCCCCCCTGAAAGTCTGAAACGCCCCCCAATTTTCTCCTGGTCTTCTACCGCCCCCCTGAAGGTCTAAAACGCCCCCAAGACCTATGTTCTACACGATAGGTCAGTTAAAAAGAATTTTCACTAAGTTAACATAATTAATTTGTTCAATGGGTATGGAGAGTTTGAAATTAATGAACCTTAAAAATTTATGTTGAACTTTCTCAATTTTTATTTGATGTGCTTTATAGTATGGGGACCAAATAGTGGAATTGTATTCTAAATTACTTCTTACTAAAGCAGTGAAGAGATTTTTAAATGAATAAAGCAACGTAAAATCGACAAAATCGAGATTTAGACGGGTGCCACTCACAGTATGCAGAACACAGGGAATGTACGGTAAGCGATGTGCCGAATTCCGCCAAGCCACGTCTTTTATATTTGCGTGTGGCACAGATCTTGTCAGCGCGTTTTGCTTTTTTAAAAATACATTGTCAAATTATTTAATCAATTTTATAGATTTTAGAGTGTCCTAACGTTTATAAGAAGTAACTTTTCAAAAATGTCTAGATCGGTGATTAGCAGTAACTTTTAAATTTTAAAAAAATGTGTAAAATAAATAACTTTAAATGGATCACTATTTTATTGAAAACATACTTAATAAAATATAAAATGGTATCATTACGTGAATTGTTAGTCATTAATCATAAGGCAAATAATTGGTGCAGCAAAGAGTGATTTCTTTCACCAATTAATTAATTGTGAAAGTCAAATCACAAATTGAACGAAAAATAATATAAAATCATATTGTTGTTGATCACAGAAATAGATGCTTTAATAAAATACTACTAGTCGAACATAGTGTTTTGTATGTAATTACGCAATGCTTCTTTTTTTTTTAATATGTTTATTCAGTTTTAATTTTACAATATTTTATTTTACAAATCTTACGAAACTGATCAATTGATTGTAAGAAATCTCTCATTTTTTTCTAATTATTTAATACATTATACTTTTCAGTTTTACATAGTAAATACTAAATATAATACTTAATATTAAAATACTAATTATTACGACAAACTAATTTTTATAATGTTTATGAATTGCGTTGTAGTAAAAATATTTTACACAGTACAAACATACGGTGAGAAAAAAAAATAGAAAGGAACTATATTATTTGATTTCATGTTCTTCGGAGGTAGAAAGATTTAACTTTTGTTTTGATTTTTGAATAAGATGTCTTTTTTTTGATATTTTCAGGTAATGCGTTAAATATTTTTGGAATTTTATGCCTTTTTGTTCTGTCTCCGTACACATTTTGAGATTTATTGAACATTTGTGCTTCTCTATGCCTACTAGGGTAGTTGTGGTTTACAGGTTTTGTGAATTTTGTATTCCAGAATTCATCTAGCGTTAATTGATAATTTACATTACTGTGTATAGAGAGGACATTACACATGGAGAACATTTTTTTATAATCACCTTCACATAACTAGACTTTTTTTGCCCGATATCAATTTTAGGAAACGGATTTGTAATTGTTCTATTTTATTTAAATATGTTTTGTACGTTTTTTTTTTTTTTTTTTTTTTTTTTTTTTTTAATATAAAACATGGGTTACATTTTAATTATACATATTTTACAAAATATCATATTCAAGGTCATGATTGGTCATGTATACCTTATCAGAAAAGAGGAGCTCTTGTGCCTGATAAGGGAGCCACAGTTCTTACTTAGGTTACATTTTATAATATATTTTGTATAAAATATTTATAACGTTATTTATAACGTTAATCCGTAACTATTTATTCCGTATCCTATAATTGATTCTGCTAATGCGTTGTATATACAGTATAATATATTTTGATTAACAAATTTTTTTAGGTGGTAAAATTTTCCTAATATGGATCTTAATCTATTACATACATTTTCAATATGATTTGACCAATTAAAGTTGACATCTATTGTAAGACCAAGGTGTGTATATTGCTACACTTTTTTCTATATTCGGGCAATAAACTGCTGGAATTGGTTTTTTGTGTGCAAACAATCATATGAATGACTTTTTATTTGCAATTTATTTTCCTGACAATTTGTATATGGTGAGTGTATAAGCATATATTTGGTTTTTTTGCGTTAATAATAATGCCATTGTCGTGGGACCATTTAATTGTGTTATTTAGGTCTGTTTGTAAAATTTCCTCAATTTTTAGTGGATCTTTGTCAGCACATATAATGCAAGTATCGTCTGCAAACATGTAGCATTAACAACGTTTTATTACGTTTGGTAGACTGTTCACTTGCATTATATAACATGTAGGCCCCGATATCGACCCTGTTGCTACTCCGGTATTTGTAAACATTTCATCGCTAAAAATTCCGTCAATTTTAACTTTAATTTTTCTATTTAATAGATAATTTTTAATCAATTTTTTTAAAGGACCTCTAATACCACATTCCTCCATTGCCCTTAATAATGTTGTGGTCCAATGTGTCAAAGGCCTTTTTAAAGTCTATAAAAATTATACCAACATAATATTTTTCATTTAAATGACAATTTATATAGTCAGTGAATTTTAGACAGTAATTGTGTAGTACTTTTTTCTTTTTGAAATCCGTATTGTATGGGATTTATGATTTTATTTTTTTCTATAAAAAGTTGTATTTGGTTAAAGATAGCTCTTTCAATAATTTTATCAATACATGAGAGAATCGCTATTAGTCGATATTTTGTGAAATCTTTGTGGTTTCCTGATGTATATATATAGGTCTGATAATAGATGTTTTAAGTTCGTCAGGCATAATACTTTTACTTACACAAAGGTTAATTAATTTAGTCAATATTGGGATTATATTATCAGCAATTAACTTCAGGTCTTTAATTCTTATTTGATCATTGCCTTCTGATTTTTTAACATCCATATCATTAATTATTTTTTTAACATCTTTTTGTGATACAGGTCTAAATCTCATTGACATACTAGCAGGAGTTGTATACGTGTTACGATCTAGGAAATTTGTAGTACATGTCTTATGTCTTTTATTTCATTTACGAATGTTGTAGCAAATTTATCGCATAAATTTTTTTTTTTTTTTTTTTTTTTTTCCAACAAAAACACAAATTAACACATTTGTGTCTCCTTGACTTCCCATATGTTGAAGGATTATTTTATCTAGATTTTGTTTAGGTTTTCCTATTAGGTTATTTATTTCGTCCCAGAGTTTCCTCGGGTTGCCGTTTAAACTATTTATTACGTTTTTGTGAAATGTGTTTTTAGTAATATTAATATGTTTATTTGTTTTTTTTCTATATCGCGTGTATTCTAAACGAAATACAGGGTTATTAGGGCTATTCTTGCATTTTCGGTAAAGACAATCTCTTTTTTTACTCATGTTCTTAATTTCTTCAGTAACCCATTGGTTGTTATGCCTATGATTATTTTTTAATGATTTTTCTTTTTTTGAGGACTCATAGATATTATCAAAAATATATTTTTTAATTATAGTAAAGTTCTGAGGGACATTCAGTTTGTAATAATTTACCCCATTTTACTAGTTTTAATTTAGAATATACCAATTTATTATCAATAATTTCCCTTTTTTTATTTAAATCCTTTGTAAGTACCTCTTTCCCTATCGCAACTCCTGTTATATAATGGTCCTATATTTTGTTAGTCACAATACATGAAAATACAGTGTTATTACGGTTACGAATTGCAATATGGTCGATACAGGAATAAACATTTTTACCGTTTAAAATTTCATCCCGGGTCACATCTAATATCACATTTTCTAAGCCATTTTCACTGAGTAGATTTTGGTATTCTGTAATTACACTATTTTTTGGTATCCAATAAATTCAAGTTAATGTCACCACAGTACAAGTAATTTGAATCAGATGAGGTTAATTGTAATATTTGTTTTAGTTTCTTCAAGTATATATTCTTATTGTTGTTCGACGGGCGATATACTGCAAGTATATTTATGACATCTTGATGAACGGTGGTTATTTCTCCAGATATTGTCTCGCAGCTTTTAAAAGAAATGTTTGTTTTCTTAAAAGTATGATGGTTTTTTAAGTACATGATTAATCCCCCTCCTCTTCTATTCTCTCTAGTATTTGCAATCGAGATGAAGTTTGGTATATTGAAGATATTTATTATTTCGTTTTTAATATTTATTTCCGTTAGAAAAATGTCATTTATTTGTGTAATAAATGAATTAAAATTCTTTTTCAGTGATCTTATATTTAGGTGAATAGCCACAAACCTCATGTTGATGTTTTTATCGTTTATCCAGTTATCCAAATTATAGCATTTTGTAAATTTGTGAGTTTGGAATTGTGTAGAATCTTCCATGACGTGGATTTAGTAACTGATAAAGTAAGTGTTTCGAGTCAAAAGGTGTTTTGATTTTTTTAAATAATATATTTAAATGTATCTGTTTATATCATTTTCATTTCTTATATGGATTATTTTCCCATCACCTTCACTTCTTATTAATATTTTGGAATTTTGTACCCAAATGTATTTAAATTTTGTAACTTAACGCAACTTAACCTCAATACAGGCTATTAGTCCTAGTGAGGTTAATTTTTTTAATAAATCCAAAAAAAAACCGTAATATGTACGGTGAGATTATAAATAAATAAATAGAAATGCCCAGGTATATAAAAATGAATGATTCCTTGTTTGTCCCTTATTATTTCCTGTTTTCATTCATCCGATTGCAATGAAACTTTGGAGAAATGTTGTGCGCACGCCCACTGCTCTGAGCTCTGGCGTTATGAAATTTGAACGCAAATTTTACCGAGAGAGCAGGCGAGTTGTTTGAAAAAATGTGTGTATTTCATATAGTTTAGCGGCAGGGAGGAAAATCCGGAGTGGAAGGAGACTCAGCCGTGGAAGGGAATGAAGGGGGTTCGTGGGAGGAGGAAGGCGGGGAATGTGGAAGGGGGGACGGGGGTAGGCACATGCGAAAGGATACGCAAAGAGAAACAATTTCTTTTTTTGAATCGCATTCCGGGCACTGACTAGTAATTTAATAAAACTCTATTTGGATATTACTTAATAACAGCATGTGATTTAATATGAAGTTAGTTTAACACGTTACCCTATATAGCACCAGGCAACATTTAGAATATCTAGATATTTATTACTATGGCCTACTTCTCTCGGCATCAGGAATCATGCCTACCATTACTCACTCACTCGGTGCATAACATAATATCCAATAATCCATTACTTACTTTATCATTCTCCACTTAAATATCATTCATTCGGAGTTCATGACATATAATTTTGATGTGTTATAATTAATTTAAAATATAACAATAACTTGGTAAACACCACTTTTATTTTCTATGCTTTATGTCGACCGGATATCGCTACCACTGTAGCTTCTTCAGGGCAGCATAATACTCTACTAAAATTGAGTTACACGTGTTATAGATAAAATATTATATGTTTTTAAACAAAATGGGCTGGACTCCTCAAGTGGAGGAAGAAGTAGGCGTAAGTGTAGATGGAGAATTAGGAAGGGAAAGGGAATGTTCTTTGTCAATAGGCAACAACCTTAGTATTGGACTTTTATTAAAATTTATTTGATCTAATAAGTCAATAAAGTCCAATAATAAGGTTGTTCCGTATTGATAAAGAACATTCCCTTTCCCTTCCAAATGCTCCATCTACACTCACGCCTACTTCTTCCTCAACTTGAGGAGTCCAGCCCATTTTGTTTTAAAACATATAATATTATCTATAACACATGTAACTTAATTTTAGTGGAGTACTACCCTCAAGAAGCTACGGTTGTAGCGAAACCCGGTCGGCATAAAGTATAGAAAATAAAAGTGATTTTCAAAGTTATTGTTTTATTTTAAATTATGTCGCATCACAAAGTATCTGCTTCATATGAACAAAAAAATGTTACAAATAACTTATTAATGTTATACCACAGAACAGATAATCCCATGAAGAGTGATCCATACCATTTTCAAAGACAGCTGGGGTCACCAGTTCACACAAGATTTTATTTCAGTTTACATTTCCAGTTTGGTGAAAATAAAACTTTGTATAATTAACACAATAATAAGTTTGCACTCTGTTTCTGACATTGGAGATTTTGCACCTGAAACAAGTTGTATAAATAAAAATAAAACAACTAAGTAGTTTTCACAAACTTTACGCTATGACCTTTACCAAAGTTTTCTACTTTGATGGCACTCTGCTCAAAGCAGAAATTGTTTGCAAAAACCGCATTAAATTCTGGTTTAGTTACGTAGGTATCTACCATTTGCGTATCTTGATTTTCTACCGATTTTTGTGATTTTCTACAACAAACATTGTTAGCATTTTATGACTCTAAAAAATTATTTTGAAGTGAAACTTTTTCGCGCCGTTAGTGATTTTAAAGTCGGTTCTAAAATAATGCGGTAAATTCCCATGGCGCAGTGGGCAGGGCGCCTGGCAAATCTCAGCGGCCAGAGAGATAGACATCAACGGAGGTTGGGATCCTACGAAATAATCCTAAAATAAAAATAAAAATATTTTTGTGATATCAATATCCAATCTTCACTTTAAATAAACAGGCAAAAGAAAGGAAAGCGATATCTAGCGACTTTATAGTCTCACTTCTATCATTTGTAAATTACACAATCTGATTTTTAAATGTATTTCAAGTTTTTAGCAACAAAAACTTTACTTTTAAATCGATGGAATTTTTTTAATTGAACATCATAAAAATAACCCAGTTTGTTATGTGTTTTATTTTCATATGTTGGTAGGAAACATAATTTATTCCCATGCATAATCTCGCGCATTCTACATTCCTCATCTTGCATCTGTGCAACTCTAATTATGCAGGTATTTTATTTTTCGTCAAAAATTTGCTTCGTGGCATGCTTTTTATGAATAACCTACATGTCAAAATATTTTGTTTTGCGGTCGTTAATTTTAAAACAACGGAAAACTGTCCAAGCTGAAGAGTGCACAAAACAGAAGACTTTTGAGAAGTGGTATAAAGTCATGAAAAGTGATGGAAAAAGATTTGCTAGGTTAGGTTAGGTTCGATTATATTTTGCCACTGTTCTGTCTTGTCATAGAATCCATTACAAAATACAGGTAAATCATGTTAAAGAGGACAATTAGAAGGTATTTGTGCACGCCGACAGTTTGTTGAAAAAAAAATTTGGAACTAGTTTCAAACACCTGCCCGTAGTCCTCTCTTACCACGAAAATTCACAAGGTAATGAGCGCGTAGCGACGTTTATCAACTCCGTATCAATTAAGACTCGCGATTTAATTCGTTCGTATTTCTTTTATGCTTTTTTTGTTCCGTTCTTCAGGTTCCGAACACAAAAATATATTCATTTATTTTATTTTTAACTTTATGAGTAAAACCTCAAATCGTAATATTTAATTAAATGAAGACAATATTTGCAAAACTCAATCGAAAATCTGGAGACAGAAAAATCAGAAAAAGATATTGGCACCTCTGGGATTCGAACCCAGGACCCTTTGCTTACATGGCAAGTGCTCTACCAACTAGTTAGTTCTCTGTTAGTTCTAAGTCGAAGTATGATACAGTTAAAAGGGACCGAATTTGATATAGACACCTTAGCTCAGTTGGTAGAGCACTTGCCATGTAAGCTAAGAGTCCTGGATTCGAGTCCCAGAGGTGCCAATATCTTTTTTCTGTCTCCACATTTTCGATTGAGTTTCGCTAATATTGTCTGTATTTAATTAAGCAAACAATATATTTTAATGCATTTAGTACCACTACACAAACAAAGGTCTCTTAAAAATAATTTACCGTAACCCAGTTGGACATATGAATAATCTAGCTAGTTTTCTAAATAATTATGAAAGTCAATGTTAAATTAGGTGCACTTTATAATCGAACATTTTCAAAAATTCAACAAAATAATTCCTGTTAAAAATGCAACAAACTTCATTCTCACCCCGAAACAAACAGCCTCGTTAGACCCACCCGATATCCGAATTCCCGTGGATTTATTTAACGAATCAACCCTTCGCCGCCGCCTGCCACTGACGGAACTCTGTTTGTCTTTTCCGCCGTCAGATGCCACTTTGTTGTCCCAATTTTCCGACTGATTGCTCCAGCGTTGCTACTTCCATACACGATGCCGCCATAGGTCTATGCACGGGGCTGCTGGCGGCAGACCGATTGTGTTTCAACAGCATGACGTGGTTTAAAAAGCGACAAGAACCTGTTGTGACATCTGACGAACAGCAACCTTGTGACAAATAGCGTTAATGCTGGCAAAAATGGCAAACGTTTGAAAACAGTGTTTTTATTTCAGTTTTATTTTCAATCTACGTGTAAAAATAAGTGCGAATTGTTGTGGCATGTTGTTTAATTTAGCAAATAATATCTATCAATATTCATTCAAGTACGAGTATTAAATATAGAATTGCCAGCCCGCTACAGACATTCTCCTTTGTACATTATGTATTTCAACCAATTTACACAAAACCTTAACAAATTATATACCTAAACCTTCCTTATGAATCACTTTATATATTGGTGAAATCCGCTAGAAAATCCGTTTAGTGGTTTTTGAGCTTATCGCGAACAGACAGACAGACAGACGCGGCCGAGGACTTTAATTTATAATATGTAGAGTTAGTTATCGTCTTTGATAATCACATTAATATCATTGAAGGAGTCTTCGATTTTAGACTTAAAAATTCTTTTAGAATCAACAGATTACGATTTTTACTACATTCATTGAAATCTTTGAAGTTGTGAGAGAAGTAAAATTTTTGATCAAATATTTTTACATGAAATTGAAAATTATCAGTTAGAAAGCCGGTTGATTAACTGTCATATACCTACCTACCATTAGATCATCTAGTATGTATTTTTGTTACAATAATACTGTGGTTTCAAGCTATAATTCTGTTATCAATAGATTATACAACGTTGGAATTTTTTTTTGCTGATTTAGCTGATGTTTTTAATATTTCTCTATTGAAATTTAATGATGTGCTTATTAAATATTGTGGCAGTGCATATTTTCACAAAGTCACCGTTTAACAGATTGTTTGTTTTCCTTCGTCATGATTTCATTTACTTTGTACCAATACGTATTAATTTTCTCTTTGTTTTATGTACTAATATAATCAATCGTAATATCATTTTTCTTTTCTTCCTTTCTTTCCATATTTTATGTTATTTTTACTATGACTGTCGATAACTAAACCGTATGTAAACGGTACTTGTGTCTTTAATTCTAAATAAATAAATGTAGGTATACATATCTACCAACTTTTATAATATAATATGATTTTAAAAATGGATTCCAAAATCAAATTATTGAATAAGGAAAAGGGAATACAATACAAAACAATTAAAGTGTATGTACCTAACTAACGAGTAACTTTTTTATGACTTTCAACTGGTTACCATGTATGGTTTTAGATATTTAGGTTTGAAGGTATAAGACCACCATTCAGTCTTGAAAGATTGCTTTAAATGTGATAAACTAAAATACTTTACGCAAGATTGAACCTCAAAATAAATAAAAATGTTTATTCTTAACTTTATGACTAAAACCTCAAATTGTAATATGTATTTAATTAAATGAAGACAATATTAGTGTTACTCAATCGAAAATCTGAAACAGAAAAATCATAAAAAGATACGGTCATTTCTGGGACTCGGACCAAGGACCTTTGGCTTTCCGGGCCGCAGCTCTGACCACTGAGCAGTAAAATAAATAATTATTTGAATTGCTTGATGTTTTAACTTTGTCATACACACAAAATATACGATAATACAACAGATGGATTTGAAAATCATTTTGGGTATAGAAATAAGCAAAATGTTTTGGCATTCAAAGGTAATTTTTGAAAAAAATGTTAGAACTGTATCCAAATGAGGTTACCATTGGGTGGAAAGTTATAGACAATAAGGCGACCAACACAACACGGGCATTTGCCTAGGATGGTGGTCGAAAAATCCCCAATTTATGTAATAAAAAAATCAATGAATACAGAAAACTTTAAAAAAAACTAATATCTAACCACTAAAATCTGCAGAGAAAAAAAAAATAAGAGGAAAGAATTTATACATTTTTCATTATTTTAAGAAACCATTGGAGACGCTATAACATATTCAAAAAAGAGATGTAGTCAACTTTAAAGAAGACTAGCGTGAGCTGAAACTTTTTCATTTGTAGATAGGTATTAGAGAAAATATTTAAAGTTCTTTATACGCATGGTGGAGGGTGTAGAGCTAAAGAGAGTAATAACTAGCTACCTGTTGTCAACATCAGGCTGTTCAGTCTGTTCAGTGTTCACTCAGCGACCGTCGGGCAAATTCTGTGAGTAAACACAGAACTTTGCCAACATTTCCGAATAAAAGTTTTAGTGTCCTTTCGGATATCGCGCTTGTTAGTGAGCTCCAGTAACGCCACCACATTCGTTTGGACAACTAGTTAAACTTTCACAACGGCGAGGAACAAAAATATCACAATCAGACGACTGTGGGACGGGTAATGTGGAGGACCCGCCACAGTCTAACATTGCTTTTTCGTTCTAACCAATAGTATACCTAACAAGAAATAACTGTGGACAACTTTATAACTGTGAGAAAGAATCACTTTGTTAGAAATGTTGCTACTTTGACCTAAGGCCGGCCGCACCCCTAAAAGTATATTTTTAGCAGAGACTACTTACTTGCGTGAATAGCGTTTGTGCTATTATACTGGAGCTGCTTGTTTTGTGTTAATATCTCACAAGAATCTCAGCTGCTTCCGTCTGGAGCCAGTGAGACTATGGCATCCCCAAATAGGCTATGTGGTGAGGCTAAAGACAGTGGGGAGGGTAAGGAGATTGGGAAAATGAAGGTGGCGAAGTGCCTGACTATGCAAATCTGGTCACCAAACACGGTTAAAGACTAGGTTACTAACTAATTATATTGTGTGAATTGTCTCTCTATGCATGCTCGCGTATTTCATATGTCTTTACCATTCATTGTAATGTGTTACTTGAGTGACCTTGTATATAATTCTGTATTTTTATTTGTGATGTTTTTGTTTTTCTAATTGTATTTAATTGTATGTAATTGTAGATTTTTATAATTGTGTAATAACTGAGTTTTATAACTGGATTGTTCTCATGTAAATGTAAACATCTGTAAAACCCAGTATAAATAAATAAATAAATAAAAAGACATTTCAAGCAACGTTTTATTTCTGAGTGGTGGTCTTACATCAGAGTACCTATCTTCCACTCTGGAACGTGCCGCAAATATACTATATATTATTTTTAATGAATTATTCTTATTCCTCCTAAGTACAAGCATCTGCTTTATTAGGAGAGTGATTGAAGTAACACATTATATTACGTTGTAAAATTGGATCCCTAAAAATGTTTCAAACAATAAAAAATAAAAAAATTGTGAAACAACACAGAATAAAAAAATAAAATTTAATTGCGCACCCCGGGATTCGATCCCGCGACCTTCGGATTGCAAGCCGAATGCCTTACCCCTCTACCACTGCTGTACTAATATTACTAATGACAGAAGCTCCAAATATGATTCTTCGTTCGTCAGTAAATTAACAACTGTGCCAGTCTTTCGGAGCGATTTTCAATTGACTGATTAAATTTATACCCGTATGTGAATATACGAGTGATTCTCTTTTTTTCAACCAGTCTTTACTTTCACCAAACATTACCCACGTTGTTTTCTGATTTTCTGGATTTTTTAAAATAGCTAACATAAGCCCATTGACGGCCAAATGACGGCAGTGGACCCCTCTGGAAACATATTATTATTGCACCGCAATCACCTTCGTCTGTTGTTCACCGGAACCGACTCCGAACAAATAGAAATTCTTGAAAGTTTGTGATCATGGGGCCCATGAAATGTAGATTCTTACGCGAGTCTTCAGCTTAAGTATACTTGACAAGTACCTATACTTGAATATAAAAAATTTCACTTATTGAACCAGGTACTATCTCAAATAAAATAAATTTAAAAAAGGGTTCTCAGAACCCTTTCAATAAAAACCTATTTTCGGCTACCACAACAAGGGCATGTGCCTACCACGGTGGTTGAAAAATCGTCAAAGTATTTAATCATCAAACAATGATTAAATAAAAAATTTTAAAATGCGTAAAAAAACATTAATAGGATTTTTTTCTTGCATATTTCTTGGTATCCCAAAACAATTATGGGTACCTCCGCCCCGGAACCATTTACTGGATAACCAACACCTCTACCAAAGATCATCCCAAGTGGTTCGCTACGTTTGGTGACTTTGCCCGGGTTCACGGGGTGAGATTTGCCTGGATCTTTGTGGCGGGTGCGTTTGCCCACCAACGCGTGGCAGGCCGGATCGAAAGATACTAGTTGAGGGAGACCTTTTGAGCTCTCCAGCAAGACTCTCTCGGAGAATCGCCTTGTACCGCAGTGGAAGGGATAGATTCACACGTCCGTCACTCCTGGACACACTGACCCCCAGATTCCTACACGTCCCTCATACCGTTTTACTTCCTTTCCTAAAAATGCTCTCCACACAGCATCCCCACAGTATGACCTAGGCCCTGAGGGGAATTTTTTACCCAGGGCCTACTGTGTGGAACTAATGTAAAAAAATGTATTACTTATTAATCTATGTTTGAGTTTCTGGATTTTGTCTGTTTATTTAATTAATTGAAACGCAATATAATACGTTTCGTGTACTTTTTTTTACTTTAAATATTACCTATATGACTGAATACAACTTTTCTAGGTTTTGGAATTTGAAATAATGGTGAGACGGTCTTCGATGGCTTTAACTTAAATTATTTAGTATGTGCTTCCTCTGAAAATTTTCTCGGTGCCTTATGTGTGGAGGTAATTTAAAAAGAAAACAGATTTTGAAATAAAGATCAACACGCGTGAAGCACATTCCCAACAAATGTTTTTTTTAAATACGTGTGCAAAAGCGACAAAATAATGATTCTTACTGAATATTGTAATTTATTGAGAATTCCGTTAGCTTTCACGGTGTTAGATGTTTTCTTAATCTTCTCAATAATATATACTCGTATAATAAATTTTATGAAGAACTTAAATAAATAATATGAACGTTGAAAAATGTTTCAACTTTTAACGGAGGGAAATTATGTAGGACTACATTAAACTGTGCAAGGATTATAATTTCTGTAACATTCCCATTAGCTATATTAATTATTTTTAAATTGCGTTGCATACGGGTATGTTATCTAGGTCATCGAGTGTTTAACGCCATTATTTGTTCATCAATATCCAATCTAAAATCACGATTAATCACTAATAGAATATTTCCCTCTAGCCTTACGCCATTGCAGTTTTCAATTAATTCGATAGCAATGTGAAATATAATTATTTTCAATAATTACAGCACAGTGGGTCTCTAGTGTTGAAACAAAGCGTCTATTACAGTGTTGATTTTGTGAATATTAAATACTCAATACTGTTAATGGACCAGGTGTAGATACTCTCTTTAATAGTCTGGGGGGAGGGTAATGAAAGACAACACAAAGAAATTGAATTTCTATCAATTCTCTGAGGTATCGCTTTGGTGCGAAGAAGCCTTTACAGCCAGGCTGTTCGGGCTGGTAAATTGAAAACTCATCGGTCACTAATTGACCATCTAACAAGGCAATAATATAACCCGAGGCTCCTAATTCCGGCTGAAGTATTCCCAATTGGGGCTTAACGAAACCTCAAAGAGAGGAAGTGGAGGCGAGAGAGGATATCCGGCTCTGAGGAGCTAGAACCTACATTAATGGAAGGTTATTAGAGATTTCTTGCCATTTTAATGCCTTGTGCGTACACGGGCGGTTACGCAAATAGAGGCTGTACACGGGAGACGTTTTGATTGGTTAATTTTATAGTGTTATTTAACTACGAATATTTCCGCATGTCGTCTGGAGAATTACCTTACATTTAAGTAGCTAGATTGAACACGGCTCGTTTGGATTCCATCGGTTCTTAGTTTCATCACTCTCGTGGGCGTTATTATCCGCCAAATCAACGTTTAATGAGAGCAAAACTTACGTTTTAATTTTATTTAAACTTTTACAGCCTTACTAAAAAAAACCACAGCACGATCGATAACCTGTGTTTTTTCAGCAACATCAATAAAACAAGTTTACACTAAAACACGAAATATTATTAAAAACGAATTTCACTCTAAAACACGTTTTAAATTTGGCAACACTGCAATTTTTCAAAATTTTCATACAAAATTTTGTTTTCATTCATAGCCGCTAGATGGCGATGGCGTCGCACCTGCAAATTTGTACTCTCTTGCCCGCGCAAAAAATAGCTGTTGGTTTTCATGCATGACGGGAATGTTTTTAGTAAATATTGAGATTTTACTGAATGATTTCTATTATAGTGACCAATTCACTCTTCTATTCATGTAATTAATATATTTTCCGTGTTATTTGTGTGGTTTTACATATTTTTTATCAAGTTATTGCACAATAAACAGTACTTTAAAGTTGAACTGTCAAAATATTGTTTTGGGTTACATTAAAGTTCAAATTTACGTTTTTAAATCTTTATTTTATGAGAATTTCTTAAAAGTGGTGTTTTTTTTAAATATTAATATCAAATACATGTGGTGGTAAACTTAGGAAAGAAATTAACTTCTTTAGTGGTGCAATAAATCTGTTTGAATGTCAGTTATGTTTTTAGGTTATTTTTTTGGCAATAAAAAAAACTTTGAAAATATTTTATTTATTTTTTTTTATTGTATGCACGAGGAAAAAGTGAGGTGTCAGTTTCATTCCAAATTCATTATATAAAAGGACTGAATTTTTAAAATTTTATTATTTTATAAATTTCTTAACACTTTCATCAAAAATGTTTTGGTAAGAAATTTTTTTACATTTTTTTCCGTGTTTGAATCTTAAAAAAAGGCAGTTTTTAAAAATAAAGTGTATTTCAAATACAAAAATCTAAAAGGTAATTTTATATTATGTTTAAAAATGGTATTTGTTTTTACGACACTTTCACAATCAAGAAATATATAGAACATTCAAAATACTTTGGAAAATTCCAAATTTCGTTCACACATCATTACTAAAACAGAGATAAACTACCCTCTCTCAGGCTGTGTAAACAGTGTGTATTTCTTTCCAAGAACAATTTTTTACTTTGTAATGTTTTCACATCCGCGGCCGTTTGTCAATTGAATAAAATTTTCACGGGGTTTTTTAGTAAGGCTGTTATTGTTTGGGAGACGATCTGCGTAGCTCCCGTAAGCCCTTAAACGTAGGATCCATTTTGATGTCTACCATGTTTCATATTATTCCTTTGAATGTAATTTCCTTTAATAAAATTCGTCGGGATTATCTTTGGGTATTTTATTACTATAAGTCTTCTAGATCTGCAACATGGCTTTTCAGGATTTTTTTACATTAAATGTGGAGGCTTTGAGGAAAATAACTTCCCTCAGGGCCTGTCATCTTTGGGGATGCTATGTAGAGGTTTTTTCATGAGAGGAAGAAGTGAACCTGAGTCTTGAAGAAATCCATGTTGAATGAGGAAGGAAACACAAAGGTCAAAAAATCGTTCTATAGCCGAGCTTATAGAAGAGAACGAGTGGGAGAAACATCCCGTTCTAACGTGACAAATGTTGAGCGTGCGTTTTGCGTGTTTCCCGACCATGCATCGGTGCCGAAGGAATCGATGACACTAGTTCCTCGATGCATCTTTCTTTGAAATACCGGTAGAACAAGGACAGCATTCCCATCTGACGCCTGTGCTCTAAAGATTGCAGTCCGTTTGTTAAGATATGGGAATCTATCAAACGGTCCGCCGATTTCTACTTAGACAGAGTCAAGGATCTTTTTCAAATATCTTGGGACTCTTATAGGAGCTTTGTATAGGGTAAGCAGTTGTGTTAACTAAATAACTATTAACGTATCTGAGGGCCCTTCACAGTACCCTAGGCCCAACTTTTGAGAGGCTAACTTGACTCTGGCTTCGATGGAACCCCAGTGCCTGAAATGGTCACTTCGAGTTACACCAACCATATCAATGGAAATCATGTTCAGAAGATTGCTTCCGTTGAAGGAGGCTAGATTTTCATTCCCTTTTAGACATAACCAGACATGATTTTTTATTTGAAACAATAGATTCGACTATAGGAGGTATTTGACCTTTCTCTGATCAAAGTGGGATATTGTGTTTCTTCATAATGTGCACATGCCCTACAGCTATTGCTACGTTCCATCTCCAAAAACTTCTTGTGTCTCCTGAAGTGGCAGTCTGCCGTTAATAATCCTACTAGCTCCTTCTGTTAGTTTAGTTAGTACCTGTCCTTTGAGCACTTTAGGTGCCTTCTACCGTAGAGGTTAATAATTTTAATTTCATTAGAAAGTCACTGGTAGAGTATTCCGGCTTACGAAAATCTTTTTATTATTTGTTATGAGTACTTACCCGCTAATCTGCCAAACTAAAAGCCAAAAATAATTACCATTGCCCTCTGCAGTGTGAAAATCAAAGGCACGGGGTTCGGAGCTTGACTAAGCCCTGCCGTCATTTATTTTATTTACTTGATATACGATCAAGCAGTTCTCTCTGAGTCGGTAATGAATAGTGTTATTGTGAGCTATTTTTAAAGATGCTCTTGGTTGGTTTGATGTGGTAATAGTTAAACCCTTTGTTTTATAAATGCAATGGGATTCCATAAATCCTTCTTCTTTCTAATTCGCAAGCGATATAAGCGATGGCTTCTGACCTAAGAATTAAAACGGAACCGGTCTCCAGCTGGGGTAGAATTTAAAAAAATGCATCTGAATGCACCGGGACTGAATTTATGGAATTCGGGAGGGGGATGATGGGTAGGGGGAGGGGGGAGGGGTAGAGGGGGGAGGGGTAGTGGGAGGGGGGAGGGGAATCCGGAGTGTTTTTTTTACTGATCTGAAGTTTTAAGCCAGTTTTAGGCCAGTTGTTTCACAGAGTTTGATCGATTCGTCAAATTTCAAAGTTAATTTTCAAGAAGGTCTTCTGGAGTTCTGTTATTATTTCAGTTCTGAGATGCAACTGGCGTGTTATGTTAAAATTAACTTTGAAATTTTATGAATTGTAAATACAATTTCTTTTGTTTCAAAAATTTTTAACATTTCATCAATTTTTTAAAGTTAATTTTAATGTTTTGTAATTATTTCAGTTTTATGAAGCAACTGGCTATAACAATATACTTAATAAAAAAACTTGAATAGAACGTACCCAGAACGTAAAAATTAGCTTTTTTAAATTTATGAATTGTTCAATTTTCGTCATTTTACAAACCTTGCATTATAATTTGCAAGCATAGGGTTTGTAAGTTCCCAAGGCTCTTGAGCGTAATACCCAAAATATATTATTGATTATGGATTTAACCTGCGCGAACAAATATCACAAATAATGGCGATCCGACATATCTCAAGGAAAAATCAGTTTCAGCCTTGATTGTCGATTTCTGCAACATCGGAGACCTCCGAAATATAATCCATCCACTTGAATCAATTTCTGTATAATTTTTCGTAACCCGAAATTCGCACAAAGCGAGTTTTTAAACATAGTTATACACAACAAGACAGGAGTCAAATTCACAATGATTCGCAAAAATATCAAACCACATAATCAAGACAGTTATTTTTACAATTCACAATAAGATATTTAAAATAAATATCCTCTAACTGCACCTATCTCTCCAATCTGCAACACCATTCTTGTAATATAATTTTATTTAATTATTATTTTCCAATAAGCAAACATTTTACAATGCATAACCAAAGCTACCAATTTGAATAAGCTTTGGTTATTCTAGAATTAGGTAGATACTATTATTACATGCATAATTACCTATTTATTTATATGTATACTAGCTGGGTTACCCGGCTTCGCTCAGGACAATAAGATAGTGTTCTAGAATGTTGCACAATGATGTTCCCGATTCCCTATTCCTGATCATTCCACGACATACTCCGCCACTCCTTCCACAACTTCCTACAGCTCTATGGAACCTTCCAGAACTTTCCGGAAGACTGTTCTAGAAATTTCAAGAGGGCGAAACTTTCAGCCCTTATATCTTTAAAAGCACGCTCTTTAGGTAAAAACGGATACCCTTATTCCCTAGGGGGCATAGAGATCTACCACACCATATAACTCCCTTGATCGAACCGGGACTCGTTTCTGAGTTTTTGCGAACTGCACGTTTTTTTGGACTTTCTTTTATAATATATGCCATATTCAAATAAATAAAATGTTACTCCTTACATGTCCTTTCTTGTGCGTTCCCCTCCAGCGTTCCACTTTCACCTTCCTAACCACCGCTCCCCCGTCCCGCCAACCCCCCTGGCACTGCATTTCTTGACTCCTCTCCCGCCCGGCCCGTAGCCGAAACTTTTTTCTAATACTAACAATTCTAAACTCGTGATATCTTTCTAATTAAATATCCGAATTGAAAAATTCAAAAAGTCAAATAAAGGTATTGAAACTGTCTTGAATATGAAGTAATTTATTTTGATAAGGATTAAAACCAAGATACAAATAAAGAGCCTTTTGAATCAGCGACATTTAAATTAAATTTTTTAAAATAAAAGAATACTTATTGTGGCATAACCATAATAGTTAGACATATGCTGTCGCGACCTTTTTTGTAAATAATGATGTGTTCTTTAAAGTCGTACTAAATTATTTTATTCTATCATCAATAGTTTTCGCAGCGCACGCGATTTAAAGAATATTTTAGGTAATTTTTTTACACCCTGGGTTACATTATTGAAGTTTTAGTAAAGATGCCTATTTTTTTTAAATATAATATATCCTATGTCACCCAGGGATAGTGTAGCTTCCCAACAGTAAAAGAATTTTTCAAATCGGTTCAGTAGTTTTGGAGCCTATTCGATGCAAACAAACACACAAACAAACAAACAAATATTACCTCTTTATATAGTGTAGTAGAAGTAGATAAACCTTCCATAATGAATCATCAAAATTCAAAATCACTACGTTTAAAAAAGAATGTTCGTTTTTACAAAAAAATTGTGCAGCATTTTACCGATTTCCAAATTAGCGGTTGTGGAGAAATATTTGGTTTTATCCCGCAATTAATTCACCCCGATTTACAATTATTTCCAATGAGATATTGTATTATTTGAATTTCCCATTTCAATTATTAAAAATATTTAATAATGGTGGTTTTTCGATAAATTTATGAACTTTGCGTGTTTGTATTCAGTTTTATTGTTTTAAAACTGGTCCGAAATATTTGTATTATATTTTAAGTAATTTTGTAAAATTTGTTATTGGTATCATTGTATTATCAGATGATAATTTTTAAAATTTGATTCACTGATTTTTCAAAAGAGCTTTTACATTATTTAATTTTGTTTCCAGCTTGTCTCTTTCGACCCATTGCTTGTACCTAGGGATCGATTTATACGTCCCTCACTCCTGACACACTAGCCCCTAGATTAATACCCACCCCTAATACATTTTACTTTCCTAGAACTTCCTTTTCTTCATTTCATTAATAAGAACCTCCACATAGCATCCTCAAACATATCATAGGCATTGAGGGAATTTATTTTCCACATGGCATCCAGTGTGGTATTAATGTAGAAAAAAAAATGTATATAGGTACCCAACCTTTATTATTATACTAGCTGATCGGCGAACTTCGTAACGTCTCAGAATCAATAACTGTTGTGTTAACTTATTAGCTGAATTAAATTCAGTTTTTTTATTAAAATATAAAAATTACACAATGAAGCCATTATCGATGCGCATCTACGATGTCCATGTTTTGTTTTTGTCTTACTTTTCCACTTACTTGCGGGAATTGCGTTACACTTTCTTAATACGTGTGAGCGAGATTTATTATAATTATTGTATTTTTCCTTTGGAACAGATATAGGTTTACCGTTTGTCTCATTTTCGGTAGTTGACATTAAGTGTCTTAGAAAAAGGGGCAGCATTATATGTAGTTATGTTTAAGAACAAAAGCAAAACAATCAGTGCATTGACATGTGATGTTTTTTTAATTTTTGGAATTCACTCATTATTTAATATTATGCTTATCACAATATTCTTGCAACTCTTTCAAAAGATGAGAATTCGTTCCGTACAAAATGTATGTCAAAAAGAATTTTCTTCATAATTTTTTTCCTGAATTTTTCCGATGTTTTAATAGCTATTCTACTATTTGGGGTGGAAACAAATCAAACAAATCAAAGATCATAAAAATTGGTTCAGCCGTTCTCTAGAGTTATAAATGATATAAATAACTCGACTTTGTTTTATATATTAAGATTATTTTAAAATAAATAATTATCAATTTTCATTTATCCAAACATGTAGAAAACTCAAAAACAGATATTCCATGTCGTAATTTAGATAAAAATAAATACTTGAAACCATGGATCACACCGGGTTTATTAAATTCAATCAAAGAAAAAGGTAAGCTTTACAAAAAAACAATAAAATTCCCAAACGACAAAAAAATAGAATTTAATTACAAAAAATATAAAAATAAATTGACACGCTTAATAAAAATTAGTAAAGATGAATATTACAAACATAAAATAATAAGTTCTGAAAACAATCCAAAAATAATCTGGCAAGCAATTAACTGTGCAATAGATAACAATAAACAAAAACATTCAATCAAGGTAATTGTAGACGAAAATGACGTAAAAATAAATGCAGAGGAAAACCCTAAAAAATGCGCGGATATATTCAACTCCTTCTTCGCGAAAGTTGGACAAAACCTCGCTAAAAAAATTAATGTAACAAAGGGAGCGACAACTCAACAAATTATTGAAGATATACACAGTGTAAACTCACTGTCCCATTTTATAATGATCAAGGAAGTAGATATTCTAAACATTATTGAAAATATGAAAGGAGGGTCGTCACCGGGTTTTGACAACATAACTGCAAATATGTTAAAATCTATTAAAAGCCACGTGATAAAACCATTAACTCACCTAATTAATTTAAGTTTAAAAAATGGAATATTTCCGTCTAATTATAAGAGGACAATTATCTCACCTATATTCAAAAGTGGAAACGCACAAAATGTAACTAACTATCGACCAATTTCCCTCATTTCAAATATTGGAAAAATATTTGAAAAAATCGTAAAATCTCAACTAATGGAATTTATTGAAAATAACAAAATACTTCACGACAATCAATACGGATTCCGAAAAGCGCGCAGCACACAAGACGCGATTGCAAATGTCACATCACGCATATATAAAAACCTTGATATGAGCAATAAATGTATAGGTATTTTTATAGATCTGAGAAAAGCGTTTGACAGCATATCCCATAAAAAACTTATGAAAAAATTAGATAATTTGAACATTAACGAAAACGTAGCAAATTGGATAAAAAGCTACCTAAAAAATCGCCCTCAATGTGTCAAAATAAATAACATTTATAGCGACGAAGAGACATCTGAATATGGAATTCCACAAGGTACTGTGCTAGGTCCTATATTATTCATCTTATATGTAAACGGTATATTCTCACAGTCACTTCATGGTAGTATAACCTCTTATGCCGACGATACAGTACTTATTGAAAGTGGAATCACATGGCAAGTTGTAAAACAAAAAGCAACAGAAGACATAAACATACTTAAACACTGGTTTGATATAAATCTACTATCTCTTAATAGTGAAAAAACTCACGTTATACCATTTGCAATAAAATCAAAGGACGTTCCGGTAAATTTTGATATAATTATACATGACAATTCTAAAGATCACAAAAAAAATAACTGTAAAATAAACTGTTCCACATTAAAAATTTCGAATAAAATCAAATACTTAGGAATAACAATAGACAAAAACCTGAACTGGAAAGATCAAATCAACCTTACCGTTAACAAAATAAGGAAATTAATTTACATATTTTTAAAAATCCGAAACTTTCTCTCATTAGAAAATCTAACATCAGTCTACCATGCTATAGTACAGTCAAATCTCCAATACTCTGTAGTAAGCTGGGGAGCTGCATACAAAACAAATCTACTCCCTGTTGAAATTGTGCAACGTCTAATTATAAAAATTATATTGAAAAAACGAAGAGATTATCCAACTCACCTTATTTTTGAAGAATTTAAAGCATTAAAATTTAATGATCTAGTTCGAAAAAATATAATAATCCAAATAATAAAAGAAAAACAAAATCATAGCTTTTTAACTGAAAGTCGTACTCGTCAAAAGCATATATTTCCAACACAAAAATGTAACACCTCATTTGCACAACATCATTACACATATCTAGGAAAAAAATACTTCAATAGCCTACCTGAAAAAATAAGAACAATCGAAGACGATAAATGCCTACTAAAAGCAATTAAAGAGCAATTTAAAGTAAAAATAAAAAATTGATAAAATTTATCATCATAACTCATATAACTGGTAAATTTGTATTTTTTTTAAGTATCTACCACAATTAAATCAAAAGATTCAAAATATATTTTGTTAATATATTTTAAATATTTTTTCATCCCGATACTCGTCCCTCTTCTAATCACAAGCGTCTGCTTCTATAGAAGAGAAATATCATACAAAAAAATAAAAAAATCAGTGAAAATTTATTATATAGTTTATTTGTATCAAAAAAAGATTATTTTGAAATATAAATATTATATTTTATATGTTATTTTTGCTGTATAAATAATGTATCTTCTGTAATAAATAAATAAAAAAATAAAAAAAAAAAATAAAAAATTGATTTTCAAATACCTATTTTTGTAACTTAGAATGGATTTTCATCTGCCTTGCTGCAGAATAGACAGGGCTATCCGAAATTTCGTTTCAAGTCAAGCTATCATAATATAACAGCTTTGCAGAACTGCCTACCTAACTAACTAACAAACCATATATTGTGAATACTTTTGATTTTTATTGTAAAAATTATAATTTGTTACAAATAATAAATAAATAACGCATTAAAAACGAAACAAAAAATGCGTATTCATTAGCTCCAGACAGGAGGCCCTTAGGAAAAATATTACTTACCTACGTCATTTTTGGGGATGTTGTGTGGATGGTCTTTTTAGGGAAAGAAAGGAGAGAAAGTTCTGGCAAGGAAAAGGTAAGAGGGGTGGGTAGGAATCTGGGGTAAATGTATCTAGGAGTGATCTGGCCGGCCAAGCAGGTGGGCAAACGCCCAGACCTATACTTATCTCACCCCGTGAACACGGGCACCCCTGCTAAGCCACCAAATATAGCGAACCACTTGGGGTGACCTATAGCAGGGGTTGGTTATACAATGAATAGTTACCAGGGCGGCAGTACCTACTCAAACCCACCTCCCAAATTCAATTAGAAGTACTAAGAGCAATTTGGCATAACACAAGGATATGAAAAAGTTAATGAACTATTTATTTTTCTAAAGTTATCTGCAACTATAAAAATCCGTTAAATAACAAAAAAAATTTAAAACACGAATGGTATGTGCAATGTTGTGTAACTGTTATCGTAATTTAATTTTTGGTTTATTATGCACTGAAACGCTACCTCCTTCCTTAGCCAACGTTTCTGACAGCATTACAACGTAATCTAAGGCAGGTTACACATCTGCCTTGACAAAATGTTGGCTAAAGAAGAAGGTAGCGCCACATGGCGTAATAACCCAAACATAAATCATTCATAATAAAATAAATCATCATCAACATCTCAAATCATTTTTTAACTCTTCTTTATGTACATATCTATGAATCAAAACTTTCAATAAAATTTTTCATAATACCTACCTATGAGTATTATAACACTTTTTATGGTTCAATGACAGTGATCCTCCGACGGTTGGCCTCCAGAATACTTATATACTTACACTAAATATAACTAAGTGTCCCGAAGGGGTGTGCAGAGAGTACCGCCGAATAACAAAAATATAAAACAAATTTTGACATCAAGAAAAAACTACTTAACCACTTGTCTATAGGTATACTGTATAAAGTAGCATATTCATAGGTATAAAAAATCGTCACTGTAAATAAATTCCTTTGTTATCCATACCAACTTGATACCATACTTCAAAAGTTTTTTTTTAGTAAAGTAAGCAATTCATTTAACAAAATTTTATCTCATTTCGTTATTTCTGATATAGTTCGAAAACATAATACGTAAACCACAATCATCGATAAATTAAAATGAGATTTATTTATATTTTAAATGGAAGGAATGCACTTATTGATTGAGATATTTTTGGCTGGTGCTGCGCTTTGTATGCACCCAAATATATTAGGTTACAGACAGCCTAAGGCTGTTGGCACCTCATCAAATCCATTACAGACCCACCTGTAAAAAGGGGCTGTAAAGCAAGGCAATCCTATTTCCAGTGAAGCAGCGGCTTCTAGGATTGCAACATGAAAGTTTTGTGCTTGTGTCTTATTAAACCAGTATTTCAAAACCAGACTTCTTAAATGTATCAAACTCGACAAAACAGATTGTACTGTAATAGTATCGGTTCGTGGTATAAGGCAGGGGAGTCTTAAAGTTACTTAACTAACTAACCATCACGCCGTTTCCCCGCAGGGGTAGGCAGACAGGACGAACCGCCAAACAACTCGGTCTTGGCACACATTCCTTGCCTACATTCATACATCGTCTTATACATGCTCTTCTATTATTCTGACTCTTGACATAGCCCGACTCAAGTATTTGATTCACTTGGTCGTGCCATGTCTTTCTCGGGCGTTCCCGACTTCTTCTACCATTCACATTAGCGTCATATATTCTCTTTACACTCCTTTCCTCGTTCATTCGCTCTACATGCCCAAACCATCGGAGCGTTCCTTTCTTGATCTTACTCATTACGCTTACATCAGCCTTGCATTCTTTGCGGATCTTTGCGTTTCTCACACGATCATACATGGTTATTACCCATGAATATTTTCATATTTCACTGGGACTGGTGGTCTATATATTATGTAACGCATCATACAATAATACGCTAATGAGGCAGGGACAGGACCCGCCTCCGACAGCCGCTGATTTCATGTAGGCGGAGAAGAATGGGGAAGCCGCATGGATTCAAAATGAACGGTAACCGTTGCGCGGTCGCGCGTTGCTCAGTTTGAGGCGCGCCTCAAAAAACGAACACTTCTGAAGTAGAACCGATAATTTATGATTAGTGACTAAGTTTTGTTTGATTTTGTGATTATTTATGACAGTACGCGGCATTAGGTTACCACGGAGTACCTATGGCTATTTAGATTAATCTAGCAGGACGAACTTGCAGATGATTGTCTATCTTTTGTTTGTACATTGTCATTTTAAATTTACACAGTTAATAGTTGGACTGTTTTTTTTCTAAATAGGTATAGGTATATATAATGCTTGATTTTAAAAATGGTTTTGCTTCCCTACTTTTCATCCCCACAAACTGACACTGTGTTCTAAATAGTTTTGGCAAAGGGGTTTCGCATTATGGTTCTCAGATTTTCAAACCAATGAACCCGAAAACTCGGATAAACCACAAAATTGCCCCTCCTTATTGACAGGACTACATACTAGCAGATGAAAATACAGATATGCATTTTCGAATGAACGTCAATAAAATCATATTTTTATTTCCATAACCAAAAAGTATGTGAAGAAATTTCCTTAACATTTACCGAATTCAACAGTTGCAGGTGTGAATATTTTTTTGTTGTTTTAATAAGGGTGGCGTTTAATAAAATTGATGTTTCTCCGCGGTACCTTATTCGGGGGCATTACAAACATGGCAGGGATAAATGACGCGAACGCAAAGCGTTAAAATATTCCTACTGTTCTCTACATCAAGATTTTATAAATATAGAGACTACACCAAAACGGTGAATAATAATAATACATATAACTGAGGCAGTTAGGGGTACCGCCGCCCCGAGAACCATTTATTGGATAATGAACTCCTCTGACATAGGTCACCCCTAGTGGTTTGCTACGTTTGGTGCAGGGGTGCGCGGGTTCATGGGATGGGAAGGTAAGTTTATCCGGGTCTTGGGAGACTGGTTGAGGGAGACTTTTCGGCCTCTCCAGGAGGACTCTCTCGGAACATCGTTTTGCACCGCAGTGGGTGGGGTGAATTCATACGTCCGTCACTCCTGGATACACTAACCCCTAGATTCCTACCCACTCTTCATATCTTTTCCTTCTCACTTCCAACAACTTCCTCTCCTTCTTTTCATAAAAAACACCATTGACACAGATGATTTAGGCTCTTAGGATTTTTTTTTCTCGGGGCCTCCTGTGCGGAGCTAATGTAAAAAAAATAAGTACAATAACAGCTAAAATAGTTGAGTAGTTAAACACCGCCCATGTTATCGTTTCACAATCGCCAATTATTCAACATATCCTTCAAATTATTTATTTCACCATCGGTTCACCTGTACGAAATACACGTAAGCTGCCACAATAAATAATCACATTAGCGCATTTCGGCGCCTCTAATCTTTATTAATTATTTGGCAGTGCGTACCCCCTACTTCTCCCCCCCCCCCCCCCCCCCCCCCTCCCCCTACAGCGAACACGTACCTATACATTTCCCGGGCTGGATAACGTAATGTTTTCGGATGGAAAATGACCAATTATACACGGATATTTCGTAATGGCATTAGCGTTAAATTCAGCGGGATATTAACAGCTAATTCAAATTTCAGGTGGTAACAATTATTTTTATCCAGGGAGCAAATCCAGAACTTTTCTAAAATTTTAAATTTTACTCGTATACAAATATAGAAAAGAGTCTAATCAATATATATACAGACTTCGTAAAAGCGATTGACAAAGTTAACCACAAAATTATTCTCAATAAACTTAGTAAAATGGGAATAGAGGGTAAAAAGGAATGGATAAAGAGTTACTTAACCAGTGGAATTCTTCAAGTAAAAAATAACTCTTACCTGTCACACAAATTCATGGCTACTAGCGGTGTACCTCAAGGGTCACATTTAGGCCCAATACTGTTCCTAATGTTTATAAATGATATCGTTTTTTGATAATAATTTTGAAATGTTGCTTTTCTCCGATGACTTAAAACTATAATAAATGATAATTAAATTTAAACTTATAATAAATTATTATATAAATATTATAATCAATTACTGTATCCATATTCAATTAGATTCGTGCAAAACTAATAAACTTTATCTGAATTATTATAAGCAATTATTATTAGCCTGAAACACTCATCAACATTGAAAAAATCTCCCGAGAAAAGATAAATGCCACTGACGGGACTTGAACCCGCGTCCTTCTGATATCCGGTCAACTGCTCTTCCACTGAGCTACGTCGGCTTATCTCACACCCGCCAAATAATTCAATATATACTAGTGTCTCATTTAACAATTACTGCTTATTACATCAAGTCCCGTATATTGCTTATAATAATTGTTACCCTTTGTGCTATGCATAAAAATCTTGTCTTAAACATTAGTTTACCAATTAAAAATAATAACTTTATCTGAATATTAGTAAATGCCAGATAATAAGATTCTTTAGAACAAATAAACCCCTTAACCCTTAACTATCAATATAAAATTAACAATATTTACCTCTGTCAGTGAAATTAATGATCTTGGCACTATTCTCGATTCCAAATTTAACTTTCTTTCACATATAAATACAGTACCCAATTAAGGATTTTATATGTTAGACTTCATTCTTCGGAATGGCAAAGACTTTCAAAATATTTCAACATTAAAAATACTATATTCCTCTCTAGTTCGAAGTCAAGTCGAATATAATTCTTCTATTTGGTCCCCTAACTTCAAAATCCACTCCGATTCTATTGAAAAAATTCAGCAGTGAACTCGGTCTATCAATTGGATTAATAAATTACAATCACTGATGAAAGAATTAAATTTACTAAAACTTTTAGATAGAAGACTTATTTCGGACTGACTTTTATTTTTAAAATTGATAATGGTCATTGGTATTATAGACAGCCCTGATTTATTAAACCTAATTACCCTCCATATACCTATTAGAACTACTCGATCCAACATAATTTTTAATTGCAAGAACAATATCAGGACTGAGTCTTTTAGATACTCGCTCATACCTAAATTGCATGCGGTTGGCAATGCTTTCTCAGAAGTAGTAGATGTGTTCAACTGCACGGAATACAGTTATAAGAAGGTTATAATAACATTCCTCAATCACAATAATCAAAGCTAGGCACGATAATATGCGTCTGCATGGATTCTTTATCATATTTTACTACAAATTCTTAACTACTCACTTCAGATATCTTTACTATCCGGACTGAAGGGTGATAGCTATTAAATGTATTATTTTATTATAAATGATTGTTTTTAATCCAATACTATTATTAAATCTTTAACTGACAGCCCTATAACAGCTCTAATTAGAAATACCTGCTTAGTAATTCCAAATAATGATAACTTTGAATGTAACAATAAACTCACTACAAAATTACTTTATTTAGTGTCTATAAATTTAAATAATGTTGACAACTTTTCTAAAAAATCCCCTTTGTTTACATATTTGTATTCTAAACTAGCACACCCGGCCACACGTTGCTGTGGATAACGAAACACAACGCCACGCCATTAGCCAACCTTTATAACCAACGCCATCTGTTAAAGCCCGCTACCCGCTGCACGCTTGCCAGCCCGCTCCCTTTATTTATATGTTTCAACCAATTTACACAAAATCTTGACAAATTATACACCCTTCCTCATGAATCATTCTATCTATTGTTGAAAACCGCAAGAAAATCCGATATTCTTGAAAATTTTCATTAATTTTCTTTGTGTCCCTCTATGGTAGGAATCAACAAAAATCCAAAATTTGAATTTTTACGATTTTTTTAAATTTGGAAAAGTTAAAAAATAATTGAAAAACATCAATGTTTTTTGAGTAGCCGCTATTTCGCGAGAATTTTATTTATTTCTTCTGGTTCCTACCATAAGACATTTGTACTGATAGAGAATCTACTTTTTTATTTTTCAGATGACTAGAAGGGTGGAAATCGTAACAAAAGTGTCTTTTTTCTTCATCTACTTCAATAGCGTGTAACGTCTTGAAATATATAGATACCTATAAATATATATATTTTTTTAAGACTTTTTTGTGAATTCTTAAAATATAAATAAAAAAATGTTTGGTTAAAATATTAATGTTTTTTTTTACTGACCGTCAAAAAACGCTCAGAATTCGGGTTTCTAGACTAGAATACCATAGAAGACGGATATTCTCCATGTGATAGCCGACATCCCGCGCGCAATGTTCCAAAGAGTTTTTTTTAAATCTGTCTAGCTATCTTGTCGCTGGCATTCCTCTAAGGAGGAATTTTATTCGCGGTGGTGAATATTTTGACGACATTATTTTTTTTCCTGTTTGTTTACTTTTATTAAAATAAACATTAAATGTCGTAGTACTTACTTTAGTTTTCTTTTTATTGTATTTCAATAAGTGCAAAAATGCATGGCGCGTCCTACATAAACTAGAAATTGTGTTTTGAATTTCTACTACAATTTGTTCACATTATGTACCGCAAGCCGCGACCACTATGGACTAGCGCTGAATAATTTATTGTTGGACGATAAATAATCGTTAATGGTACAACCTATTTCGCAGTTCCGTAAAAAGCAATTTGACGGCAAACCATAGCGCATCGGGTCAACGCATCAACCATGAATTCAACTATGCTCCCGCTCAAACCGCAAACCCTAAATAATATCCTACGTCGATGATGTTTCCGGTCAAATTTCCATAAATTTAATACATTTCCAACACTGAACGGAAAATGTCTAGAAGTGTGATCTGTACCGATTTTAAATAAAACGCTTGTCGCAATTTTACATAAAACCTTACGAACAATAGGCACTCTGTATACGTCACCCCAGGTTCCCTGGGTTTGGCGGCTTAGCAGGGCGTCACTTCATTTGGATAGGGTTCTAAAATTTAATACATTTCCAACACTGAACAGAAAATGTCTAGAAGTGTGTATATATACCGATTTTAAATAAAATGCTTGTCGCAATTTTACAGAAAACCTTACGAACAATGGGCACTCTGTATACGTCACCCCAGGTTCCCTGGGTTTGGCGGCTTAGCAGGGCGTCACTTCATTTGGATAGGGTTCTAAAATTTAATACATTTCCAACAGGTTCTAAAATTAATAAATTTCCAACACTGAACGGAAAATGTCTAGAAGTGTGTATATGTACCGATTTTAAATAAAATGCTTGTCGCAATTTTACAGAAAACCTTACGAACAATGGGCACTCTGTATACGTCACCCCAGGTTCCCTGGGTTACTGGGTTTGGCGGCCTAGCAGGGCGTCACCTCATTTGGATAGGGTTCTAACAAACATTTTTTTTCAAAAACGACCTTTGAATGCCGAAGCATTTCTTTTGCTCATTTATATTCCCAAATTTTCAAAACCATCTGTGTTGTATTTTCGTAGATATAAAGTTCTAACATCAAGCATTTTGAATAATAATTCATTTTACAAGGTTATATCATCACTTACACCCTTTATTTTGTTTGTATCTGACAGTTGATCTAAATACGGGGCGCATTATGGTTCGTCACTTCATTTGGATAGGGTTCTAACTACGCCTTGCCATTTTCTAAGGTTTCTAAGTCTCCAAAGACGAATTTTCGTAATCTATTTAACAATTTTAGTTCAAGTATTTTAATTTATCATATTTAAATGGAAAATATTTAAATAAGACGAGGCCCTAGCTAGTAATTGCATTAGGTAAATGTAATTAGAACCTTAGCAATGAATTATTATGCCTTAACTGGTTGCACAAAGTTTTATTTTGCATGTTTAAATATGTTCTAAAATGGTAGGTATAAGTCCTATTTAAATACTTTTCTTTAAAATATGTTCAATTAAATTACTTTACACAAGATTCAGCCTAGAACCCGGAAATTGGTAAATGGATTATGAGAAATCGTCTTTGCAAACTTTGACACCTGATAACTCAGAACAAGGTGAAGTGAAGTTAGAACCCTATCCAAATGAAGTGACGAGGGGTTCATGAAGTGAGGTTCTAGTTTTTTTTAAATATGAATACCTCACAAGAGTCCCAGCTGCTCCCGTCTGGAGCCAGTGAAACTATTGCATCCCCAATTGGGGTAGGTATAAGAGCAGTGGCTATATAAAATGCTTTTTTAATTGTTAGGGGCATTGGGCACAAATTAATGAAATGGGGTGCTAAGACTAAATTTTAATAAAAAAAATAATGTTAAAGGAGCCGCTAGTCTATATCCCTGCCATCTTTGGAAAAATGTCGAAAGGTATTTAAGAAGTTTACAAATAATTAGTACTGTATCAAAATATAACTAACCGTGTTGATAATAATTAGCGCCAACAGTTGAAATATATTACCAACATGCCAATATTATTCAACGCATTTAACGATTCAACTGCCTAATAAATAGAGTTTGCACTTCGTGAACAACATTACTCGATATTTCAAATGGTCTTTTGGTAAAGTACGTACCTACTGCACTTTTTATTATTTTCCCATCCAATACGGCCGATACGCAGCGCCAGGGGACAATCAAATTTATCAACGACAAGCAAAAGAATAACCGTTATTTTTCTGTTTTTTTATGGGAAAATAAAAAAAAAAAACGTGCAGTAGGTACGTACATTACCAAAAGACCATTTGAAATATCGAGTAATGTTGTTCACGAAGTGCAAACTCTTAACCCTTTTATTTATTAGGCAATTGAATCGTTAAATGCGTTGATTTCAACAGGGTAATGTTTTCAACACCGAAACCAACGTCTTCCAACAGTTTCAACTTTCAACGTTATTATAGGATTATTATTACGTGTGTGGAGCATAGAGATAATAATTATACATCAATGATCCGGGCAACCCGTTAAAAGGGATTCCCTATTACGATTTTGATCTATTTTTTGTTTGTTTTTTGACTTAGTATCGTGTCGATCTTCTATACGTTTAGTTTGATGTTTGATTGTACTGGCTTTTCGCGCGTCTATTCTATAGTTGCGTCAACGTCGACGTTATTTCAACAGTTATTTTCAACAGTTGAAAATCGCCAACGATAACGGCGTTGGCGTTGGATGGAATTATCGTCAACACCCAGTACTAGTAGGTATGTTGTGAGGCTGAAGGTAATGGGGAAAGGAAGTAGGTAGGAAGAGGGAGGTAGGGAAGTACCTGGCTATTCATATCTGGTGACCAAACGCGGCTAGAGCCATTTCAAGCAACGTTTCATTTCTGAAAGGTGGTACTGAGGCTGAGGGTGAGGGTACTTCAGGGCGATACTGAGCGTATCTTCCACTCTGGAATGTACCACATAAAATATAATGAATTAATTGTGAAATAACACAAATTAATCAAATAAAATTTATTTGCACACACCAGGATTCGATCAAAATTAAAATTATTGCGAATCACCGGAAAAAATTATTATTACCTTCGGAAATGAGACATCTAGCGGGAATGCTAGACATTAGTATTATTTGTAAACTCCTTAAATACCTTTCGACATTTTTCCAAAGATGGCAGGGATATAGACTAGCGGCTCCTTTAACATTATTTTTTATTAAAATTTAGTCTTAGCACCCCATTTCATTAATGTGTCCCCAATGCCCCTAACAATTAAAAAAGCATTTTATATAGTCACTGCTCTTTAAATTTTAATGTTACGCAAGCTGTGTATACTATGTAGTTACATAATTTGAAAGGCGGATGTGAAAACCACCGATCGCCATGGTCACTCCAATTGGTTCGCTGCATCTGGTGACTTAGCAGGAGTGCCCGGGTTCATGGGGAGAGTTTGTCTAGGTCTTGGCGACGAATACGTCTGCCCACTTACTACGTCCGTCACTCCTGGACCCACGGACCCCCAGATATCTACCCACCCCTCATACCTTTTTCCTTCCCAGAACTTCATCTCCATCGTTTCCTAAATAGACCCTCCACGTAGCATCCGTATTATTATTTTCCTCAGGGCCTCTTGTGCGGGGCTAATGTAAAAAAAATCAAATTGGACCCCTGTTCAATACAATTCTACAGCTATAATAAATTATAGTGTACCATGTACCTACCCACATGAATCGAAGGTTGTAAGTATTGCTTGAGTGAGATACAGCGGAGGTATAATTTTGTACCCCTTGTTCTCCTGGTAGACTGTTCAAGTCAATTAATAAATGAAAAGTGTTCAATTTCACTTTTTTATTAAATACCACTTCATAGTTCTGTGCTCCTGGTAAATAAACATAAAATTATAACATCTTAGGGGGCATCCATTAATTACGTGAGCACAAACGGGGGGGGGGGTCCAGAAAAATCTCACATTACTTGAAAAAAATATACAAATTGGCCCAAATTTATCTCACCAAGGGGGAAGGGGGAGTCTAGATTGGAAGAAAAACTGCTCAGGTAATTAATGGATGCCTCCTATGAAGTTTCATTACTTCGAAATCTATGTGACAGGTGAGTGTGCAGAGTTGCTAGAGGCTGCAGCGCCGCAAAGACAAGGTTGCCTTGGTGATAGCCAACATTAGATAATATGTGGCATCACAATCATCAAATAAACTAAGCAGATTGCGGGATTCCCATTGGCAAGTGTTTGTGCAATGTAGGTACCTCCAGAAGTATTCAGATTGCGTAAATTAAATTCACTAGGCGCATATTTGGTGCCTGCCGATGAAACGGTCCGCAATCTAAATAACTAAAAAGTTACACAGTTTGTGTGTATTGAACTGGCAAGGAGCGTATTGGACTCCTGTTCAGTATAGATTCCGTAAACTACGTAGCTTCTAAGCTATGCATATTGCGTATATTCAATTGGGCTCATAGCTTCAGAAGTGTGAGGATTGCATAAATTATAGACACCGGGCGATGTTTGGTGCCTGCTTCAGCAATCTTAATAGTTTCCAAGCTACGCAGATTGTATTTGGCAAGGCGCATGTTTAAAATTAAAAAAAATATTCTCTTCAAACTCTTTGCGCTCCTGGTAGATCCTACACATATATTCATATTTGTCTGATATTGTTTTGACTGCCCCTGGTATATTTTGCACGGATATTATATTTTTAATATTATATTACCTCTTAAGCCTCTTGTGCTCCTGGTAGATTGACCATAAATATTCATCCAAGTGGTTTTTATGTCTGATAAATTATTTAGATTTTGCCTATGCTTATTTTATACTAGCTTTTGCCCCCGGCTTCGCTCGCATATTCGCCCCCTCCCTCTCCATACCCGTTACATTCATTTTTCACGATGTCACCAATTAAAACGTAACAATCAAATACGCGCTAGCTGTTGGCTAAGGTCAAAATGTAGATTAGTACCTATTTTATACATATTTGAATGTTTGCTATCAAAAGAATCTCCAGAGTAACCTAAACAAATAACAAAATTACAGCCCACATCAAACAATTACTTAGCAACACATTTTGCTTTTCGTTCGGACAATAAATAATTTCATAACGCCACAGCTTATTCATAACGCCAGAACTTACCAATATATATAGCCTGTATAAATTGCAAAAAATGTAGCTTTCGATTAGAGAAATAATTTTTAAATTCCATTCGGTATTTATTGCGTGAAAGAGTAACGAACACACATCCATGAAAACTTTCACCTTTATAATATCTATAAGATAAGATGCATATTTTAATATTATTTTACCTCATCAAACTCTTGCTAATCAAATTCATATAAACTAGCAGTTAAAAACCCGCTCCTAGGCCCTGCGGGCGGATTTTCGTTCGGCTTTGCCCAGTTTGAGAGTGTTGGTGATCCGATAGAAACCGGTTCCAAAAATAGCCAGTTTCTCAGATCCACTGTCATCCAGTGACAGCTAGTCACCGGGATAAAGTAACCGCGACAGGCAATGACGTCATATGGGATACATAGACGCGAGAAACTATTATTAACTCTAAGGAGAGATACTCAAATTCGCAAATATGTAGTGCTAATATCTGCCTGGGTCACGTCCTCGTGCGATCTACTAACGGAAGTGGCGCCATCCTTTGACGAATTGTTGAATTCGAAACCGAATTACAACAGTAGCTTTGTTTAAATACACATACACAGATGTTATTGGCGCGGTGTCAGACATGCACTCGAAGCCGGATTCTTAAATTTCAACAGCTCTTTCAATTCATTAATACTGTTTGATGATTGATTTATCAACATAAGTTTTTAGATTTTCACGGCCAAAAGCATTTTTGTTGTCAGTTTTTGGGGTGTTATGCCGTGTTGCGCTACCTCCTTCTATAGCCGACGTTTCGGAAAGCGTTGCAGTGTCCATCATCAGGGCAGATCCGGTATCTACCGTCGGATCTACCGTTTAGTTGTTAGGTTTTCTTGAGTACCTTCCCTAGCATTTTGTGCTCCTGGTTTATATTATTTCGTACCAATAGACCACTTGCATGGATTTCATAACGACTTGGAAAAAATCGTGTGGATAGATTTTTTTACTAAGATTACGAAAACGTTAGTAAAATTTTTTGAAATGTATAGTTTTTTTTATTTTTAAATTAATAAATCCATTATTTGAGCTCGTGACGTCTTTACATGAAAATGTCCCGTCTCCGATTATGTTCCCTTAATTTTGTAAAATTCCACACTGATAATTTTTTTTTTATATGGCAACACTTTGATTTCCGGCGAATTTTTGAATTTGCGTTTAACGTTCACTAGATTTATTGTTTGTTCTATGCGAACTTATCCTTTGGTTTGATTTTTTGATAAAGATGGCGGTGTTTTTACAGATGTTACAAAGAGAACCCCGTACAATTTATTGCTATCGTGTGTAAAACGTTCTTTTTTTTAATGATTTTCGAATTGTTTTTTCGCACCCATAAAATTATGTTCCGTCTTTCCGGTTTATAAAAAATGGTCTGATTTTTCGTATTAAAATTTTCAAAAAATCAGCAGGGTTTCAAAACTACGATTAAAAAAAAATAAAAATACAGAATGTCTTAGAATATTTACCTAAACCGGAAAAAAAATGTGATGGAAGTGGCCTGCCTATTGAATGGGTGTTTTAGAAAATCAGCATTTTGTGCTCCTGGCAAAAACGGTTGGCTCCAGGTTGGCATGATATTTCAAACATTTAAAGAAAAGATTATTTTAAACACTCAAACGTGAGAACATTTCTCTCTCTCGCTCTCTGCAGTGTTTTTAAATGAAACACAACATTATTTAAAAAAAGTATTTATTTTTGTAAGTATTTATTTCAGACGGGTGTGCTATGCTACACAATTTGTTCTTACCATGTTATATGGCAACAAAAAAATATAAAAATAGGCCAACTAATTATTAATGTGTATATTATTATATAACCATGCAAAGGTTAGATCATATTCAGTTTAACATTACATATTTCAGGATAGTTCTTGGGTTATCAAAATATAATCATATTTAACATTCAGAACAATAATTCCGCTGACTGTTTATTGAGACAAATTAACAACATTCTGATAAAATACAATAAGCGTTGATGACTGTCTGCGTAAAGCGGTGAAAACAATAAAACCATGAGTGACTGCAGCCAAATTAGTTGCAGCCAACAATATGGAATGTACAGGCACTAAGCAATTTACATGTTCAATTAGTAAAAGGAGTATGAAAAATATAACAACATACATTTTCTTTACTCTCTTACATTCATAAACCTCTCATCTTTTTATTGACTTGCCATCATAAAAATAAAATTCAAACACACTTCACTTTTTTCCGTCTTTTTTTTCTACTCTTTTCTTCACAATCTGGTAAAAAAATAATCCTAAAATACAAAATGGATCGGCGGACAACTATTTACATGCAAGTCAATCAGACTCCAAAACAAAAAACATGACGTATCTTAGATATGCATAAACAATTATCATGAAATAAATCAAGTATCATTATTATTTTACTAGTAATTTTACTGTAAGTATGTTGATAATGACACCAATTTTAATATATATGTTAGCTTCAGGTTCAATTGAAGGTTTTTTTTTCTTAGGATGTGAGTATATAATCTAGTATAAAATGTGTTATATCTTTTATGTTATTAACAATTACAAAAGAAATAATACATGTTTTTTTTATCAATAAGCACACTAATGCATTGATACTTGAAATTAATTTTACGACATTATTACCAAACCTATAATTTTTTTTTTCTGTAAAATTTTTAATGAGGTTATTTAATGAGGAAATAAAATGAAGTATTTTTTTAGCTATCAGAATTTCAACTATAATGTCACACCCAAAACGAAGAGGGGTGTGAAGAAATCCTAGAAAACTTGGTTAGCATTTTTTTTCAAACTTTTACATACTATTTTTTTCCCTGGGCCAGCAGTAAAGCAGTCAGCCACAAAGTGGGTTAAGAAATCAACAATAACTATTTTACAATTTACATAAAAAATATAACTTTCACTCCATGGCATGTTGTCACAATAAAGCTTCTCAGATATTTATATTATTATCTCCACTGATGATATAAAATACACAAGTTTGACCTGATCACCACAAAATCCTTGACAAAAACACTATCTGAAAGAGTAAACTAACATCCGAATTTGACATCAAAACAAATCATGACAAATGCATTATTGCTTAAAAAATTGAAATAATTTCCTTTTTGATTGAATTGTGTATTCTATATCACGGTTAATCTCTCATACATATTAAAATAATTAGTAAACATCGAGTTTATAATAATACCAAATACGTATGTTCACAGGATAAAACCTAACGAAAAGAATCTATCTTTCGAATAAATAAAGCCGGTCAAAACTGATTTTGCAAAATAAAATATTTTTATTCACCCACACGGTGATAAGAATCAATATGAATTGTCTTTTTCACTGAAACACAATGTCCACACGGTCAATTTCCAAAAAGACACCATCTGTCGACAGTTTAGCTAACCAAAAGATGCCATCTGTTGACATCCTAATTAACTAGGCAAAAACCATCTCTGTTGAAAGTCTAGCTAACCGAACAGTGACATCTTTTGATTGACGATCCAGCCAAACAAATGGCGCCATCTGGGAATGGTTTAGCCAACCTTCTGGATGAGGTCATCACAGATGGCCGTCAAGTCTTCGATGTCCTTGACCTTTTGTAAGAGTGACTCCTGCAACGAGGCCACTTGGATGTCTGACTTCTTCAGCATGGCTTGCAATTTGATGACTTCGGAGGAGCTGGATTTCTTCAGGGATTCAATCTCGGCATTGGCTCTGAAAACAAAATTATATTATTAAACATTAAGTAATAATACCTATCAAATAAATCACTGATAAATTAAATTAATGTCTCTGATGTGCCAATACTGAAAGCGTTTCATAAAAAGGTTACAAAACAGATTTACTTATTATATACATTATTTTTTTAACTGGAAGATGGAATCATGAAGAAAATTTGTTAACTTTGGATCAACAAAAAATGAGGTAATCTCATTTTTTTAATTTAATGAAAACGTACTGTATTCACACGAGCATGTGAAGCTGGTTAGTGATTAGTGTTTCGATATTTCGTAAAATGACTAAGTTATAAGATTTCAAAGTGAAATGGGGTAAAACATATGCAATGGTATCTCACGACGTAACACGATACGCGATTACATACAATTCATAATTTGAACGGCAGTGCTACAGTACCGCCGTGCATGTACTGTTATGTCACAAGTTTTTAGACCGACCGCAAATATCAACATTTTGGTGGCTTATATCGTCGGTTGGTACCATTCAATATTTTCCAAAAATTCAAAAGGGTAGGTTCTCAGCATGCTCTAATTAATATGATACATTTATAAATTGTTTCTAGGAGACGACCTCGTTGAGAGAAAGGTGATAGTTTGAGTGAAGACACAAAATTTAATTTTAAAACAAGCAATTACTGTATAATTTCTTGAGTAAACTAACGAAACAAAGCACAAATTAGTTTTAAATATATTAAACTACGCAAATCTAATAATACAGGTTAGAGGCTTTCGAAATGTGGCTTCACCGGAGAATGCTCAAGGTCCCATGGACCGACGTGATCACCAACACAGAAATTTTCAGGCGGGCTAGAGCAGATAGAGAACTGCTTACATTAATAAAAATCAAGAAAATTTCATATCTGGGTCATATACTTCGAGGGAAAAGTATCACTTGCTCCATTTAATATTGAAAGGAAAGATAGAGGGTCGCCGAGGGCCTGGTAGGAGACAAATGTCTTGGCTGCGAAATATACGAGAGTGGACCGGCATTAGAAGTGTGGAGGAGCTATTCCGGGCAGCGCAAGACAGAGAGACCTTTTCAAGAGTGATCGCCAATGTCGGGGGGACCTGATAAGGCACACAAAGAAGAAGAAATCTAATAATAAATCCACCGTTTTATGAAATAAAAACATGATCCGCAATGATATTTCGGTACAATATTTTTAATGCAATTCATCTGCCCGCCATTTTAATGTCATGAGCGCAAGCAAAAACACTCTGTGTTCCTAGTGTGAAAAAATAAATTTCATGATGTTTTTATTGATAACGGGTGGAATTTTTTATTGCACAGTCGTGGTACAAATATACCGTTTAACGGTCGTGGAGTGAATTTTTTTTAGTAAGGCTGGTGTTTGAATACCCTACAAAATATAAATAGAGAAGAGAAGGTTTACTGAGCAAAGAATGAAAGAATATAACTCACGTCTCCAGTTGGCTCATGGCGTGTTGGCGCAGCTGCTCGTATCTCTCGGCCTGCTTCTTGGTGGCCTCATCATTGAGTCGTGCCTCTTCCTTCAGGCCCTCCTCGTTATTCTTGTACCCCTGCACCAGCTGCTTGCAGCGCTCATATTTGCTGCAAACAAAACACAACACTCTTTTATTTTTCCGTTACAACAATTAATTACTTACCACCATTTTTAAATTACTGAAAACATGTTGGAAAGAATCATTTCATTTTTAATCTTTCAGCCAAGTCTCACTAAAATTAATGACTAATTAATGACGATAAAGTTAATTAACTAATCATCACGCTGTTTTCTCAGGGGTAGGCAGAGAGGAAGGACCGCCAAACTCGGTCTTGGTACACACTCCTTGCACTCTTATACATAATAATAATAATAAGCCTTTTTACTTTGAACTTTTTTTAAGCGTGAATACTAGACATGTTCTTGTTTGTTATAATATATCCCGAAGCTCAGTTTGCCTCTTGGCCTAGGCCTCCTATAACATCATTTCTTTGAGAGCTTTTTCTAGCTCATGTAGGCTTTCTTCGGTTCTAAGGATTCTCGTATTTAAGGTTGCAATATTGAGTGTTTTGTTTCTTCTTGTTGTTAGAGGGTGGTGGTTTAAATCTCCCGCGGGGACCAGCCGAATTGGGAGACTATTATACATACTCTTCTGTTATTTTGTCTCTTGACATGGCCTGCCGAGCATTCTACATCTTTTGTGGGACCGTTATCGAGATAACGGACGTGATCTCCTGTCAGATTTGTGTGTCAATAACGATAACGATCCCATCAAAGATATAAAATCGCTTGGCTGAGTATTTAGGTCACTTGTACATGCCAGATCTTCCTCGGGCAAATAACTATAATCAATTGAATTTTCATCAAACTTATTGCTTCTATCTTAATCTATCTATCCGTCACCAAAAATATAATGTATCCTCAAAATGATTTGTTAATTAAAGAATAATTATAAAGTTTGGACACGGCAAGAAAAAGGGTTGTGAGAAATGTTTTTACCAAATGAATTAATGATTTTATTTAGTTTTTCGGCTTGCTTAGGCAAAAGTCCATACCACATAATATAATATGTATTCCAAATATTCAAGTACTTTGGGAAGACAAAAAATAATTATAAAATTTTTGTAGAACATAAGTTTATTTGTTATTTAACTTACGCATGAATGTCATTGAAGGAATGTTCCATGTTGGCGAGGTGAGAATTAGCCTCATCCCTTTCCCTAATCAGGGCCGCCCTCTCCTCTGCCCACTGTCTCTTCTCGCTCTCTCGGTCACCGATGAACTGAGACATGGTGCGCTCGTACTCTTCCATCACGATACTAAACAAAATAGGAAATGATTTGTTAGTTACATTACTTCCTGCCAAACAAATTACAGATTTATCACCTTACTAATTAATAAATGAGTTTAAATTTGACCAAACTGATAAAAAAAAACCATCTATGGTACATTCATTGATGTTTCAAAATTTAAAATACATTTATTAGTAAGACCATTAGTCTTTTTTAAGCTTGAATCTTCACATGTATTTGCAACAAAAACAAATAAAAAAAGATATAAACGTTTAACACCACAGTTACAAAACAAAATTTAGGGGCAATACGTGTTCCTCTGGATGATTGTTCCTCTGGATGATTGTTCCTCTGGACAGCAGTGTTATTTCCTAAACTATCAATTTTTGTATTAAAGTACCGTAAACAAATGCGCATTTTAAAGTTGGCAACACCAATTTAATCTCCATTCTCTCTTGTCAAAGTTCAAGTGAGTGACGATGATTATATTTTTTTCATCGAAAAAGTAATTTTTTTTGGTTATCATTGAGTGACTTTATGTTGTGAAGAATTAAAAGTCTGTATTATTTAAACTCTACTTTAGAATGCATGTTTATCCAAGAAACCGCGAGGGTATTTATCTTTCTATTAACTTAACTTCAAAATGAGAATCTTTTGAAATTGTAAAAAATGACCACTCCGTGTTCCTCTGGACATTTTTTTGCTTATTCCTCTGAGCATGTCCAGAGGAACAATCTACAATATTCTTATGTACAGTTTATATAGAATATATTATTATTGAGGATTTTTAACAGTTAATTAATATTTTAGTGCCACGCAGTAAATTGGGAAGAACGAGGGAACACCTCCTTAACCACGATTTGTTGGAAAATGCCAAATAAATAAATGTATCTTTTTTACAATAAAATATTGTTTTATTATGGTTAGCGGAATTGTGTAGACAAAAATCAGGAAAAATACTTAAGACACGTGACTAATAAGTCATTCGTTTTACCCCAGTAGTCCTTTTTGTGAATATTTTGTCACCTATATAAAAAAAATTGATGACTGTCCAAAATAGGTTTTACCAACCTACGATGACAGTACATAATCTAGAAAAAAATATGGCAAGAAAAATATTTTAGACTATAGCAAATGTTCTATTATTTAAATAAACTATGTATTGCTGTTATTGTTTTATTGTGTTTATGACTAGAAAGCATTTATTGTTCACTGTACAGAGGAAAAAGTAGGTACCGTCCAGAGGAACATTACACAGTGACCAGAGGAACATACAGGGTATTGCTCCTCTGGACAAAAAACAAGTTTTATTTCAATTGCATTTATTTCACAATATACAAAAAAGTACCAAATAAAAAATAGGATTACAAAAGATCATTTATTTATCTGACCTCCAAAATGTGTAAATTTAATAAAATAAATTGCTAATAGTTTTGAAGAAAAAAAATAAAGTTTACTAAAAACTGGGAAATGTCCAGAGGAACACATATTGCCCCTAATGATAATTTTTCATGTTAAATTCAAAGCAGTATTTTACAAAATTGGCTAATATAGAAAACATTGTTTCCAATTACAGTGAAACCCTCTTAAGAAGTTCTCTCTTAAGACGTTTCGTGGCTTAAGAAGTTTGGTTTTTTCAGTCCCTCGGCTCAAAATTGGCCCAATTTTTCCCACATATAAGGTTTTCCTGCTTAAGAAGTTTGTTTTTTCTGGTCCCTCGGAAAACTTCTTAAGAGGGTTTCACTGTTTTGTTATAGCCAAGAATGTGTTGTAGTTGTTACTAAGACCACATCACTTTTTTGATTGGATAAACGGTAATAGGGTTAAAGACACTAATTAGGAAAGAATCGGGGTCCAACAGCCCTGGAGCCAGTGGGACTATGGCATCCCCAAATAGGAAATATTTAGGAGGGAGAAAGAAAGTATTGTCAGCGTTCAGGTAAAAGTTCACAACTTTTGAGATATCAAAATTCTAATATTCGCTAAGTTTTTAACCAGTCAGGGGGCCTAGTCTCTATCTTTTATTAACCTCAGTTAGCGCGTTAATTACGTCACAAACACGTATTTTGACAGTTACGCTAATTAGCGTAGCTGTCAAAATACGTATTTGTGACGTAATTAACGCGCTAACTGAGGTTAATAAAAGATAGAGACTAGGCCCCCAGATCTATTTGTTCAGTTTTTGGAACAAATCATATAGGTCTCTTTAGAAATCGTTGTGTCTCTCGTACTATCATGGTTAGAGATACGATCTTAACTGTGTTAGAAAGAGAAAATACCACGCTTTATATTCAAATGTAAAAGTTGACCGCAAAATGATTAAAATATACACCTTTATGTATCCAAAGTTTCAGATCACAATTTGAAAAAAAATTATGAAACTTTGAAAATTTTTTATTAATTATTTTTACAAACCTTTGCCTATTAAAATTATGTTTGCTTGTAAAAACTTTAAATTTCCAAAATTATATGTTTATTTTGAATTGTAATATATTTGAAAGCGTATTTCATCACCTTTCCAAAACAGTTTTTAGTCTTCAGATACGTTCAGAAATATTCCATTTATTTGGATTTTATTGCAAAACAGAAATATTTTGACCCTGTGACAAAATATTGTCGAGGCCTGCCGAAAGATTCTATATCTTTTTGTAAGAACGTTATGAGATAACGAACGTGATCTCCTGTCAGATTTGTGCGGTTTATTTGCTTTTTCTATGTACAACGTACATTAAATGAATAAATAATCATGCGTACTTGCAGGAATTCGTATTTAAATCGATCTAAACTAAAATATGTGACAGTAAATATGTAAAAATCACACAAAAATGTGACAGGAGATCACGTCCGTTATCTTGATAACTATCCCACAAAAGATATAGAATCGCTATGCAGAGGGGATAAGAGGACTAATATTGAGAGTATCTTTTGGGCAGAGTTTGTTTGATGGAGCATTAGTTTAGTAACAAATAATAATAATACTGACTCCATCTGGCGATGGTCCCTATTCTTCTCGTTGACCCTGTCGATGAGGGCCTGCTCCCGGGCGATGGCGTCGTTGAGCTGCTTCTGCAGAGCGGACATGCTCTCATTGGTGTGCCGCAGCTCCTCCTCCTGGTGGCTGAACAGCTCCCGAACTGACTGAAGTTCCGCCATTAGTCGGGGATCCATGTCTGGCTCCTGGAATTATACTTTTCATTCATTAACGGGACTAAAAAAATCAGAGTGTGCAATTCACAAGCAGTAGAAGTGAAACTAGAAAGTCGCTAGATGTTGCTTTCTTTTCTTTTGCCTGTTTATTTGAAAGTGGTTTGAATATTGGACATTGATTTGACAAAATAAATGTGTATTTTTTTGGATTTGGTAGGATTCGAACCTCCGATAATGAAATGTTCAACTCTTTATCAGTGTACCACCTTTTAAGATCTTCAGAAATATGTAGAAGATTTTCAAAAACATTAAGCTAATTGAAGAGAATATATAAATGCCATTATGGTCCTACCACTGCGAGCTCCGTTGTAAACTCTCTTTTTTAAACATTAATTCTACACAGCCCTTGAGGAAAATATTTTCCCAACTGGAGAGGTTAAGAGCCTCATCTGGCCTCTTCCGATCCGGCCTGCCACGCAGCTGGTGGGCAGTCACATCCACCACAGAGACCTGGACGAACCTCATCCCATGAACCCGAGCACCCCTGCTAAGTCACGTAACAAGCCACTTGGGGTGGCCTATGTCAGAGGTGTTGGTTATCCAATTAATGGTTCCCGGGGTGGCGGTACCCAGACTCACCTCCCAAATAGTAGTAGTTTTTGAGAAAGAGGGAGAGGATAGAGCGGGAACGGCAATAAACTTTTATTAAAAGCAATTTTATAAAATTGTACTGTGAAAAATGACAATGTATGATAATAATATGTATGTTAAACCAAAACAATTATAAAATCAACAATTAGCGAATGGATGAACCAGGAATCTTTTATTTACACAATACTTACAATACGGGAGTTTTCTAAAATGTGCCTATTTGCAGATTTACTTTTAATTGCAAACCATTTTAACTTCTACAATTTTTAGACCATCCAATAAGCACATAGTTGGATTTTAACCCCTAGAAGACGGATAGTATTTTGTAAATATCTGAAAACCAAATCTAATATTGAACATTATGTTTGAAATAATTGACTGGCTTTTACAATATCAACTTTTTTGCTTTAGAATTTTCATGAACAATAAGAAAATGCGTTAAAAACTTCTAAAACCTAGCTCTACACCCACACATTCCAGTGCATTTGTAGGTGTAATCATGATTTCTTTGCACTGCTATTGTAGTTGGTCGTATCCTAGGGGTTAATAAATCTGTGATGAAATTATGACTACACTCACACAATGATATATGATAGCAAACCATGAATTTTATACCATTACAATATATTAAACTAAGCGAAGGATTCACGCATTTCCTCATACCAACTCATCCACATGCATTATTTATTATTTTTACCACTTTACAAGAACATCCTTATCTCATTTGATAATTTTTCCTTTTCAGTCATTTTTTAACAATTTTTACAACAGAGAAACATAACACATTACTTCAAAAATATAATTTAATATCTAATGAAGTACATAATATACAATGAAGCAGATACCTACATATTTCATGCATTTTTTGGTTCTTAGCTAAATTTATACAATCAGGCAGAATTTTGAAATTTAAAGCAAAAGCGAGAATGGGGGAAATATGAATTTTGAATAGCTGAAAGCATTAACTATGATATTACATAACAATGTGCAATAATTATGTATAAGGGTAGCTGAGTATCATATAGAATTAATTATTAACAAAATAACTAATTAAAGAAAAAAAATAACATTAAATTAAGAAAAGATGAAATAATATGTCAGATTTATAAAAACTTTGTGTAATTACTGCTTCGCAATTAAAGCTCTATAAATGAAATATTTCTGAATGTAGCCGAATACTAAAAACTGTTTTTCAACATTTATGAATTAAGCTTTAAAATTGTATTATTGCAAATAAAAATTAACATTTGTAAATACTAAAAAAATTGTAAAAATGACGTGATTTTTGTGTGAAAACAGTACTAAAATCACCGATTACGTAAAAAAAAAATACTTATTCTAATCGTACATACAAATGTATGATAAACAATATTGTCACCTCACTTTTTTACCGTTTCATACAAGAATATTTAATAAAAAATAACGCAATTTAAAAAATATTTAATAAAAATAACATGTCTAACGGCGCGTAGGCGATTTGGCAGGTGAGAACTGTTTCTACAAAATAAGTCTTTTTTATGTACATATTTCTATGGAGAACTTTGAATATAGATGAGAAGCTTGATTTAATATTGATCTTCTACTTTTTGTTTTAGGGTTGTCACTAGAACAATAACGGAGTTATAACGATTTCCGTGGGAACACACGCGTTAGCTTGAAACCAAGCTTATTGTACTTGACTGCTATTGTTATATTGTCGTGTAAACAAGCTTAGATGTCAGAGTGGTTAAGAGTGAGAGAGATTTGAGTGTTCAACAATGTATCTAATTTTTTTTTTATTTAAAAGGATAGGTGATTTAATACCATGATTGACATCGTCCTTGCTTCCTTACATCAGACTGGCTAAAAAAATTATCTATTTAAAATGTTTTAACAAGATCAAAGGAACTACAAACTTTTTCAGATATAAATATTATCGATGATTTCGTTTAATAAAAATTTGTACATGCCGACTGGCAATAAAGCCACGATGTACGAGTGTTAGTAAGATGATCCGTGTTTCCCATTAATAACATACACATACACCTTGGTACAGTGAGGCAAGGCAAAGATAGATAGAGAGATAGAGCGGGCGGTTGATTGGCAATGCAGAATATCCCTCTTGGGGTGTTTGTGAAGTTTGTTTACCTTGGGCTGTACGACTACGGGGGGTGGTGGCGGGGTTCCTCCGAGGCTGATGAGCCTGTCTATCGCAGCCAGTGCCGAAGTGACCGACTGAAAAAGACACAAGCACCCTCACAGTATAGTGCGCCGCGTGTGGAAAGGTTCTATACAAAAGTATCGGTGCGGGATTCCTGCACTGGTGACACCATATCCTTTTGACTCATTCACGATTTGCGGAGAACTTTCAAAACAATCTCGACCCATTCGAAACAAGTGTCGAGGACTTTCAACGCAATATTCTTTCGCCCATTTGAAACAAGTGCAGAGATCTTGCAAAATAATATCTTTCAACCCGTGCAAAACAAGTGTCTAGAACTTTAAAAATAATATTCATCTGACCTATTTAAAGGTAAAAACTTTGAAAATCATGTCCTTTTGATAGTCATGTTTGACAAACCGAAAAGGGAAAAAAGTTAAAAAATAGTGCCAATTAAAGACTGAAGCGAAATAATTAATAATCATTTATTTGGTACCATTCTAGCTAGTTTACTGATTTCAACCTTCAATTAGCAGTAACAGTTGGGAATTGGGTATATGAACCTCAACAAAGCTAAATCCAATATGCTAAATACTGTTAAATATGTTTGAAATCAGTGAACTCGCTAGAACAAATCAGTACCATTGTTTTGAAGAACACCAAACCTCGATAAAATAATTTTGAATTAATTAGTTTTTGAGTTATGTTTAAAATAAAACCACACTTTTCATGTTAAGAATGTTTTAGAAACATCCAACCATTTGATATTAAAAGTTAAACTCATAATTGTTATAATTAGTAGTTTTTGATACCTAACCGGATTAAATTAGAATGAAGTACAAAATTAAAGTTATGTTTTGAGAATATAGATGTAATACAAATCATAGAATATAATTGAAGGCAAAAATAAATGTTTTATAAAAAATATAACTACGGAAAAAGCAGTTAAATTTCTAGATATGTTTTTAAGTGGACAGAAGAATAAGGATTTTAATTTAGTTCAAGAATTTCTATGTAAATGTTAAAAAAACATTCCATTTCTAACAAAGAATTTGAAATTAATTTTGAAAAGGCAAACAAATTTTTTGAAAGTGCTTGTTTGTGGTTATGGTACTGACCTTTGCTGGAGTTTGAGGGTTTTTAGAAGAGAGGGGTGTGGAAGGGAGGTACTGCTGCTGTTGTCTCGTGCTGATAGCAGGGGTCACCACCTGGAATCAAATAATCAACATAAGCAAAAAAAAATTTAAATCATTTAAATTGAATTATATACAGAAAAAATTTACATGTGTAGAAGAAACATTATAAAACATTGTCCTAAGGCGTCTTGCGTCACAATATTAGCGTTATCGTTGTAAAAATGTAGCAATAATTAAATAAGTAAGAATTCATTTATATAAGAATAATTGAGCCCTTGCCCGGAATAATGTTGTATTCAACAAAACTATCAATGTTGAGTTATTGATGGAATAATGTTTTGGGCATATTAATATGCATCTTTTAAGGTAAGAATAGAGAAGTCCAGTCCAATTTTTTTGTTTTTTTTTATGAATAATGACCTTCTAACTTAAATAACTGGATTTTTTTTTTTTTTTTAGAGTAAGTTTTAATAGTTAAAATAATTGTCAAAGTTTCAATTTTTCAAGGTCCCTCAAAAACCCGCCAAATTTAAGATGTATTTTGTGACGTCATCAACAGTTCCATTTCATGTTTTTTATGTTGGTCTCCTTGAATCTCACATAGATTTGCGCAGGTGCCGCCGGCCATCTTAACGCGTTGATTGATCTATTTATGGTGTATGGGCAATGGCAATATGGCGACGGCGAGATCAGAAGCTTCACAAAAATGACATGATGAATTTTACTTGCAGTTTTAATTTTTTGAAGTTAATTCAGTTTTATGTTTTTGAAGTTAATTTACGATGATCAATTCACTGTGATATTAGTGTAATTCATCATAAGTACCTATGCTGCGTTACTTTTTTTTCAGTTTTAGTCCTTTAAATAGTGTTTTGTTGGTGTATTTCCGTTGTACGATAGGTTTAAGGTTACGTCTGAAATTTTTTTTTTATGACTTTTCCGCGTGAATTTAATAAAACTTCCATAAAAGTAATATTATTTAATAATGTTAAAGACTAATGCATGTGTAAATAAATACAAAATACAGAAATCAACACATTAAATTGCGTAACACCGAATCCAAGATGTCATATTTTTAAAGTTATTTTTTCGGAATCATTAAAATATTTTTTTATCATTTTTAATTGTATGAACGAGATAAAAAGTGAAGTGACAGTTTTATTCCAAATTCATAAAGTAAGAGGACTGTATCTTTAAAATTTTTAATTTTCCTAAATTTTTCAACCATTTAATAGATTATGTTTACAGTCAGCTGTTTTTTTTAATTTTTTAATTTTGAAACTTAAAATACTGCAATTTTCAAACGCGATCGTATATATCAGATACAAAAATCTAAAAGGCAATTCTATTTAGTTTCTATAAAGGTATATGCTTTTACGACATCTTCAAAAATAAGAAATATATAGAACATTCGTTTGTGTCATACCTAAATTCCCATACAAATGACGTACAGCATAAATAAACCTGTCATTACAGTGATTACCATCGTGACGTCACCACACAGCATACCAACCTGACGCTGTGTTTTAACGAGAATATTAAAAATGCACTTTTTAATATTTTTTTAAAAACTGTACATTTAATATTATTGAATAAAAGTTATATATTCAGAATCAGCGTTTATTGGTCTATATGAGCATATTTTTTTAAAGCCATAATATTTTTCACTGGAGTTCCTTATTATGATAATGAAAACATTTTTAGGCCTGTGGCAGCCATTTAAAGTTTGTTTTGTGGAAGAATGTTGTATAACACCATTTATAAAAATCACAGTGCAAGGTTTAATTTATGGGAATAAATTGAGAAAACGAATGTCTTATGGCTTCAACTAGAAAGCCTTCAAAGCCAAGAAGCTAAAGAATGCGGGAAAGTAGAATATGTCCAGAAAAAATATTAAAGCCTGCTTTTTAGCCGTTGAAACAGTTTTGTGGAATAATGTTGTGTGTTGATCTCAAGACAATATCTAGAACGTAAATGGTTTCATTTATTCATATCGTTTTTTTTTTTTTGCTTTTTAAGCTCAAAAACATCAATGACATGGTTACATTTATGTTAGAAGAGCATGTTGCTTTCTGTAAGGTACGAAGAGTAAAAAAAAACGTTTTGTGGAATAAAGTTGTATGTGAAAGTGTTCATAAAGAACATTTTTCCAAAATTTCGTAAATTCTAGAAATAAACTCTAATTAAATTTATATTTTTGATGACTTTCCAATTAAAACTCTTAAGAATTGTATGTTTTATGTATTATAAATATAAAATGTTATGAAACATAACTGGTTTCGTTTTTCAGTTTTTCTCGGAATTAGAATATTGTTGGATACAACATTCTTCCGGGCAAGGCCTCAATTATTGAAGGCATTTATTTTCTCAGAATTTTTATAACATAGCACGGAGAGAGCGGTCAACGGAGGACATTGTGCTGCAAAGGATGCATGTGTCTCTATTACCTGCGTAGGTTTCTCAGTAGGCTGGCTGGTGACGTTGAGCACATTGCTGGCCACACTGGGAGGGGTGCTGCAGTTGGCGGCACTGTGCTGCTGGGCGCCCTGCGATTGCAAGGAGAGAGCACTCATGCTCTGGTCAACGGAGGACATTGTACTGCAAAAGAAATAAGATATTTTATTATAGATCCTATTGATATAATGAAAAATGTCTATGTATTAATGGCCAATCGTCGCCTTAGTTCTTAACATTTTAGTTTTGGTTCAATCTCCACTTTAAAATTAAAAATAAAGTTTAAAAAAATATAGTTAATCACTCAACTAAGAATTATTTAAACTAATGAGACACCTTTACGAAAATAGCTTTATCTTAAACGCCTATCATAATGTTTCATTAAAATAATGAGTTTAAATTAAGAAATATGAATACAATCGTTTGGACAATTAAGAACTAAGGCGACGCAATGTCAAAAGGGTTAAGTAATATATCGACCCTTGCAACAACAAGGTACCATCTAATACATGTTCTGAGGTGTAATGGCGCTTTCTTCAGAGATGATTATCTCAGAAGAATGTTGTTTCAGATGGAACCACGTTGTCGCAAGAGGTCAATGCTGCCCTGTTTCCAAATAAAGAAAACATATTTTGCCACACGGCACATCATTGGGAGGACAGTTCACTAAGCTTTGAGAAGAAGACAATACGATAGTCTACATTGAAATGGATAAGCATATAATATACAAATATCGATCAGGGTTTTGATCAGTTTAAATTTTAATTTTGTAATTTTATTATTTTTTTTTTAAAGAAAGACAAACATTCCCAGTTACGAATAACCCGACAATATTTAAAAATCTCCCACTACCACCACAGTAAGCCGAAAACGTGCTTGAGTCGTGATGGAGGACTTAGCCAGACGAGGAATCGAACACGGAAAGCTTGGGTGGGACCCAAACGGGATACCCATTCAACCACTGACTGGTAAATATTTATGTTTACGAATAACCCAAGTTTCGTTATGAAACAATGTAAGTCACACACACTTATTTTAACCACAACTCCACACTAAGATAAGTATGTAATAACATAGTTATTTCACAAAAAAAAATCTCTAAAAATTGGAATAATAAAATCCAGGGCGCACTGTTTAGTCATAGTAACAAAAATAAATAAACTGATTTGCATACCACCATGACAAAGAAGGCAATAGTAAAAGTATCATAATATTTGTTTAGTTCACTCAATTTGTTTGAATATTTTTTTAATAATAAAACTTCAGTAATATGTACATTTTTTCAACAATAACACAAATTATTTGTCTATGGTGGACGCCCTCCCAGTTGACAATAAATATTATATAAATATAACGTTTTGTTTATCAATAGCCTGATAAAATGTAGCAATCTCCAACTGATAAATCTGATATCTAATTGATATCAGTTTGATTACCTAATTTATTTTTTGGTAATACCAGCCATAAATATTTAAAATTTGGGTACAAACTGAGCTTTCCCGGAGCCTTCATTTAACCCTAAGAGTATGGATATTAGAGAGACGGCATGTAAAGTGTGCACACTGGCCTAAAGCGTGATTTTTCAAAAATTTTACCGAACGGTTTTTAGATGGCCGACATTGGCTTTTACACCTCGGTCGCGTATAGAGCTCCCAGTAAAACTTCATAAAACATAGAAAAACGGTCCAATGCGCCGTAAAATTGTGTAAAAGTAGTTCTATGAAGACCTTTAAGAAGAAAGATGGTCTTACCTTTCACATGTAAGTGTTTAAACATAGCTTAAATAAACATTTTATAATTTTCGACGAGTCGATTTCAACCGCCATCGCCATGGGCCCGATGTTTCCGCGTGAATTCCGACTAGCAATGGGCCGAATCAGTCAACTTAAATTATAATAATTAAAAATTAACAAATACTTTTATTTTTTTATTAATCATAACGCACAAATATAAAGTTGTGATTTACATATGTCATAGGTACTTGTTTTTTTTTATCATTTAGCTTATTCTTTTTTAAACATTTTTGCTTCGTCTTTTTTGCACTGTTGTTTTTATTTCTTTTCGTACTAATTTAACACTCCTTTTGCATATGTTTACAGTGTTAATTCAAAGTACGTATAGAATCACTGTATTGTTATGTAAAAGTCACATTGACATGCCCCCGTGGTTAAGGGGTAAAGCTCTTGACTAGCAATCCGGAGGACGCGGGTTCAAATCCCGGTGCGCACAGATACATTTTATTCGATTGATTTGTGCAGATGGAAGCAGTTGGGATTCTTGTGTCTATATATATATATATATATATATATATATATATATCACACCGTCTATTTGGCGACCATCATGGGCAAATATGCATTTAAAGTGGCGACCACCGACATTTGGCGACCGATATACGGTCGCCACTTTATTTTTCGAAATTTTTACACAGTTCATTAATATATGTCGTCACAAGCATCTTGGCGAAATTTGTCCTGGTCGCCAAATTGGGCTTGAAGTGGATGATTTCGAATATTAAAGTTCCGGAGTCTGTCGCTACGCAGCTAGGCGCTAGGTGATATACATGGCCATGTATTCTTCATTTCATTACAACCCTTTAGTGGCGACCGACTATGACGTATTCCACATTTCATTCCTAGCATTTAGTGGCGACCAGAAACGACGTATCCTGCATTTCATAAAGTCCGAAATGGCGACCGCGAAGAACAAGATGTACCTACCTATGTTTCACGTCATTCCTAGCTTTTAGTGGCGATCGGGTATGACGTATACCACATTTCATTCCGAGCATTTAGTGGCGACCGGGTATGACGTATCCCGCATTTCATTCCTAGCCTTTAGTGGCGACCGGTGACGTTGGCAAATTTTGGTGGTGTATTCGGCATTTCGTACTAGCCCAAATTGGCGACGTTGCCGGTTCAAGTCAAATCCCGTACGAGTGTTGAGGTGCACACCCCGGCGGCGTGATTTTGCGACGTTGCCGCACATATTTGGCCGGTTGCTGCGAATGTTTTGCCATTTCAAAATTTGTCGCGATCAACCGTATTATCGTATACCGAGCATTGAAGTCCATGCGGCTTAGGGTGCATTTGGCGACCGATCATTTTAGTGTCTTATTTACAATACAGTATTGATTACTGTTGATGCATTGAAATGGAACAAAATAATTGAAAGAATAACAGAATAGCCATACCAAGATTACTCTTCGGAGTCACACCAGCCCTCTGACGTAGAATTCAGATATTGTGAGATGTGTGCCTTCAAATAATATTTCATCTTTTCAATCGTTTTACGGTCAAATTTACTTCTATAAAATTCCCTTTTTATTATTTATTGAGTTAGTTATACTATATGAATATAAACTAATAAGCACAATGTATCATTTCATTTGATAAATTTAAATATTTTTAAAGTAAGCATAACATTTATTTTTAAATACATTCATTCTTTCTTCATCCTTAATACTTTCAGGCATTTCATCGTACATCTTTAGTCCTCTATATTAGGCAGTTCTGTGATTTTTATTTCTTCATTTGTGGCAATCGAACTCTGTTTATATTTCTTGTTTCGTAATTATGTACGTCTCTACTAAAACAATTTCATCCTTAAAGTATTTTGGCATTTGGTTTTTCACGATTTTATGCACAAAAATTAACACATTAAATTGTAGTCTCTTTTTTATTGGAATCTAATTTAGCTCATCACATTTACAGCTCATAGCTCTGTTCTGTATAACTTCTAGTTTGTTCAAATTTCCTTCATTGACCAAATATAACATCTTAGAGCAGTAATCCAAATGTGGAGTAACGATAGTTTTATAAATGAGCTCCATAGTGTTTCTATTTAATTTATGTCTTAGTCTTCTAAAAAAAATGACCTTTTTTGATACCTTTTTTATCACATATTCAAAGTTTGCTATGAAAGTCAGTATTGAATCGAATATTGCACCCAGGTATTTGATTTCATTTAATTTTCCAATCTTTTCACCATTAATTGTCAAATTTAATCCTGTGTTACGCGTTTTATTGCCTATTTCCATATTATATTTTGTTTTGTTTACGTTCAGTTTCAACTTTTTAATTTCAGCCATTTGTAATGTAATCTTCACACGAAATATAGATTAAGGTATCGTCTGCAAATAGTCTAATTTTGCAATTTTAATTTATAATTTACAGGAGTTCCACTTACCCTGAAGGTGATGGTGGGATACGACCCAAATCCCAAATTGACACCGATTTCAGTTTTTAGACAGCGGATGTGTGAAACAAAGACGAGCTCACCAGTTAATTTTACTCGAAAAAATATTAAAAAATTCTGATAACGACCATCGTACATCGTTTCCACCAAACTTCAATGTATTGACCAAATCCAAGAAGAAAATATAAATAAATGATATGTAAATAACAAAAACATACACTGCGCAGTTCACACGCCATAGAAATGAAACTTCAGAAAACTAAAGTAGACAAAAGTGTGTAGGCTACGAAGCACCGCACAAAGAGGTGACCGATTATTCTCGCAGTGTAAATCCTATAGATTTATGTTTTTGTCCCTTTTTAGGGTCACTATTTTTCGTTTCATAGAGTTTAAAATCACAAAGAAAGATAGACTAACATTGATGGGTTACGAATAACCCAATAATGTTTGAAAATCTCTTACTACCACCACAGAAAGCCGAAAATGTTGTTTGTTTTGAGGTGGGACTTTTTTATATTAGCTCCACACAGGGACCCTGAGGAAAATAAATTCCCTCAGGGCCTATGTCGTCTTAGGGGATGCTGTGTGGAGGGTCTTTTAGGGAAGGGAAGGATAGGAGGTTCTGAAAAGGAAAAATGGCATGCGGGGTGGGTAGGAATCTGGAGGTCAGTGAGTCCAGGAGGGGACATATATTATAAACCCATCCCTTCAACTACGGTGTAAGGTGATGGGTAGAGAGAGAGCACTACTGGAAAGGTCAAAAGGCCTCCCAAAACCAGTCTCTCTCGATCTGGCCCACCACGCAGCAGGTGGGTAGACCGCCGTCAAGACCTGGACAAACTTCCCCCCCCCTGAAACCCGGATATCTCTGTTAACACACAGCTATAATATGCGTGGGATGGCGTTTTTCGGCATATCGCTTGCCGTACATTCCAAATTGGAATATAAGGCCAGCGTTATGCTGAAATATGCCGTCCCACGCATATTATAGCTGTGTGTGAACAGTGAACACGCTCAACCTCCAAAATACACGCGGCACGCGTCGTGATAAACCCGCCGCGCGCCGCCCCCTGACCCTTGACCCCAACCCTCGTACGGGAGAGTTCAAACGAACTGACAACGAGTTTTGAAATGCAGAATGCATCTTCCCTTCTTGTCGTCACTAAAAACTAGGAATGAACTGCAGGCTGGGCGCGCGTTTGGCGTATTTCCCGACTATGCACCGGCGTCGAAGGGATCAAAGACGCTAGTTCCTCGGAGCATCTTCCATTGAAATACCGGTAGAACAAGGGTAGCATTCCCACCCGACCCCTAAAGATTGCTCTAAAGATTGCAATCCTTTTGTATTGATGCAATCTGTTTGTTTTGTTTGAAAGATTTTAATCCGTTATATTTTTTTACATTAACGCATGAGTAAAAGCGTACATCAATCAAATACAAAAATGCTATCTTTATTTCTAAAAATCGTAGCTCCGGGCACCTCCGAGGTTCCATTCGAATATTTTTAAAACCAGTAGCTATTATTATTTACGAATCACTTTTGCATCTTTTGTTGATTTTCACAAAATAAACAATAAATAAAATTAAAAGTGTTTAAGTTTGTTGTCTGTAGGTTACGTTAGGATTACTCTATAATTTTAATTATTTCCTCATCTTCATGTTTACGTAGCCATAATTTGATGTCTTTTTTAAACTTTTTTTTCTGCATGGTGTTCTTAATTTCAATTGGAAGGGCATTATATAGTTTTGTAGCATGGAAATTATGGTTTCTCTGCCCAAAAGATCTATTTAATTTCGGGATGTCTAGTAGTTTTGAGGATTTCATCCTTGTAGTGTAGGTGTGTTGGTCAGCAAGGTACTCATATTTTTCTTTAAATTTGATAAAATTGCATTTTTTAGTATAGTTAAGTAATGCTGAACACATTTGGAAAAATTGTTTTTCATAGATGTGTACATTTTGATTCGTTTTTTTTTTTTTAAATTTACTAATTAAAAAAATTATCAATTAAAATCTGCCACCTTTTTGAACTTTTACATTAATTTACCCCTCCAGTCCTCAGGCATGTTTTGTCGGAATGTCACATAATTTTCTGCTTCGCGATGAAATCCAAATAAATGGAACATTTTCGAATGTATCCAAAAACGAAAAACTGGTTTTGAAAGATTTTTATTATTAGAAAGACATGTAATTTTGAAAACATTAAATTTTTCAATGCAAACATTAAAAAGTTTTAATAACGGCTCACCTTACGTTTTTTCTAACTAAAACTACTTATAGATACCGAGAAAAGAATCAATAAACACATATTTTGTTAGACAAATGTATTTTAAACGTTATTGCCACCTCAGATTTTTGTAGTTTCATATTTAAAAATAACTGAGTATGCGATTCACACGCCGTAGAAGTGAAACCTTCAGAAAACTAAAGTAGACAAGAGTGGGAAGGCTACGAAGCACCACACAAAGAGGACACCGATTACACTATCCCATTTTCTCGCAGGCTAAATCCTGTACATGAATTTGGTTTTTTAAGGTTTACACATAAAAAAGAAGTTTATTTGTAACCTTCCATCCCACATTCACCGTAAAACGTCCCCCTGAATAAAGGGCGTTTTCAAGCACTCTGCGGGCAGCTTTTTGCTGAACTTCAGGTCATGCATATGCATTGTCATTTTAAAGACGCATTCATATAAACAAACATTTTTTTGTTTGTTTTTTTTTTTAAAGAAAGACAAACATTCCCTGTGGTTACGAATAAACCAACAGTATTTGAAAATCTCCTATTACCACCACAAAAGGCCGAAAATGTTGCTTGTGTTGTGATGGAGGACATAGCCATAGCCAGCCGAGGAATAGGGCACGCGACGCCCGCGGGTGGGACCCAAACGCGATGCCCACTCAACCACTAACTGGTATTTTTAATGTGCTTGTCTGTCTTGGTGATGCTTGGGATAATGCTCGCTTCCTGAACAGAAGACCTCTGGTTAGAATCCTACCCACGTCCGCAGATTTTGTCCTATTTTCCACTACCCAAGCGCTTAAGAGCCGTTCAAACACGCTATGTATTTTATTCGAGTGGGGAGTAAAGTAAACGCGTCCGAACACCATCATTTTAGTAGAGTGGGTTAGTCAGCTTTTTAGTGGATTCAATCAATTTCGTTCTATTTTTAGAGCGTATAGGGACCCCCCCCCCTCGCGTCCCTGTGCACTGACATGCCGTTTTAGCAGAGTTCATTTGTAGACCCGCGGAAATGTCGAGGCATTGGAGCGAAGTTGCTACTCTAAAATTATTTATTTGTGCTGCTATTAATCTCTTTTTGTGGACATTTTATTTATTATTATCTCACTTATTTATTCTTCCACGTCTTCTATAATAAGCATTAAAATCAGCTTAATTAGCGTATTTACTTTGCTTTGTAGCAGCCCGTCATCCGCCGTCATCCTACAACGGGCGGCGGGCATAAATGTATCTACTCTATTTGAAATTAAGGCGAACGGTTTTCGGCGAGTCATGTAGCAAGCGTACTCTCTACTTGACTTACCACTTGACCAATGTGAACAAGCCCTTTAGCTATGCGTGGAAATAATGGAATTGAAATAGTGTATTATTGTACAATTTTATAAGATTTCTCTTTTTTTAAACATAATTTGCTTTCAGAGCCGTTAATACTCCACTATATTATTATTTTAAAAAACTCAGAATAGAATTCTGAAAATTTAAAACGGCAGACGATTTCATGATATCATTTTATGTTGTATAATTGAACAGAAAAATAACACAAATCTATAAATATCTTTCTTCTCGGGTGTCAAAATTATCAATCGATTTTGACTTTTATTTTAAAGCTCCGCTTTTTTTTGGTACCTAAATTGGTATAAATTTAAAATACATATAATTGTTTTTATATAAACAGTTGAAAAGTAAAGAATAATACAATTAGCAGATTAACCAAAAGAATCCCACACAGGCATCGCCAGTTCGTGGGTGTACTTGTGTGTTTTTTAAGACAGTTAAAATTTTACTCATAAACATGCACTATCTTCGTAGAGATTAAAAAATAAAATTAAATAAATAAAAAATAAAATCATTGTGATCGTGATTACTGAATTACAATTCACACGACATGTTAATAAAGATTAATAAAATTTGTGAAGTTACATCGGCTCAGATGTTACAGCAAGTAAATGTCGGTTTCAATGGTATTTATCCAAGACTTTATACATTTTGTGTATTTTAAACATCGTACACAGTAAATTTTTCTCATCTCTTACAATTCAGCTTCTTGGAATAATTGCAGGAAGGGGTAGTTCATATCATTATGCGACATTATTATTATTATTATACACCCCCTCCCCTACCATCCAATTATTCCATAAGATTCTTATGATTGCACCAATGCATGTTACACAAATTTCATTATTTTAATGTCGACTCTTTAATTTAAACGTTTAAAAATATAAGTTAAATACATACATTTATTTACAAGCTTTTCTATGTGATCTGTCCATTTGAGTTGGCTGTCTAATGTAATTCCTAAGTATTAAACTGTATTCGATGGCCGGTGTGGCCGGTGTTTAGCGGTGAGGCTCTTAGCTCGCAACCCGAAGGTTGCGGGATCGAATCCCTGTCTAGCAAATAAACTTTATTTTGTTAATTTTGTTATATATCACAATTTATTATTTTAGAATAATATATGGTATATAATCAATAACAGATCGCTTTGTATAAACCACTATATGTATTATAAACAATATCTACATGTTTTTTTTTTTTTTTTTTTTTTTTTTTATATATTCAATAATTTTATTATTAAATTAATAAAAACAGTTTATTTATAAACAAGTTCTGCTGGTAATTATTATTACGCGTGACAGCTGTTTCGCCTTCTGAGGGCATTATCAAACTGTGGTCATGCCACATACAGACAATCTATTTATAGTATTTTTGGATAGGTTTGTACTATGACTCATTTCTAATTTCTGATTGAAAATGACTGAAATTATTAATGGTTATTATTTTCTCAATTACTGTTATTTCCCACTTTGTGAGAAAGTCGTTAAGCAAACTAATTGTGAGTCATTCGCAAATGCTGACTCATGGTTTTCTTTTCCAGCATAATTAGTTATTTAAAAATTGGTTTTGAATACATCTAAGATTGTTATGAATACATCTAGATTCAAAGAACACATGCGATCATTTAAAAATAATAATAAATTACAATCACAATTTGCCAAACATCTCCTAGATGAGAATCACTCACTTAGCAATGATAATAAGCCAACTCCTTTACACATTCAAAATAAAGGACGTAAACTTAATCTTTTAGAGCAGCTGGAAATTAACAAACATAATAATAATCCTAAAGCTATTTTAATAAATGAACAAAAAAATATAATACACTCTCCGCTTTTAGATGTATTCAAAACCAATTTTTAAATAACTAATTATGCTGGAAAAGAAAACCATGAGTCAGCATTTGCGAATGACTCACAATTAGTTTGCTTAACGACTTTCTCACAAAGTGGGAAATAACAGTAATTGAGAAAATAATAACCATTAATAATTTCAGTCATTTTTAATCAGAAATTAGAAATGAGTCATAGTACAAACCTATCCAAAAATACTATAAATAGAATGTCTGTATGTGGCATGACCACAGTTTGATAATGCCCTCAGAAGGCGAAACAGCTGTCACGCGTAATAATAATTACCAGCAGAACTTGTTTATAAATAAACTGTTTTTATTAATTTAATAATAAAATTATTGAATATATAAAATAAATAAAAATTTAAATGGAGTTCTACAAATTAAACTTGATAACAATAAATAAATATCTACATGTTTTTTTAATTTAATATTTTTCGTAAAGATACATATACAGATATGATTATACAAGAAACATCTAATCATCCATTTTCACAAAAATTAGCAGCTTTTCATACCTTGCTAAGTAGATTAATTAATGTTCCCTTATCTTTGCGTAATTTTAAAACAGAATTAAATACTATTAAACAAATTGCAATTAATAACGGTTATACTTCAAAATTAATAGACAATATGTTAAACAAAAAATATAAGAAAAATTTTTTTAGATCTTTTGTTTATCCACACGTTGTTGAAAATGATAATAATTGGAGAATTTTTTTTTTTTAAATAATAGCATTTCAAATTTAAAAATTAAAAACATGCCAAATAATGTACCACCAGCTTTTTATACAAATAACAAATTAAAAAATTATGTATTAAATAATAAGAATAAATGTGATTTTTTGAACAAATCTGGGGTTTATAAATTAATTTGTAATGATTGTAACTTTTTTATTTTGGAAAAACTTCTAGAAATTTTAACATTAGAGTTAAGGAACATATAAGATGTTTAAATAATAATAATTATTCTAAATTTGCCAACCATATTTTGGAAACAAGTCATTCCTTTGATATTGATACAGGTCTTAAAATTAACACTACGGGCATACAATTGGATAATTTAGAAATTTTAGATATTAGAAAAAGCATTAATAGTAAATTAAATTTTATAAATAACCAAACATTTTTTTAAAATAGCCATCTTTTAAATTTATTTTCTTATTAATACTTACAATAATTGTAATTATTTATTTTTTGATTTAGACTAATTATTTGAATTATTTGTTCTTAAAAGTTTTTTTATTATCTAAATGCAATTTTATTTTTCATTAAATAATTTTTATATTTAATTTTGTATAACTATTTTTATGATTTTTAAGCAATTAATCACCTCTACTTTTTTAATATTTTGTCTATGTTCTAGTTTATTCTAATTTGTCTATACTTGTTTGTCATTTATTTTTCTTTATATTAACATATCCTGATGAAGATAACATTGTTATGGAAACATGTAGATATTGTTTATAATATAGTGGTTTCTACAAAGTGATCTGTTATTCATTATATAATTAATGATGCCACAAAATAATTTTGCGAAGTTTGAAGAAGTAAATATATGATATATTTGCGGCACGTTCCAGAGTGGAAAGTACACTCAGTATCGCCCTGGTGTAAGACTTTAGCCGTGTTTGGTGACCAGATCTGAATAGCCAGGTACTTCCCCACCTTCCTCTCCCTCATCTCCTTCCCCTCCCCGCCACCTTCATTCTCACAACATACCCCAACGGAAGATGCCATAGTTTTACTGGCTCCAGACGGAGCACCTGGGACTCTTGTGAGGTATTCATATAAAAAAAATCCCCGTATTCATTTCCGTACAGTTAGAGCATTAGACAGGATTGTAAGTATTTTTGTGAAACCTTATATTTAAGGGAGTTAAGGGTGTCTGTCGCCTTTTTGGTATTGTTAAATGGAATATAAAGAGTTTTTCCGCAGTTCAGAGTTATAAGGTTTTGATTGAGCCATACTTTGACAATGGATGTGCATTTATTTGCATTTTCAGAGACCAGATGTTAGGATTATACATATATAGGAATTAGCCTGCGAAAGAATGACACTAATCTGTGCCCTCTTTGTGCGGTGTTTCGTAGAATAAAATAATTTTTACACTTGGTAAAAATATTACAATAAATAAATTCTACAATTATCCTACTCCTGATTCGTTTCATTCTTTCTAGGTTTAGTTTTATGAAGGCTTCACTTCTCTCTCGTGTGAACTTTATTTATTTATTTCTATATAAGTATTACAGTATTTACCTAATTATTAACATTTTTACATAATATATTTGGCAATTTTATTATGTTGGGTGTAAGGTAGGTTTGTGAAGGTGAACTGCACACAAGTTTTATATATTTATTTTAAAGATAGAATCTTTGACCGGTCAGTGGTTTAATGGGCATCGCGTTTAGGTTCGGGATGCGGGTATGGGTACCGCCGCCCTAGGAACCATTTATTGGTTAACCAACACCTCTGCCGTACGTTACCCCAAGTGGTTCATTGCGTTTGGTGACTTAACAGAGATACCCGGGTTCATGGGATGAAGTTTGTGCAGGTCTTGACGGTGGATGCGTCTGCCCACCTGCTGCGTGGTGGGCCGTATCGAGAGAGACTGGTTGTGGGAGGCCTTTTGACCTTTCCAGTAGTGCTCTCTCTCTACCCATCGCCTTGCACCGTAGTTGGAGGGATGGGTTCATACGTCCCCTCCTGGACTCACTGACCCCCAGATTCCTACTCACCCCGCATACCTTTTTCCTTTTCAGAACCTCCTATCCTTCCCTTCCCTAAAAGACCCTCCACACGGCATCCCCTAAGACGACATAGGCCCTTTTGGAATTTATTTTCCTCAGGGTCCCTGTGTGGAGCTAATGTAAAAAAAGTCCCACCCCAACACAAACAACATTTTCGGCTTTCTGTGGTGGTAGTAGGAGATTTTCAAACATTTTTGGATTATTCGTAACCCAATAATGATGGAGATTTTCAAACATTATTGGGTTATTCGTAACCCAGCAATGTTAGTCCATCTTTCTTTGTGATTTTAAGCTCGATGAAACGAAAAATAGCGACACTAAAAAGGGACAAAAACTTTAATCACAAAGCACAAAGAGGAGAATAATCGGTCTCCTCTTTGTGCGGTGCTTCGTAGCCTACACACTTTTGCCTACTTTAGTTTTCTGATGTTTCATTTCTATGGCGTGTGAACTGCGCAGTGTATTTATTTTGTAATTTCTATATCATTTATTCATATTTTCTTCTTGGATTTGGTCAATACATTGAAGTTTTGTGGAAACGATGTACGAAGGTCGTTATCAGAATTTTTTAATATTTTTTCGAGTAAAATTAACTGGTGAGCTCGTCTTTGTTTCACACATCCGCTGTCTAAAACCTGAAATCAGTGTTAATTTGGGATTTGGGTCGTATCCCACCATCACCGTCAGAGTAAGTGAACTCCTGTAAATTATAAATTACCATTGCAAAATTAGACTATTTGCAGACGATAACTTAATCTATTTTTCGTGTGAAGATTACATAGATTCAATTAACAAAATAAACGAAGACCTACAAAATATAGCAAATGGCTGAAATTAAACAAGCTGAAACTGAACGTAAACAAAACAAAATATATATGGAAATAGGCGATAAAACGCGTAACACAGGGTTAAATATGACAATTAATGGTGAAAAAATTGGAAAAGTAAATGAAATCAAATACCTGGGTGTAATATTCGATTCAAAACTGACTTTCACGGCAAACTTTGAATATGTGCTAAAAAAGGTATCAAAAAAGGTCAATTTTTTTTAGAAAACTACGACATAAATTAAATAGAAACACTACGGAGCTCATTTATAAAACTATCGTTACTCCACATTTGGATTACGTCTCTACGATGTTATATTTAGCCAATGAAGGAAATTTAAACAAACTAGAAATTATTCAGAACAGAGCTATGAAATGTATACTGGGGAAAGGCAAATTTGCAAGGATTAATCAAATGAGAGATTAGCTCAATTGGATTCCGATAAAAGAGAGACTACCATTTAATGTGATAATTTTTGTGCATAAAATTATGAAAAACCAAATGCCAAAATACTTTAAGGATGAAATTGTTTTTAATAGAGACGTACATAATTACGAAACAAGAAATATAAACAGAGTTCGATTGCCACAAATGAAGAAATAAAAATCGCAGAACTGCCTAATGTATAGAGGACTAAAGATGTACGATGAAATGCCTGAAAGTATGAAGAATGAAGAAAGAATGAATGTATTTAAAAATAAATGTTATGCTAACTGTAAAAATATTTAAATTTATCAAATGAAATGTTACATTGTGCTTATTAGTTTATATTCATGTAGTACAACTAACTCAATAAATAATAATAAAAAAAAATTAAAAAATAGGAAAACGGAATTTTATAGAAGTAAATTTGACCGTAAAAACGATCGAAAAGAAGAAATATGTGCGGCAACGTCGCAAATCACGCCGCCGCGGCGCACAGTGGCTGATTATGATGATTTGGCGCGACATCGCTCTGGGCGCTCGATTATTTGGCAGTTCAATGATGTTTTTTTAAGTATTAATAAGAAATACCACTTATTTTTTGTTTATTCTTATTAGTTGAAATGTTGATAATGATTTTTAATGTTTTTATAAAAAGTAGCATGTAACTTAGGCGCTAAGTATTGTATTTTATAGATTATGATTCTTTAAAAAAAAAACAGATAATATAGAATACAGTGAAAACTAAATATATTATTATTTTATAGATTATAATTCTTTAAAAAAACAGATAATAATACAGTGATAATGAAATATTTATTATATAATTTACCATAGATACCAAATGGGATTTCCAGTAGTAACCTTATGTTTATAATTATTTGGGCAAACTGTTGAGGTGATTAACGTTAACTCAGAATCATTGAATTCTCTAATGACACCGAACCTGATAAAAATTGAAGGAGAAACCCAAACATTAGGCACAACATTATTAATTGATGTACATACCAATAATACTTAGGACTTTCCAGACAGTGGGGAATAACAGTTTAATAATGGGGCTAATTAGCGTAATTCACCCTACACGAATATTTTAACTCCCGCTAATAATGTGTAAAAGTTAATTGAATGTTTTTACGAAAATGTTATAGTCGGCACGTACTTAAAGATTTTAATTAATATTTAATGAAATAATATGCATAATAATAATATAACAGGAAAACACAAAGTACCTAAATAAAATGGTTGAGTAATGCATGTACCTTAAATAATATTTGCATAATATAATAACATAAACTATGAAATAATAGGTTAAAGTTAATCACGAACCGGAAATACAGTAAACATTATGACCTAATAAAATATTACCAGTGTCCGAAAAATCTCTCGTTTTAAAAGATGTTTTAATATTAGGTTGCGAAGGTTTTAATAAGTCCCTGACTTCCTTTGAAAGTGATGATGACAATGATAAGTACCTACACAAAAAAATTGATTCCGCATTCCTTCCAATGTGAGCCCAGTGTACCCCTGTTCTGCGACTAATAACAGAATAATTAATTTTCAGAATTTAATTTAAATTGACGGTGAGTGATTGTGAATAATTTTTTTTTTCTAATAATACGCAGAACTAAATATTACATTAATTTGATCTTTCTTTGACATATCGGAGTCAAAGATTGGGTTCTGAAAAAAAAATTGACGAAAATTGAGTACAATCATTTCTTAAAAATGCAATTACTGGAGTGGCTGGAAAGAGTTGGTGGTGATTTTTTTCTCCATGTAAAAAAAAAGATTCAGCAATAATATCTTATTAAAATTGAAGTGAAGACTTGTGAAGGTTTTTATTCCTACTCCATTAAAGGCAAAAAATTGAAAAAAAAGTTTGGAAAAAAACGTTAACTTTGAACCAAGGCAACAGATATAATTTATGAAAAAAATATTTTTTTAGGTCATTTAAATAAAGAACGTATCTTTAAGTATATTTTAAGTATAGAAAAAAAGTGTATATTTAATGATAGGTAAACAAAAACTTGATTCCGCATTCCTTCAAAATCACCTACAGCAGTGTAAATGTGAGCCCAGTGTACCCCTGTTTTGCGACTAATTACAAAATAATTAATTTTCAGATTTTAATTTAAATTGATGGTGAGTGATTGTGAATAATTTTTAATTTTTTTTCTAATGATACGCAGAACTAAATATTACAATAAGTTGATCTTTCTTTGACATATCGGAGTCAAAGATTGGATTCTGAAAAAAAATCGACGAAAATTGAGTACAATCATTTCTTAAAAATGCAATTACTGGAGTGGCTGGTAAGAGTTGGTGGTGATTTTTTTTTTCCATGTACAAAAAAGATTCAGCAATAATACCTTATTCAAATTGGAGTGAAGACTTGTGAAGGTTTTTATTCCTACTCCATTAAAGGCAAAAAATTGGAAAAAAAGTTTGGAAAAAAAACGTAAACTTTGAACCAAGGCAACAGATATAATTTATGAAAAAAATATATTTTTTTAGTTATTTAAATAAAGCACGTATCTTAAAAAATATTTTAAGTGATTTTTTAAAATACTTTTTTTGTATAATAAGGACACAAACAAGCTGATTTCGCGCGCCTTCAAACTCGCCTAGATACAGCAGCGTAGTTGCGCGCCCGAACATCTCAGTTCTGCGACTAATTACCGAGTAAGTAAGCTTCGGATGTTATTTTAAATGATTTTTTTAATGTCAGTTCTTAATTTAGAACACATTTGTAAAAAAAAAATCATTTCGGGAGCTTGCCGATCTGGGGTCAACGTCGCGCCAGCACTCAAATTTCAGCCACTGTGCGGCGTGCACCTCAACACTCGTACGGGATTTGACTTAAACCGGCAACGTTGTTTCGCCACCGGTCGCCACTAAAGGCTAGGAATGAAATGTGGAATACGTCATACCCAATCGCCACTAAAAGTTAGGAATGAAGTGAAACATAGGTAGGTACATCTTTTTCTTCGAGGACGCAGTTGAGGAAGGGGAGGCGGGGAGGGAAACGGGACGAATGGGATAGGACATGCACGGAGAAACAATTATTTATTCAATGGCATAGCAACGCATGCCGCGTAACAGCTAGTTTAATATAAGTGACAGGTTATTCGTAACCCGAGAATGATTAACTTTCTTTATAAAAATATTACCTTGCTACCTATCGCAAAACGGTAGCCACTTTTCGGTAACTAAAATAACGATTGGATCAATGCAGAGATTTAAAAAAGAAGCCAAAAGCGATAGTTAATTTTGACACTTTATATTTTTTTACATTAGCTCCACAAAGGAGGGCCTGAGGAAAACAATTTCCCTCAGGACCTATGTCATCTTTGGAGATGTTGTGTTGAGGGTATTTTTAGGGAAAGGAAGGAGAGGAAGTTCTGGGAAGGAATAAAGTATGAGGTGTGGTTAGGAATCTGGGGTCAATGTGTCCAGGAGTGACCATCCCTCCCACTGTGGTACAAGTCGATGGATCGAGGGTCTGGCTGGAGAGATGAAAAGATCTCCCTCAACCAGTCTCTCCCGATCCGACCCGCCATGTGGTAGGTGGGCAAATGCATAGGCCGCCAAGAGCTAGACAAACCTCACCCCGTGAACCCGGGCACCCCTGCTAAGTCACCAAACATATCTAACCACTTGGTGTTACCTATGGGAGGTTTGTGAGTTATCCAATAAATAGTTCCTGGGGCGGCGGTACCCACACCCGCCTCCCAAATTTATAATTTGTTTGATATTGCCTCCCAAATGTAAAACGTTATCATAATAATCGTTTACCGTTTTGAATTATTGGGATTCTGTTTTGGTTTCCTTCAAAATAATATTTGTAATATTAGCGGCTCTGAACGCTATTTTTTTTTAAATCATAAAAGACTAGCTGACCCGACGAACTTCGTACCGCCTCAGAATCAATAAGTGTTGAATTAAATTAAGTTTTTTTATTAAGTTAAAAATACACAATGAAGCAATCATCAATGCGCAACTGTCCGTGTTTTGTTTTTGTCAGTATCAGACTCAAGAGATGACATTGTGTACGTATTTATATTTTTTGTGATTTTCTTATTTTTCCACTTACTTACGAGACTTTGGGAGGCGGGTATGGGTGCCGCCGCCCCGGGAACCATTTATTGGATAACCAATCCCCCTGTCATAAGTCACCCATAGGTCACCCCAAGTGGTTCGCTACGTTTGGTGATTTAGCAGGGGTGCCCGGGTTCATGGGGTAACGTTTGTCCGGGTCTTGGTGGCGGATGCGTCTGCCCACCTGCTGCGTAGCGGGCCGGATCGAGAGAAAATGGTTGAGGGAGGCCTTTTGACCTTTCCAGCTGGACTCTCTCGACCCATCGCCTTGCACCGCAGTTGGAGGTATGGATTCTTACGTCCGTCACTCCCGAACACACTGACCCCAGATTCCAAATCCACCCCTTATACCTTTTTCCTTCCCAGAACTTCCTATCCTTCCCTTCCTTAAAAATACCCTCCACACAGCATCCCCTAAGATGACATAGGTCCTGAGTCCTAAGAAAAATAATTTTCTTCGGGGCCTCATTTGTGAACTGATGTAAAAAAAATGCTTTTTATTTTCTTTAGACGTGTGAGGGATTTTTATTATAATTATTGTATCTTTCCTTTGGATGGGTGGAGACATACGTTCACCGTTTGTCTAATTTTTGACTATTGACATTTTGTGTGTAAGAAAGAGAAGCAACATTATATGTCTAAGAATAAAACAAAACCATCAGCGCATTGACATTTGACGTTTTTGAATTTTTGAAATTCACGCACAGTTCAATATTATAGGTACTTATCACAAAATGCCCGCAGCTCTTTCAAATATGAGAATTCGTTCCATACAAAATGTATGGGGAAAAGAATTTTCTTAATAACTATATTTTTCGTTAATTTTTGTGATTTTTTAATAGTTATAATCCTATCCGGAGAAGAGACAAATCCAATAAATTAAAGATCATCAAAATCGGCCCGGCCGTTCTCGAGTTATAAATAGTGTAACTAACCCGACTTTGTTTTATATATTAAGATTGTACATGAATGCATTAATTTAATTTCCTCGCTAAACTAAGCGCGTAGTGGTAGAAGAATGTTGAAGGTAGAATTCTATTCAGGAAGCGAGCATTATCCCCACTCCCAAACACCACCAAACCAAACAAGTAAATTTAAAAAAAATGCCAAATTTTATTATGTCGTCAAGTTAGCCTTTCTATAATAACCAATCAGAATCGAACCGATTCTGAAAGCGTCATAATATAAACGTAATGCATACAGGAATATACGGAGGTCGTCAAATGTTCGTAATGAACGGACGCCCTAAATATGGAATGAAGTGTGATATACGTAGGATATACGCGGTTACCAATACGACGGCAATATGAAAGGAAGTCCAAAAGACTCTAAAGTATACGTAACTACCAAAAATTTGAATACCCTTAAAACACAATTTCTGGATAATTCTTTTACTATCACTCTTTTCTTAAGCTAAAAACATGTGAACATTCACAGCAATTTTATTTAAAAACCTACCTTAAGCAGTGGTTGCCAAAAGGATGCGAAGTGAAAGGTTGCCAAATCTGTTGCGGGATGTATATATATATATATATATATATATATATATATATTTATCTCCTCTCGTAAAACGTTGATCTTGCGCGACGGTACACCAGTTTTAAGTTGATCCGTTCGCACGTGTTGATCCATCCGGATATGCTGATCCATTACACAAGCTGGCATACACATCCTGATCCATGTGGATCAATTTATACCATCAAGATTTAGCTGTAAGCCACGCCCATTGTTCGGTGTCTTATACATTTTACACGTTTTTTTTTGTTGATCCATATAAATGCCAAGTTTTGACCGCCAACAAAGGTGCCCGTCTGTCGTACTTTTCAGCTTCTTTTAGTAGGTACCTGTACGTTCTTATTTCAATTCGTTCTATTTCATTTCTTTTTTAATGTATTTTGGTTTAAGATTTAATTTTAATTTTGATTTTGTTTTTGATTTTGATTTGGATTTCGATTTTGATGTTGATTTTGATTTTCGATCGAGATTTTGATTTTGATTTTGGTTTGAGATTTTAATTTTGATTTTGATTTTAATTTTTATTTGCATTCTTATTTTGATTTTTATTTTGATTTTTTAATTTTGGTTTTAATTTAGATTTTGATTTTTACTTTCATTTTGATTTTGATTTTGATTTTGGTTTGAGATTTTGATTTTCATTTTGGTTTTGATTTGAGATTTTGGTTTTGGTTTGAGATTTTAATTTTGATTTTGATTTTGGTTTGGATTTCGATTTTGATTTTGATTTTGGTTTTGGTTTGAGATTTTAAATATGATTTTGACATTGATTTTGATTTTGGTTTTGGTTTGAGATTTTGATTTTGATTTTTGATTTTGTTTTTGATTTTAATTTTTGATTTCGATTTCGATTTCGATTTCGATTTCGATTTCGATTTCAATTTCGATTTTGATTTTGATTTTGATTTTGATTTCGTTTCCGCTTCTAAGACCCGCACAAACCTCACCCCATGAACCTGGGCACCCCGGTTAAGTCACCAAACATAGCGAACCACTTAAGGTATACCTTAATTTTGGGAGGCGGGTATGATTACCACCGCCCCTCTGTCAATCAACACCTCTGTCATATGTCACTTTGCAGTGACATTCGTGACTTAGCAGGAGTGCCCGGTTCAAGGAGTGAGATTTGTCTAGGTCCGTGCGGCGAACGCGTTCGCTCACCTACTGCGTGGCAAGCCGGATTGGGAGGGACTGATTTTTTGTGACTTAGCAGGGCTGCTCGGGTTCAAGGGATGAGATTTGTCAAGGTCTTTGCGGTGAACGGGTTTGCCCACCTACTGCATTACGGACCGGATTGGGAGAGACTGGTTGAGGGAGACCTTATTTTTTTACATTAGCTCCACACAGGAAGCTCTGAAGAAAATAAATCCCGTCAAGGCCTATGTCTTCTTTGGGGATGCAATGCATTATCGGGGAATACGTATGATTCTTCTATAATGCATTGCATTACGATCCCTACGAATTCGGAAGTCGCAAGAACTAATTGCATTACGATCAATATGAATTCGGAAGTCGCAAGAACAAATTGTTGCGTGCGCAAGTAAATATTATTTTGATTTAAATGTATAATTCAACGATATCTAAGGGGCATTGCGACCTTGACTACGAATTCGGGAGTCGCAAGTTCGAATTGTGGCGTGCAGAGGTAATTTTTATTTGATACGTTTGTATAATACAACAATAATGCAGTGCAGTGCGATCTTGACTACGAATTCGGATGTCGCAAGTTTAAATGGTATGCGCCAGTTAATTTTATTTTGATAAATACATATAATTCCTCGATAATGCGTTGTCTTACTATCTTGGCTACGAATTCGGAAGTCGCCAGTTCGAAATGTGGCGTGCTGAGGTAATTTTTATTTGATACGTTTGTATAATACAACAATAATGCAGTGCAGTGCGATCTTGACTACGAATTCGGATGTCGCAAGTTCGGATATTGATTTTGATTTTGGTTTTGGTTTGAGATTTTAATTTTGATTTGGACTTTGACTTTGATTTTGGTTTTGGTTTGAGATTTTGATTTTGATTTTGAATTTGATTTTGACTTTTGATTTCGATTTCGATTTAGATTTCGATTTTGACGTTTGATTTTGATTATGATTTTTATTTTGATTTTGTTTTTATTTTCGTTTTCGTTTCCGCTTTAAAGACCCGCACACCCTATGAACCTTAGCACCCCGGCTAAGTCACCAAATATAGCAAACCACTAAACGTATACCTAAAATTTGGGAGGCGGGTATGGTTACCACCTCCCCGGGAACATATTTTTTGGGTATTCAACACCTCTGTCATATGTAACTCCAAGTGGTTCGCTACTTACGATCACATTCACAAAGCCAAGATGCTTTCGAATATTTAATACCTACTTTGTTTTTAAAACTCTATTCACCGTTTTTTTCCTTAACCTTACAAATTTGTATTATATTCAGCAATGGTTTTGGAGGGTTATTATTTTTCAAAAACAATTTATTCTCAAATTAAATTCGGTTACTTTTGAAAAAATCGACGTTAATCGCAATGTTTTCATTACCACTTATTTTTAAATATTTTAGGTTTTTTAAAAAGCAAAACTAGCGAAAACCATTAAAATTATGTCAATACTGATCTGATCTGCCAAAATCTTCATTTCACATGCTCGGCGCTCTGGTTGCGCTAATACCCACTGGAGCGATCGCATAGGGAGAAATAAATTTGCCTCGATTGCTTGAGATTTCCCAGAAGGTCATTTTTAAATTTTTTTGCCAACATTAAAAAAATCATATCTTCGAATTTCAACATGGAGACATAAAAACTTATTATAGTACTATTTAGCCAATGAATTATCCTGTATTTTACGGTTTATTTCATATTTGTAGGATTTATAAAAAAAATATTAAAAAATCGTAAAGTTTATAATCGCGCTAATTTTTAGTGTTTTTACTTGAAACTGCTGTGAGGGATACTTATTCGGGTCAACATAGAATAATTTCGGTTTCTGTATGTTGTCTGTGGTATACTTTATAATGAAAGGTGCATATCCATGGAAAAATAACTTAATTTTATCCATAAACAACTGTTAAAAATTCGGCGGGAAAAAAATATTTTTTTAATTTATTTTTAACATTGTTCTAAAATAGTCTAAGAAGTACATATTTGCGACATCTATGGTCATAATAGATAAAGTATTTCAATAGCTTGGTGTTAAAATAAACGGCTGGCCAAGAAAATGTTTCAAATAATTACAATAAATGTTTTACGAAAGGTAGGAAAATTTGGTCCATTTTTGGACCGAAATCAATCGCAGAAAAATAAATGGGGTCCATTTTTCGACCGAAATCGCTCCAGTGGCTAAATAACATTGTTAATTAGTTGTAAATTCGTTAATCCTAAAATCCGATATCTTTCCAAACGTTCGGCACCATATCACGCATGTTTAAGGTTTTGTCATAAATCAGAATGCCTCTCCGCTAGTGCACGCGTGCGTCATATATCTTCACTACTCTAACAAGTCAATTTCCGATATGGTTTTCTACCTGTCTTGCTCTTTCACCGTTCCAGCCTCTGTAGACTGTCCCGGTAGAAATATCATATCATATGCGCCGGAGTCTATTACGCACGGAGAGCCTTGATTTGTAAAAGAGTTTTTTAATAACCGTAGAATTATATTAAATTTTACGAATGGTTTATAAGTATTATGCGAAGTGCAATATAAAATAACTCAATGTCTATTTTTAAATTATTGTGGCATTGTAAATGAGGTTTTTTCGTACTCAAATTCTCAATAGAAATCAACACAAACAGGCAATTCCGAAAGCGTTGTTAAAATCAATGAAATAGACGTAAGCTTCTATATTCATTTTAATTTTAAAATACTTACGTAATACAATGTTATTTTAACTAATTAATTATTTTGATAAATGCCTATTTATTTGACCGAAAATAAGTACTGTTGTTGAATAATAATATTAATTATAAGACATTATAATATCTATGTATTTACAAATGACAACAATTGGGATCAGTTTTTGTTTTTATCGTTTTATTGTTGAATCAAAATATATTATAATATGAAAAAAGTTTAACATTTTACTAACATTACTTTGCGAAACTAACATCAAAGATCATTTACTAACTGACCATAAACATATAACAAAAATACAATAAAATAAGGTATAAAGGTTGGTTTTATTTTTTATTTTTTATTGTAACTGCAAAATTTCATCGACGGAGGAAATAATGTTTGGGTTAATCTCATTTTGAGCCTTTATTGACTGGCCTACAAGGCAGGGGCGCCTCTGGTTACCGGCTATTTTAAAATTATGTTTTCATAGCTTTTAAGGCGATCCACTAGTACAGGAAAAAATCGAAATTTGAATTCACGCCCTTTTATGGGAGGAGTTTAAAAATACTTGAGAAAAAGCTTTTGGAAAGGTTGGAAAAGATATTTGAGAATTTTTTTTACATGTTGATTTCGTAAAGGCCTGTAAAAAACATTAATTCCTTTTTTATGCATTGTTTATTGTAATAAAACGGAATTTTTTAATTGATTTCACGAAAACAAGCAGCGCGGACCCTAACACGTTGTTTCTCCGCTATATAAGAAACTGAATTTGCCACATTATGCAATAAAACCATATCCGAAAAAGTGTTTATAAGTAGGAGAGTTTGCACTAAAAAATGTTTTTTATAGACCTAATACTTTATTTTTTTCTAAGCTTATTAAAAGACATTAAAAAAATGACCGATATTTTAAGGGCCAAGGTATGTTCTACACGAAGTATTTAATTGAAGCATTTATAATACGTCTAAGCGGTCAAATTTTCAAAACAAAAACATACGATTTTGTATGATTTCGCATTATTTAGTATGGCTTCATCTTAATGACCTGAATTATAAGTTGGTTTCTTTCTGAGTTTGCATGGAACCAATCTAACACTATTTAAAGAGGAAAGATTTGATTGTTTGTTTGTTTGCATTGAATAGGCTCCGAAACTACTGAACCGATTTGAAAAATTCTTTCATTGGTAGGAAGCTACACTATTTCCGGTTGACATAGGCTATATGATATTTTCAAAAAAAATTAGGGATCGTTACTAAAACTCCAATAATGTAGCCCAAGGTGTAAAAAAAATACCTAAAATATTCTTTACATCGCGTGCGCTGCGAAAACTATTAACAATAGAATAAAATAATGTTGTACGACTTTGCAGAAAACATCATTATTTACAAAAAGTTTCGCGACAGCATATGTCTAACTATTATAGTTATGCCACAAAAAGCGTTTATTTATTTTAAAAATTTAATTAAAATGACGCCGCGTCAAATGGCTCTTTATTTGTATCTTGGTTTTAATCCTTATCAAAATAAATTACTTCATATTCAAGACTGCTTCAATACCTTTATTTAACTTTTTGAATTATTCAATTCGGACATTTTATTCTAAAGATACCACGAGTTTAAAAATAGCCCCGTTTGGGGAAAGGGTTGAGAAAGTCTGATTGGAGAATTCATAATCCATCCGGTCCGCCACGCAGTTGGTGGGTAAACGCATTCTCCGCCAAGACTTAGACAAATCTCAACTTCTAAACCCAGGCACCCCTGCTAAGTCACCAAACGTTGTGAACCACTTGGAGTAACCTACGGCAAGGATGTTGGTTATCCGATAAATAGTTCCCGGGGCGGAGTTACACATATCCGCCTCCAAATTGATATTCCTTTGTTGGGAGCCGGGTCGAGGGACTAATATAGGTATTTTATGAATGTACCGCACAATAGTCCCAGATGCTCTCTTCTTTCTGGAGCTAATGAAGCTAAAGACGGGTTGTTTCAAAAAATTTTACGGATTCATCAAATATTTGAAATTATTTTTTTACGACCTGTGTAAGTTCTATTCAAATTCTGTATTATTTCAGATTGATAGAGCAACTGGCCTATAATGATATAATGACGGAACTTGAATAGAACGTGAAAATTATCTGAAAATATTTGATTATATTACAAAATTACAATTTGAAGTTTTACTCATAGTTAAAAATAAATATTCCTCCTAGACTTGCAGAATAGTCAATAGACGTCGCATATTAAATAAAAATTGATAACTTTATCCAAGACACTATCTAGATTATATTTAGTTCTGGTTGAATTTTGCAATCTTTCATACAGATAGCAGCCAATAAAATTTGCGTTACGAAAATGAAGATAATGTTGGTAGTTTCTAGTCGAAGTATGAAACGGTTAAAAATGACAGAATCGGATGGGGACTTATTAGCGCAATGGTTAGAGCTGGTGCCCGGAAAGCCGAAGGTCCTGGCTTGTACCTCTTTCTGATTTTTCTGTTTCAGATTTTGGATTGAGTTTCGCTAATATTGTCTTCATTTATTTAAATTTTACAATTTGAAGTTTAACTCATTGTTCGAAATAAAAATAAATATTCATCCTAGACTTGCAGAAAATTTAATGGCCGTCCTTAACCAGTCTCTCGATCTCGATCCGGCCCGCCACGCAGCAGGTGGGCAGAGGCATCCATCGCCAATACCTGGACAAATCTTACCCGAGGAATCGGGCACGCCCACTAAGTCACCAAACAGAGAGAACCACTTGGGGTGACCTATGGCAGAGGTGTTGGTTATCCAATTAATGGTTCTCGGGGCGACGGTATACTTATTAACCTCCCATGTTATTCCCAGTTTAAAGGCGAGTCAAGGGAGTTCTAGGTTAGGACTCCTTCAATTAGTCTCTCCCAACCTGGCCCGCCACGCAGTAGTTGGGCACACGCATTCCCCGCAAAGACCTAGACAAACTTCACTTTCTGAACCCGGGCACCCCTATTAGGTCACCAAACACTATTTATTTATAATCTATTTATTTATTCATAACATTTTTATTTTTATAAGGCACAAGGGATTTTTCAATATTTTTCGATATTTTGTGGTTTAGCGCGTTTTCAAAATCTTCTGTGCACGTAACAGCACATTAAAAAAAATATTTGTCAAAATATTTTATTAGATGTATGTATGTTGTAAGCCCCCAGTTAAATTTAAATATTAACAAAAAAAGTTATTCTTACTTTAAACTTATAAAATAGCAGTTTTCAATAAATCGTCACTCGACCCCCGGTTTGTTTCCATCTGTAATCGTATATAATATGAAAAAGATATATAAAAATATTTTGTAATAGAAAACATCTCAACCTGTTTATATATTTTTATAATGTAGCTTAAGTATGACGTATTTAAATTTTTTAAACTACGTAAATCAACGTACTTTAAAATCATTTTTTTGATTTAAAAACCATTTTTTTCTGTTTAATAAAAATATTACCCAATAAAACAGTAGTTTAACTTTACAATGTATAAATTAATATTAAAAAAATCAATTATTTATTTGATGATATCCGCTCGACAGGTTGTCTATGACGCTCTGTTCCGTAAAGCTATGTTGAAAAACATAAGTGTGTTAGTTATTAGGATGTATCAATATACACTGTATGAATGAAATCAAACTGTATAATTTGTTCGTGTAATTTGAAGGAAGCGTGTCAAAAAGGATTTCAAAAACGTGCGTAGCAAGGAGACAGACGATGATATGCTTAAACTTTTCCACATTTAACCTGTTTATCATTTAAAAAGAAACATGTCAAAAGGAATTAGTTAAAGTACGTGGCAAGGACTCAGCCTTTTCTTGTTTATTGTAACTTCTGATGTGTTACCTTCAAATAGCTTCGCACGGAGCATTTGTGCGCGCTTTTTTGAAACAGCATACTTTATAAAATTTTCAAACGGAGCACGTAGAAAGTGACAAAATTACTAGAATACCTAGAACGCAAACGTTCGGATATATTGTACCTTCTCACATGTTACCTTCAAATAGTTTCGCACAGGGTCAAATACTACTCTGAACAACAAAGCAAGTTTGAATTGTATTGTGATCTCTTTCTCTAGCGCGGCGCCGTGGGTATGTCAGAGCGAGACCACTGTAACAATACATTATTGAAACGATACAATATATTTGAAGATATCATATTACATCCGACAAAAGTGTAAGGGCTGTGTAAATAGGTGAATAATTATTATAATCATTTAAGTATTTAATCTAGCTATCATCGTGTTGATTCAAAGAAATGAACATTACTTATTGAATAATTACAAAACATTCACTTTGTTTTATTAGTTTTTATATTTTTTTTTTCAGTAAAAAAATTTAAATATGGGAAATAAGTGGCGTTCCAAAACTGGCAATAGACTCCGAATGAAAAAGTATGATTTTTAACCTATTTATAGCATAAAATTTATAGGCTAAAGCCATTTCAAGCACCGTTTCAGTTCTGAATGGTGGTCTTACACCAGGGCGATACTAAAAATACCTTCCACTCTGGAACGTGCCACAAATATACTGTGTATTATTTCAAATGAATTAATTGTGAAATGACACAAATTAATCAAATTAAATTTGACCATTTTGTGTACAGATCGATTTCTCGAAGATCTCAGGGAATAGAAGAGAATGCTGTCGAGGATAACTTTTCTGAAAATTTCAGTACTGAACTACCTACGAATATAGTTTCAACAGTAAGCAACATCAAATAATGATTATTTGGGTAATTTATCAACAAAGTGAATGAAAAAATATTCACACATGATTATGTTTTTTTTAGGATCAAAGTGTGTATGACATTCATGAACCCACTACAGCCACACATTCAATAGAATTCCGCAATGTTGAAGTAAGAGTTATGATGAAGCTTTATTATTTTTTCTTAGCACGTTTTGTGAAATATTTCTTGATACCTTTAGTTTAACCTTTTTATGTATTATACGCTATTAATTCAGATGATATTTATGGAGCGATCTTTTTGCATGCGCTCTGTGTGAAATGTTTATAACTAATACCGGCCATGTACACTCTGTCTTTTACCTTGTATTATGTTCCTTATGAAAACAAAACTGTTGTTTCTATCAAAATTGTAACAAATTCTTGCATCTTTTCCTATAATGTAGTATCCTTTTTGAGTAAGGAGGGGAACTACTTGGTTATTCAAATCTAGTCATCAAACACGGCTAAAGCCATCTCAAGCAACCCTTGGATTCTGAGTGGTGGTTTTTCATAAAGGTGATACTGAGAGTGTCTTCTTTCACTATGGAATGAGAAATATTGGTAAATGCCAGATTACTTTTAAATTTTTACAAAAGTAAAAATCCTTTTATTTTCCCCTTTTTATGAGTGGTGCTAAGTTTCTTCGAGTATTGCAGATACGAGATCTCGGTGTTATATTCCCGCCAGTCTATCTTTTTATAATTAACTTTTTTTTATTTTTTTTCTTTTTACAAAATTCTTCTCTTTTAAAATTCGATACCGTACGAGTACATCATATTATCTTTATTTTATTGTTTGTAACACACATGAACAATTGTATCCATATGGCTACATTTTAGCTTTAAAGTCAAGTTTTATTTTCTAAACTGTATCAGTTTTTTAATTGGTACAAAAATATTATTTATTGTAATATTTTCATGTATGTATATTAACGCCGTATTAAAAACGTATAAAAATAAGTTAATAAATAAATTCCACCAGAGCAAGACATTATTCTATGTAATCTCTTTTCATCCTCCAGGTAGGTCAGTCACAAGACAGTACCTACCATATTATTGTAGCAATTCCACATCAATATCCAAATATTACACTTCTATGCGACGATTCAACAGCTAGGAAACAAAAACTCCGATGTTGTTGATATATTTAGTACATCAATTTTAATATATAAGCAAACCTTATTGAAGTTTTTTTCATCTAGTAGAGGAATATTTTGTTAAAGCTATTTAAATTGACTAACACATTAACAGCATTTTGTCGGCTGAAAGAAAAAAAATGTAACTATTTTGGATTTTTTCATATCGATGGATTTTTTATATTTTGTACTTACATACTTTATTGATCAAATTCAATAATATTTTTACTTTATTTTTTTGTGCAAGTTTCTTAAACTAGTCGTTTCCTGCATTGTTTATGAGTATAATTTTCTGAGTTCTATCGAGCCGAACCGTCTGATATGAAAATATCTGGAGTCGGTGAATTACTTTGCCATTTGGTCTCTGGTGGATTGGCGTATTGTTCTTGTATTGTTTTGTATTTATTATACTTATATAGTGCACTTACATTGCGTGGATTTACTAGACAATCGTTTTTGGAATAGGGTGTGGAAGGGTTTCCTGTGGGGAAGACTTAACCCGGACGTAAAATCTGAAGCATCGAAAACGTAGTTAAAGAATTATGTATTGAAGTAAGCTTGTGTTTTTTTAATATAAAAACTATTTTATTCTATTTTGCAAGAAACCTAAACTTTTAAATAAATAAATGAATATTTCAAAGTTGTTTTATATGTCCATGTTTTGATAGCCCTATCAATTTGCACAGGCGAAGATGGACTTCACGACAGCCTTGCTAGGCACGCTACTAGCAGGTGTTCGGTGTTGAGAGGTAGAAAAGTTCCCAGTATTTATGGAAAATTATGTACTTTACTCGTGAAATGTGGGAATATTAGTAATATGAAATATATCAATACCCCTCTAATTTTAACTACATACTGAGAAGAAGCTGATTTTTATAGAACTTGATAAAATTTTTGAGGTTTATAATTTTTAAGATTAAAAATAACATACAATGTAGTGTTAAAACCGAGTAAACATCTCCCAATTTAATTTTAAAATCATAATATTTGAAACTTGGATATCTGTCAGTTTTTAAAAGCTGTTCTTGTAATATTGAAGATTATTTTTCAACAAAATAGGGAATCTCAGGGTAAATTTCCCCACGTTATAGGGAAAAATCGAAATTCAACCAACCACGAAAACGACAAACATGTAATATTCCTTTTTTAATACGTGTTCGGGAATGATCGCCGTAACTTCTAACTTCGGGTTTTTACGAGCGGATACTGGGATCAAACTCATTTGAAGTTTGAAGTAATAATGAACATTCACTTTTGGCGGAATTGATTTAAAAATTCGACGAGGGCGACACAAGCGACCGAAATATGTATAAACTAATATGGCAAATTTCGATAAAATCGTTTGCCCTGCTCGGCTTTTACATAATATAACATAGTGTATAGCAACAACATGAAAAATACAGCTCGAGTGAAGTTGTAAAACAGTAAGAAATAGTTAAGAAATTAACTAACTAACTAACCATCACGCCGTTTCCCCGCAGGGGTAGGCAGAAAGGACGGACCGCCAAACAACTCGGTCTTGGCACACACTCTTTGCCTCACTCACATTCATACATCGTCTCATACATTCTCTTCTATTATTCTGACTTTTGACATGGCCCGACTCAAGTATCTGATTCACTTGATCGTGCCATGTCTTCCTCGGACGTCCCCGACTTCTTCTACCATTCACATTTACGTCGTATATTCTTCTTACACTGCTTTCATCGTTCATTCGCTCTACATGCCCAAACCATCTGAGGGGCCCTTTCTTAATCTTTTTGGTCCCTTTCTTTCTAGTTGAGAAAGATATACCTAATATAGTTGGGCAGATTAAACATCGAAAATAAAATTGCTACGATAGGTATTTAAATATTACAATATTGCAACAATGAAATAATATTTCTATTTATAATATATGCAAATATTTCTATTTATAATATATGCAAATAATTTAACTTAAAGAGACACTTTGAAAATGTTTAATGGTGGGTAAATAATAAGTAAAATATATTTCATGTTGAGTAAAGAGTCTCAGCTGCTCCCGTCTAGTCAGCCAAGTGAGACTATGGCATCCTCAATTGAGGTGTATTGTGAGGCTGAAGGTAGTGGGGAGGGGAAGGAGAAAGGGAAGAGGAAGGTGGGGAAGTACCTGGCTATTCAGATCTGGTCACCGAACACGGCTAACGCCATTTCGAGCAACGTTACAATTCTGGATGGTGGTCTTACATTAGGGCGATACTGAGAGTATCATCCACTCTGGAACGTGCCGCAAATAAACTATATATTATTTTAAAAGCATAAATTGTGCAAACAAAATTTTTTTTTTTTTTTTTGCCACGTTGGGATTACATCCCGCGACCTTCGGTGTGTGAGTCAAGAGCCTTACCACTAGACTACGCCAGTCGTCACTCGTCACTACAGGAAACGATCCTTCTTTCCAATGAAACAATAAAAATTAAGAAAATCTGGAAACAACATAATAAGAATAGCTACATTTGTAAGATATTATCATTATTTGTAAGTTGGTAACAATGATGAAGAGAAAAAGTATTATTTTTTTAAAATAATTAAATAATATTATAGGATGTGAAGGTTTTTAAAATTAAATTATGAACTACTTGGGGTAACCTACGGAAGTGGTGTTGGTTATCCGATGAATGGCTCCCGGGGTGGCGGTACACAAGCAGGTACACGGTATACAAACCACACCCGTTGAACCAGGGCACCCCTACAAAGTCAGGTTAGGTCTCCCTCAATCAGTCTGTCCTGATCCGGCCCGCCACGCAGTGAATGGGCTAACGTATTCGCCGAAAAGACCTAGACTGACCTCACCCGATGAACCTGGGCACCTCTGCTAAGACACCAAAAGTAGCGAAACGTGACAGAGGTGTTGGTCATCCAAAAAATGGTTCACGAGGCGGCGGTATCCATACCCACTCAAACTTTTAGTATAGGTTAAGAGGTTCTCTACGTTTGGTGACTTAGCCGGGGTGCCCAGGATCATGGGGTGAGGTTTGTGGTGTCTTGGCCACGAACGCGTCTGCTCACCATTTGCATTTCAGGCCGGATCGGGAGAGAATGGTTGAGGGAGTCCCTTCGACTTTTTCGGCCTTGCACCGCAAGTTCAATTTTAAATAAAATAAATCTCTCTTTCTAATCTGTTTGTATTTCGTATGAGAAACAGAGACAAATGCAATTTTATTAATGTTTCTAAAAAAATCCTTGCCAGAGACCGGATGCTACGGAGACGGAATGATCCGGTTACCATTGTCCAGTTTTCAACTTTAACGCAAAATGGTAAAAGCGATAGTAGGAAAGCGAGCCTTACTCAATTATTACAAAACAGTTCTTTCTATCAAAATGCGGTTTTTAGTAGTATTTACCGCCCAGCTTGCACCTCGCTCGTTTAGTACTACTACGACAAGACGAGGTGGGATGGAAAATACGAATACTTTAATATTTAAAAAAAATAGTAATGCGATACCTTTTGCTGAATAATTTTTTTTTGATTACCTAAATTAATTTATCATTAAGATGAAGCTGAATGATGAATGTACGTAAGTCTAAAGTCATGGTGTTTGAAAGAGGAAGTACAAAAACAGTATGCAATATAGTTTTGAATGATGAATACTTCGAGCAGGTGGATGAGTTTGTGTATCTGGATCATTGACGTATGATATCTAGACGCGCCCTGTGAAATGCAAAATGACCCCAGAAGCCAGCAAAAGCAGGCTCACGGCCCATTTATGAAAAAGTGCCTGCATTGTTTTGCACCGTTTAGATCGCATAGTGCTTTGTGTTGTACCTTTTATCGGTCTACAAGGTCTACACCGAAACCAATTTGTGTTCCAGCCGTCCGCACCGGAGTTAATTTTTTCAAACACAAAAATATCAAACTTCCGAATGTTGTACAAAGTACACACCGCGGACTTTATTTTTGAAAATGTAGTCAGCTATCTGACTACAACAAAAAAATAGACCTTACATATGTCTTTTAGACAGCGTTTTCATAAACGTAATAATGTTACAGAATTACTTTTGTTGCCATCAAAGTCTCCTACGTCATCAAATCACCGCACTGCCTGTGTTCGACTACTAATACATACAAGGAGGGCTAGTATCACAATTTGGAAGAGTTTTCAAACTTTTTTAAAGCGCGACCCGCTTTTAGTAATAAAATAAATTATATTATTTCCATAAATTATAATTATAATTACATAAATTCACCACCAGCTGTTTTTTTAGGAATGATCAACCTTTTTAGTCGAAGTATTATTAATGTATCCATTATTATTATGTACAACATAACCTGGTTAACTTTTTTGTCGGTGGAGTCGCAAACCTGCTTTACATATTATTTTTTATTTTTTTTTTATTTATTTATTTATTTATATACATATATATTAAATACATTACAAGTGATACTTTGTCTGTCCAACTGGGAAGGATACCCGAGAAATATTTTATTATATGTATTAATATTAATATTATAATTATAAAACATTATTTGTTTAATTTAACTATTAAAGAGGGTAAAAAAAAAGCCGCAGCTGAAAATTTTATATCCGCAATGCCAAAACAATGAATGATATCGATTTTTTTCATTTGGAAATGTTAAATTTTGGCGGTTGATTCAAAAAGGGCAAAAATTGCCAGACAAAATTTTTACTACGTTCAAGGTCAAACCAGTAAATGGTGTTAGTTTATTTTCGTTTGTAATTACAATATTTATAAGTACAATATTTCGTCAAGATAATTTTTGTTATTTTGTAAAACGGAAACCTTTAAAATACATAAAACACAGATTTTATCAAAAAATCTTTGCAAAATTCTTTGTAATTAAGGTCGCAAGTTAAACAATTAACAATTACAATTAACACTTATAATTTAATTGTATGAAATTTCCCCCGATAGATAAAAATCGTAAGATATACTCCAAAAAACATTATTAACACGTATTACAAGATATATAGGTATACGAAAAATTTCGTAATTCATTGTTTTTTTCAAATCCTTTTTGAGACATTTTCCGTGAGATTTTTGTCCTATTTCAAACGAGTCATGTTTTTAAGAATAGCGCGCTCCCTCTAACACTCGTATTTACGTATCTCACCTTCCTCTTCTTTTTGAGCGCTTACTACTGGGCTTTAAGTATCCACTAATTTCAGTATTTTTTTTATTTATTATACGCAAAAAACTTAATGTTTTGAGTAGCTGATTCAAAACTTTAAAAAGAAATTATAGTTTTTGGCTAATACCTTTTGCAAAACGGAACAGAAGCCTTTGAATATTTTTAGCGCAATTTTTTGATATTTTTTTGTAGTCAGTCCGAAAAGCAGTAAATGGGCTTACGGACCGCTGGTTGCTCATCACTGTGTTAATGATGAGCAACCAACTTGGGTAGCCAACTTGGGCGGTAAAAAGATGATTTTTTCGTAAATGTTTTCAAGCAAATGATGATTGGTTTTTTTAATAAACTCATTAAGCTTACGAACCAACAGAAAAAAAATGCAGACGCATCTGCCGCCAAGACCTGGACAAACATCACTCCATTAACCCGGGCACCCCTGCTTAGTCACCAAACGAAGCGAATCACTTGGGGTGACCTATGGCAGAGGCGTTGGTTATCTAATAAATGGTTCCCGAGGCGGCGGTACCCATACTGGCCTCCGAAATTGAATCGCTTGTCAAAATAAAGTAAAGAAATATTTTTTTCCAATTAAATTTATGAATGTCTCGTGACCCCCACTTTGAAAACCACTGTATACAGCACGGCTTGTGGATATTGTTCATGCGGCCAATCCGTGAACAACTATTGATGTATTAGTTTGACAGAATTACACAATAGGATAACTTGGCGGTCAGTTGGTTATTGCCGGGAACTCTGTATGCAAGACGGCGGAATTGGAAGGAGAGTTTTGTTGCGAAATTACTGTTACTGGTGTTATTTTATTCTGATTGTTACTATGAGAGGGCTTGTCTAGGGTATACTTGGTCGAAGATCTGGATAGTTAGTTTAAGAGAGATGGGATGGCTGATAGAGATATTGAAAGAAGGGTTAATCCCAGTAACTCCATTAATGGAGGACTGAATGCGGTTGGCGCAAAAAAAATGCCAAAAGAAGCGAAGCTAGCAGTCCACAATGGAGTCCTGGTACTTACCCTGATGTATGGCAGTGAGGCCTGGAACTGGTAGAGGAAGGATGAAAGTAGACTTAATGCTGTTGAAATGAGATCCCTGAGGCGTACGTGTGGTAAAACAATGTATGATCGTGTGAGAAATTTGGATATCCGCAAATAATGTACGGCTGATGTAAGAAAAATGAGTAAGATTTAGAAACGGACCCTCAGATGTTTTGGGCATGTAGAGCGAATGAACGAAGAAAGTAGTGTAAGAAGAACATACGACGCAAATGTGAATGGTAGAAAAAGTCGGGGACGCCCGAGGAAGACATGGCATGATCAGGTGAATCAGATACTTGAGTCGGGCCATGTCAAAAGTCAGAATAATAGAAGAGAATGTATGAGAAGATGTATAAATATGAGTTAGGCAAAGAGTATGTGCCTAGACCGAGTTGTTTGGTGGTCCGCCCTCTCTGCCTATTCCTGCGGAGACGCCGACTTCCGGTCTGCTAATCCCGTTGGTTTAAAAAAAAAATTGAATATTGTGATAAAAGCACGTTTTCACAATAATGTAATGTGGGTATACATACGAATAACGTAGGAGGCGCATCTGACTTGTAACAACATTTGGTTTTAATTTACGGAACCACTCGGAGTGGATGTGTTGGTTATCCAATAAATGGTTCCCGGGGCGTCCGTACTCATACCCGCCTCCCAAACTGTAGGTCCAGGTGAAGTGGTTCGCTACGTTTGGTGACTTACTAAGCCGGGGTGCCCGGGTTCATGGGGTGAGGTTTGTGCGCATCTGCTCACCATTTGCATAGCAGGCCGAATCGGGAGAGAGTAGTTGAGGGAGTCTCTTCGATTTCTTCAGCCTTACTCTGAAAATCTCTGAAAATTACACCGAAATGGATTCATACGACCGCCATACTCCTGAACACACTGACCCCCAGATTCCTACCCACTCCTACTACCCTTTTCCTTCCCAAAACTTCCTCTCCTTCCTTTCCTAAAAATACCTTCCACACAGCGTCCGCAGAGATTACATAGTCCCCCTGAGGGGTATATTTTCTTCATATATAAAAAATAAAAATATAAATATCCCTCAATCAGTCTCTCCCGATCCGGCTTGCCACGCAGTAGGTGAGCAAACGCGTTCCCCGTACGGACCTAGACAAATCTCACTCCTTGAACCCGGGCACTCCTGCTAAGTCACCAAAAGCAGCGAACCATGAGGTGACGTTTGAATTATACATATACATATTATCAAAATAAAATACAATATGAACTTGTGACTTCCTAATTCGTAGCCAAGATCGTAATGTAACGCGTTACCAAGGAATTAAACAAATTTATCAAATAAAATTTACTTGTGTACGCCAATTTTGAACTTGCGACATCCGAATTCGTAGTCAAGGATCATAATGCAACGCATTATTGAGGAATCGTACATAGATATTTATCAAAATAAAATTTACTTGCTCACGCCAATTTTGAACTTGCGACTTCCGAATTCGTAGTCAAGGATCATAATGCAACGCATTATTGAGGAATCGTACATAGATATTTATCAAAATAAAATTTACTTGCACACGCCAATTTTGAACTTGCGACTTCCGAATTCGTAGTCAAGGATCATAATGCAACGCATTATTGAGGAATCATACATAGATATTTATCAATTTTTTTTTTAACTTGTGCACGCCAATTTTGAACTTGCGACTTCCGAATTCGTAGTCAAGATCGTACCGCAACGCATTATCGAGGAATTATATCTAAATATTTACGAACATTAAATTTATTATTTTTGAACTTGTGACTTCCGAATTCGTAACCAAGATCGTAATGCAACGTGTTATCGAGGAATAATACAAATTTAACAAAATAAAATTTACTTGCGCACGCCAACTTTGAACTTGCGACATCCGAATTCGTAGTCAAGGATCATAATGCAATGCATTATCGAGGAATCATACATATTTATCAAAATAAAATTTATTGCGCACGCCACAATTTGAACTTGCGACTTCCGAATTCGTAGCGAAGATCGTAAAGCAACGCATTATCACCCCTCGAACCCGGGTACCCCTGCTAAGTCATCAAAAGTATCGAGCCACTTGGGATGACGTATGACAGATGTGTTGGTTATCCAATAAATGTTTCCCGGGCGGCGGAACCTAGCCGCAAAAACCCGCGGAAGTATAATATTAGAATTTTATAAAAAAAGAAAGATATATTTTTTAAGTCGCTGCCGCGGCCGTCATAATATTACGTTTTGCAACTTCCATATCGGCTCAACCAATGAACAGTAAAACCAGATAGAGGTATATGTGTTTTTATGACCAATCAGAAGGCTTCGTTCATGACGCCATCTTGAACGCCATTCTGATTGGTCATGGTCAGATCAACAATTTTATAGTAAAAGCACATATAGGTACATAAGATATACGATTATGTGGATCAACAACGCATGGCAATTTGGGCGGATCATCAACGCATGGTGATTTGGGCGGATCAACAGTTACGAAGCGTATGATTTCCATTCAAATATCGAAAATTTTATGTGTAGTATTTCGTTTACTTTTACTGGGAAACTGGCAACCGTGCTATTTAATGTTACGTTGTTGCGAAATCATACAGAAGTATTCCATCAAAGCCAAGTTATATGGTGTTAAAGGTGGATCAACACTGTCGAATAACTTCTTACTGGATCAGCATACTACGAGAAGAGGTCAATATATATATATATATATATATATATATATATATATATATATATATATATATATATATATATTTATATTTTATCACACACTATGTATACACACCATATACATCATATGCTGTTGATTTAAAAAGCCCGTTTTCTTGAAAAATCACCTCAAGCGCACAGTATGTACCTAAAATATGCATACATAAAATTAAATAATACAATTTATTATTATTAAAGGTTTCCAAAAGACCCTGAGAGAAAAAGAAAGCGGGTTGATACCTTAAATCCTGATTGCCTGATAAGGGCAAAAGAAGCTTTTGTCTTAATGGTTGTGGCAATCAATGATAGTTGGAAGTTGCCTGTTGGTTTTTTTTTAGTAAATGGAATTTACGGTGAACAAAGGGCAAATTTGGTATGTAAATGTTTGGAAAAGATTCATCTTACGGGTATTGATGTGGTGTCTTTAACGTTTGATGGGTGTCCGGCGAACATTTCTATTGCCAAAATTTTAGGTTGTTCGTTTGATCCCACACAATTAAAAACTTTTTTCGAACATCCGTCTACTAAAGAAGATGTTTGTATATTTTTAGATGCCTGCCATATGATAAAATTAGTTCGAAACGCTTTTCAAGCCAAAAAAGTAATAGTTGATGAAAATAACATTGAAGCTAAAAGGAATCATTTGGAAAACTTGAATCAAATGCAAAATGACAAAATATTACATTTTGCGAACAAATTGAGGCCGATACATATAAATTTTCAAAATCAAAAAATGAAAGTTAAATTAGCAACACAGTTGTTCAGTGAGAGCGTTGCTGACTCTCTAATTTTATGCCATAGTTATTTGAATTTGCCCGAGTTCAAAAATGTTGACGGCACTGTCAGATTTTTGAAAATGATAAATGATTTGTTTGATGTCTTAAATTCAAGAAATTTGAAACAATTAGGATTTAAAAAACCCTTAAACCCTGAAAATTTTCTTATGTACAAAATGTGAGAAAAAATTAAATTTTTTAAAAATAAATAAAATAATACGTTTTTAGATTTTTACGGCTAAAAGCATTTTCATTGTTTGTTTTTGGGGTGTTATGAACATCGTTGGATCTCGGATCTGCCCTAATGATGGACACTGCAACGCTGTCCGAAACGTCGGCTAAAGACGGAGATAGCGCAACACGGCACACCCCAAAAACAAACAATGAAAATAATATTTCCCGTTCACATTTCGGCCCTTATCTCCAGAGCCACACCCCATACATGTATGATTGCAAGATTCAAACCCGAACTAAATGCTATCTAGAAAGTGTCTGGATATATTTTTATTTTTAATATACGACATCTATTGACTTTTATGCGAGTCAATAGATGTCGTATAGTTAAATTTATGAGTAAAACCTTCCAGATATGCCCATATCTTTTTCTGTTTTTTTTTTTGTTTTCAGATTTTTGGTTGAGTTTCGCTAAAATATTGTCTTCATTTATTTTTTTTTAATTTAAGTAAACCCTGAGGAAGTGAGCATTGCTCACAAAATATGTCGGTTTTTTATAAACAATAAACGTGGTTAAAACAAAGTAAACTATTAATTTTGATAAAGTAATTCGTTCAGAAAATAATGCGTAATGGGTTATTATATTTTGTGCCTAAAATATGAAAAAAAAAACTGACAAAAGTTTTTTTTAAATTAAAAAATAAATTAAATAACGTTAAGCCCGTTACCAGTTCGGCCCTTCTCTATAGAGCGCTTACCCTCCCCCCGCTCGCTGAGCGGTAAACCCCGTCTCTATCCCCTCTTCCCGCCGGCCAAAAATGGAGCGAGCTACACTGGTTTTGGCGGTTTAACACGTTCCGACATGCTTATGCCGCTTCCATCTCATCATAGTTCCATGATTTAACCCCTCTAAATAAACTAATAATTCAGTAAAACAGGGTCATAGCTTAACCACTCAGATACGTAAGTGGATATACACGATAATATAACGATAGCAGTCAACGCGTATGTTTCCACAGAAATCGTTATAACTTCATTATTGTTCTAAAGACATCCCTAAAACAAAAAGTAAAAGTTCGACAATAGATCAAGCTGCACGTCCCTATTCAAGTTGTCCACAGAAATACATAAAAAGACCTATTCTGTCAGATACACGGTAGGTACAGATTTTACCCGCCAAATCGCCTACGCGCCGCTAAACATTGTTATTTTTTTATTAAATACTAGTTGGATTACCCGGCTTCGCTCAGGACAATAAGATAGTGTTCTGGAATGTTGCACAATGATGTTTCCGATTCCCTATTCCTGATCATTCCACGACATACTCCGCCACTCCTTCCACAACTTTCTACAGCTCTATGGAACTTTCTAGAACTTTCCGGAAGACTGTTCTAGAAATTTCAAGAGGGCGAAACTTTCAGCCCTTATATCTTTAAAAGCACGCCCTTTAGGTAAAAACGGATACCCTTATTCCCTAGGGGGGATAGAGATCTACCACACCATATAACTCCCTTGATCGAACCGGGACTCGTTTCTGAGTTTTTGCGAGCTGCACGTTTTTTTGGACTTTCTTTTATAATATATGCCATATTCAAATAAATAAAATGTTACTCCTTACACGTCCTTTCCCGTGCGTTCCCCTCCAGTGTTCCACTTCCACCTTCCCCACCACCGCTCTCCCGCTCCCCCATCCCGCCAACTCCCCTGGCACTGCATTTCTTGACTCCTCTCCCGCCCGGCCCGTAGCCGAAACTTTTTTCTAATACTAACAATTTTATACTCGTGATATCTTTCTAATTAAATATCCGAATTGAAAAATTCAAAAAGTTAAATAAAGGTATTGAAGCTGTCTTGAATATGAAGTAATTTATTTTGATAAGGATTAAAACCAAGATACAAATAAAGAGCCTTTTCAAGAGGCGACATTTAAATTAAATTTTTAAAATAAAAGAATACTTATTGTGGCATAACCATAATAGTTAGACATATGCTGTCGCGACTTTTTTTGTAAATAATGATGTGTTCTATAAAGTCGTGGTACATTATTTTATTCTATCATCAATAGTTTTCGCAGCGCACGCGATTTAAAGAATATTTTAGGTAATTTTTTTACACCCTGGGTTACATTATTGAAGTTTTAGTAAGGATGCCTATTTTTTTTTAAATATAATATAGCCTATGTCACCCAGGGATAGTGTAGCTTCCCAACAGCGAAAGAATTTTTCAAATCGGTCCAGTAGTTTCGGAGCCTATTCGATGCAAACAAACACACAAACAAACAAACAAATATTACCTCTTTATACATATAGTGTAGTAGATTATTGCATGAAATGATAAAAAAGTGAGGTGACTAAATAGGCCACTTGCATGGATTTCATAACGACTTAGAAAAAATCATGTGGATAGGTTTTTTTACTAAGATTACGAAAATTATAGTAAAATTTTTTAGAAATGTACATGTTGTTTTTTTTATTTTTAAATAAATAAATCCATTATTTGAGCTCGTGACGTCACTACATGGAAATGTCCCGTCACCGATTATGTTCCCTTAATTTTGTAAAATTCCACACTGAATAATTTTTTTTTTATATGGCAACACTTTGATTTCCGGAGAGTTTTTGAATTTGCGTTTAACGTTCACTAGATTTATTGTTTGTTCTATGCGAACTCATACTTTGGTTTGATTTTTTTATAAAGATGGCGGTGTTTTTACAGATGTTACGAAGAGAACCCCGTACAATTAGTGCTATTCGTGTGGAAAACGTTATTTTTTAAAGATGATTTTCGGCTATGTAATTATTGTTTTTTCGCACCCATAAAATTATGTCGTCTTTCCGGTTTATAAAAAATTGTCTGATTTTTCTGATTGAAAATTTCAAAAAATCGCCAGGGTTTCAAAAATACGATTAAAAAAAAAAATACAGAATGTCTTAGAATATTTGCCTAATAAGAATATTTAAAAAAATGTGATGCAAGTGGCCTATTGTTTATTATACATTTATACTACAGAATAAGTATTGTTTTTTACATAATCCGTGATTTTAGTTCCGTTTTCACATAAAAACATCATGTGAGTCTTTTTACATTTTTTTTATGTTTGCATTCTAAATTTTAATATTTACTAATGTTAATATTTATTTGTAATATAACAATTTGAAAGCTAATTTCGTAACCTTTTAAAAACAGTTTTTAGTATTAGGCTACGTTCAGAAATGTTTCATTTATAGATTGTGAAGCGGAAATAACACAAAGTTTTTGTAAATCTGACATTTCGTTTAAGATGCAAAACTCGCATATTCGCGATAGGTCGGAGCGGTTAAAGTCCACTTGGAGTCCGAAAGGATTCTATGCGTGTTTTGATTATTGTATCTATCTAGCGTGTTTTGATTATTGTTATCGAGTTTAATATATTTATTGATGAACTTACCCCGATGTCTTTGCCGGGTCTGAGTTACTGGTGCAAAGGCTGGAATCTGAGCTGCAACTCTCTGCTAGACCACTAGCAGTGCTTGCATCTTCTGGAATAAGACAACAAATAATTTTAATTATTCAACATTACACCGAGTTGTCAAGTTGGCTGTCACCTGTCACAAAATATGTGCTTGCTCATGAATCACTGAACTCAATAACATGATTCTGTATCTTTTGTAGATACGGAATCGATTCCATACGTAATCGCCTGTCAAATTTGTGTGATTGTCTATGGCTGCAATTGCTTTTTCTACGGTGTGATATGTCAGCTATCATCGCTGTCACTGACTTCAACTAGTTTAAAACACGAAATGCTGTAAGTATACATGATTATTTATTCATTTAATAAACATTTAAAGTTGTATACCATAGATTTGTTGCGACGTTTCAATATAAATATGCAGAATTATTCGTTTGCCCAAATTAAAATTAATTAGTTAAAGTCGGTGCAGACATATCAGCCCGTAGAAAAAGCAATTGCAAGCCATACACAATCACACAAATTTGACAGGTGATTTACGCATTCCATATCCAAATCCATAAAAGATACAGAATCACTCTTCTGGTTATAAAAACAGGTAAATATCCAGAGGCGTGCTTCAACTTAATAAGCATACATTTTTTTAAACACACATCCTATCAGTTTAATACAACTATTTTTAGGATTTATAAAAAAAATAAAGTTACAAGTATTCACTGTACTTTTAAGTTTCACAATATTGAAATTCAATCATTATTACACTCCAATATGTTAGAAAAATCCACTAAAACACAATGAAAAACGACATTTTATATGCAAGCATTTTGACAGCGACCGCTTCAGATATTTTTGTTTAATTCCGTTTTTGTAAACCTGAATATTCCTTAAAAACACCAAAGGGCAGAGACACCTATTGATTATAAGTAGAAGCAGGCTCTTCTAGCTTTCTTATAACGTCAAGTTTATACCGCGGGAATATTAAAAAATATTTTTAAAACATTTTTAAAGAATCGAGGGAATATTTGCCAAAATTGGCATTGAAGCAATCTGGGGTTTTTAAATAGTGCCATATTGTGGCAAAAAGTGCTCCAGTGGATAAAGGATGTTACAGTACAGGGATTTGATTAGAATTTATCTTCCTGTTTACCTTCCAGCTTGGGCGGTGGAGGTGGTACTTGGCGCCCCGGGCGGGCCCCCGTGGGCAACTGCCTCGCGCCCCCGGCCACCAGCGGGTCGAAGCGCACCAGCAGGCTCTCCTTGCACAGGTCGCGGCCTCCACCACTGCCGCAGCTCAGCAGGTAGTCAAAGGCGGCTGGGTCCTTGAACACTGCAAATGCAACATGATATCGTTAATTAAAGATACATTATTATTAAAATGCATATTAAATATATTATAAAAAAATCTAAAATTGTGTCTGTGATAATATGGGAACCATGGAAGACACGTTCAAGAACTGTTAAATAGGAAATTGGTGTTAAAATATTATAGATTCCTCTGCTGCTGAGAGCTCCATCGCTACCTCTCTTACTGATACGTGTGTCGTTTGTGAGAAAAAAGTGAGGTTAAAATGCAACTATCGGCGGTGGTTATGTCTGTGAGTAACATCCTAAGACAATCTATTCAAAATTGAGGAACAATTTAGTAACAATTTTGATGTAACTCTAAGGGTTTATTTTTGAACAGGCTGATTTCAATCAGCTACCAATATTTACAGATAAGTCGTCTATTAATCATTCCTTACACTGCCATACTTCAGACCAGTTTGAAAATGTCGAGAGCATGTAACCATTTAGGAATAATATTAATCAAAATAATTTTAATAAAACCAGGCAGTTAATGTGGCAGCATAGTTTTATTCTGAGATTGGTGAAATTTTGCACACTTGGCCTTCAAAACAAGAGGACTGTCTATGTGAGATTTTAACTCACTCTCTCTCTCTCTCCCCCCCCCCCCCTCCCCTTCCCACCTCAAAACAGAATTTTGATACAAATTTTGTACAGTTGAAGTCCAAGGAGAAAAGTACTGTCTAGGTCTACATCTGAAAACTCAGCATAAATCTTGGGGCTACGCCGGTGACCTTAGCTAGTCATATGTTAATATAAAGTTATTCCACCACAGGAAGGAAACAGTTAATAAAAACAACTGATTCTTATATTATAAAGATCAAAGCAGAAAACATTCCTAGAACTAAAGTTTTGTATCAAATAGACATTGTTCTATTGTCAAATAAATATTCGTAAAAAAATGGTAATAATTATCATTCTATCAACATCTTTCTCGGAAACTTGAGTGCATTTTCAGAATACGGACGAAAAAAGATTACCCTCAATATATTGAAATGAATGCCTTCCAAAAGTAAAATATGTGCCAGAAAAAAAAGGTAACTTTTGTGAAAATTTGGTTTAGAATAAAACTACACTTAAATCGTCACTCAAGATAATGATTATTTCTACAACCATAATAAAACCTCGATTGAGAAAATAAAATAAAATGAAGAGAAATTTTATCGTCTTATTTTATTGACAGAGACGAATCGAATTCGGTACCGTCTTCGCATAAATATTAATCGATTTTCTTGTTGAATCGATACGCAAAAAAAAAAACAAAAATAATGGCTACTTTATTTATCGAATCGAATATTACGAATTCACGAAACATTTATGTTGAATAGGACTGATGAAATGTGGTTGCGATCGCATTTATATAAATGTTAGCGCAAAAAATATGATATGATGGTGAATAAGAAGATTGATGGATAGGACAAATTCAGGTTGGATGGGATCAAGTGAAAAAAAAGTGATAGAATTCCAAAAATGATGATAATCCATTACGGAAACACGTCAAGGGAAACCTTATTTCCACTGAATATATTGAAAGAAGAATTTACTCGAGTTTTCGAGTTACTTGTACCTACATATTAATAGTTTTAACCTTCAATACACGGTATCGATCAAAATGCTCAAATCGAACAAAAAAAATTCGGTCCGAGCTATCGATTTTTTTTTTTACTTTTTTCTATTTTTTCAGCAACTATGGTAATCAAAAAATCTTTTAGAGCCGAATCTAAGCTTCTGAGCATTTTAAACAGATAACCAACCCCCTAGCGACCGATTTTCTCGATGTAGGTAGGTACCTACTCCAAAAAAAGCTCAAATAAAAATAGGTTATTCCACAAAATAGATTCCAAATGTGATGCAGTCACCAATTTTCCGTTTATACTATGAGTTTCCGTATACCGTGTATATTATAAACATAAATATGAAAATATATTATTAAAAAATAATAACAATATGATATGATTCATGTTGGTAAGTTATTTGGTTTGTACGACCTCCGTAGTCCAGTGGCTAAGACTCTTGACTCACAATCCGGAGGTCGCGGGTTCGAACCCGGCGTGCGCAAATAAATTTTATTTGATTAATTTGTGTTATTTCACAATTAATTCATTTAAAATAATATATAGTATATTTGCGGCACGTTCCAGAGTGGAAGATACTATCAGTATCGCCCTGGTGTAAGACCACCATTCAGAATTGAAACGTTGCTTGAAAATGGCTTTAGCCGTGTTTGGTGACCAGATCTGAATAGCCAGGTACTTCCCAACCTTCCTCTACCCCACCTCCTTCCCCTCCCCACTACCTTCAGCCTCACAACATACCCCAATTGGGGATGCCATAGTCTCACTGGCTCCAGACGGGAGCAGTTGAGATTCTTGTGCGGTATTCACTGTAAAAAAAAAACAAAAAATACGTTTTAAAACAGATGATTTCGATTAAATGCCGCGTAAAAGTATGCTTATTGTAGGTAAAGCTCCATTCGCAGTGTTTTTAGCACCTACGTGAATTTTTTCACGAAACCAGGACAGCATCGTGCCGAAAGTCGTATACTTTGAAGGTTTAAGTGTTCGTCAAATTTCCTTTCTACACGAATCCAATCGAACGGCGAACGACCTTCCTCTATCGCTGGTCTGAAAGCAGCAGTTTCTTCGCATAAACTTCCTCGGATAGCTATCCATGGCCTTCCTCAAATTGTGCCCCTAGAAAACATCACCTTGGCTATACACCAGCAAACACACGAAGAAACTGGTCTACATCTAAATGAATTAAAAGAAACACTACAGTTCTCTCATAAAGTAGGACCTCGTACTGGATCATGTACGCATGTCTTCAGAGTTCCTCCTTCTGTTCGTCACTCCCTCATTCGCTTCTCCAAACTTGCTATGGACTGGCAAATACATACTGTAAGGGACTGGATTGACAGTTTAAAATGTGGACACTGTCAACTTTATGGCCACACAGCGTCGAAATGTAACGCTGACACACCTACCTGTTCTCACTGTGGAAAACTTGGACACAATCGCGACGCTTGCCCTACTCCCGAAAAGCCACCAGCATGTGCCACATGCAAATTTTTCAGAAAACCGGCCACTCACAACACTGGCTCCCCTGACTGTCCTGCCCGCCAAGCCGCTGAGAGACGCGAATTATCTCGTGTCAATTTTTTAGGCTAAATCAGAATCGACACCTTATTAATACTAACTTTTCGTCGTATTATCAAAATATTCGTGGTCTCAATACCAAGCTTAACTCATTTAGATGCTCCGTTAATATATGCCCTTATGATTTTTTATGTCTTTCTGAAACATGGCTATCAGATAATATTGCTTCAACCGAACTTGGACTACACGACTACAATATTTTTCGCTGTGACCGCTCTTCCTCATCTAACAAGCGTAGAGGAGGCGGGGTAATGATATGTATTAAAAAAAAATACCCTTGTCACTTTCTAGAATCGTCTAATAATGTATCTGAACAATTATTTATTTGTGTTCTACTTGGTTCCAAGAAACTTGTCATTGGTTGTGTCTACATTCCTCCCTCATCTTCAACAGAAATCTATAAGTCACATACTGAAGCAGTTGAGCGTGTTTCCATTAATGCCGATTTCTTATTTATTTGTGGTGATTACAATCTACCTAAAATAGTATGGCTTAATGATAGTCAGGGTGTGAAAACTCTTAATAATGTTTCCCTTCAAGCTTCTATAATAGTAAATTTCTATGCCTACTTGAATATGTTCCAATTAAACTCGATCAATAACTGTGTAGGATACTGTCTTGATCTGATATTTACCAACATGCCTAGCGTTTGTGTATGTGAAGCTACTGACTCAATATTACCAATAGATAAATATCACCCACCACTCGACATTAACTTCTCTAATCCTTTCAAAAGTGATACTCTGAAGTCAACAGCTACTTACCACTACAAATTTAACAAAGGTGACTATACTGGCATGAACAGGTATCTTGCCCAATATGACTGGACTTCTATGTTATCAAATACCAATATTAACGATGCTGTATTTAAATTCAATGAATGTTTAACTCATGCTATAGACTTGTTCGTTCCAAGGGGAACTTATTTCCAGCCTAAATTTCCTATTTGGTTCAGTGTGAAATTAAAGCAGTTGATTATTGAAAAAAAGAAAATACACAAGTTATTCAAATTAACAAACAACTTATTGCTTTATCAAAAATTTTCTCATTTAAGAGAATTATCCAAAATTGAATCTGCCACATGTTACAAATCGTACATTGAACTCACTGAGACAAAATTAAATCTTAACCCTAAACAATTCTGGAAATTTGTCAAACAAAAACGTATTGTTAACGATCTCCCTTCAAGTTTATTCTTTAATGAAACTCACGCTACCAACGATTTCGATATTGCCAATCTTTTTGCTAAACATTTCTCCTCTGTCTATTCCGATAACAAATGTACCATCCCTCCACTTAAACATGCTAATACTATTGACCTTAATAATTGCGAAATCACACTTATTGATGTCTTCAACTACTTAAAAAATCTTCCTAGCAAATCTAGCACTGGTCCTGATGGTATACCTGAAATATTATTGAAAGAATGTAAATCTATTGTATCTGAGCCAATTTGTTTATTATACAACTTATCACTATCATCTGCCACTTTTCCTGATTCCTGGAAGGTTTCCTATATAAGACCTATTTTTAAATCGGGTAATAAGTCGAACGTAGAAAACTATAGACCTATATCGATTTTATCTCATATTCCTAAAATCTTTGAGTCTATAATCACAAAGAAAATAACACCTATTTTCAAAAATGTGCTGATTGAGGAACAGCATGGCTTTAGATCTGCTAAATCTACCACTACAAACTTACTCTCCTTCACCAATACCATAGTCAACGGCCTAGAAGATAAATCACAAGTAGATGTTTTATACACCGACTTTTCTAAAGCTTTTGACAGAGTAAAACATGCAATCCTCATCGCCAAGCTATATGCTATAGGTATACGAGACCCATTTCTATCCTTTATTAGTTCTTACTTAAGTAACAGAAAACAAAGAGTTAAAATAAATAACATTTTGTCTATTATTATTGAAGTTACATCCGGCGTACCGCAAGGAGCACATTTAGCCCCGCTTCTTTTCAACTTGTTTATAAACGATATTATTAGTATTTTCTCACATACGCGCTTTTGGCTCTTTGCTGATGACAACAAGATCCTAAAAATAATAAATAATTACCATGACTGCCTTCTTTTCCAATCAGATATTGACTCATTCAATGACTGGTGTAAAATTAATTGCTTGGAACTAAATGTCGATAAGTGCAAAATTATGTCCTTCTACAGATCTAAAAATCCGATCGTTTTCGAATACAAACTAAATAATAATTGCCTAACAACTGTTCAATATATTAAAGACCTTGGTGTCATTCTTGATAGCAAGCTTTCTTTTCGGGAACATTTAAATGTGATTATTAATAAATCTCTCAAACTACTTGGTTTCATCACTAGAATCACTTCCGACTTCAAAAACATAAATACCTTAAGAACTCTTTACTGCTCCTTGGTTCGCCCCCATCTTGAATATGCTTGTGTTATATGGTCTCCTTTTTATTCTGTCCATATTCGTCATATTGAATCCGTTCAACATAGGTTCCTTAAAGGGATTGCTAGGAGGCTAGGATTAGAGCGAGGCAATTATTCGTATGCTGAAATTGAAAAAACTCTAAACCTTTCTCCTTTAGAAGACCGTCGCAAAAAATCCGATCTCATCTGTTTCTTCAAAATTATTAACTGCATAATCGATTCACCTACATTACTACAACTCATCCCATTCAATATACCTTCTCGTAGACTCAGAAATAAAGACCTGCTCTTCCTCAATCAGCACTCCACTAATTATGGTTACAACTCACCACTGTCCAGAATGTGTAGAATGGTCAACTCACGTCAAGACCTTGATTTTTTTGGTATAAGCTTGAATGAATTCTGTCGCTCTTTAAATAAATGATGATATTTTATATTTACTGTAATTTTTGCAAAGTCTTGACTTGACTTGACACTTCTATTTTCTGTTTGTCTTTGCTCTCATGTACCATTTTCACCCTTACAATGTACATTCCCAATTTTTCGTTATACTATGTTGTAAATTGGACGTAAGTCCGTAAATAAATAAATAAATAAATAAATGAATAGTTTCCGGCGGATGGGATAGGCGAAACCACTCACGTTTACTAGTCGGAAACCGCAGCATTCAGCAGGCGGCCTCCAATAGATAATAATTTAATAAGTTTCACGAAAAATTTACGGATAATTTCCAAAAAAAAAACAAGAGACGTGTCTTGCCGTCAAAGCAGCCGAATACTAAACTAAGTTACTAATTGGTTCAAAGCGATAGAAAATCAACGATATATACCTAACTATTAATAAAAAAAATATATAAGGCGTATCCCACAAAATATTGACGAATTTATTTTACACTATTTTCTAAATTTCAATTTTAATTAACGTAAATTCAAAGCAAATCAAGAACAGAAAATAGTATTTTTGATTCTACGAGTAATATCTATATTTTTTAAAATTCATAATCAAAGCATATAAAAATTATTCACATATACAGAGTGCATTTTACATCGATGACCAACTAAATCAAAACAAACTGAGTGCATGTATCCTGTTCAAGTGTTCCTTTTTGAAAGCGCATCGCCGTAATAAACCATTAACCGTATATCAAAAAAATAAAACTGACCACATCTTAAAACTTCTAATATTTATTATTAACAACGACTGGCGAAGGTATAGATTCTAGATTGAGTGCATTCCTACGTTTCTATCAAATAACAGCCATTTTGTAGATCGCCACCGTACTCACAAATTGCTGCAATTGACGGGTCAAAGGCAAACAAAACTCCGGCGTTTAAATTGATCAAAGGCGTAGGTACAGTGCAAACGTATTAATGGCCTGCCACGGTACAAAACACAATAGTACACCATAATATAATGTATTTTTGTTATGGTTAGTTTGTAATTACGAATGAGTTTTAAATAAAAACCTTGAGATTGTGTTTTATGCCTCTATGTATTTATAATGTGTACTAATATGGTAGGTAGGTACCTACCAGAATGCACGGCAAATGGTAGTTGTAGTTAGTTTATTTTGGATGTAAAATAATTCAAAATAAGGATTGTTTCTGCCTTGTTGTTCCAATGGGGTATTTCCAAGTTTTTTTTATTGCTTAAAAAAATTAAGCAAAAATTACGATGATTATAGCATTTTTATTTATTTTTATGTTGACGAATAAATTTTCTACAGCGAGTCAAAGTTTCCCATTTTTGAATTACCGCTAAAACGATATTTTGGGGCGGGGCTATCGTGTGACGTCATGAGCGTGGACGCTCACTGACAGTGTTTACTTATGCTGGCCAAGCTAAGCGACGCTTGTGACGTCACAATCCGATTTGCCAACCACGGGCCGTTTTGATTGTGTCAGTTTTAGATCGTTTTTAAAATCAATAATATTGAATGAAAACAAAAAAAAACAAACATTTTTAGTAGGATGGTTAAAATCAGAAAAATGATCCTTAAATATTCCGTACATTTTAAACAGAATACCTCGTTTGTGGAAATACCCCGATGTTCGAATATTATTTAAAAATTGGTATTTGATGAAAATGTGTCACTACGTCACTAGAATAATCTGCCTATCCATAATACATGGATAGAAGAGGCCTACTGCAGAAAGGCATCTCCTTCAGATCAGTGCACGTTTTCATTATACGTTTAGGCAATTCTTGACCATAATTTTAGACGTGAAAACGCCGCGTACATAATTAATTATTTGTTATATTTCTCAGGGCATAAAAGCCGCCATTGTTGGGGCTATTTACACGCTCCACCAATCTGCTTGTACATTTATGTATAAGGGGATTACTGAACTGCGCTGGTACGGTACGACACGGCACGGCTCGTGTAAATGCACAATGCACCCTAAGCCCCGAACGGGCATATTATAGATAGTGACGTCACCACACCCGTGGATTGGCCCATTGTCTGGCGAGATGAAAATTCTCTACGAAATAAACCGAGAGAAATGGTCGCGGTTTTCAGCGCGAAGGATATTTTGCTCCGAGATGGGCAAGCACCAAGCATCTAGTAATAGTTCTACCACTGATTAGATAAACGATAAAAGTGTGTTGTGGGCGTGTCTACGTTTTTTCCCTCTTACTTCTGGTGAAATTGATATATTTTCAAACTACCGAAATTCTTCTTACTTGAACAGCTGGGATTTGAAAGCCCTTTATGAAAATTGGCGACGTCATCTGTCCTTAAAATCGGTATTAATTATTGAGTGTTGTGTCATCCTATATTTAAATATTTAACTTCATTTTATATTTAAATTCATCTGGATACATTTCCGTATCTGGACTCTTTTACTTTCTATATAACATGTGTATCGCATTTTACCTCAATATTCTATAACAAATTTGTCTCTGTATCATTTTGACTATGATTTTATCAATCTTTCTAAAACTCGTCCATTCCATTTCTTAAAACCTTAGATGCGGCATTAAAATTCGTTTCACGTTATAGTTAATTTATCTGAACTTAGTCAAAAATATACCAGTAAATGAAAACAAGTATTTAATTGCGAATCTAACCTCAATCTCTTTCTGTGCAAACAATCTCTGCTGCTTTTTCTATGGGTATCAGGCCAGCTTCAACGATCTATATTAAAATATGTGACAGCTCACATTTGAAATCTGACATCGGCCCATAGAAAATGCAAATAACAGCCATAGAAAATCACACAAATCTGATAGGAGATCTCGATCCCATAAAAGATACAGAATCGCTAGGCTGGTTTGGAAACAAAGAAGTCATCCAAGGAGTTCGCCTTACAAAAGACTTCACAGCCTCCAGAGACGAACCCAGGGACCCTGCACAGATTACTTCTAGATATTATCTGTTCAGTGAGTAGGTACTATAGCTAGCGGGAAACCAAAGAAATGAGAAAATCGATTAAATTAAAAAAAAGAGTGCGCCAAGATTGTATCGAGCAAACGGCGCATGTGTGGTTAAAGTTAGAGCGAAATGTTGACGTGTTAGTAGTAGGTATTTGGTGACGCTCTAATACACTTTTGTGGGTATCGAGTGAGAAGAATGATGGGAAATGTCGGGGTTCAAATCGCTCGGGAAGGATTTCTCTCCTCGGTTTATTTATAGCTCTAGCCGTAAAGGACGGTCCCATGTAGCGACGCGAATATTTCAGAGTGATTTGAATTTCTCTTTGTGGAAATACCAAATACCTCAGAAGTTCCACTGTCTGGGGTCATTGGAGACCATGGCACCGCTAATTGGTCAATGTTGTGATGCGAAAGGAAGTTGGAGGGGAACGAGAAGATGAAAGATACTCTAATACCATTCAGAATAGAAACATTACTTAAAATTAACGTGGTCAATTTCCTGTGTGCTATACGCTTAATTAGCAGTCGATTGGTAGAGTTCGACATACACAGCGGGTACCGACTTACTAGCATTTAAACGGACTGTTTTAAATTTTTTACTTATTTTTCATGAATTAATCTCTCCTCTCTTCCTTATCACCTTTCCCACCCACCAATCACCTCTCGATATTCTTCAAAACGGGGATGCCATAGCCGTAGAGACTCGGGGCAATTGTGACTCGTGAAGAGTATCACAAAAAACATTTCAAGGAATTTTTATGGTTGTCACAAAGCGTTTTTTGGGCATGACCCGTATCATCATATCGCTCGCTGTAAAATCACATACAAACATTTCACACGAGACAGATAATATTTTAAACGTGTGGGTGTGGCCTATTTGTGCCGCGATCTGTTAGCAGAGCGATATTTGAAAATGATGTTACCCCTCTCCTGCCGTGGTTACCTAGCAGTCAGATATCGCTCGCTATACAATCGCATACAAATATTTCACACGAGACAGATAATATTTTATACGTGTGGGTGTGGCCTATTTGTGCCGCGATCTGTTAGCAGAGCGATATTTGAAAATGATGTTACCCCTCTCCTGCCGTGGTCACCTAGCAGTCAGATATCGCTCGCTATACAATCGCATACAAACATTTCACACGAGACATATAATATTTTATACGTGTGGGTGTGGCCTATTTGTGCCGCGATCTGTTAGCAGAGCGATATTTGGAAATGATGTTACCCCTCTCCTGCCGTGGTCACCTAGCAGTCAGATATCGCTCGCTATACAATCGCATACAAACATTTCACACGAGACAGATAATATTTTATATTTATTTATTTATTTAAACGCCATAAATTTGGCTTTTACATTCAAGTGATACATGATACAATGGTTCACAGGAGGATATCAGTATGTTAAAAATAACAGAAATAAAATAGTTAAGCAATATTTAAATAATACGCGAGGTTTATAAAAGCCCTAACATAAAAAAAAATGTGAAGTATGTATGATAAAAGCTAGTATATACATAGGTATATGATACAAGTATTTGTTACAACCAAACAAATAATGTGGGCATTAACATTATATTTGCGCAGAATAAAAATACGTAAAATAAAGGTGGCTTGTTGGTAAGTAGAATCGAGCAAAGTCTGGTATATCATACATTCACACATTCGCATTTATTTGCAAATCTAGGAGTTGATTATAAATAGAATAATTTTGTAGAGAGTTTAATGTTACCTTAAAAAATAATTTTGCTTTAAATGACTGGGCAGGTATAGATAGCAAATTAGCTCTTTGGTTTCAGGGCTGTCAGTTGGAGATTTGATAATAGTTATGGATTAAAAATAATAAATTTTATTAAAATAGTGCACTTATTAGCTATATTATATGCATGGGTGTGGCCTATATGTGCCGTGACCTGTTAGCCGAGCGATATTTGAAAATTATGTTACCACTCTCCTGCCGTGAGATGAATTAGGAAACTGCCGTGGTCACCTAGCAGTTAGCTGTCAAGGTGACAGATCCCGTAAAAATAAAAGATATTCAGCGCCCTCCCATCCCCTACACTATAATCATCCTTTTCCCCCCTAGTATGAGGAAGATTATAGCTTGTGACACTATAATCTGTAAGGCAACGCATCGTCGTCTGAAACAAACGTTTATGTGCAAACCGTATACGCGGAAATCCCATATAAATGTGTCCCATTTACACTTCTCTAGGTTTTAAACCGGAGCCTCTGTACTAAAAGCCAAGGAAGTTTGCGAGGATTTTAAACCATGAACACAATATTTATTACCAGAACATTTTAGGTAGGTAGAGATATCACACCACAATGAAGAATTAGTTCCAGGAATCACCATTTGACGTAGAGAGAGAGAGGAGTCCTCAAGTGCCTTAGTAATTCCGGTCTGAGCGTTCCTCCTGTCAGCGAGCTATTTTTAATTACGCAAATTATTGTCGCGGATAGAATCCTTGTAATATCTCACTTCTGGTGTCAAATAAAAATAACTCTACCGAGCAATCAGTGTTATGATTTATAAACTAAATTCCGTGACCATTTATTTAGAGAACCCGGATATCTCTGATGAGGTAAGCAGAGATATCCAGCATCTACTAAAACTGGTTGAAATAATTGAAAAAAAAAAAACATTTTACTTCAACGCTCACTAACTCTCCTTTCAGTTTACTCATAATCTATATATGTATACATAAAAATCAAAATATTTTGCTTGGGGATATATGAGTGAGTATATGGGATGTCTCTACGTTGCTAAACCATTCATCCGATTGAGATGAAACTTTGGGAATTTGATGTGCGCATGCCTGCGATGGTTTCTATATATACAATAGTGAGTTCTGGAATCATGAAATCATGCATTGCCAACCGTTCATTCGATTGCGATGAAATTTCGGGGATTTCATGTGTGCATGCCCGCGATGGTTTCTATATATAATAGTGAGCTCTGGCATTATGAAATTAGTATAAAAAATTGAAATAGGTGGTACGCGAGCTGTTTGAAAAAGAATGTATGGAAAGCGGAAGAAGTGAGGGGAACTCGGGAGGGGAAAGGGAGGCAAAAGAGGAACGGGATGTATGGGAAAGGACACGTAGGGAGAAACAATTTCTTTATTAAGTGGCATAGCAACGCCTGCCGGGAACTCGTTAGTATAATAATAAACTATTCAAATAAAATCTCGGCACGCAGAAAATAATCTTGGTGATGTCTCGGGAATCCGCAAGGGCGTCGTGATAAATGGTTTAAATAGACGCATGAACTAGCCATCCGGCCATTTTCATCTCAGACAGATCATCACTCTGCTTTCGGCGGATACTGTTAACGGAAATGGTTTAAAATAAATATTTGAAAAATGTATTTTTAATATAATACACAATGAAGAAAAGATTTAGTGAAGCTGCATTGTTCAGATTGGGCAACACATAAAATAAATTTAATTATCCAGAATGATCTTATAAATATTATGAAGAGATAATCGATTGCTTTATCTTTATAGGTTCAATGAAATATCTAGAAATTATATTTCCGGGAAACAAGTTATCTATTTAGTATATAACTTAAAGCCTTACATTTCAATCTGTCTTCTACGGGGGGGCTAATCACATTTGGGAAGATAAATATTCTAATCATATCCTTGTAGGTACCGCCCTTTGTAATTTTTTACTTTTGGTTTCTTAAAAAACGTTCATTAAAGAACATATTATTATTAAAAATATGTATCAGAATTAGTAAAAAATAGCGTTTCCGAAACATGTGTTCCCAATTGTCTCTCTGCGGGCAAACTTTTTATTTTTATTTTTCTTTATTCAGTGTTTTGATGGTTACATAATTATGGACAACCATGCTAGGCCATGCCCGTATTGTCTGTGTAACTGTGTCTAGATTTCTCTAATAAACAATAAAGAGTGTCAATCTTAAGTGATCTCCCAGGTAAGTATAGTCCTGTGTATTTTCTGCCTCTACAGAATATAAATAAGACAATATATGCACATTTTAAGGCGACATCGCGTTCATTGATCAAATTAGTATTGCATTGATGCAATCAGCCATAAGTTGTTGTAATGGTTTGTCTAGTCTGTAGATAAAAGTAAGAAATATTATATAGTATAATATATTATAAATTTTTGCAGCGCCCTTGAGGTAATTTTTCACAAAAACGGCACTATACATATATCCAAATAATATTATTATTCTTATTTAATCAGTTAAAAATCTAAGAACCTTTACACACGATAAACGCTTGTCTGTCGTCAAGTATGCCTGTCTTTTAAAAATGGTGGAAAATTATATCTTGACAAATCTAGAAAAGAGATTTTCTGAAAACGGGTAGAGAAAATAATAGTTTTTTATTCGTAGGTATTACCATGTTTAAATCTAAGGCCTCTCACACACATGTCATACTAACGTCAAACATGTCTGTCAAACAGTGGCTGATAATATAATTACTACATGATGACATTTTGTAGGTTCTATTAAATTCCAAGAAAGAGAAACACAGCTTATTATTTACAACTGTTTACACGATTACGTGAGGCTAAGGAAACCGATACACTCTGTCGTGCTTGAATAGTAAAACGTGTTCTCTCCACAATAGTGACATTGACTAACGACAGCGCGATATTTTTTTGGCGAGGCTAGTCTTTGAAACGAACCCTTGTATGGGTGTGTATTTATTTAAACCATGTGCAGAGTAATTGACATAAAAGGTCACACAATTCACTGAAGAATGGTAAGTATGTGATTCTGCAGACCTTACAAATATAATTTAAGGTTATTCATTTATGGTTGAAGGAAATAATTAATTTCAGTTAAAGACTGAAGCGAAACAAGCGTTGAATTAAATTTTAAGACAACACACTTATATGATGAATGTAAACCTCAATAACTACACAAACTTAACCATCAATCTGTCTGGAACGACAAAACATCTTGAACGTTTTAGCTGGGACGTTATAAAATTTGAAAAGCTTTTTTCCGACAGAAATTTTTAAAGACAATGCAACAACTTTCAGCTCACAGCGTCCATACGATATTTATTTCATATTCTTCAATAAAAACCATCTGCGAAACCGGGTAGCAAAGCTACTTGTGTTGAAACCTATGGTGCCCTACTACAACAACTACCACCTACAACCTACAACTAAATTAGAGACGATGGACATTGGTATACCTTCAAAAACATCAATGGGGTATTTTCACAAAGTATGAATACCAGTAAAAATGTGCGGAAGATTTAAACCTAATTTTTCAGATTCTGATCATCATACTAAAATGTGTAATTTTAATATTTTCATTAAATAATTATTAATTTGAAAAACCGTACATTCCGAAACTCCAACAACTACAACGTCATATGACATAGAAAACGCCAACATCCAGGCGTGACGTCAACGCCGCCGAATTCATGAATAAAAACGAACATCTCTTCTTGGTATAAAAATGTATTCGTCAACATAACAATAAAACCAAAATATATTCATTACCGTTATTTTTATCTTTTTTTTCGAGAATAAAAAAAACAATGGTAATAGTCAAAGTCATCCAAATAAAAAAAAATTGTATTGGTTCCACTAAATAATGTCAACCGGTACCCAATTCGTTTCACAGATACACGTAAATGGAAGAAGCGAGAAGCTTGAGGTAAAATGGGTTAGACTTGCCGTAAACGTTTTAATACGTCCAACGGTGTAATGATTGCCGATAGGAATTTAGGTGAGCTAATAAGCGACGAGTTTTCAGTACTACGAATTATTGTTCGAAGAGTTACAGCAAATCGCAGTGCAAACTTGTTTGATTGATACAATAGTTGTGGCACAGTGAGTTCCCGATTATGTACCCTTCGATTATTATTGAGAAATTCCGGATTAAACGTAAACATTTAATAAATCAGACATAAAATACAATCGAGCAAGTTTTTGCGTGGTTATGTATCTGTATTGACATACTGACGCAGTGTGCATACTCCTCTTAACCTAACCTAACCTGACAGATAAAGCGTAAGTGAGGATAGGCCAAATCAGGGAAATAAAAACAAAAAGGTGATAGTTTAGGAAGAGAAACGTGCATAATTGCACAAGCAAAAATTAGCAATTTTATTTACATATATCCTAACCAGTAAAATCAGATTTTAAAATCAAGTTTCCCTGAGTTGTATGATTTGAGATTTATACGGCCAAAAGTACTATCGTGATTTATTTTGGGGATATTACGCCGTGTTGAGCCACCTCCTTCTTTAACCAACTTTTTGGGAAGCATTACAGTATCCATCGTCAGGGGAGACGAGTAATAATGATGATGGTGGACACTGTAATGCTGTCCGAAACGTTGTCTAAAGAAGGAGGTAGCGCAACATGGCATAATACCCCAAAAATAGATCACGATAAAACGTTTCCTTGATTTCAAACCCCGCCGAAGTAAAAAAAAAACTTTTTCCTATGTGTATAATTTTAAATAAATATTGATTCAATACGTCAAAACAGCAATGTTTATTTGCATCAAAATATTTTATTAAAATCGGTTTCATTGCCAAAATTAAAAAACATTTGAAAGCCAGCAATCGCAATGTAATCAAAAGTAAAATGTGTAAAAATAAAAAAATAAAGTTCCATTTTATATTCCGCATTATCCGTAACTGTCAGTTATCCGACCCTCCAGATTATCCGTTTAGGTTGAATATTCGAAATTCTACTGTTATATCATGTCGCAAGCTGCAATTGTTGGTTGCATTGCACGTTATTATGCGCCTATCATGAGCTATATCAGCCGTCTACGTGAGCTATTACACCAGTGCTTTTTTTATGAGAGGTCTGTGTCGGAATGACGGAAAGAAACAAATAGGCCTCGAGGATCTAATGATAAGTTATACGCCTCAATGAGCCTACCCACGTAATAATTAAAATGGTGATCAAATCATTAGAGAAGTTAAAACGCGTCTTGGGCCAGCTATTAAATACATACATCCGTTGAAATATTTGCACGGCCAAGTAACATAATATGTTCCAATGCAGATAGAGCAAGAGCCCGTGGCGATCAGACATTTTATAAAACCTGAAAGTTTCTCTATTTATGTCCCTAATAGAGGTAAAGACGATCCCCGACTATGAAGTTTGGATCACGTTGGCATTGAAAGATAACAGGTAGCAAAGGTGTATAAAATTGCACCTCAATTTTAAGAGCATTTTGCTTGCACTTTTATAAGGTAGCGTCGAAATTTCGCATTATTTCACTCCCACCCGCTTGCTTGTATATATCGCGCTCGCACCTACGGTAAACTTTTAACGCGTCTGACAAGGTGAAGGAACTATCGAAACTGTCTGATAACTGAGAAAACATATTTTGATAGTTCCTCAAGTAACACACATAAAATTCAGCTTTTATAGTTTAACGTAAGTACAATTATAATTAATTGATATAATATCTTTCAAAGCCACCGTGATCCAGGGTCAGGGAGTCGATGCATGATAAGTGTTATAAATAATGTACTGTCTGAATAAAGGCTATTATTAATTATTATTATTATTAAAAATTAACTAAATTTTCAAAAAATATTTTGCCATGTTGTGTATACTTCGAAGACTTATCCTACATGAAACCATTGAAAAGTATCATTCCCAAAAATGTGGCTTAAAGAATCTTACAAAAAACACAATCGATATTTTTCAGTAGATGAGATTCGTGTAAATTATAAGCAACATTATAATACATAACTGCTGTAAAATAATGTACTTATTAACTTTATGATTACATCCAATCTTCATCGAGACAATGGAGGATTAACTCAAGGCAAAGTTTTTGATTATAGCCCATATAATTATTAGCAAATTTATGATTGCAGAAACGGGGGCGGACCTCCGAAATGTGTCAATGAAAAATCTCAAGAACGTTATATTTTGTGATAATATTAACTTACCAAGAAACTAACATTTGTGCACCCGTATTGTTAAATAAGACATATTTATTTATTTGTACACGCCCAATTAGGGCTTTTACATATGATAAAATTAAAAATACATTTGATATAATCAAAGAATTAAGATATAACAATTCAAGTACCAAGCATAAATTTTTTAACTTAACAACAACAAACAGAGTAAAATATAGGATGCATATTCATATAAATTTCGATACATATTGAACATTTATAAACATTTCAAAACTATCAAGATAGACATACAGATTTAATAACAATGTTTTTATAGGCTGATAGACATTCAGTACCATTGGTGTTCATGTAATATTTTATTCCCTGCACTGTGCAGTCGGTTCATTACTGAGTTTATTTCTGCATTGGTACCTGAATTGTTACAATGGTAAGGTACCTTCTAGATTAAACGACTCGGTGTTTGACAAGTTTAGTGCCGACAAGTTTGCAATAAAGCAGTCGTAAAATTTAATGCGTTATTCAGCGGAAATGCATATTTCCAGAAATTTGGCATTAACTACTAGGGCATTTATACGCCTGGTTCAGACTGGGAGCAAAAAGACGCCGAGCTTTTTAAACACTTCGGGTAAAAAAGACACTTACGTCTTTATCACAGATTCATACTCAACTAGCTGTTAAAAACCCGTTTCGCAGGTCTTTACTTCTGGGCCCTACTGGCGGCTTATGGTTTGGCTTCGCCCAGTTACCAGTGACCATTGTATAGATCCAACACGAACTGATTCCAAAAACAGCCCGTTCCTCGGATCCACTGTAGCTAGTCACCGGGACAAAGTAACCGAGACAGAGCAATGACGCCATATGTAATATATAGCCACTTGATACAACATGTATTACCGTCAACCTTTTCATATCCGGAAAGATATCACATATTCACAAATTCGTAGCAGTTATACCTAGAGGGAGACGTCCCCGTTCGACCTGCTGACGGAAGTAGCGACATCTTGTGTCGAATTCTTGAATTCGAAACCGAATTATAACAGTAGCTTTGTGTAAAATTCCACGTACACAGATGCTATTTTGTGGCGCGGCGCGTATTGCGTGGCGTCCGACATGTACTCGTAGCTGGGTTCTGAAATTTAACCGGATGATTCTGAAATTCAACCAGATTTAAGACGCTACGGTATTAATAGATACTGTTCGACGATTGCAATTTTCAGGTTAATCCATTATTATGTTCCAAATATTTAAAAATTAAACTGAAAATTGTTATTGCAAAAATTTGTCCAAATTATGAATAAAAAACAAACAAACAAAATGGCGTCCTTGAACTTGATAAGACAGATGAATATTTTAAAACTGCGTAGTTGTAGCTCATAACAGAAATTACATCACGAACTGAAAAAAAAAATAGCTGGTCTTCAAATTCTAGACAATTTGCAAATTTCATGACATGACTTTCGAGAATTTTAGCTGCTTCTCACATCCTAAAATTTGAATGGACCCATTATTTTTTTTATGTACGTAATTCTAATTGACGAGGCATTGATATTTGATTATTATAACCGTGCGGTTTGGTACGAATACGCAAGAAAGCAATAGTATATTACAACGCCTCAATGCGTCAATGAATATCGCAGAACTGACCGTGACGAGCGCCTTGAACAAACCTCAACTGACAATCAGTCGACAGAGACAATCATTTTACGGAATTATCAATTTTATTGGCTTTGAGAAACTTGTATATCCTTTTTGGACGCTGTTGTTTCTCCCTTCCGCCTCTGCTAAGGCGAGATGATCATGAATAAACATCAGCCCAGCGATTTTATATCTTTTGTGAGATCGAGATCTCCTGTCAGATTTGTGTGATTTTCTATGGCTGTTATTTGCTTTTTATATGGGTAACAGGCCAGCTTCGCTGATTTAAAACGATCTAAACTAAAAGATGTGACAGCTCACAGTTGAAATCTGACATCGGCCCGCAGAAAAGGCAAATAACAGTCATAGAAAATCACACAAATCTGACAGAAGATCTCGTCGATCGTTTAATTACAGCATCTCTTGAATCTACATAAAAAGCTGATTCTATGTTTTTAAAATGAGAATAAAAACTAATTGTGTTCTTGGCATCCTAAATTGGAAAAAAAACATGATCAAAATCTTATTTATTCAAATTGCCGAAGTTGTTACACATCAATAAAAACAATATAGGTACCTATGCAAAAAAACGTTCTCATTTTCAAAACATCCAATCTGGATTTCTGTACGGGGTGTTAGGGGACGTACTTGACTTACTTCAACTAGTGATTCCTGACATTATTTGGAGTAAAAACTGTAAATGAAATTTTGGTCTCAGGAGATTTTTTTTTTTTTTAACTAACTTTTTCACCTTTTGCAATTGTCAATTGTTTGAATTTGACAGTTGATCGTTTATACGAGACGCAGTGTAATTGTCGCTTTAGTTGGTTAACTTCGCCTTACCATACCGTTATATAGGTATCAAAGTTTGCAAAGACGATTTATCATAAATCATAACCAATTTAACAATTTCTGATTTTGAGGTTCAATTCTATGTAAAGTATTTTAGTTACCCATACCGTGGTCCTTTCTTAGAAATTGGATTAAGGAAATGCAGTCAGAACCTTATGCAATGAATATTTATGCCCTAGCAGGTTGCACATTATTGTTCTATCTGTACGTTTAGGTATGTTCTAAAATAGTGAGTATACGTTATATTTAAATATGTTCCATTTAAATATGTTAATCTAAAATACTTCACACAAGATTCGACCTCAAAATCAGAAATCGGCAACGAGATTACGAGAAAAAATTGCAAACTTCGATACCTCACACCTCGGAACAGAGTAAAGTGAAGTTATGTCCAACCAAAGTAACGAGATGTCATTGTCTATGAAAATACGTCTCTAATTCTTCCACTCCTATAATGAACAGGAGAAGCAAGCAAGGAATAGTAAATGATTTTTACAAAATGGCGTCGTCCGGTAGATATTAAAGAAGCGGTGCGGCGTTCCGCGGAACAACTGGGTTGCTTACAAAGAAGTCTGTTACAGCGACTGAAGGTCGATGGCCATATGGGTGAAGAGCTGTGAGCTCCATATAGTCCACATATTATTATGTCCAATCAACACTTCATTACTAACAGATAAAATCATACAGTCATACTCCTGCAGTACGAGCACACAATATATAACTAATACGGAATGCAATGATCGAAGAATCAAGGTTTTGTCCATACAATCGTATTCCTTAGTTTCTTTTTGGGATTTTGACACTAGTGCAAATATCTATTTTACAAACATAGAATATTTTCTTCCAATACAGTAGATAAAAAATTTTAATAATCAGTCCAGTTTTCGAGGAGAAATATGGAGAATACAAAACCTCGATTTTGATGATATTATAAGCCTAAGTATTCGAGGGAAGGGGGGGGGGGGGGGGTAACAGCAATAGTTTTTTTTTGTTGTTCAAGGCAATTCACCCTAAAGAGAGTGCTACGTGCAGATAAAATTAAGGGAGATGATTATATTTTATGAAAAATCTATAAGGGCATGGGAATTCTCAAATATTGAGGTCATTTAAGTGTCAATGAACTTGTATAGAACGGAAAAAACGCGAGAATTATTGAGTGAAAGCAAATATGGAATACTAAGGGTAGATTGGTGGGTGATTTTAATAAGTAAATGAAAAATGCCTTTGAAGGGCGAATGATTTTTACAATGGTCATGTCTCATTTTCCACGCCGCACTGACAGAGTGGACTATCTAGTACTCTAATTTTAAATAAGTGGGATGCAATAGAGCAGTGATCGATTCTCATTCTCGAGATACAGGACAGCAATAGATTGACAAAATACCTATTATTCTAATTTCTAAGCATCATTTTTCCTCTTACAGAAGCTTTTTTATTATTCTTGGGTTATCCGAATGATATCATGATTGTACATAGATATTAATACCTACTAACAAATCACCCAAGAGGAATAAAAGTCGTCCACAGTTAAGGCAGGCTAACCAGGCTTTGGCTTTTGGAGGCCAATTGGCAAACTGAATACGTTTGAGGGAGAACTTTGTTCAAAGCTGGACATCAGAAAGCTGATGAAAAAGCATCCGATTTAGACTAAAAGTTAGCTCAAGGTGGAACAGATTAACTTGATGGTGTTTTTATAGCCTGGAGGTTGACCTGGAGTTTTACTTTTACACACGACTAAGATGCAGATCGCTGATCCTCAATTGAATAATTACACATTTTTTGTAATTTTTAATTGCAAAATTTTGTGTAATATCTAGCTTTTACGGTTTGAAGCAAAATGAAGGGATGTTAAGCGACACATTTCTGTTGAATAAAGATTGATGGGTGACTTTGAAAAAATTACTACAATAAAAAGTATCATTAAAAATTTGAAAACATTTAAATGGCAAATGGTCTCTGACAATTGTCAATTGTCAGAGACCATTTGTTGCGTTGCGTTCTCACCTACGTAAGGCAACGTAATGGGATACACACACGCGACCCGAATCACGAATTATGTTAAAAAAAACAATAATAATTCGTGGCTCGACTCGCGCTAATGTTCGCAAATGTATACGCAGTATAAGACGCAGCGTTATAGTAGTAGGGTCGGGTGATGAATAAAGTCACGAAGAATGAAAACGAAAGGCAAAATTCGTGGAACTTAATATCTCGACTTCAGTTCCAGTATTGCCTGTGCAACTTAGGATGGGCTGGAACAATTCATTAAATTTCAAAGTTAGTTTTCAAGTTATGTGAAAGTTCGATTCAAGTTCAATTAAGTTTTAACGTATCATTATGGACCAGTAGTTTTACAAAACTGAAATAGAATATAACTTCACAGAACTTGAAAATTAATTTCGAAGTTTGATGAATTGTTCAAATTCTGTGAAACAACTATCCCTGTTTTTCACCATGCCAAAAAAAAACTTTTGGTTATTAAGCATCAATATCTCAATCATTTTAGTGCATCCTCCACATTTTTCCGTTACTGTGCATGTTGTGCACGGCGTAGTGAGTACTTCTAACTGGCCAACTCAACGTTAGCCAATCGAGAATAGAAACTAAAGAAATTAGACAAAAATAATTCAAATCCATTTTGTACTTTATAATTATTACAAATCATCATCAAGTAGAGAAATTAATTGCCCGTGTGATTAATAAATTAAACGAGATTAATTATTATTGAATTAACGAAGAGTATGTAAACCATTTCACGTATCGCAAGATACTAATTAAGAATTCTATACGACAAACTGTTATTTTAATGCAAATTAGAAACACGTCTGGATGTAATGTTTTATAAGGAATCGAGTTATTTTCAGATCAGAATCGACCTTGAGTCGGTATTGAATACCGAGTACAGGTACTGCGAATAAGAGATTCGATATGTCCGAGTTCAAGCTAAAAAATTCTTAATTTACAGGTAAGTAAAACCATTTCCCGTTGGTAGTATAATATACTTCGAGATCAATAAGTAGGTATATTATCTTTAGCGGCCATGAAGTGATTTTCTGCAATAATTGCTCCATACGCATTATTAATATCTGCAAAAGACTATAAAACCATGAAATCATAAGAAATACTAGAGAATAGAGCAAACAAATTTTAAATTTCATGATTTTATTAACACAATTATTGTATTTTAATACGTTATCAGGTGTAGCTACCTACGAGCATGCTAAACAAATATTTATTTTACATTATGTATAAATGCAAACATACTAACTTTTTAATGTGTAAGCGCTTCGCTGAGTGCTCAATTAAATTTTGCAAATTAAAAACACGTTTTGATATGCTGTTAATATTCATAGGTGTTCAAAAACACGTAGATAAATGCATTCATTTAGATAAAAATGCATTTCAGCAAATGGCAATAAAATTGCTTATCAATTTTTCGCACTTTACACTCAACTCGGTGCTGAATCAATAATGCTGCACTTCACTTTTCGTTTGTTACTGACGATAATAATTATAACAGACTGATTGTGCTCAATTTCATTAGATCGACTGTCTGTGGTCTCTTCTCGACTATTTGATATCTGTTTTTACCCCAATTTCAATTACGAAATAAATTAATAAAGCCAAAAAGTATCAAATAATGCTATAATTTAATTGCTGAAATGTAAAATGATTAGTCTATGATTAGTTCTCACATTAAATTAGTTGTCTATGGGCTCTTCGGATCACATGGTCTCGTTTCCGAGTTGTGCTGAAGGCAGATGTGCAGAGTCATTATAATTCTACAGCTCCTAAAGTTACTGTGATCTAAAGAACCCAAGTCTTTCAATAGGTATCCTGCAGTACTGGAGAATACTGGGTCCCAGTACTTACAAATAACGAACGTCTCTGGAGAGTACATTGGAGATACATATTACAATTACTAGTGTGAGAACATAATATTGTTATTATTTTAAGTTAGGTTAGGTTGCTCCTAAAGTCACTGTGATCTAAAGAACAAAAGTCTTTCAAAAGGTATCCTGCAGTATTGGAAAATACTGGGTCCCAGTACTTACAAATAACGAATGTCTCTGGAGAGTACATACATTGGAGATATTACAAAATTACTAGTGTGAGAACATAATATTGTTATAACTTAAAGTTACTTAAAGTTACTAAAAGTTACTTAAAGTTACTAAAAGTAGGTACTCCTAAAATTCTTAGATTGTTGAGAATCACCCCTTTAACACACTTTAATCGTGAACTGAAGAACGGAGGATTTTTCAAATGCATCAAATTTATTGAATCAAAATGTGTACAGTGGCGAAGCCTCCGAATGCAATGTTAAGTGTGTCGATCTGTAGGCAGATACGTGATGTGATGTGTATTTAAACCGAGTGATAGTAATGAGTTGATATTGTCCATTGAAGTCACAGTCGAGATGCGTTCAGAAGAAAACCTCGCAAAATGGGTCAATTAAATTCGTCTGCCGCGTGAATTAAGATAATACTTACCATATAACTACTGAGTTATGATGTCCGTATGCATTGATATAAAATACAAAGGATCGATCTGGAAGCTGGGATAAATAGCACTGTCTGAAATAGCCTGGTAAATAGGTAAACCAGACTAACAAATAAGACAAAAGTCTTCTACATCTTTTGTGGGATCGTTATCGAGATAACGGACGTGATCTCATGTCAGATTTGTATGATTTTTACATATTTACTGTCACATGTTTTAGTTAAGATCGTTTTAAACACGAATTCCTGCAAGCATATATGATTATTTATTCATTTAATGTACGTTGTACAACCAGTACAAGAACTCGAAATAACACGAACAAGAACCCGAGTGCTGTGAGTGGCTCGGACCGCGAACACGAGGACGCCGGTGGAGGCATTCGGGTTCCAGCTTCGAGTCCGGCTTCGAGTTCCGGGTTTGGGTCCGAGCCCTGGATCGGGTTCTCTGGGAGTAGAAGATTTGAAAAAGGAGTAGGAGGGGATCCGCTTCCTGCGAAGAACCCGAGTCCAAGACACATCGCTACTGCAGAGTATATAAGTAAATAAATAAAAATTGAAAAATATATATATTTGTACATTTTTAAGCAACATCACGTTTATTGGTCAAATTCATTGTACATATAGTTTTACATTAGTAATCGAAGAACCAGTGGATGCA